>LR990288.1:4858333-6072916 GCA_905147355.2 Apotomis turbidana
CAAAACTATAAAAACAATACCGCTGGCAATGCCGTCAAGATAAAAGGGTTCATGAACCCCGTAGCGAAATTACTGCAATGTGAGACGACTACAAGAACTGCAACGCAAAACAACGGTAGAAGTGAAAGGGTGCAGCGGTTTACGTAACAGTCCTACTAACCACGTGCACGATGCAATGCAACCGACGCACCGTTCGATAGACAATATATTGTCAACCCAAATGCAACTGCTGGGCATTACTTCAGTACTGCAAATTCGATGACTTATTCGGTAGACTGCTTATGGAATGCGTTGTTGGGAACAGTCAGCAGCGAAACTTGTTATAAAACGAAGTACTTAGCTACCTCATAATCTCAAATCAAAATGTAGATGAATCAATAACATAAGGCTTTTACAAGAAATACATGTGATTTTGATTTTGTGTAACTACTTTTGCTGTTGACATCAAAGTAACTCTGTTTATCTGACGTTTACACGCCTTAGGGCGATTAGAATGCTTAAACTATGGGATGGATGTAAGCGTATGAAAACTATGGATACAAATTTTAATGTATAACATATTGTGAGAATTAGTTGGTTAACTTCAGATCAGAACTATCCTTCATACTCGTAATCATAGGTGTATGAAAATCCCGATTCTAATACGGGTGAAGTAATAGGGAATGAAAGCTTACTTTTCACTTTCCTGGCCCAATTTCCACGCGGGTTGGGCCGCCAGCGCAACTATTGTAATATAATTAATTTGATTAAGGCATATGTGCGGTGCATAAGTCGTTTTCAGAACGAGCTAGAATGGGATATTACCTCACCACGCACTCAATTAAAATAACGCGTAGGCGTACTTTCGTAAATACGAGAAAGGAGCAAGCAAAGAGCGAAATAAGCGAGTTCAACAAAACGTTCGAAATACTTAATAAACAATACGTTTGCTTGCCTTCTTTTCTAGACACCTAGTCAATAAGAGTCGTGCTCAGATATTTATGAACGGCTTATACATATGCTGCGATATATCTGATGGCGACTGTACCTAGGTTACGATTACGACCATGGGCGAATAACACTACGCTTTTGAAACTGACAAAATCTGTATCTTTTTTCTTTATATTTTCTTTTTTGACAAGGGTTCCATTGCAAGTTGCACCCCCTTTGCACTCTGCTGCCGGCGTCCATGAAATAAAAATGTATACTTGCTATGTTGTTGTTTATCAAATGAACGATTAGTAGAAGTTTTTGAGCGGATTAATTAATAATTTAGCACCAATAAGTTTTATGTTGATGACCGAATATTGGTTAATTTGCTGAGTTATTTCTTGGGTAAATTGATTATTTATTTAGTTGCTGAACACGTATTGCTGACAAAAACAAACAATCAGTGGTACAAAGTGGAATGTAACCTGCAGGTGGTTAAACCGAGGAACTTCCGTCGTCTATCACTGGTAATTGGAAAAATTCGTGTACAAATGAATACTAAACTCAAATTTCAAAATTCAAATATTTGCGGCGGACGATTGTGGTCGCAACGCATTCACAATTACACGTTTCTATTGGTCTATCGCTGCCTTTACGAAGCTTTCTGTAGCCAATTAATGCAACTAGCGGCCGAAGACCGGTGGCGGTGCCCGTTATAATGTCTCCGGGCGCTGTTCAGGAATTACACAAAAACAGGACTGCTGACTTAACTAGATGGCGATTATGAGACATGATAGACAACAAAGTAGGGACATGAAATGTGACTGGATTATATTACAAATTGCTAATAGTAAAGTCGTTTCGTCGGTTATAAAATAAACGGTCCTGGGGATGATCGATTAGTGTAAGCAATGTGAATTTTCATTCACATTACCTTGGTACACTAACAAAGTTCGCGTTTTGTCGTTCGTCGCAGATATGAAAAATTTAATAACGTCACATTCAACCAAATAAACTAGGAACCTCTTATTCGTGACTCAGCTCAGAGAGACGTCCGAGCGGCCCAAAGTAGATGTAACGATGTATAGAAGTAATTCTTTTGGCTGAGCGAATCCACTTAGCTTTGTACCCGATGAACAATACCATTATCTGTATTGTTAGCTGTGGCCACAACTGCCACTTCAAAATGTAAGGCGTTATAAGTGCAAATTACTTTTACACTAAATTAGTCTTTAAGACAAACGAAATAAGGTTTACTCTTAAACAAAGAGAACAGAGATGTTGGTCACTTCATTGTCTTATAAGCATCGAAACATTCGAAACGAGCTTCACTGCTCTTTCACTTACGAAGTGACCAACATCTGTGTTCTCTTTGTTTAAGAGTAAACCTTATTTCGTTTGACTTAAAGACTAATTTAGTGTAAAAGTAATTTGCACTTATAACGCCTTACATTTTGAAGTGGCAGTTGTGGCCGCAGCTAACAATACAGATAATGGTATTGTTCATCGGGTACAAAGCTAATGGGATTCGCTTACCAAATGTGATTCAAACTATACCGACAGTCCGCCAAATCCTTACAACATGCGCCTCACAGGCGATCTCAGATTATGTTCAATAACCAGCCTCAAAACTCATTAAGGTGAACTTAAACAATTGGAAACATTCCACGCGCGTAGTCAACACCGTTTGAAGGCCGGCGATTACGTAGATGCACCAGAACACAACATCCTTTTCGAATTTAGACAGTTGGCTATGGTGCGCTCCTTGTTGGGTATATAATTATTTTGTTACATTCCTAAGATAAGGGGGTAAACTAATAAGGGCCTCTGAGGCGTTGCTTGCTTACTGTTATATTATCGCCTTAATAAAAAGGTCAGTGTACAGTTATCCGCATCGGCGGGAGCTGTCGGGATATCCGAAGACAAATAAAACATTTACTGCGACAAAGGCCAGGCTCTGGGTCATGCTTCTGATTTGCTCCAACTTCTAGTGTCTCCGTTTGGTCCTATGATATGGTAGACTGTTAGATAATTCCATTTGGCATTAACTCCGCCATTTGTTTCGTGCAACATTAGTTAAATAAGGTCATCGTTATTTAATTATTCCAGTTGACATCACAACACCGCAGCGTGGCGACAACTTTACCGTGGAAAGGGTAGTACAACACGTATACGAAACATAGCCAACAAAGGTTACAATACATATAGCTAATAAACTATAACTTTTTTGCTAGGGTTATTTTTATAAATCTATAGCCAGGACTTGAAAACATGAGCCACAGAACACATATCCATCTAAACGCATTATGGCATTGGTTTACTTTCGCGAGCTTTACAATATGGCTAGAGCTTCTCTAAACTAAAACTAATAATAGGTAGTGATAGATGTAATATAGTAATCAATCGGAGGAGCTGCGGAATGCAACGGTCAAGGAAATTGAAACACGTATTACCTACCTTTTTGACCCTTATTGTGATAGTGACAAGGGCGAAAAAGGTACGTGTTTAAAATTCCTTGACTGTACTTAATGTACCTATCCATAAGTAAAGTTCCCTAAACGCACTTTCCCGTAATAAATAACTATGTAGGTAGCCATCAAGTAATCAGATTGAATATTAGCAACTCGGACGAACCATGAAACTTAGCAAACCCGCCAACGTCTTGGAAATGAGCCAACAAAATAATTATCACTAACCTGCATAGCATAAGGCGATGTAGTCCTTCGGCGAGGTCGTCCCTTCTGGAAACTTCCATCTCACGTTACATTTGAACCCATCCAGCTCCCATTCAAGAGTTCCTTTACTTTTGGCTTCTGGAACCACTTTTTCGTCTTCCGCCGTCCCCTCGTCCTTCGGCAGGTCAGTTTTTTCGACATCCCCAGCCTTCTCAAAGGCTTTCTCACTGTCTTCTCTAGTACACTTCTCGACATCGTCCACTTCTGAACTTCGAGTTTCGTCTGTTTGGTCACTAACTGCACAGGGTGTGTCATGGTCCTCTGACATGTCTCCAAGTCTCGATTATTTACACATCGTCCTTATGGCATTGTGAAGGAGCTAGAACTGTGTGTGTAAAGTGGATTAGATTGTGAGATAACTAGCCCTAACAAGTTTACAGAAGCGAATGCCTGTAACTGTATGTTATGATAGGGAGAGGGTGCGAGGGGGAGGGTCGGCGGGGAGGGGGAGCGGTCTAGCCGCGAGCCGCGACGTCGCGACGCCAGCCCGGCCGGCGCCCACGGCGACGCACTGACGCCTAACGCGTCTTATTCAATCAACGCTACTCATCTCAAGCAAATTATGCACTTGAACTAAAGTAATGAGGGGAATCAAAAGGCAAAATGCACTGCTTCTTCTTCTGTATGAAATGAAACGAAACAATGAACTTTAGTCAGTAAGTAGGCCATCTGTCTGTATGCTATTCTACATTCAAGAGCAATGAAAATAAGTTTATTTTTTACAAACTATTGATACTTTCAATTTCTATTTTGAACTATATTCTGATGAATGAATTGAACTATATGAAATAAATTGGAAAGTAGGCTAGTTATTGCAAAGGATACACAGAGTATAGGTATGCAGCACTAAATACAATGATATGCTTATAGTTATTTGTTATATCATGATTATTATTATAGTAAATGTGCTCTGATGATATTTAATACTCCGCTATATTTATTAATTTATTAATAAATCTTTATACTAGCAAAAATATATAAAATGATGTTTAATAATGAATTATGTAAAATGATTAGAAAAATATAGTTATTTTATTTTTAACATTTACATTTATTACATTTGAATATTCCTTTGTTAAAAAATATTAAATAAACAATAAGAAATGTCTAAATTATTTCAAGACATTCTAGTGTTGTTCATCTATTTTCTAATTAATAAAACTCAAAGTGAGATATCCAAGATTTTGAAGAAGCTTGCTTTAAAATATGCAGTGACAAGGCACCACTGTGCCACATGTTGTGGAAAGCACATTTTTATGCATAAATGCCATTGTTGAACTTGTTTAACCTATTCTTCTTTCCGGGTTTATTTCCCATATTTAGACTCATAACTGCTAAACTATTATGCAGGCCAGGCCATACAATGTGTTTGCCGTGGTGTATGTTCACTGATACATTGCCCTTTGTAGTTGACTTAAGGTGTATATAACGGCCTGTGAGACTTGTACTAGGGTGTATACATATGCACATAGCCCTGAATGTATTGAAGAATTGGCATGGACAATAGTATTATTTTTATATCCCATATTTCTTAGAAACAACACAGAAAATGACCCATTCAATAGAGAATACTGTAATTGGTTTGATTGTTACAAAACAATACTGTTTAATACAATCGTCAGCAAATATAAATAAACAGAATAACACACTCGAAATAATGTGCACAAACACCAGCATTTTTGCTACCAATGGTAGGTACGGAAAGAAATAGATAAAGGCAAATTTTTATTAAGAGATGGGATTAACACTTTAATTAATATCTGAGTTGAAACCTTCAACTACGAATCAATCAAGTATGTAAAGAATTGTATTTTTTATCTTTGCAAATAAATAAAGCATTACATGATGTTTTTTCTACAGTTTCATTTGTTTCAAAGACAGATGTTTTTGCATTCTTATAAGTTGCTTGATAATTTAGGAAGCCAACTAGTCGCTATGTAAGCGTTGAATAAAGTTTTTTATGGAACTGATAAGAAATACACAAAATAATTAATGTATGAATTACAAAACTATTGCGAGAAGACTTTTTGATAAATACAAAATATATCGAGCCAATGAATATTTTCCTATCCGAATAATATACTAGAAATATTAATCAATATCAGGGGAATCGGGATAAAATTATGGGACGTTAAAACAAAAGCAACACGACACACACGTAATGAATCACTGTACTAAGTAAAAATGTACACTGTTAACAATGAAATATATCAGTTTTTCACACAGAAATCACTAACGCGAGATTATTCCGTAGCTATAACAATTTTTTCGCCAAAATCCATACCATACTTCTCCCTATTGCAGGTGATTGACATTGACATTGAATCGTTCGAAAACTACATCTACTGTCATACCAGTTTGCTGGTACCAGGCTAGAACATATTAACTAAAGATAGAATAGGCAGAATAGTTTTAGCTTGTATCTTTATAGAAAGACCTAAATTTACCAAATACTGAAATGAACAGTTGATCTTACTGCTGAATTACAAAAAAAAACGTTAATTTTATTGTGTCAGGGATTATGAACGGTTTTGGTGTACTGTTCAGAAATAAAGTTATTTACTTTTTTACCAGTTTAATTGAATGAATTTATGTAATACATTCTTATGTATTATTAATCTAATTAACGAACGTTATTTTGAGACAATCCAAAACATTTCCTTAAGCTTTTTAGAGCCAAGTATTTTAATAATCAATACTTAACAAAATAGTACTGCAAGAAATAAGAACCAAGAAGATAATAAACGCCTCTTTGCTATCAAATTTTGTTTTACTGGTTACCTGGTTTAGTGGGGTTTTCTCATACGTAGTGTCTCTTAGTAGTCTGTGGGTTTTCTTTTCGCGAAGTTTTCGTTTGGCTTGGTTTATTTATCTATTTGATTGTGGGACTAGTTCCGATTTGTTCAGCTCAGTTCCGTTTTAAAATACTGAAGATACTGCTTCTATTATCCTTTGCGAAATTACATAGATTCGATTTATTATCAAATCAACATACAATGACTTCTATGGCATCAGACAACGAATCAAATGTTAGTGGATTTATCCGCTGCAGCGATAGAAATATCACTGAGCTATATATGTCTGCAATTGAGGTAAATATTGGCTTCCCTTTCACAATATTATAAACTACAAATGTTTACTTCTGGGTTTCTCCTTTCAAGCAACAACAAACAAAGTTTTGTATATTAGATGACTATCAACCAAACTTTATTGAACTAAAAAGTAGATTTTAAAATAATTAACTTTAGTCTTACACTTCTGTCCATTACAGAATATGGAGTCAATAAACCAAGATCTGCTATTGATAGCAAACAATCTGAAGAGGATAGCGGGCCAGGCGGGTCCGCTGGAGAGCCACCTGAATGCGCTGCTCCGTGTCCTGCCGGATCCCAACCTACAGCTAAATATGGAGACGGAATAACATTTAGCTGAACACTCCTGTTGTAAATACTTTTTATTAAGATTGTACTTGCTCTAATATAAGTTGTTTAAGTTTTAATAATTTGTTTCATTGATGTCACTTGTGTGTCCGGTGTATAGGGAGGGTACTATGAAGACACTCACTATGGTCTTTATGAACAAACTCTTCTTCGGCTTAAGCAATCATACCAAAAACGAAGGGTATTATGAAGACTACAGTGTTCATAGTACCCTTCCTATACACCTTGAATGATTAAAAAAAAAACAAAAATAACTGCATTACAATAAGCCCATTTCATATTTTGTTCTTACATTAATTTTACTTCGTAAATGCTGGAAGAAGTAATCAAGAATGTAAACATTTGATCAAAGCTATAGGTAATTAAAATTAAAATGGCATAAAAGTAATAAATTCATTGTCTATGTCTATATTAGACACCTATCATTTATATCCCTTCAATCTTATGTCAACCAAACTAAATAAAAACATTGTTTTTAATTTTATTTATACCTAGATCATTTTGCTCCAATATTGCCTATCAAGTGACGTTAATACGAACTGGGCTGCTAGCTAATTATGTTAATTGATTGATTAGCAAATACATTGCTCTTCTATTTACTGCCAGCTCTCTGAAAACCTTCGCAATGATCAGCACCCGTGCAAAATCCCCAACTCGAGCAGAAGCTATTGCCATAGCTTTGCGGCCAGGGCCCATCTACAGTAATGGGGTTCTCATACGTAAGATTTTAAATTCTCTTTCATCACTTGTCTTACTAATATATAAACTAGAAGGCACTTTGTTCATAATGACGGAAAAGGGCATAAGATAACCTTGGTGTTATTTCTGCGCAGGGTAATAAAATATCATGTGACTTTATTAGTTTTATAGTATTAAAAATGGTTGTCATTACACCGAAAATGAATAAAAAATCTTAACTTTGGACTGGAGTCAAGTATTTTACCAGTAAATGATAAATCTTCTCATTCTTATATGATAAATATCGCCATTTTTGTCCAGGCAATTGGGTAGAAGACAGGATTGAATGCCCTAAAGGCGGCACCTTCTACTTCCCACCGAAAGAAGAGATTGACTATGAAAAGCTTAAACCTGAGTTGCGACAACCTGACTTCAGATTGAATAAACTAAACGGTTTACGGGTAGGTCCTACGCGACCCTTCATTGTAATCGCCGGTATTTCAAAGTCACTTGAGTTGATAAGTCTTTTTTTTTATTCGATTTATCTTAATGGAGCATGCTTGCGTAGAAGATGCTTATTCAATTTAGACTTGAAGATATCCAAGTTATATTTTTCAGTGAAAAGGTCATATAGGTTATAGATACATTTCTGCATCTACTCTGCAAAATCTGGGTTCATAATAATAATATAATATGAACAAAAATGGTTAAGAAACTGTTTTGCACCACCTCTACTCAATTCTAACAATTGTTTTTAATTACTCCGCTAGCTGAAAGCAGTCTGGAAGAGATAGCCATTTAGAGATAAAACCGCCGGTTGTTTAGCTAAGTTTGGTTTTATTGTTGTTCCTGTGTATTTGAGGTGTGCAATAAAGAGTATTTGTTGAGGCCATATTCCTTTATAGTTTATTGTTTGCTACGAGACGATTTGCATACTTAACTTAGACACCTCTTTCGCTTTAGACACTTAGGTATTAGGTATACACAATTATATCTATTTGGACTACTCCTGGCCTAGGCTATACTTAATTTCGGTACTTTCTTGGTAATCAAGGGTAATGTGGAGAACATATACCGGCACGACAGCCACGCCAACTGCGGCAACTTCATGACGACCACCGACCTGGTGTACAACCATCTACCGAAGCCCCTATGTGGGCCCATCCAGCGCTACTACAAGCGCTGCAAGCATCAGTGGTACCCGCAACCGGACAACATGCAGTGCTTTGTATGTTTATGACGAGTAGCGACATCTAGTGTGAAGTAGAAACATTACACTCATTCTTAGAGCAATAATAGACCAATGACGGTGTACAACCATCTGCCAAAGCCGCTCTGCGGGCCTATACAGAGGTACTGTTATACAGGCGCGGCAAGCATCAGTTGTACTCGTAGCCAGACACCATGCAGTGCTTCGTCAGTTCGTATGTTTATGACGAGTAGCGACATCTAGTGTGAAGTAGAAACATTACACTCATTCTTAGAGCAATAATAGACCAATGACGGTGTACAACCATCTGCCAAAGCCGCTCTGCGGGCCTATACAGAGGTACTATTATACAGGCGCTGCAAGCATCAGTTGTACTCGTAGCCGGACAACATGCAGTGCTTCGTCAGTTCGTATGTTTATGACGAGTAGCATCATCTAATGCGAAGTAGAAACACTGCACTAGTTCTTAGAGCAATAATTTCCAAATACCAACGACCTGGTGTACAACCATCTGCCGAAGCCCCTATGTGGGCGCAACTACAAGCGCTACAAGCATCAGTGGTACCCGCAACCGGACGACATGCAGTGCTTCATAATGTTTATGACGAATAGCGAAATCTATTATAAAGTAGGGACACTAGACTCGTTAAAGCCTGACCAGAAATATATGAGGATTGTCAAGAGGGCGCAATTTACAAGATTTATATGGCAATAATTTTGCAACCAATCACAACACACTTTTTTTTTTTTTTTATTCAAAATAGCCATGCATTTAACCTCGATTGCACCTGATGTTAAGTGACAATAAGGCCTAAGATGGAGCATGCTTGGCTAGAAGATGCCTATTCACTCTCGACTTGAAGAGATCCAAGTTATATTTTTCAGGAAACAGGTGCGCAGGAAGAGAGTTCCATTCCTTAGCTGTCCTCATAAGGAAAGTAGACGCAAAGCGTTTCGTACGAATCAGTGGTATATCGACAACATAAGGGTGGAATCCAAGTCCGCGCCGAGTACTGTATTGTCTGAACGGAGACGGTGGAATTAATTCATGCAGTCCTAGTGCACACTCACCAAAGTGTATCCGGTAGAAAACCGATAAACAGGCGACTTTCCTGCGGTGTTCGAGGTTTTGCAGCTTTTCCTGAACTAAGGCAGGGTCGCCAATGAGCTTCTTCGCACGTTTGTCAATTGAATCCAAGGCGGCCAGTTGGTATTTGGCGGACCCATCCCAAAGATGGCAGCAGTACTCCATGCATGATCGGACTTGCGCCTGATATAATTGAAGCAGCTGTCTCGGCGTGAACACTATAATGACCTCAGTTTTTAATACCTGTCAGTTCCTATGATAACCTCGTAATATTATTTTAATAGAATGCACTCTTTTGCCGACTGTTTTTTGTGTAGTAGACACGTGTACACTTTATTTATAATATCACGTTAACGACTGTGAATGGTTTTCGGCAAATTCTTTGGGTATTTTTAAATATTCGTCTTATAAAGAAACCAGCACGAATGATATTGACATTGTTGACAACCATCATAAAATCATTACCAGTTTAAGAAATTAGTTCCAGTGAAATTCCGCAATATGGCGCATCCTCATATATTTCTGGTCAGGCTTTAATAGTGCAATGGATTACTGATTTGGTGTAAAATAATCTGACGAAGGCAGTATGTGGATCTATCCTGTGTTGCTAAAAACGCTGCAAGCACCAGTCAAAATAAATGCACAAAATAAAATGTAGTGTTTTGTATATTTTGTTGTGACTACTAGCTCAAATGTGATCACTAGCGACATCTAACGTCCAGTAGGATGATTAGTTTCACTCTTATGACCATCTCACGCTGCAGGCATCAGGGGGTGGTTGCAGTTGGACAATATTAGTGCTTTGTACGTTTTGCTGTGACCACAATTGACATCTATTGTCGAGTAGGAAAATGGGTACCCGCTGCCAAACAGCAATATGTGTCAAGTAGCGACATCTAGTGTGGCGTAGAAATACTCCATTCACACATAGGGAAATAGATGGCACTTTTGTACTCTGTTAGTAGATTCAGGCTTGCTATTTAACTCGATCTGTTCACACTAGTCCCTTTTCAGCATTAGGGCCTTATAACACTTGCGATTTGCGAGCGAGTCTCGACTAAGTGTTGCGGCGCACCGCTGCGTGACCTTCATACAAAATTCGCTCGCAAAACGCTAGTGTTACGTTACGTTATAAACCTCACGCCCTTAAAGTTACGTTATAAACCTCAGTAAGTCTGTTATTTATTACGCAAAATTACTAACCATTTAATAAACTCATGCCGTAAATTTTCATCCTGAGATCTACTAGAGAAAAATGTGACACTCCAGGGTAACAAGACAGAATGGGGACTAAAGACCTACAAGCAGCACGAGTGGGCGTGCACCGACGTCTCGGACTACGCGTCCTCGCTGTATGATGATACGTACATAGCGCCGAGGCCGAGCCAGTACCTGTCACGTTGCGAGCGGAAAGCGAGGAACTCGTAAGACACATCTCGTTGTATTGTTTGTTTTTGTGTTAAATTATTTACGACTACCCGCAACTTTATTTTGCAATCAAGGTAGTATGGTATCCAATAACCATCCATACGGCTTGGCCACTACGCGACCGGCGGCCATAGGAGAGAACGAGACACTCCGCTCTCACCTATGGCCGCCGCTTCATCGTAGCAAATCCGTTACGTACAGTATATTACGATACTTTTAGCGTTTAATATTATTTCCGATAGTGTTATAAGGGTATTGATTACATTTTTAGCCTGTGCTGTCCCACCGTTGGGCAAAGACCTCCCTTACAATGGTCCCTATTTAAGGCAGCAACAGACCAATCTCCTCGAAATGTGTTAAGGTCATCCCGCCATTTTCGTCGTCGTGGTATTGAATTTATTAGCAAAAAATAGATTGCACCGAAATGTTGTCTTGTATTCTAAGCTTCTTGACCGTGGGCGAGCTTTGAGGATTCGGAAACAGACCATCGATTCTTTTTTTTATTAAAGCAGTAACGTCTGCTAACGTAAACCAAATGTTTACAATGACGCGAAAGTTGAAAAAAATTAATGGTTCAGACAGGATTCGAACCTGCGTTTCTAACGGCTTTCCGGGCCAACACGGGCGTCCTACCAACTGGACCACTGAACCAGATGTCAGAGCCATTGAATCCTTCAACCAGTTGCTTCAACATGCCAAGCTCACTCACGCGCAGTCTGTATGAGCGCTTACGCACCCCAGTCGAGCTATCCAACCATGTTCAAGAGATATCTTGAATTCGTATTAATTACTGTTGTGCCTAAGCGCCCAGTTAGAGAATAAAACACTACATTTTTACAACATGTTTATTGCAGGAACTTCACAAAAGGTTTCCGATTTTTAATGACAAAACCATTGGCTAAACCAAAACAGAAAAAACAATGATAACATCAAGAATCATTTTTTTCTCATCTTAGAAAATTACTAGTCTTTTAAAATATCACATTTTGTTCAAGATGAAGACAGTGACGTCCGCATATAAATAACAATAGAATAATTCTTAATGCTTTCACAATCAGCCAGCGCTGGCACCAACGCGAGATCAGCAATCTTAATCTAGGGTTTAGTATCAAACCTTACCGCTACAACCGCTTAATACTAACTTTAACTTAACAAGTCCGCTTATCGTAATGGCAGTTTACCATACTAGAAAAAGTAAAAAAAATAATCAAAGAATAAAAGAAAAAAAATACGTATGAGTCAAGAGCGTCGAACAAAGTCAAGATGACTATGACTAGTGAGATTTATCGGGAGCCGTAGGCGCTGAGCTGAGCGAGGTTTATGAGGCCGGACCCGCCGGGCTTCAGCAGGCTGTGCTGGTACTGAGGTTGCGAAAACACGGAAGGCGGAGCAGGCTTCGCCGCGAGCCGCGCTTGTGGGATATGCACGTGCCCATTATACTGCATTTGAGGGAAGACTGGGGAACTGACCCGCGCGAAACTCTGCGGAGACTGATAATTAGAATAGCCACCCGTACCGCAGTTTTGGAAGCGGTCAAGCAGCGAGGCGGCGGCGGTGTCCCCGCACACGGACTCCTCCCGCGACGGCGGCTGCGACGCCGCGTTGCGCTGGTTGGCGCTGGACGCCTGCGACTCGAACCCGGAGCTCTGGCTCGACGAGCGACTGCCGTTGACGCTGAAAATCGGCCGCTCCCCTTCCGAGCCCCAGTAGCCCCCGGCCACCCACGACGTACTATGCCCCAATTTGCTCGGCGATATCAACGGCCTGGCGCTTTTCATGGGCGCCGGCGCGACGAAACTAGGAGTGGCAGTGAACTTGCGAAGAGAAAATATAGAGTTGCTCTTCTGACTCGCTTTTTTAGGACTACTTATACACAACGAGCCTATACTCTCGTCCAAATCGGAATCCGAATCGTCCTTAGTCAAATTTTGAAATTCATTAAAGGAAGGTTTAGCAAATACGGTATCTGAAACTGAACTAGGACTTTTGCTCAGAACGCTATTTACACAGAATGTGGAGTTGAGTTTGGGTTTGCTCCAAATGGTGTCACCTTTTCTTGGAGTAAATGATCTACCATTCAACATGCTCGCGCTGAGAGGACTGACAGTATCAGTAGAAGAGTCTGTGAAGTTGTGCAAACCAAATTTGCTCAGTGAAACATCATCATCCGTCTCCAGCAGAGCATCACTGTCATCATCTATAAATGAGGTAAGTTTTCCATTTCTTAGATTTTTTATGTTTGGACTGGTCAGAACTCTTGTAGGCATTTGTGCAGGTGTAGATTTGTCCATATTGAAATATACAAGCAATACTGCAAATAAACTTGTCAACTGGAATGAAAAAAAAAAAACAAATTATTCATAATATACATAGAAGTGGGATAAAAATTATATATACATAGATAATAATTAGTTAACTCATTAGTAAAATATGTTTTTTATAAATACTAAAAATTATCAATAGTATTCAGTATTCACTACAAAACTTCAAGAATCATACCAACCTTAACAAAACTAATGTAAATTGGTTCCATGGTCACATGTTTGTCAGCTACAGTCATAACAACAAATACTGTCCAGAGAATGTCTATCAAAACTGTATTCTTCAGTTTGTTCACATTCCAAATATGTCCTATAATCTGTATCAAACAGACAAGGCCTCCCAGGGCCTTCTGAGTCATCTCATTAGCATAGTCTAATGATCCTATGCTAGTCACATTAAGTTTCATCTTTGGCATTTCCATATTGAAGTCAAATGAGTAATTTTCTAATGTTGGGAATGTCAATAACAATTTCATTTTCATTATGGTTGTAAGTCTATCTAGAAGTCCAGTTAATATGTCCTTTACATTGACTAATGTACTCGGTAATTCATTGATATTATTATAGCATTCAACTGATACTAGCAATACAAGCACTCCTGCGATCAGCATGGAAGTTCTATTCACAAAGCTTTTTAATAATGTACTCTGTTTTTCAAGTTTCTGCCTCTTTTTATCGGGGCTTCTGGTGTCTTGTACTTTTGAACCCAACAGAACTTCTTTCTCTTTGTGCAACTTTTTTTGTAGAACTTTTCTACAAGTATTACATAATTTATATGCTTTTTCTAGTTGCATCCTGAAACAAATTATAGATTATTATTACTACTAGTAATTAATGATTGTTTGATTATATTAACACTTTCAACACCGGGAACACACTCTGTGGGCACTGTGCTTGTAGCAAGTGTTCGTTACATGTGGCGTTATCTGGGGAAAGGGACCTTATTGTCGGTTCTAGTTGCCGAGATAATCGCGTTTAAAGTAAAATGTCGAAAAAAATCAATTTTTCTTTTTTTACTCTATATTAATAAGCAGGGTCTAAAATTTAATCTGACAAAGACACAACTTTTTAAATCGATATTTTAAGACTTAGAACAGCCCTTAAAGTTTAGTGAAAAAGGGACCTTATTGTCGGTGCCCCTCTTGTATGCTTTCTGTGAGCTCGGTATCGGTTTGAGAGACGTGTCGGTACTTGTCGGCGCGTCAAAGGATAATTATTGATCATTAGGAGTATCCTTGCTCATCTCTCACACTCCCACTTCTTGGGAGTATGGGGGAGGGCCTTATCTGTACTATGTACACTTAGGCTACTTCTGTCGCGGCCCGTTACTACGGGCCGGTCTTTCTGGTGACGCGTGGTTGTGACGGCGGTTTCTTAGTTGGTTGGGCCTTCGTGATGTTCCATGACTCCTCGAGGCCCGGGTGGAGCTTTATCTCCTCTTCTTATTTCCCACTGTTGGTGGTGGTGGTGGTGGAGTCGCTGCATCAGCAGCTCGTAGCCATCTTGGTAGGGCATCTAACTGGGTCTGCATCTTCCTGATGGCATGGGTGGGGCTGACGGATGCGGTGTAAAAGGCCGCGTCATCCGCGAACAGCCCCAGCTTGACGTCGCCTCCTACCACTGGGATGTCATCGGTGAAGGTTGCGTAGCATGCTGGTGTAAGGCAGCTTCCCTGAGGGACTCCTGCTAGGATTGGGCGCTCCGAGGACAGTGCCTGTTCCACTGCCACTTGGAACTTGCATCCACTCAGAAAGGACTTTATCACCGTTATGATGTTGCGTGGGGCCGTGGTGTTCAACAGTTTGTACACCAGCCCCTCGTGCCATACCCAGTCGAACGCTTTTTCAATGTCGAGCATGACAGCCACAACATGCTCCTTCTTGTTGCTTGTATTGGCCATAAAGTGAAGCACGCGAGTGAGCTGTAGCGTTGCCTGAATCCGAACTGTTCCGAACGGAGCTCGACGTGGGGGAGAAGTTTCCCCAACAGGAGCCTCTCGAACACCTTGGAGAGGGTGCTGAGCAGAGTTATTGGCCTACAGCTCTCCGGTCTTCGGCATTCTTTGCCAGGTTTGGGCAGCATAACTACCCTCCCAGTCCTCCAAGTTTGGGGAAAGTGACCCGAGCGCATGCTCCCGTTGAACAGGCGCGTCACTGCCACAATGGGGATCGAATCGGCGCCCGGGGCTTTCTTGGGGTCGCAACGTTGGAGGGCTCGCTGCATCTGGCTGGGGGAGAAGAAGACCGCGTCTTCCTCTGCTCTTGCTGGTGCCTCCAAAGTACCTCTCCAGGTGTTCTGTGATGTTCTGCTGGCGTTCTGCATTGTGCATCGGGTTGGGCCTAAATTGTCCCTCCAGGTACTCGGCGAAGATCTCTGCGTGATCCTCAGCCTTGTAGCGTGGAGTGTTGTCTACAGGGTCGTAGAGTGGTTTTATTGCCTCAGGTTTTGTCACTAGCTGTCTGCAGATACGGTGAATGAAGGGAACATCACCCTCTTCAGACGCTACGTGGCTCTCCCAACTCTCGGCCCTGTGTTCTGTGAGCGCCTTCTTGGTTTTTATGATCATGGCGTTGAGCTCTGCCTTGATCGTCGGGCATCTTGTAGCCTGCCATTTTCTGCGCAGGCGGTGCTGCTCCTCGATCATGCTCCTAATCCTCGCCGGGAGGGGCGTGTGCCTCTCTGTGGCGGGGATGGTGAGAGAGGCTGTTGATAGCGCCGCCTGTAGTCCAGCTGTGACCAGGTCTGCCGCTTTTTCCACTTCGTCAGCTGTGGAGACCGGAGTAGTGTGGCACGTGGTGGTCTCTTCTAGTTGTTGTGTGAATGTCTCCCAGCTGACTCGGTGTTTGGGTCTCCTAATTCCCATTAATGGATCCATTTCGATACACATGAGGATTGTCCGGTGATCGGATGGTAGGTCCGGCAATGCCTCATGTGTAAATCTGGCGTCAATTTGGCTGGCGACGCAGCAAAATACAAATTAAAAGTATTTTTCAAGACTTATTCTTAACTATGTCACTAAACATTTTACGTCCGACACTAAGGTCCCTTTTCAAATACGCTAATCATTTAGTGTTTGCCGAACCAAAATTATAGGTTTTTGGTAAGAGTTTAATACTAAAGTGCTCTAAAAATTAAGACTATCAAAATTAAACATAAATTTATAGTCGATATCAGATGATATCACTAAATATTTTACCACCGACGATAAGGTCCCTTTTAGAAAATATAAAGTGGTTGTACCAACTTTTTACTAAACTTTATCTTGAATTTTGAGACTTATAAAACTACTTTTTTAATATTTGTTGTGTTAATTTGATCTCATTTGGCTATGTTTTAACGTAGTAGATGTATATGTTTGTTGATTTTGACTGTTTAGTTAGATTTATAAACACAAAGCTATTTTTGTTAAAATAAATATTTTTTTATAATAAACAACGTTGATTCAAATCGAAGTAGCTATTGAGTGTCTAATTACATATAATATTTATTCCTTCTATAATATCTAACGGAAATACACTATAAATAGGAATTTAAGTAAAAAATCCATCAATTTATATTTTTTTACTTTATGCACTTTGGCAAGGTAAACTATACGAAACAGATATACAATTACAAAATTGTACTTGAAACCTGAAAGCCCATACAAACTACTCCTCAAATAGCATGTTATCTATGTAACTTCCAACAATAACATACTTTAATGGGGTGTAGAAGTTTGAATTCAATTTTCTCATAATCACCTTTTCTGACTTTTGAGTTTCAATTATTTAAAAAAAATATCTATTGAACTTACATGCATGTTTTTTACATGGTTCGATAGCTCAGTGTATGTAGATTATGGGGATATACATAACTCAATACCGACAGTAAGGTCCCTTTACCCAGATAACGCCACACATATGCATTTCCCCATGTTATCGGCTACATGTGTAGCACTACAAAATATTTGTTTGTGAAAGTTGATGGTGGTTTATATTTACAATGACAACCTCAATTGCTTTAAATTTAAAAGGAAAATATGATACTTTTTATAGTTTTACAGCTGAATTCTGCTGCTATCTCTAATGAACTAAATTGTTATCACTTATATGTAACTAATTATCTTGATCAAACAACTGGGTGTGTTTTCATTAATGTGTTCAGACTGATAACATTTTGTTGTAAGGGAATTTCAGACCAAGCTCTGCCTCAGTATCAAATTATAGATCTTACTTGTAATTTTCAATTTCATCATCAAAGTTCCTCTCGTTCATCGGCACAAAGTTGGCGAGCTGCGCCACCTTCAGCTGTTGGTTCACGTTGCACATCTTGCACAGGCCGTTCTTGGGAGGACTTCTTTGGAACACTTTGGGCGATTTCATGGCGGAATCATTGATTACACTAGTAATGGGTTTGTTGTAATCGCCATCCTGCAAACAATATAATTAGTACTCATATATATTCAAGTATTAAGTCCATTTGACGGTATAGTCATCGACAGATCAAAATAACCTCACCTTAGTGAACCCGTTGTATTGCTCGCATTTGGGACAAACCCAGCTGTTTCGCTCAACGAATTTCATCCAAAAGTTTTTGTTGCAAAACCAACAGTTGACACGCCATGGGAGCGCTAATCTGAATACAAAATAAAGGCTTTTTTTAGATTATATTATCAGGCGGGAAAGCAGGACGACGTAACCTCAAAATGGCTTACCTGAGTTTATATATTAAATTAAAGACTAATATAGTACACAACACTGTGGTTATTGCAATTAACACTGATTCCATCTTAAAAGTATAATCCATTTTGTAAGAAACTTGTTATATTTATAAAAAATACATTATTTTAATCATAGGTAATACAATCATCTTAACCCACCCCCGCAACAAATTGCATTGCATGGATTGGATTGGATGAATTTTGATGAATGTCCTTGCCACAAAAAAAAACACCAAAAAAAGTATCGGTGAACAGCTACTCAACACCTGCCTTCCTTGAGTGAATAAAAAAATCCATACAGCAACAAAAGATTGATTTTATTTATCACAAATATATATTCTTATTAGCCCAAACTGTAAAAATAGATTTTGAAATGTTTGCATAATGTTTGGTATTGATTGGTTTCAAATAGATTATAGACACATTCAATGCAAATTCAGAAAAGTTTTTCTTTTAAGCTACGTTCTTATAGTTCATTTTCCTGAACGGAATAGAACTGTCAATGTCATAAACTTGTTTATCTTTTATTTTCTAGGTTATATTCAAAGTGATTTCATGTTGCGACTGTTGAAAACAATTTTATAACCTTTACTCATTTAAAATTGTACATTATTGATGTACTTCGAAAGTATATAGATCTTGTGGCAGTCAGACAGTAATTAAAAATGGTATCGGAGACTAATATTTTGTACCTGTGCAACTTCGACGATAAGTTTCACAACTTGGGTAATATTTACGTTTTATTATTTAAATATTATTCAACGTAATAAGAGCCTTGAAAAACAATAAGCAATGTTTCTTCTGTATTTTAGAAAACGAGAGCCTCACTAAATTATGGTCAGGCAAATGGACTATAAATAACCTGGACATATGTAAGGAGCTGTTAGCTACAGGGTTGGACACTGAAAAGCTTAAAATTGTTCTGGCTAAATACAATGAATCGATCGTAGACACCGTACTCTATACAGCCATAAGCACGTTTTTGACTTTTTGTGAACATAACTGGAATACTCATCCGGAGAAGATAATTTTGCAAGAATATTTCGGGTTGGAATGGCCTACCGAGATAGACGCAGCATCCAAGCTGCAGCGCGACTCGGAACCATTGTGTGTTAATATAGCTCATCCAGAACTGCTGTATTTCTCCTTGCAAATATTTAATGCACTTTATGCAGTTCAACAGAACTTGGTAAGTAAATACAATGCCAGTATTCTTTATTGCACACCTCTTAAAACATAGGAGAAATACAACAAAATAAATTACAATTAGAGGTAAACAACAAGCGGTCTTATTGTTAAGGAGCATAAATACAATTTAATATTCTTCAGTGTAAAAACTTCTAGTTTAAACTTAATAAATAAGAAATTATATTGCTGTTCATGAATCAGTAACAAATTATGGTATCAGTTTATGACATACTATGGTTACAGATAAAGTTGTTTTGCTATATAAAATATATTAGTTTACTAGTCTAAATTGTGTTTAGGTTCATCTGTGGTGGTATTTCCGAAGCATAGTGGTCCACCAGAGAGTCTTAGAGGACAACAGTGCCACAATATACAATGAGTTGGAACTACTCCTGGCCAGGCTGTCCAACGAGGCCAACACTTTGGAGAACAACCGGCTCGCCATCTTACTGCAGGCGGAGATTGCCCAGGCTTACCTGCTGTACGGGCGGATCCAGAAGGTGGAAGAATACTTGAATAAGGCCAGGGAGTTGGCAGGACTTAAATTGGAGCTTACAGGTATTTGAACGAAATTATGTTTACCTTTCAGGTAGGGGTTCAGCTAGAATATAAAATCAAGATAAGGTCCTACTTCACTTTATGTACCGATAAGAGATCCAAATCAGATCATGTGTTTGGGAGGACAGTGACCTACTAGAGAAAGGCCTGGAATCAAGTCCAGACCAAGGCTACTTTAAAAAAAAGTTACTATCAGCTGATTGCACATACTACCATGACTTGCACATTTTATTAATTTAGATCAAGGACCCGCCCGATATCCTTTTGAGAGGGTTTTTAAGGGTTTTGAATAGCGCTAACACTTTGAACATGGAAACCCAATCAATTTGCTTTAAAAACCCTTATCTAAGCGCTAACCGATTTTAACAAGCGGTATCACAATTCCCCTTATAAATAAGAATATTTGCTCACCCATTCGTTACTAAATGGTTAGCCTAACAAAGGGCTACCCTTATTTTATAAAGCTTACGACGCGTAGGTTAGTACTATCGAGCGAGACAGATACCTATCGAGCTCTGTCGGCGGCGGCGCTGCGGCATGTTTGATTTGACTTTGACGAGCGAGACCGCTTCAGTCAACGCGCGTTAGTATCAATACCTACAAATGCGCGTCGACGGCGCGCTTAAATTAAAATGCGCAATGTGCTTAGGCCCATTTTAGAAACATTATGACAAATTCAATTTTTAAATATCAGTTACTCATTCTTGATCTGGTATCACTCATTATTCATCAATCAGTGCCTGATATTCAAAATATTTTGCAGTAAAATAACACTAATAAAACGGCAATTTGGTTCGGTTTCCTTTTAGTTGGTTTAATAGTGCACGCCGTTGTATGGGAACCTTGCACTTTTTGACTGTGCGCTGAAATTTGGCACAGTTGATTCTTAGGTGGTCTTGAGTGAATTCATACCTGAAGACATCGGAGCCACCGCGGATTTAGTGGAGGGAAGGGGAGGTTTATATATTTAGCAATTATTTTAAAAGTATAACAGAAATCTCAAAACAAAAAATATAATCGTAAAGCTAGACTTACGTAGTTTATACAAGTATATAGTACCTATATTACATATATCTGTTGATCCATGAGAGATAATAAATATTATTAAGCGTAAGTTAGGGCCATCTCAATGCATGATCGTCCGTGAAGTATTGTTTAGGTACTGTATTAAACAATATTTCTCTAAAACTTTACATAAAATGAGGAATCTGTTTTGAACAAAAAAAATGCACTTTCGAACAAAAAAAATATTGGAAAGTGGGAAAAACTGAAAAACGTCATTTAGGTATGTTTTTTTTACATAATTTCTATTTTATTTTTAAGTATAACAAAAATCTCAAAACAAAAAATATAATTGTAAAGCTTGCTTCTGCAGCAACAGGCAAGTCCGTCCATGTATTAGGCTTCCAGTAGTTGATGACCTTCGTCCAATCCCAGGTAGATAGACACTGGACAGGGTAGTTTTTGAGCCCGTGCTAACTGACCTCAAACGTGCACCCCTTGATATATAGACATCTCTAGAAATGCTGATATAAAGCGGCTCGCTGGTCGGTAGAAGGTGTTCTATCTGCTCGTTTTTCTTCGTTAAAATTTATTAACGGCACTCATTTACTGAAGTATACGAAGCTGATCTGAAATAATAATTATGATGATACAATATTCTGGTTTATGTTTTGAAATCCTATTATCCTATTGTATTAGTTTCAAAAGCAGAATTACTGACCTATTATAGTATAATGTTATGACGTATTTTCTGACGTATATTCTGGATGAACAGCGCACATGCTTCTTCCGTGGATGTGCAGCTCAGAAACCATGCGGCTCATTACTGGCTGCCTCAAGCCCACTCCAGTATTCTGGCTCCCAGCTCTCAGCGCCATAGAGCCACCTCACCTGCGGCGGAAAAAGTGCCTACTCCGAGAGGCAACCAAAACCAAGTGCCAGCCCACGTTGCCTATACATGAAGATCTCACCAATTTCGGAGAAAAACGACTGAAGTCCCGTAACCCACCAGCTCTTAGTATGTTAAATTTTAACAGCAAGTGGAACATACTGGACTCATGGTCGACCGAGTGGCATGGTGAACAACCCATAAGTGATAATTTTTTCTCACACAACCCAAGGACGCGCCCGCCTGGCTTTGACCAACCGCGAAAGATCTGGAGCCTACTAAACCGCATTAGAACAGGCGTTGGTAACTGTGCCCACCACTGGTACAAATGGGGCTGGTGTGACTCCCCTCAGTGTGCATGCGGCGCCCCCGAGCACACGGTGGAACACATGGTGCTGGAATGCCCGATCACCAAATTCAACGGACAGGCTGAAGACCTCGCAATCCTCAGCGAAGGGGCCATTGGGTATCTGAAGAAGGCTAACCTCAATCTCTAGTTTAAGTTTTTTATCCAGTGACTAATATAAGTGCCATACGATAAATAATGACCTATTTTTCGATGACAGATACTGCCTCCGCAATGCGGCCCTCGGTCGCTGACTCGACGAAACCTTCAGTTAGGTCAGGAATCTTATATTTATATATATATATATATATATATTATTTTTTTTTTTGTCAAAAAAAAAAATTTATAAGAATCGCAACAAACACAAAGCCACAAAAAACAGGCTCGTTCGAGCACTTCTATTCCCCACATTCTTGTATGCCTCAGAAACGTGGACCCTGCGGGAAGTTGAAAAGAAGAAGATAGACGATTAGGTGTTTGTGAGAGATGTGGTGTTGGAGGAGAATGCTCGGAATATTATGGACTGAATTCAACGAGTCTATACTCCGAAAACTTGGCATCAAGCAGCGTTTATCGTCTTTAGTACAGTTTGGCCACGTATTCCGGGGGTTGGTGGCTAATGAGCGACTTGTGGTCCAGGGAAAGGTTGAGGGTACCAGGCAACGAGGAAGATCGCCTATGTGATGGATAAACCAAATAGAAGCTGCAATAAATGGCTCATCGTCACTACACGAATGCACAAGAAAGGCGGCTATCAGGTAAGAATGGCGGTGTGTTGTGAAGATTGTCACCAACATCTGAAATGATGACCATGACCACTCTACCAAGAGTGAAACCAACGTAGAAAAAGAGGTCATGGAGAAAAGATTTCCCAAGCTTCAAAATCACTTCTCTTTCCTTTACTATTGAATGAAGATACCGTGTCACATGTCACATCCTGTGAACGCGTGAAAGAGGGGTAATACTTTTGCTCTCTGTAGCCCTGTAAATAAAGAAATCTGTATAAAACACTTGTCTTTTCTTAATTTACTATGACCAAATATACGATTTTTACCTAAGGTGGTGGCGATATCATGACAGCACAGATATTGATGTTTCCTGTTCCTTTGTGCACCTACAGTTCCTCTAGCTGAAGTAAAGCTTGTTCAACTGCCAGTACCAACACATCAGTATCCACCCACAGTATCATGAGTCGTGAAGCCTCGAACATAGTATAGTATATTAAGAAAAGGCGGGTATTTTATACATATTTGTTTATTTACAGGACCACAGAGAGCAAAAGTATTAGAAGACCCTCTTTCACGCATTCACAGGATGTGACACGATATCTTGGTTCAATAGTTAAGGAAAAAGAAGTGCTTTTTTAGCATGGAAACCTTTCCTGACATAAAAAAAAAAAAAAAAAAACATAACTGTAGGTTTCGAGTTTGGGAGATTATTGAAGAGGTAAGCTGGCTTTCATCGAAAATACGTCTTTACATATAATAGGTCCGTTTTTCTGCATTTGAAACTGATATAATAGGAAAATATAATATTTCAACTTATACCTGAATATTGTACGAGTATATCATAATTATTATTTCATATCAGTTTCGTATAATTCAGTGAATGAGTGCCGTAAATATATTTTAACCAAGAAAGATCAGTAGATAAAATACCTCCTACCGACCAAAGCTGGTTTACATCAGCATTTCTAAAGAGCCATATATCAAGGGTTGCACATTTTAGTCAGTTAGCACCGGCTCAAAAACTACCCTGTCCGTGTACTTGGGGTTGGACGAAGGTCAACAACAACTGGGAGCCTACATGGACGGACTTGCCTGTTGCTACAGAACCATGCATTGGCTGGAAATTGTTAGGTGCAAATGCAAAAAACTGCCGCAACTGGTGCAAAATTAAAAAAAGGCAGCATAAAATGTTCAGATCTCTGTCTCAGCAGTGGATCTTGTAATTATATAAGATAAATTTATATTGTGTGATTTCATTTAAAATACGATAGAGATAAACAATAAAATATGTGCACTTTTCGTGTGTTTAAAACATTACCTAAACCCTACTTGACGGACGAGCATGCATTGAGATAATTTATTATCTCCAATGTATCAACATATATATGATAAACTATATACTTTTAGAAACTACATAAGTCTAGCTTTATGATTATATTTTTGTTTTAAGATTTCTGTTATACATACTTTAAAAAAATAGAAATTATACAGGGTGAAATAATATTGACCGTTCAAATTTTGACACTAGATTCCTTGGACAAAATAAAAAAATACCTATTTTTTTCTTTCTGCATTTTTTAGTACTAAGATATTGAGATAAAACAGCTGAAAGATATCCAATAAGACCATGCGTTCGTGGTTATCCGCGTTAGCGCGCTGTGCGGAAGGCGGCAATGCAATAACGCTTTTTGTATTGTATTGGTTTAGATAAGATAGGCAAGCGCCCCGCCCCCCGCACCGCTAACCGCAAGCGCCACTCAGTTAACGATTATCCACACGTTACTAAGTACTTATTCGGACAGCACATTTTATTATCAAAATTTTACCTATGTTTTTTTTTTCTCAGAAATGGCATCCTTTATCGATACCTAATGCCTGGGGAAAATTTGAACAGTCAATAATATGTCAACCTGTATAATAAAACATACCTAAATCACGTTTTTCAGTTTCCCACTTTTTAATATATATTTCTTTTTAGAAAGTGCAAGTTTTGTTCATAAAATAATGAAATACATGTAGATTGCCCATCCTTGAGTTATCCGAAACTTTTTTTTTATTTATTTATTTATTACATACAAATTAACAGTACATATGACCAAAGCATTTGTATGGTATACAAGAAGAAACACAAAAATTAGTAGGTATAGGTACTCAAACATAAAACAAGATAACAATAAAAATAAAAGTAAAAACAGTAACATCTTAGTAGTTGTTAGTCCGCCCTATTATATAAAGTTTTAGAGAAATATTGTTTAACAAAGTACCTAAACAATACTTTACGGACGATCATGCATTGAGATGGCCCTAACTTACGCTTGATAATATTTATTATCTCCCATGGATCAACAGATATATGTAATAAACTATAACTATTTTAAACTACGTAAGTCTAGCTTTACGGTTATATTTTTCGTTTTGAGATTTCTGTTATACTTTAAATAATTGGTAAATATATAAAAAGACACAAATTACGTTTTTCAGTTTTTTCTCCTTTCTCGTCCAAAACTTTATTCCTCATCCTTAATTTATCCGAAAATGATGTATCCCATGCCGTATTATATACAGTTGAAGAGAAATGTTGCTTTTATTGAAGCGCGGCAGCGTCGAACTTCAGCCCCTCTCCCCCCCCCCCCCCCCCCCCCACTAAAGCCGTGGTGGCTCTCGATGTCTCCCGGTCTGAATTCACTCAAGACCACCTAAGAATCAACTGTGCCAAGTTTCAGCGCATAGTCAAAAAGTGCAAGGTGTCGTGCACTAACACCCCAGCAATTTACTATGTGACTCGACGCGACGACGACAACTACGTCAAGCAAACACAAAATATTTACTGCCCTGCCCACTCCCACAGGGGCCAGCTAGGCATATTCGTAATTTATTCGCTTTCTTGTCATACATTGGCCCAGATAACTAGTCTTGTCTCCTTCTCCTAAGCGTTTAAAGTATGACATGATGAAAAGGAAAGTTTTATTTTAAGCGCTAAAACATAAGGGTATCCCTTTAAAGTGGATAGCAAAATAAAGAGAATACCGCTTACCAATTGGAAAGGGTTAGCCTTATTCTTAGGTTCCCCTCTTAATAAGGGATAGTCAAATGTATGGGTTATCAGTATGAATGGGTAAGTCTTTTACTGGGTTACACATTACAAAGGGAAGCCCATTGAAAGGCTTAAGCAAATGAAAGGGTGGTCGGGTCCCTGATTTAGATCCACATTATCAGTATCAGCTTGCTTATGTTTTCTTAACCCCTGACGAAAAAAGAGGGTTGTTATAAGTTTGACATGTGTAGCTGTGTGTCTGTATGTGGCATCATAGCTTACAAACAGATGGACCAATTTGACTGCATTATTTTTTATTGAAAGACTTGTCCATTGAGATAGTTTAGTCTTAGCTATGTTAATGGAAATAGGATTAGTAGTTTCCAAGATATTCAGCTTTAACTGAAACAAGTGACAGGATCTAGGCCAATATTGAAGCTAAAAATTCCAAATTTTGTAGATATTATGTTCAATTTTAGTAGCATTTGCTATATCACTAATTGAATGAGGGCCAGACAACATGATGACTAGTTACTTGTGTCAGGGGTGTTTTAATTTTTTTATATAGGTTATTGGTATTCTCTTTTGACCAGTGGCGGCTTTAGGAAGGGTCGATCTGGGCAGTCGCCCGGGGTTCTGGCTCCCAACGGGTGTTTCTTTAAAGGTCTAGGGCGCTCAGGGCACCACACCATGAATGACTCGCCCAGGGCGCCTGTCTGGCTCAGGCCGGCCCTGCTTTTGACATTATAATGTCCCTCGTTTACAGGTGTTCTTGGCAAGAGAACAAAGTTCCAGCAAACTACCCTGCCTCAACTCGCTCTCACCAGCTCCTTGGATGCCTATGTGGAGCGCCCATCGGCAGAGCAGAGCCACGGCGAGGCTGAACTGCCCCAAGACATTGAACTGCAGGATGATGTGAGGCTCAACAAGATCCAGTACTTGGAAGAGATCAGTCAAGCTGAACTGCCGAGTTTGGAACAAACCCTTTGTATGCTCACTGTGTAAGTTACAACTGATTTTATTAAAACTATCGTGAGACATCTTTAATAATTATAGAAACGGTTTAAACTCACGTAAAAATTTACAGGAACGGCCCGACATGTTTCGAACTCATTTGGAGCTCTTCATCAGGGGTAGCTATCCGTGCTGCTACGCGACTCGCGACTCACTGCACTTTTAATCGTTCTCTCGCCGCCCTCTGCGCAGGCGCAGATAGCGCGGCGGGTGCAGGGAAGGGCTCTTGCACTGTCTGTCACTGTATTTTCACTATTACCCACTGATACCACGCACACTTGACTTATTGTATCAACGACATTGTCTGAACGCGAGACGTTTTTTAACGCCGGAATCACAGGTTTCCATGCTGGAGGTAGGTAGAGCCCAACCACCGTCTCGTTTGTTGCGGAGCATGTTGTCCAGGTCGGTGCGTCCCATTTCGTTCGTTTCGATAAGGCACGGTTGTTGGTATGTGAGAAACGCTTTGTACAACGGAAGATACGTGAAGCTATCGAAATTGGACGGCGCCCGAATTTCTACAACTACTGACCAAAACACCATTACTTTCAGTCAATACCTTAAAAAGTCGCAGCCGAAAGACGACCTAATGCAAGAAGAGTTAACTCCCTTCATAGAAGCGATACTGTCTCAACCGCGCGGGCCCTGGTGCACGCGCGTGGCCGCGCTGCTGGCGCGCTGCCGGCTGGAGGCGGGGCACAAGCGGTCCGTCGAGCGCGCCATGCTGCAGTGCGAGGCCATTGTGAACGAGAAGAAGGAAGTCGCGCCCACTACTAGGTGAGAGCTGACTCCCTTCACAGAAGCGATACTGTCTCAACCACGCGGGCCGCGCTGCTGGCGCGCTGCCGGCTGGAGGCGGGGCACAAGCGGTCCGTCGAGCGCGCCATGCTGCAGTGCGAGGCCATTGTGAACGAGAAGAAGGAAGTCGCGCCCACTACTAGGTGAGAGCTGACTCCCTTCACAGAAGCGATACTGTCTCAACCACGCGGGCCGCGCTGCTGGCGCGCTGCCGGCTGGAGGCGGGGCACAAGCGGTCCGTCTAGCGCGCCATGCTGCAGTGCGAGGCCATTGTGAACGAGAAGAAGGAAGTCGCGCCCACTACTAGGTGAGAGCTGACTCCCTTCACAGAAGCGATACTGTCTCAACCACGCGGGCCGCGCTGCTGGCGCGCTGCCGGCTGGAGGCGGGGCACAAGCGGTCCGTCGAGCGCGCCATGCTGCAGTGCGAGGCCATTGTGAACGAGAAGAAGGAAGTCGCGCCCACTACTAGGTGAGAGCTGACTCCCTTCACAGAAGCGATACTGTCTCAACCACGCGGGCCGCGCTGCTGGCGCGCTGCCGGCTGGAGGCGGGGCACAAGCGGTCCGTCGAGCGCGCCATGCTGCAGTGCGAGGCCATTGTGAACGAGAAGAAGGAAGTCGCGCCCACTACTAGGTGAGAGCTGACTCCCTTCACAGAAGCGATACTGTCTCAACCACGCGGGCCGCGCTGCTGGCGCGCTGCCGGCTGGAGGCGGGGCACAAGCGGTCCGTCGAGCGCGCCATGCTGCAGTGCGAGGCCATTGTGAACGAGAAGAAGGAAGTCGCGCCCACTACTAGGTGAGAGCTGACTCCCTTCACAGAAGCGATACTGTCTCAACCACGCGGGCCGCGCTGCTGGCGCGCTGCCGGCTGGAGGCGGGGCACAAGCGGTCCGTCGAGCGCGCCATGCTGCAGTGCGAGGCCATTGTGAACGAGAAGAAGGAAGTCGCGCCCACTACTAGGTGAGAGCTGACTCCCTTCACAGAAGCGATACTGTCTCAACCACGCGGGCCGCGCTGCTGGCGCGCTGCCGGCTGGAGGCGGGGCACAAGCGGTCCGTCGAGCGCGCCATGCTGCAGTGCGAGGCCATTGTGAACGAGAAGAAGGAAGTCGCGCCCACTACTAGGTGAGAGCTGACTCCCTTCACAGAAGCGATACTGTCTCAACCACGCGGGCCGCGCTGCTGGCGCGCTGCCGGCTGGAGGCGGGGCACAAGCGGTCCGTCGAGCGCGCCATGCTGCAGTGCGAGGCCATTGTGAACGAGAAGAAGGAAGTCGCGCCCACTACTAGGTGAGAGCTGACTCCCTTCACAGAAGCGATACTGTCTCAACCACGCGGGCCGCGCTGCTGGCGCGCTGCCGGCTGGAGGCGGGGCACAAGCGGTCCGTCGAGCGCGCCATGCTGCAGTGCGAGGCCATTGTGAACGAGAAGAAGGAAGTCGCGCCCACTGCTAGGTGAGAGCTGACTCCCTTCATAGAAGCGATACTGTCTCAACCTCGCGGGTTGTGTCACAATGGCTTATTTTAGCCCCTTGACAAACAATGTATTGTCTCCAGGTTATCCTACCTGTGGGCGTCAGGGCTGGGCCCGGCGTGGGCGTGGCGCCAGCAGCTCGCGGACCTGTCCCTCAGCCTGGGGCTGGTGAAGGCCGCACTGCAGGAGTACGAGCGGCTGCAGCTGTGGGAGGACGTCATCGTGTGCTACACCATGTTGCAGCTAAGACACAAGGTACAGAGATAAATGTTCTGGAAATCTTTCGACTCCACTGTCACGTTTTTATCATCGCACCTTGTCTTGTCTATACTATTATAGAATTGTAGATTTGTATTGAAAATCATATTTCTATGAGGGATCATGACTTCAGGAAAAAAAATCTTAATAGCGTGATGCTGTGATATTATTCAAGCTATCGTGAGACATCTTTAATAATTTATAAAAACGGTTTAAACTCTCGTAAAAATGCGTGAGGCTGGATCGTCATTTGTTTTATACGGGCGCGTGGCGCCACGCCAGGCTGGCGCCGTCTGTTTTTAAAAGCTTTTATTTAACTTGCAATGTATGTATGTATCTAAGTATGTTTGTTCGGGTGAAATCTTGCAACTCAATTTTGAAGCAGATATCGTCAACCGATTGAGCTGAAATTTTGCATACTTACTTAACCCATTCACGGCCAAGCGCCGTCGACCGTACACTATACGCCAGGCCACCATACAACCATTTTTTTGCTAAAACAAGTGACTCAACGTATTGGTCATGACCCCGGCGCGAACGCTAAATAGACCGCCGTTTCTGAAGCCAGGTAGCTATTATACTAATACTATTAAGTCATAGTAAGATTCCTTTTTTTTTTAATTTGGATTTTGTCATGACTCACATGCGAGTCACTGGCCCTGCGCGACTGTTTGAGCATGACCCATACGCTGAGTCACTGGCCCTGGATGGGTTAACTTTGATGACAATACAATAATATGTTACCATGGCGCTGATCTGATGATGGAGCCGGAAGGTGGCCATAGGAACTGTATAATAGAAAAAGCAATCCTACCGAGCTTGGGCTCTTTAGAATCGTCTCAGTGAGCATTTGATGGATATCCAAAGAAAAGTACAGTTGGCTATAAAAGCTTGCCACTAAAATGACATTTTTGACAGAAACTTATTGTAATTTCTTTTGTCCCCGCATCACGCCGATATGGCTGGACGAATTTTAACCAATTTTAGTACAGGGGCTGGACATCCAATACTGGTTATATTATACGATACTTATTACCCGACTACGGGTTAAAAAAAAACGCGTACGAAGTTGCGGGCACGTTCTGGTAATAAATAAATGTGTTTTTTTTTTTTCTATCTTTCTTCCGGATCTGGGATCCATCCGCATTTTTTTTAATGCTCGGCATACCGCCAGACTCAGTCTTGCCACAAAGTGCTGGACACAACACTTCAAAGGCGACGTCTGATAAGCACAGAAAGCAGAACAATACTAAAATCTGTTTCCACCGATAGGTCACTGAACACCGACGTCGCGACGACCCGTCGCCATCTTTGCGTCGGATATCAGTACGTCTAGTATAACTATGATTCGCGACTCTTTGTAACGCGACACACACTACCTGTCAACTTCCTTTCAATACCGTGCGAGTAAGAAGTAAAGGCTGATTTAGACGAAGACAATTTTGAGACGCCTAAATGACGGCGCCAGTGATTACCGCACATCACACCTCCGACCGTTTAGACAATGACTATTTTCAGCCGCCTAAATCTCGCCGCCAGTGACCAGCAGCAAGCCGTGTTTACACAGTGATTTTTTTCAGTACCAGTCATTAGTGGCAGCGAGAGACGCGGAGGGGGGGTCACTGGCGCCAATAGGCCCGTGTTCTATTCCGCGCCAGCGCTGGCATGCCGCGAAAAAATGGCGCGGAAAGTGTTTATACGGTGCCTTTTCGAGGCGCCGTAATTTAGGCGTCTCAAAATTGTCTTCGTCTAAATCAGCCTTAAGACAGGCGAAGTCGCGGCAAGATAATGTACTGTATAAAATTAAGTGACACTTTATCGTGTGCTGTAGAGTCTAGAAGGATAATGTTGTTACAGGCGGCCGAGGTTATTCAACAACAGATCAACATCCAGCCCACAGTGAAGTTGTACTGCTTGCTTGGTGATGCCACGGGTATGTTCCTAGATAAAAAAAAATGTCTGGACTTGCGGCAATAGGTGGTGTGGAGTCCAGGTCTAAACTTGTCCTATGCCAGCGCGACACTCGCACCAAACTTAGCTACAAAATTAAGTCCACTAGACTTAAAATTTTGTCAACGCTGTCTTTTCTGATTCTTCTTAAAATTTCAAACGGCTTTTTTGTCATGAAGGCTCCGACTTCTTTTGTTGTTTAGATCTTAGCTTCAATATCAAGATAACTACCTACTAGCAAAAATCAGTTAAATAAATCAAATGCATGCAATCACGGAGCCCCCATCGGTAACTCAATACGATATTTGACTATAGTAAAAAAAAAACGTTGAAACCACTAACCACGCATTCAAAAATACACATTGTGAAATAAACTACCACTAATTTTTGGACATTATACTTTTTTGAATTGGACAAAAACTAAAAAGAAGACGTGTTTTGTTTGACTACTGATTTTTATGACGTCACAAGCCAGTATCTTCATAGAAGCAGATCGTTTTTAGGGTTCCGTACCCAAAGGGTAAAATCGGGACCCTATTGCTGAGACTTCGCTGTCCGTCCGTCCATCCGTCCGTCTGTCACCAGGCTGTATCTCAAGAACGGTGATAGCTAGACAGTTGAAATTTTCACAGATGATGTATTTCTATTGCCGCTATAACAACAGATACTAAAAATAAAATAAAATAAATATTTAAGGGGGGCTACCATACAACAAACTTGTTTTATGGTACGGAACCCTTCATGCGCGAGTCGGACTGGCACTTGCCCAATTTTTGTCATTTCATGAAGAGTTACTGATTTGAGCTGTCATCAAATACCGCATTCCTATCGGCTTGCCTGTTTTAGAGTGTCGCTATTCTCTATTAATTTTGATAAAACGTAAGCCAGTTCTGCTTCGACCGACCGACCTGGTGATTTATTTGACGCCACCCCACTGTGCGGATGTGAACTACCCCCTGTTCTACAGACGACGTGTCCTGCTTCGAGAAGGCGTGGGAGTTCTCCGGCCACAAGAGCAGTCGCGCGCAGCGGCACTGGGGCAACTTCCTGTTCGACCACAAGAAGTACGCGGAGTGCATCCCGCACTTCGAGAAGTCGGTGGAGATCAATAGTATCCAGGAGCGCATCTGGATGCGGCTGGGGTAAGTGCTAGTTAAGAATTAGGGGACAGTGTTGTGGAAATTGATTAAGTCTCAAACTGAAGCTCGGGTTTCCTAGGATAGCGGTGAAAATCCCAGATCGCAGGTACCCGATCCAAAGGTGAGGGCCATAAATATGCAATCTAGGGCTTGACGAATTACCGCCTGAGATTTGTCTAAAGTTACGTCTTGACTTGGCCAGGAAGTGAGATTTTCCACCCGCGTAGCGGACAGAAAATCCCACCTACGACCTAGGGTGACGTAAAATCCGTACCCAATGGGTAATCGGAATGTCAGCATCATTTTAACTGTGTACTATCCAACTTACCTTCATTTACAATTTGTTGTTGTTTTTATTTTAACAGATACGCGGCTCTCGTGACGGAGGAGTGGGAACTGTCGGCGCGCGCGTACCGGCGCTACACGTACCTGCAGCCCAACACCTTCGAGGCGTGGAACAACCTCGCCAAGGTGTACGTGAAGCAGGGAGACAAGCACAGAGCCTACAGGGCGCTTATGGAAGCGCTGAGGTTTAACTACGACAACTGGAAGGTGGGGCAAATATTTTCTTTATACTCCATAGTTTTGGAAGCACAGTCTCTCAAAAGAGTACAATGATTGCTTTATATATTTATAATGCCTTATTTCTAAGTTCGGACTAGGAATGAGATAAGTTATAACCTTCAATTCAAGCCGATACTTGCGAGTAACTTTGAGCACAGAATCGAAACAACTCAATTTCTGAAGCTTTGAACATATTTGAATCACAGAGCCAAAGTAAAAAAAAAAAAAAAATTGTCAATGGTTTCAGCTATGGGAGAACGTCGTAATAGTGTCCATGGATACGGGTCACTTTGAAGACGCGATCCGCGGCATCCACCGTATGCTGGATCTGCAGCACAAGTTCGAGGACACGGAGGTGCTGGCGCTACTTGTGCGGGCGGTTGTACAGGACAAGGAGGACGCCGACGGCAACAGCAGCGCCAGGCAAGTGTACGGAGTGTGTGAGTGTGTTGTCCACCGTATGCTGGACCGGCTGCACCAGTTCGAGGACACGGAGGTGCTGGCGCTACTTGTGCGGGCGGTTGTACAGGACAAGGAGGACGCCGACGGCAACAGCAGCGCCAGGCAAGTGTACGGAGTGTGTGAGTGTGTTGTCCACCGTATGCTGGACCGGCTGCACCAGTTCGAGGACACGAGGTGCTGGCGCTACTTGTGCGGGCGGTTGTACAGGACAAGGAGGACGCCGACGGCAACAGCAGCGCCAGGCAAGTGTACGGAGTGTGTGAGTGTGTTGTCCACCGTATGCTGGACCGGCTGCACCAGTTCGAGGACACGAGGTGCTGGCGCTACTTGTGCGGGCGGTTGTACAGGACAAGGAGGACGCCGACGGCAACAGCAGCGCCAGGCAAGTGTACGGAGTGTGTGAGTGTGTTGTCCACCGTATGCTGGACCGGCTGCACCAGTTCGAGGACACGAGGTGCTGGCGCTACTTGTGCGGGCGGTTGTACAGGACAAGGAGGACGCCGACGGCAACAGCAGCGCCAGGCAAGTGTACGGAGTGTGAGTGTGTTGCTCACAGTACAGTTGACGCTTTATCGAGAAGTAATGGGTATCGACATAAAGTGACGTTTTATAGGGTTTCTTACCCAAAAAAACGGGACCCTATAACTAGGACTTCCTGTCCGTTTGTCCGTCTGTCACCAGGCTGTATCTCAAGAACGGTAATAGCTAGACAGTTAAAATATTCACAAATGGATGTATCCCTGTTGCCGCTACAAGAACAAATACTAAGAGCAGAATAAATTAAGAATATAAAATGAATATTGTTACTTAAAATTTTGTATCCGGCCCCATACACACTAGGTGCAAACTTAACCCAGCATGTTAAGATGAGACAACTATTTGTACGGAACCCTCGGTGCGCGCGTCAGACTCTCACTTGGCCGGTTTTTTCTTCAACCATAGTTTTCATATCCCAGGTTACGAAAGCGGATACTGGAGCTGTTCGGGCGCATCACGTCCGTGCACCAGAACAGGCCGGAGATCTGGCAGCTGTACGCCGACCTCAGTCCCACGCGGCTGCTGCAAGCTCAGCGCCTGTTGAAGGCCTATAGGGGATACACGCAGGTGATGTATTTTTTTTTTTTTTTTTTTTTTTTTTTATGTCATAGTGGGCAAAGGAGCAAACGTATCGCCTGATGGAAAGCGATTACCGTCGCCCATAAACACCTGCAACACCAGAGGAGTCACAAGTGCTTGCCTACCCGGAGGACGAAGATAGAATGCCTCTATGCTAGTAATTTCACCGGCTATCTTACCCCCACACCGGAACACAACAATGCGAACATTGCTGTTTGGCGGTGGGTTAGCAGGCAAGACGGTATTGTGTATAACATTGGCATGGTATTGGTACACCACAGTATTAGAGGAATATAAATATGATATAACTTTTTTGTATTTTATTTTGTATAGTTTTTGCAATAAAATACTGTTGAGTAAATTCACCGTAGTTTAGAATGAGCTAAGATTGTATACAAATTAACTCTGAATCTCCTCCTTAGTTCTAACTCATCAATTCATCATTATTGTAATATAGACGAAAGAAAAATTAGCAGCCTCTGAGCCGACTGTCCTGGGTTCGAACCCTGGCAAGGACAAATATTTGTGTGATGAACTCGAATGTTTGTTCCCGGGTCATGGATGTTATCTATATGTGTATTTATATATTACTAACGATCTGCCCCGGCTTCGCACGGGTGTAACGCTGATAAATTATAAAAAAAAAGCTTTATTTGATATAGGTACAGTCCGACCAAAAAGAGTAGAAATTAAAAAGTGCCAATACAGTAGTGTCCTCCCTTTCTAATCAGTATAAGAAAAAAGGGACGACACTACTGTATTGCCACTTTTTAATTTCTACTCTTTTTGGTCGGACTGTACATCTTGCATATTTTATTGCAGAGCGGAAATTGGCCCAACAGTCCAGAAACCTGTCAAAAGGTCATTGAACTCGCGCAAAATCTTTTGGACTACAGTCTTCAAGCCAGACAAGAGGCTGAAGATAAAGAAAAAGCGCAGGCGGACCAGCAGCTATCTTCTGCGCGGCTGACCGGACAGGCGGTAGTACGGGCGGCAGAGAAGCAGAACTGGCCAGAAACAGCAGACGCTCTTGAGCAATTGAAGGAATTGTTTAATAATGTAACAGAATATATGAAATCTATTATGTAAATGATGCGTTTTATTTTCCCATCAAATATAACCATGACAATAATAAGAGTTAAAAACGTGTTTCCATCGTGTTTTAGTTTCCCTTTACATGTTATAGACTATAACTTATAGTCGCGTACATTACACCACAGTTAAAAAAATATAAATACACGAAAACCTTAGTGAAAGGAAAAACCTAAATATATGATGAAACCTTGCTTCGTTGCCTACCGTACATTTCGAATTGTTTTTAATACATTTCTAGCAGATTGATCCTTGATAAAATTATTCAGCCTAAAAGAGCAGCAAAATTAGAGCGTTTTTAATCGTACGTTAAACAGTTTACTGACATGTAAAGCGTTTTGATAGTGCATTTTTAGATTCATATATTAATCCATCACACGTTTCAAGTAAAATATATGTTAAACAGCTGTAAATTATACATTTAATGAACTAAACATATAAGAAAAATATAATTAATAATCCATTTATTATAATAAACTTGTATAAGGTAAATTGTTCCTTTAGACAATATAGATCCTACACATTAGTCACCAATAATGCAAGAACAAAACGCTTCTAATCAGCAGTGAATTAGAATGGGAGGACTTCTTTTTTGCGCTAGAAATTAACTTTGAATGTTTATTTATCATGTGCATGTAGGAATCAGTGCGTAACGATGGCGACGGCAAACGACGAGGAAATCCTCGAAGGTTTCCTTTGTCCTATTTGCAAAGCTGACTTGAAAACCGCTTCGCAACTTACGAATCACTTCGAGAGTTTGCACCAGGAAGAACAGGATGTTTTGAGATCTCTAAAGGAGATATTCGGGAAAGCGAAGAAGATTATACTTAATAACGATGACGCGGATATTCAGGAGACATTTGATCGTGCGTTAAAGTTTAATTATCATGACTATTATGACTCCAACGAAGAGCAGACAGTCGGGGTGTCGCGGAGCTCGACTGACTACTTCAAAGGTGTCAGGTCGGCTAGGCTGGAGAGGTATGCGACCGAAACTAACAAATTGCTAATTAGACTTGACAAATTGGTGGGCAATATGCCCAGTGAACCCAACCAGAGAAGGCAACACGAGCAAGAGGTCAGTACAATTTAGTAAACAATCTTGTTTTTCTATCATTCAGTCAATAAGTCATCTAAAGAGCAAAGAGCTAAAGTGCATGGCTGCAATTGTTGAATATTTTGTGTTATGATTCATCTGAAACACACATTCACTTCAGGTGGTCCCATGGCTGGACGGTTCCTCTGTGAAGCTGTGTCCCAACTGTGCGAAGGCGTTCAACCTGACGCGGCGCAAGCACCACTGCAGGCTCTGTGGCTCCATCCTGTGCCATGACTGCTCCACATTCCTAGATATTAATGTAGCTAGTGAGTACATTACTCTTTTATGTCCCTCTGGGCTACACCTGCAATATTTTCCAAGTAATTTAAATTTCTTTACTGTTGCGTACAGTAGTCTTGTAAAAAGTATCCTACATAACCAGCTTTGGATGTTCAGCTATCACTGTACCAAAATTGGTTAATATCCAGCCGGTTCTCCGTGTTGAGAGGATAAAGAAAATTTTACCAACAGATTGTGCTGTACGGCTGGCGCCGCGCTTCTATACAAACCCTACATCATGTTAACTTTCCTGTATAGATGTATGCCTGTACCAATTCCTGAAATTTCAATCCCCACTCCATAGAAAACTGATTTTCTAGCAAATAATACTTATCAACTAGCAAATAATACTGATAACCTCAGATATGTAAAAGTGACCGTGGGCTTTACTTACAGAATAAAGTAAATGTTAGTGATTCTTCCAGGATCAATTATAGACCCGTCAGTTCCCCTGGTCCCTTCAGACCACGAAGTGACTGAGAAGACGGGTCTCCGGCTATGTGAGCACTGCTACAATCTCATTGAGCTCCGGAAACAAGTCCAAGAGAGCAGAAACGCTAAGACTGCGCTGGTCACGGCTTACGAGCAGATGCGGGGGCTGATGGATCAGGCCAAGCCCGCTGTGGCTATGTATGAGAAGGTTTGTTAAACAATCAAAATTCATTATATTATTGAATTAATTGATATCATAGTTAATAGTATAGATTGTTTTCTTAGTACATATAATATTGCTAAGGTATGAGTAGGACAGTAGATGTCTATTACAAACAGACAGGGCCGTCTCTCCCATTGAGCATTTTGGGCAAGTGCCCAGAGCCTCCATCACACGTGGATGACTTGTTTTTACTGTTCAATGGGGCCCCTTATGAAGTGCCAGGGAAAATCATGGCCGTGCTGTGCGAACCACTTTGTTGCCCTTACCAGCAGACTAGAAAATACTACGAAATCGCGCGCAAGTTATACTTGAGTAATTCAAAATTTATTTGAGTAACAGGAAAAAAACAAGTACAACACTTGTTTTTTTCCTGTTTTTTCCCTCAGGCTCGATAAATTGTTTAATGGTATCATATCACTAGGCATCGGATAATCGGATGCTTTTATATAGTACAAATTTTCTAAGCTAAGCTTATCCACTTAAGAACTGAATGCCATTGAGTGGCAAACCACAAATTAAGATAGCGAGCTCATAGTAAAAGCAGATTGTAACCACCTTGGTAGGTAAATATAGATTATCGACTCTATTTCCTTGGACATGAAACTACAAAATACACTAACAGAATAATGGTAATCATAACTTTTTTGGAATTTTACAACTGTCCGACTCTCCACAAGAACGTATTGTCTTGAAAAAGGACTATGAACTCTCATCATCAACCATTTTAAACCTATTCAACCAGGAATAAGGTTGAAAATTCAATATCCACGCAATGTAGTTCTAACCTTTTTTTGTAAGTAACTGGTTGGCGCTTACGAGAACAAAAGCAGATAGGATTGTATTAGACACAATGCCATTGTGAATGCAGGTAAGTGGATGAGCTTAGTTTAAAAAAAATGTACTATACCTAAGCTTTGGCGGCGGCTTTGTTTTTCAGTTGTAGGCGGCTTTGCTTGAGGTATGAGTGAGATAGCAATAGGATTTTGACAACTTTAGGTAAATATCCACCGACAACTTTAGGTAAATATTTCGTATCCTTACATATCATATCACCAAAACATTATTTCCCATCTATAACATTTCGCCAAAATTAAATATGTCCGAGAATATTTTTATCCCATAATATTTTCAGGGATACCAAAATTCGGAATTACAATAGGTAACCTCTATACATGTGTTATCTTGGTTGAGTTGAGACATGATAATGAATTCGTAATTATTTTTTATTTGGCTACCACCTATCATCTAACGTATCGTCTATTCTCCTCTCAGATGTGCCAGAGCCTGTTCGACGGCGAGAGCACGTACAACCTGTCTGACGTCAACGCCATGCGTGGACGGATCGGCAAACTTGCCGAGGGCGTCGACGCTCTCAGCAAGCACATTGCAGCCTTCCCAGCGGAGCCGGGCACTAGACATGCCAAGCTGTATGCGTCTATTAGACAAGCAGCAGCGCATTACATTAAGGTAACTATTTCATTAGCACGTACAACCCGTCTGATGTCAATGCCATGCGCGGACGGATCGGCAAACTTGCCGAGGGCGTCGACGCTCTCAGCAAAGCACATTGCGGCCTTCCCAGCGAAGCCGGGCACTAGACAAGAATTGCCAAGCTGTACGCGTCTATTAGACAAGCAGCGGCTCATTACATTGAGGTAAATACTTCATTAGCATGTACAATCTGATTTCAACGCCATGCGCGGGCGGATCGGAAAACTTGCCGAGGGCGTCGACGCTCTCAGCAAGCACATCGCGGCTTTCCTAGCGAAGCCGGGCACTAGACATGCCAAGCTGTACGCGTCTATTAGACAAGCAGCGGCTCATTACATTAAGGTAACTACTTCATTAGCACTTACAACCTATCTTATGCCAACACCATGTGCGGGTGAATCGGCAAACTTGCTGAGGGCGTCGACGCTTTCAGCAAGCACATCGCGGCGTTTCCAGCAAAGCAGGGCACTAGGCATGCTAAGCTGGAACCATATATTAAGTACGAGGGTTGCCTTTTATATTTTGGGATTTGACTAAACCAGTGCTGCCATCTGTCAAGTGACATTTCTGTAGTATAATTTGAACCTTTTGGCGGCAATATAAGTTTTCGCGCGATCGCATTTTGTTTTTTTCTGTCAGTTGAAAAATAATCGTAGCTGACAGTCATGGAACTGAGCCGTGAACATTTTCGTACGATAATTTTTTACAATTTTAAACGCGGCTTAAGTCAACAACAGTGCGTTGATGAACTTAATTTTACATTTGGTGATGAAGCACCGTCGAGAACGAGTGTTTATCGATGGTTTGCGGAATTTAATCGTGGCCGTTGCTCGCTTGTGGATGAATTTCGCGAAGGTCGTCCAAAATCTGTGGTTGTTCAGAAAAACATTGAAGCTGTGCGTGAATTAATTCTGCAAGACCGTCACGTGACCTATAGGGAGATAGAGGCGTCCTTGGGCATTAGTGGGACCAGCGTACACACCATATTGCACGAATGTTTAGCAGTCAAGAAGATTTGTTCGCGATGGATTCCACATAATTTGACAGGTACTCAAAAAGAGGCTCGTGTAGATTGGTGTAACGAAATGCTTACAAAATACAATAGCGGGGCTTCAAAACATGTGTATGATATTGTGACAGGTGACGAATCGTGGATCTACGCATATGAACCCGAAACCAAACAGCAGTCCACTGTATGGGTCTTTCAAAATGAACCGAATCCCACTAAAGTTATTCGTGCACGAAGCGTTTCGAAACAAATGGTTGCCTGTTTCTTTAGTAAAACTGGGCACGTTGCGACCGTTCCTTTAGAACAACGTAGAACGGTCAATTCTGACCATATACAAATATACTCTATGATTCTGACTGGTACACGACCATTTGTTTGCCAGAGGTCATTGAAAAAGTCAGAGAAACCAACCGCCGTAAACGGATTATACTCCACCACGATAATGCGAGTCCTCATAAGTCTGCATTAACTTCCAAGTTTTTGGACACTCAAAACCTCGGTTTATTGGGCCATCCCCCGTACAGTCCAGACTTGGCCCCTAACGATTTCTTTTTATTCCCTCATATCAAGAACAAACTACGAGGGCAACGATTTTTGACCCCTGAAGCAGCGGTTGATGCGTTCAAAATGCACGTTTTGGAGGTGTCCCAATCAGAGTGGTTGAACTGCTTTGAGAATTGGTTCAACCGGATGAAAAAATGCGTAGACTTGAGAGGAGAGTACTTTGAAAAGCAATAAAAACTTGTTTATTGCGAAATAATTGTGTTTTATTTCTATTCCCAAAATATAAAAGGCAACCCTCGTAGGCTGCCACGTACTATATTAAGGTAATTTGTATTTGTTAGCGTCAGATAACTGTTGACAGCGTATAGCGAGAGCACGTACATTCTGTCTAATCAGGCACGGGGAACGTCATCTAATCGCAATAATTGAATACGCCGTTCACAGATCGGTTTATACGTGTGGCAACGAATCGGCCACAGACATACTACATACCGATTAATTGGTTATAAACATGATTTTTACTATCATTATATGAAAACATATAATTTTCAGGAGGAGCTCCTGTCTCTCAGAAAGCTGCCCACGGAGGCCCAGATCGAGGAGGTGCGGCGCCAGCGCTACGAGCGCGCCGAGCGGCAGATACAGCGCGAGCGCGAGCGCTGCGAGCGGGAGGCGCGCGAGGCCGGCGAGGCCGGGGAGGCCGGCCCGCGCCGGGCCCGCGAGGCCGCCGGCCCCAGCGCGCAGGAACACGACGAGAACAACCCGCTGCTGGAGCAGATGAACATCATCCGAGGGTATATTAAGGAGGCGAGGCGGGAGTTGAGGTTTGAAGAGGTGAGTTAGATGGATGTTTGATTTTATATATTTTTTCTCAAACATGCAATTAAATGTCGTCATGACGCGAGTTTCATATATCTTCGCTACGAAGTATCACGTTTCGAGCGGAACAACTGTAAAGGAATTTCACACAAAATTGAAGGCCTAGGCCGGCAAGTCGTTTTTTTTTTAACATGGCGTCTGAGTTCATGGACAGACTAAACAGCTCAATTATATTTTTTGGGTGGTGTATTTTCTTATTTCATTCCATATGTTTTATACAAATCAGTTAACCCTTTGCATTCTGTAATGAATATATGATAACATTTGTCAGCGGTCGAAGTTAATTTTAATTGTTATTGTTCCCCAGGTGGCGATGCTGGAAGCGAACCTGAAGGAACTGAAGAAGGAATACCAGTTGCAAATGCTCTCTAACAAATTCTAGTCAAGAGCTTCACTACCGACTATGTTTTGTTTACTAGATTATTTATGTTTCATAAACTCTATACTGTGTTAATATGTATATTATACATAATTCGTATTCTTAGGTAAAATTAAAAATAATAAAGCTGATATTATAAAAGTGAAAAATAATTAAGATTTTTAATTTCTATAACTATGTAGAATAGTAACGTTAGTATATGATTATTAATTACAAATAGGTAACATGATTACATCTAGGATAAAAAAAGACCTATAAACGTAAAAGAAGAAATTGGACAATTATACCCAAAAGTGGTTTTTGTGTCAAAATTATTCAACCTTCGATATTATTTATGCCTAAGATGACGATACTGAACTTAAATAAAGACTAGTGAAGTCGGTACACCACTTATCAAATTAGGGTTCGACCCACCGCCCACCGCTTTCTCGAGGTAACTTTTTCTTTCTAACCCTTTCTCGGATTAACTCTATTAAAAATTCCCAGGGCCAGAGCATAGAAATAGAGAGAATACAAATCTGGTTCGAACATGTCCCACCACAGCATTATTATATCCCTACACAGTCCTTTTCTCCTGGTACATGGTCATCTTCTCGAGCTGCTTCAAGAGCTGCGGTCTCGTGCACAGCGCCTTCTTGATCGCGTCGTCCAGCATCTTCCTCTGGTAGAAGGGCGGGATCGGCGTGTCCTCCAGTTGGAACGTGTGCACGCGCCCCGCGCTGTCCGACACGAACACGTTCTGACCCGACGGACCGAACAGGATCGACGTCAAAATCCCCTCTTTAGGAAACGTGTACTCCGCGCAAGGGATATGCGTTTTCCTCCGCAAGTCCCAAATGGAAAGTATGTTCGTGCTGACGGTCAGAACGATAGTCGCGTTTATGGGACAGAATGCCACGTCGTACACCGCCCCCTGACAATTCAACGTCATTATCACGTCGTCTATACCTTCGATCCATAGTCTGATCGCGCCGTCCGCTCCGCAAGTCACCATCAGGTTATCCATGAACGGTGAACATTGCAACGCGTAAATTGGGCCGGCGTGCGCTCGGAACACGTCCATGTGCTGATTGAGATAATTCTTCGAGCACTTGTGTATGCAACCTTCGTCGGTGCCCACGTAGTAGATGTGGCTGATCCGCGGATGCCACATCATGCAGTGCGCGGCGGGATGCCTCGTGATCGGGACGTCGACCTTCAAACACGCTTTAGCTATTTGCAAGCCTTTCATGTTCCCTTCTACGGTAGACAGACGCATCATGGGCGTACAGATGAAATCGTGAGTCTTCGTGCTCGTGAACCGGTTCACTCTCCCGTCCTGGCACGTGGTCATCACGTATTCGCTGTCTTTGTCTAACGCGTGCCAGGTCACCTTCCATATCGGTTCGAAGCACGGGTTGGTGTCACGCGTGCTTTGAGCGATGATCTTTTTGCTGTAAGAGGTGATGTCCAATATCAGCACGTCCCCATTCGCGAAGCCGACTGCGAGCCAGTTGGGGTTCTTTAACGAGAAGTCGATTGAAGTTACCGGGTCGTCGAATTGATACAACCGCTCGGGCTTGATAGGGTTCTTCGTGCTCCAGACAGTTACGATACCGTCGAAACTCTCGGCGAAGCCACATTTCCCGTGACAGACGGCCAATATATTCTGGTTTTTAGAATTAAACACCATGATCACGATCGGGCGACCGACCACCTCCTCGCATTCCAACGTCCACAGGGGCTTCATCGTGTAGCAGTACACCAAGTCGAGGGACAACGGATTCATAGGAACGAGACCTCTATATTTCTTCTGCGCGGCATCAAAAGCTTTGGCGGCCAATACACGTTCCGCCAACATCACTGCGTCGAAGAAATTATGTGTTTTGCCTATCTCTGCGAACGTTTTACCTCGTGTGCGGTCTGCACTATCGTCTTCTACCTTCTTCTTGCGAAGTAGTTTAACATCTGCGGACTGGTACATGACCATCTCGTCCGGCTCCTCCTTGGCGCGCTGTCGCGCGAGCTTTTCGTAAGTGTCATGCATATCCCACAGGGAAGCAAAAGAGGCGGCGTTTTTCTTCTGCGGCCGCACCGCCAGCGTGTGTCGAGACTGGATCACCACGGGCTCTGTTTGGGTTTCTTCGACCACCATCTTCCGATTCCTGCCCTTCCCGACGGTTATGTACTGATAGAACTCGTTCGCTTCCTCGACCGCATTTCCGTCCGCTGTTCCCTTGTCATAGGAGAACGACGGTAACTCGAAAAGGAAATGAGTTTCGGTTTCTTTGAAAACGACAAAAATATTTGGTGGGTACGACATGATGGGGTTAACTTTTGGTAAATAGAATGCGGAGGGTGCCTTGTCCAGGTCGATTTCGTCGGCGCCGCCGCCCTCTTCGGTATTGAGCGTGTGATCGATTTTTATGTCGTCAAGGGAGATGGTAGTGGCGAATACCTTCGGACCGCCCCCGTCGGACGTTGCCGTTAAGGCCTTTTCGACTTTAGTCGTGTCGGGTCGCGCGCGAACTTCGAACGCTGCGTGAGAAAACGTGTCCATCATAGTTGGGAAGCTGCTCTCCACAATATCGTCAGGGGTGAGGTCCTCTCCGGCGAGGATAATGTGAAATGCTAGCCTTTTCTCCATAAAGGAGTAAGCCTTGCTAATTTTGGTGGTGGACTCTTCAGGGCTGTCTTCATCATTTTCATCATCACGGCTTTCGGGTGGAAGGTTGAATGTCACTACGTCTTGGGATGCCTCAATGGAATAACGACTCATCTTAAGAGATTGTATGAGTTAATTAGACGTGTGGAAATTTCAACTACTCGCAAACATGGAAATATAAAAATGAGTCATTTTTGTCAAATTTACTGACGTTGTCAACTGTCCACAGCGATGAGGTCGTAATATCGATGTAATTAACATTTTCTCGTTCGGGATGGGACACTGTGGACATCATACCATGTAGGTATTATATTATACATATGTCTAAGTATACCTAACCAAAATTTTCAAAATCATCTATTTCCAGATGATGATAGTGGGTTGAAACAGTAAAAAATGCAATATATACAATAATTTCGAAATATATACTTATCGAAACTACTTGCAAAATTTTATAAGAATCGCTTGAGAAATGTGGCCTGCAGGAGAGAACAGCCGGAAATTCGAACATCCGGACTTACGAAAGAAATTTTGACGAAGCTTAAATAGACGCTTCGCTCGCTCGGTTAATTACAGTCTGACAAAAAAGTCCCCGTTTTCATAGATTGATCAGAAAGGGACGACACTACAGTATTGCCACTTTTAAAATTCTACTCTTTTTTGCCCGACTGTACAGCTCCGTGTGTGACCGGCGAGAGGGTACCTATAGGTACCTACGTAGTGTTAAAGGATGTCGGTCTATACAAGTATAGGGACTCGATGGTGGACATGTGTCTACGACCCGAGCCACGGAGCATATCGCACTGCTCCGCCGAGCACGCTTCCGGCCACGCATGGCTTCTCAGCTGTCTTTCGCGGCTCTCTGGACAATTTCTTTGTGGACGGGCTCTTAATTACTAGGTGTAATCACTTAGGTACCTTTAATAACATGCTCAATTTAATGCCGTAAGAACAGTGTAGATATTTTTATATTGTAAAAAATATACCTATTCCCAAATCTTAAATAATAAGCTCAAGAAACTTGCGCATAACAAAAACATTTTTGTAATCATATTTATTATACCTAAATGAAAAAAATAAAAGAAAGGTAACAGCAAATCTAAAACAAAAATATCAAAGATTTGTACCTACGGTCAATGGACATGTGATGGTATATTTAATGGACGATAGAAATTAGGGATCTTTTTCGGTTAAAAATAAAAAGTTTTTGTTCATTGAAATTTGGACGGCTTTGGCCGGCGTTGGCGTTGGTAGAACAATTGGCTGTCGCCCACTGCCTTCTTTGCCATTCAGAAGGATCGTAAAGGACTGCGTGACAAACAACGTAGATCTGATTAAGTAGCGTTTCGCGCAAACCCAGAAGATACCTAAGTTAAAATACGTAATCATTATCAGACTGCATAATTACGCACCCGCACTAATAGCGAGTGACAAGGCGAATGGTAAGGCGGATATGTTATAATGTAGCATCAGGAAATATACCTATACCGGGTGATCAATCCAAATGGTTCAGTAGGGAGAAGTCAGAAACTATAAGAGATAGGGAAATCTGTTCATAGGAACCATGGCGTCGATTTTAGAATGAATAAAAACTACATTTTTTTTTATAAATCTTATACACAACCTGGTCAAAATCGCTGTACCTAAATAATGTTACACTACGACATGCGATTACTACTTACAGAAATGTAACCAGGTTTAATTCCCGGTAATGTAGCCAGGTGTGACTTCCAATAATTAGCGGTCACTAAGTAGAAAGAGCGGAGCTACTCTCTTGTGAATTGAAATATTTTGTCTAAATTCTAAATGTTTGGCTATAAGAACACAATTTCTTTGGCTAACAATTAATCTCAAGTACCTATCAAATAAAAAATAAATAAACACACCAAACTGATTACCAGATATGAAAACAAATGCTTTCAAGACCATTGCTCTTATTCGAGCGAATTACAGATTTTGTAATGTTTCTAAAAACAATAAAATTCATCAAACTGAAGAGTTACCAAGTAATTACATTACAGCACCGGCTATCACGCGCACGCGATCTCCGACATAACTCGTAAGCGATAAAACTGTAACAAACCCACTAATGGCAATATGGCTTCATAAAAACAGAACAGAAGCTTTTTCCATCGCATTATTACTTCATTGTTGCGACTGAGCATTATGTTTAAAATAGTTATCATTGTATAGTGTTAGATCTGTGTATGGAATGGCGAGTTGGCGGTACAAACGTAGCTCTTATTGTATTAATAAATATATACCTACGTGTTTTAATCCTAGTCTAAAATTTTGTATAAAGTTGGTGAAAATTTCCCGATATACGTATTAGTTTTTTAGTTCGTTTAAAAATATTTCCACAGTACCTATATGGGTCAGCCCTAAGATCGAGGTGGAGGATATCGACCTTAAATATTCCATCTTATATGCGGCGTATATACCTATTATAGATAGCTTATATGCGGTGTATGATAGCCTGATCCCAATACAACTCATCACACGAGTAAGTATACATAGTTGCAACTCTTACCAAGTAATGCATGCTCTTGCTTTGTATCCCGCTTCCCATAACTATAAATCCGTACTTACATGGAGAATACGGACCTTAAATGGAAGTTTTTCGTGTGATTTCTAACTACGATAGCCCTTAAATTTGTAAGTATTCGGTATACCTCCGTTGTGACACCTTATATGCAGTCCAACAATTTATTCTTTCCGCGTAAGTGTCATTATGAATATGCAAACCAACTATCCGTTAAAGGAAACGCGTGCTGTTTCTTTATTTCCAATACACTTCCCGCAACCCCATATGTTCAATACGTCCCCACACTGAGGATATGAACCCTACAGAGTACAGACATAGGTGCACGTTGCCCCTTTAAATATTGCAAAATTCTCGCACGATATCAACAATGTGACAACTCTTAGGAGGTTTTTATTCATTCCTCTAGTTTGCTTCCTTTCCTTACCAACCATCCGGACCGCTAAACGCGTCTTTTTAGGGTTCCGTACCCAAAGGGTAAAATGGGACCCTATTACTGAGACTTCGCTGGCCGTCCGTCCGTCTGTCACCAGGCTGTATCTTAAGAACGGTGATAGCTAGACAGTTGAAATTTTCACAGATGATGTATTTCTATTGCCGCTATAACAACAAATACTAATTAAAAATAAAATCAAATAAATATTTAAGAGGGGCTCCCATACAACAAACTTGTTAAAGATTATGGTACAGAACCCTTCATGCGCGAGTCGGACTCGCACTTGCCCATTTTTTTTCAAAACATATCCTTAGGGGGACCGCATGGGGTCCTATGATGGTTGCGTTTATCACGTGATAAACGCATCTGTCACTCACACGCGCATCTTGTCAAAACGCGACAGATGCTTTGTCACTAACTTATCGCGTGATAAAAGCAACCACCATAGGCCCCCATAAGTACGAAGACCGTAACTCCTTATTCCATATATATGAGGATATCGACCCTACAGACTTGTGGCCTATGAGCCCTTAAATTTGGCGGGGGCTCGCCAAATCCACTCACACACGCATCTTGTCAAAACGGGAGATGCTTTTTGTCACTTACTTATCGCGTGATAAAAGCGACCATCATAGGCCCCGAGTACTAAGACCATAACTTACTCCATATATACGGGGATATTGACCCTACAGACTTGTGGCCTATAATGCCCCTCAAACTTGGCGGGGGCTCGCCAAATCCACTCACACGCGATAAGTAAGTGACAAAAAGCTTCTCTTTATCTTATCAAAACGTGCAGACAGATGCTTTGTCACTTACTTATCGCGTTATAAAAGCGACCATCATAGGCTAAGTTACGGTCTTAGTACTAGGGAGTACTAAGACCATAACTTACACCATATATACGGGGATATCGACCCTACAGACTTGTGGCCTATGATGCCCTTAAATTTGGCGAGCCCCCGCTACCGGGCACCGGAGCGTGACTCCTCGGCGCGTTGCATTTGCGCCGCGCGTGCCGCCAACGCCAGCTGCGCCATGAAGAGGATGTTCAGGAATCTAAGGCACAGTGAGTGATAGAAATAAGTTTGTTAAACTGTACCGAAATGCCTGAGCGCTAAGCTCGCGTCAAATTTTTAAGCGAGTTTTAATTTTAACTTCACAATAAGTATTATTAATTTCAACATAGCATAGTTTAAGTACTAGAGTTTGTTAACTGTTGATTACTATACGCTTAGGTTATTTTAAATAATGAACTATCGAGCGGGTAGATGTTTCTCTGCATACATGAAGAGTAGTAGAGCGCAGACTTAAACCATCGAGAATTCATAAAATAATGAATCCTTTCAATTCAACTCTTTCACTTTAAATTTGTGATATATTACTTATATGATACGTTATCGCATGAAGAAGTAAAGAAGCCGTTGGCAAATTCTTAGGGCCTTATCACACTAGCGATTTGCGAGCGAGTTTTCTATACAAATAAGCGTCGTGGCAAACTCGCTGCGTGATCGCCTTCGACAAAATACGCTTGTAAATCGCAAGTGTGGTAAGGCCCTTATGTCGCGTCAAATAAAAATAAAAAAATTTAACTAACACGTTTTTACGGCAGTGACGTAGTGGGTTAGGTACTCGTACTAGGTACTCATTTACAGAAAAGATTTTAAGCTTCTAAAGATTAGAGTGTCCCTTTTGGCCAACAAGTTTATTCGTCAGTCTTTGTTCACTTTGGTTAATAATGCTTTTTAAGTATGTCCTTATAAAAATGGTCTGACTCAGGCTGCAGTTAATTCTAAGTAGGTGTGACTCACATCACACTTGTTTTGATAATTAGGGTTCACCGTCCATGCATCCGCACCGCGCCGCACATAAAACTTTTTAAAACATATGTATACGTGGATATACCTGCAAATGGACAGGTATACATATGTAGCTCACAATCTTACGTCAATTTTATAACTATATAGGAGCATATTTTACCTTATATGTGTCTCAAGAATGTTTGTTGGAGTATATCTCCGGCTTATAAGGTTACTTATGACACTTATGATTATATGACCTGTGTCACTGTGTTTGTGGCCCATAACCTATCAATACGTTGTTGTGTTTACAGGCTGACATAAAAAAAAACTATTCCAATTTTTTAACTTTCATAATTTACGTGTGATGTTTAATTTAAACTTGGAAGTCGCAATATAAAAGCCTGTTCTATAATTTTAAGCTTCTAAAAATGCTCGATGTTCAGTTGCCGATTTAGCAACGAACACTAAAAACAGAATAAAATAAATATTTAAGTGAGGCTCCCATATATGATTCGTTGCGATAACTTTGCACCTCCTCTGGATACATCCGGCGCCATACTTATTATACCAAGTGTAAACTTAACCCGGCCAGTTAAGATGGAATAAGTGTTTGTACGCATCCCTCGGTGCGCGAGTCAGATTCGCACTTGGCCTGTTTTTTTTACGTCAAAGGTAAGCTCCACCTGATAAATTCGTCTGGTTGAACATTGTACTGACCCAGTGCCATGGGGTTCCGTATAATGCGCTCGTATGAGCATTTTAGGGGATGCTTCTGATTCTGAATAAATATCATTTGAACATAATTTAGTGTTCATATTTTTTGTTTTTTTTTTTATTGGGTTGGATCAGGTGCTGTGAGTAACTTATGTAGTCTAGTCTGGGCTATTTCTGTATTTGCTTGGATTTGAAAATAAATAAATAAAATATCAATCTTTTTTTATTTATTTTTTATTCACTGACTGACCGGCGATTGACCTCAGTATCACCTGATGGAAAGTGACTACGGGGTCGAGGATGTAGCTCGCCGGTTCAGTAATAGCCTATTCACTCTTACCTTGAAGATACCTAAATTATATTTTTTTTGGAAATACACACGATGGGAGCGAGTTCCATTCCTTAGCGGTTCGCATTAGAAATGATGAAGCAAATCGCTTCGTGCGAATGAGTGGTAAATCTCACACAAATTGACCTAGACCCTTGGTAAATAAGGTCTAGTGGGCTTGTATTATGGGCACTAGACTAGGGTATATACTCATATAGACAACAGACACAGAAAAATATTCACGTTCATCACAAAAATACTTGCCCTTGCCGGGATTCGAACCCAGGTCCGCCGGCTGGGCCCACCGCTTCGAAAATACTAAAGTTTTACCCAACACCGATTAGATCTCAGTTACTCACATTCAAAAGAATTTCATAAACCTCTCAACAGTTAAATGCCCAAGCATATCATTAACAATTCGTCGTACCGACACCGATCGTATCGCCTCTACTCCCCCGTTCGGGAAACCGATAAAACTCGCAAAAAACCGTAATTTAAGGTCAAGAGGTGGATAAAAATTATTTATTTGCGGCCATTTCGCCTGGCAATTAGGGGGGCGGGGCGTGACCCCCCGACCCGCGCTGTCAAGGTGACGAGATGACTTTAGAAAATGCATCTCCTTTAATTCAAGCACGATTTCAACTTTCACAGTCAAGTGTTATGTTGAAAGAGGCTTTGATGTGGGCTTGGGAATCGGTGAGTTTTGGCAATACAATGTTAGGTATTATATAAAAGGAGCAGTATCATTTAAACATAATTATATATAAAGCATTGAGGTAACGTCAATGATATAAAGTGATATTTTTGAAATAATGCCGTTGGTATAGTAATTTAATAGGTTACGAGTTCACAAGTCAAATAAAATGTATTTGTCATCGCAGTAGCTAGGAGCCCAGGACTGCAGCATATAGTTAGTTAATTTTTGAACAGTCTGTAAGAGTTTAATGCAGAAGTAATAACGTTTTCTATTCGTATTCTGTAACATGCTTCATTTTGAAACCCCACCCCAACGAAGAACGAGGGGTGTTATAAGTTTAACATATGTACTTGTGTGTAGCTCCCACACGAAAGGACCGTATTCAGTACGGTATTTTTTTATCAGAAGTCTATTTGTCAGTCGAGGTGGTTCTTAGCTGTTTGAAGGAAATAAGAGCAGTCGTCTCTAAGATATTCAGCTTTTAATGGACCAAGTGACAGGATCTCAGCCAATAAGTTTTGTTATGTTCAGTTTTAGTAGCACTTTTTATATCATTCATTAAATGAGGTTCTCATGATGACCAGCTACTAGTTTGTGTTGGAGGTGTTTTTAATTTAGGTTGAACAGACATATATAGGTATAGTTATATCTCAATACAATTGTTACTAATCAAGATATTCATTGCTGAGGGTGCACGTTCGTGTGATATTTCTCGAAGTTTAATACATTTTTGTTCTGAATTTTCTCAGGGCAAGACTATCCGATAAACATCGACGTGTAGGTATACTAGACTAGTAAGTTTTGAGAAACAATCTGCCGGACAGCGGTCACACGCTTCATTTTAACGTAAGATGCAATTACGATACATGCGCACGCGCACGCAGCGCCGACAGTGGGCGGGGCCAACGATGTCTACCGTATGGACTACGGTTGCGTGCTACAAAAAAATTGTACATTTAATATATAATTACGAGATATGGTGTACTAAATAGATACAATTTTTTCTAACTTTTATTGTGGATTGTGGATGAGATTAAAAATAAAGTACATAAAATCAATAGCGTGACTTGGATAATCAATTCAGTAGGTACATGAAAACTATGAACAACCTAATGAACCATAAAATCTCAATATCATTTCTCATTGCAAGCTAAAACTTTGTACAAAAGCTGAAGTTTTGTCTTTTACAAGTTCTTTGTTGTATTTAAAGCAATCGTCGGTGCCCGCGAATTTCCTGCCTGTCTTCCTCCGTGCAGAAAAAAGTGGGTTATGATTTTTTACTTCGCTGTAAACGGGTAAAAAGTATCCGTGGATGCCCAACTACTCATGTCCCAAAAAGACATGAAATGTTGTTCTGCCGTTTAGGAGTGATGCGAAGGCAAATATTTAATTTTTACAATTTTATAATAGTACAAATAGTTAATACATTAAATTTTGTAATATCTTAATCAAAATTACAAAACAGTTTGATTGGTGCACGCACACGGACCTATGTAGGAACAATTATTGCCGTTGCTAAATCCAATCAGTGAAGGCTTTAGGTCTACAGCTTGTCCATTTAGTTGGTTTGTCTATGGCAAGGAGGGGCGCATGGGTCGACTCTAGTATCAGATAGTGTTGGGTTTTGATCCTTTTGTTGGGAGATTAATTTACACGAAACATGCTGCGTTTTAATATGTTTAATAAGTAAAATAAGATGGAGGCAAACGAGGTTCCTTGTAGATAATGGAAGGTCAGATGAATTCTTTGAATTTCTTAATGCAGAGGAATAAATCAGGCGGGGTTAAAGAGAGCTCAATTAAATGTACTCACACCAAGCGGCGCAGACGAAAAGAGCATCCTTGGGAATTTAGCAAAATACTCATAGAAGTCATAGAACTGGGTACATCCCAGAACACTTTGAGGTGAATACTAGCCTTTTCTGCCAGTATGTTATATAAATTATATCTGTTTCCAAAGTTGGGGTTCTATATTAGCCAATGTAATAACAGTCTGAACTTAAATGATCTGCTTCATTGATTCTCACAGATATTTTCGATATTAATCTAACAATGATTTCATGCAGTTTAACATATCCTTAAACTCTCTAAATGAAACTTGATCTTGTTTCTTATAAAATTTTGATTATTGCTCAAAATTTTGACTCAAAAACGCCTTTAGAAAGCAGTCTATTTAGTCTTATACGCTAATACTTATTGACATTATAACTCAATTTGCGCCTCTTCTACAGCATTACGCCCTTAAATACATTAGGCCTCACTTTCGTTTGCGTATACGACCATCGTTAAGTACAGTCCGCGACGAATCGACTGATGCTAGGGTTGCCATACGTCAGGGTCTCCCCGGATTTGTCCTAGTTTAGAGGGCGTCCGGGGAGCGTTTATTTGCAGTCCAGGTTTAACATTATCACCTACTGTACGTCGAGAGACGTAAATTAGGTAGCTCGTCATAGGGGACCACGTTTATGGACGGCGACTTTTATGTTCATGAAACTATTAATCCGTCTACAGACGAACAAGATTTTAAGATCTTTCCTTCCTTGTACGAAGGTTGATTTCTAATTTTAATTAGTACGTACAATAAAAAATCACATGTTCTCCATTTAATCCAGCAGTGGATTACGGAGATACGGGCTGATGATGATGATGAAGTACAAAAAAATATGGATATATCCGACCGTCCGGGTTCTGATCTCCAACATCCGGGGTTTTCGCGTTTCTTGTCCATGTAGCCAGGTTTTAGAGATGGCAACCCTAACCGATGCCCATCATTACCTATTCGCTACGACAAACGCTCCACTGACATCGAATTTCCCTTTCATTCGGTTATATTATTCCGGTCATCTTTGTATTCACCGGAACCAATAGTATGTATGAACGGACTTAACGATGTGTTGAGACTGCAATTTGTGACGGCATACTTGTTTTGGGAATTATTCTATTGTGGTGTCCACTATTTCTGGGTGTTCATTTATTATTGATTACTTGGAGAAGGCTAACTTCAACCTTTAAATTTAATTTAATTAATTGTACCTACCTATATCCAGTGACTGAAATGCCATACGATAAATAAATAAATAATTGCCAACTTGTCTACCTGCTGAAGGACTACAGTAGAACCCGTTTCATACTATTTCCCGCGTAAGCGTAACACACAAGTTTTCACCAGTTTGCAAGTAAGTTGTTTAAGTTTAATGTTATTCCTGCATAATAGGCATTTTTGTTTTTTGCCTAGTCCTTTCAACATCTTAAGCGTGTTTTACTGTATTTTGGAGTTTGGTATCGTATCGTTATATATTAGGTACGCCCGTTTAAAGCAAATTGCGGGCACAATACGACAATAGGGTACATAAAATTTTTGGAAGATTTAATTGTATTTTTTCCGATAGTCCCGCTATAAGAATATATAAACTGCAGCGTTTTATTTTTTCCTCACCTAAAGGGGACACGTGGAAGGGGATGTCCTAATAATGATCGTAGCGCAAGGTACATTTGTTTGAAATCTAACAGACAAGCCTAACCAAACCCAATAATATGGCAAGTAAAGTTGATATTTGGGTTTTATTGTAATTAAGTATAATCACAGTTGGTCATCTATCACCACGGGTTGATGTGATGCATATTCCGTGTCCTACTCAAAGCACTTATGGTCCTGGGTCACTCTCATCTCGTCCATATGAGTTATTTAAATATACTCCATATATTCTATTGATACAAATAAAAAAAAACAAATGAAAATTATAATATCAATTACAGTCTGACCAAAAAGAGTAGACATTAAAAAGTGGCAATACTGTAGCTTCGTCCCCGTTTTCTTAGATTGATTAGAAAGGGACGACACCTTTTTGGTCAGACTGTACCTACCAGAAGCTACTATCACTTCTATTACCCGTCTTCTATTAGGTACCTGGTTTCCACGCATGAAGTCGTCACAGTTTCGCAGTTCTAAAAGCTATATATGCCGATTGCCATTAAACGTTAGAGTAATTAATAAAATATCGCGATCGAATAAATAAACTCGATCTCTATATACATTGTTAAACTTAGTTCTTACTGTTCCCCCTTCATCTTCTAAATTTTATAATGGTTCTTTCACTTTCCGGGCTACTTTACTGTGGAATTCGCTTCCTCTGGATATAAGGCGTGCCCAATCTCTTGCAACATTTAAAACCCTCGTCAAAAAACACTACTTGTCTCTCCCTTAGTACACTGCAATAATAATCGCTCCTTTAACTTTGTGGCTCATACTGTTTTTGTTTTATTTATTACTTTACAATATATTTATTTATTATGTCTAAGTATTTATGTAAGTATATCTGTATAGTTTTATTTATGTATGTTTATTACTTTTGTCTTTTATGGTAGTCGTTCATTTAGTCCTTTTATTATTATGCACCACCTACTAATTTCAAACATTAATTTTCAACTACTCCGCTACCTAAAGGTTGTCTGGAAGAGATCGCTATTTAGCGATAAGACCGCCTGTTGTTTACCTCTGCCTGTTATTTGAATGTATCTCATGTTGTGTTGTATATTCCTTGATGTTGGAGGTGCAATAAAGAGTATTTGTATTTGTATTTGTTTGTATTGTTTAGAAATATGTAATGTGTGAGTTGTGTCAATTGTGATCATAATCAAATATTATGTGACAGTGACAGTTAGGTACACTGTATATGAAACTCGATTATTCCTACCGATTCGAATATTGCAGTTGCAAAAATAAGCAAGGGTGCTGCGTCCGACTGGTCTTCATTGGTGGGCGCTTTTAAATGGCACTAATGCAAGACGCCAGATGTGTCCCGATCCAGGCTAGCTAAGGCTGTTGATGGTAGGCGCTAAGGGAATGACCCTTAGGGAATGTGACGGGAACGTGCGGCGTGGAAAGTGATGGATGCGCCGCTCGGAACCGAAATGCTGTAATTTCGCGTTTTCAACGATCTCTTGTCTGCCTGGCGGTCGAGTCGGGAGCGACCCGCAGGGAATGTGTTATTCGTGCCGTGTGGAGTGGATGCGCCGCGCGGGGCCGTAATGCCGCAATTTCGCCTTTTCGCCGATTGCTGCGTGCCGTGCTGGTGTAGCGTCGGAAACACAAACGATCCCTCACACTTATGAAATAATCTTATGTTATATTATGGACCAAATATGATGTCATGGTATTTTGTGCACATTATGACTAGTATGGGTAAAATAGAAATAATTAGCTAAATTCCTAATCGAATCGAACCGGAGTAGTTGCTATTAAACACATGATAATTCAACGATGAAACCTTCTCTATATACCTACACAATTTGATCTAAATGTTTAGAGTCTTGTGGTTTCTTAGAACCTAAAGGTACATATAAGAATAATTTATTTTACAAATAAATATATGAAACTTGTCCGTAAAACTAATTATTGAACATTTTTTTGTTACTCAGATCGTTTTTCTGGTTAGCGTCAAACAAAAAAACTGGCCAAGAGCATGTCGGGCCACGCTCAGTGTAGGGTTCCGTAGTTACCCATCCTTAAAAACAAAACCGCTGTTTTAAGCCCGTCTATTGTGTACTACGGAACCCTAAAAACAATGGCGGCAGAACATTATGCTACCCACTATAGATCTGCCTCTTACTCGTAGCTTGCCTTTTACCTACCTGCAATGGCTACAATCAAAGAATATAAGTGCTACAATGCTTCACGCTTGTAATTTTGTATCATTCAGCGGCTATCGCCACATCTCAACAGTTTGCGCGTGCGAAAAATCTCAAGGAGAGCGTTAACAAACGAGTACTTTGGTTTCTAACTTTCTCCGGTCAAAATACTTTGAATAGGGTCCCAAAACGAGTGCGTGATGGGGTTGGGATATTTGGTATTAATTTTATACCATTCCCATGTAGCAAACAATAGTTTAAATTTTCTGTATAAGCGCTTATATGCATCCTACACAGCTGCTTGGGCTGGTGAGGTATCATTGCGTCATTCGTATCCGGTTCGAAGGACCAATAGTCGCAATAATAATTAAAATAAAGGTGTTTATTTAATAACCTTGATCAGAGTCCCTTCGAAACCATGGACGTTAAATTACCTGTTTTGTTAGAATAAAACATCTCTCAGTATGTTTGATCGTTTCTTCTTCGATTTTGCAGAATCCTTAATACTCCACAACTCCATATACTCATTTCCAGATTCGCCAGTTGTGTGCTATCGGCCCACGCCCGCGCTTCCCACGCAATTATCGGTTGCCTGAACTACCCTTAATTTCAGTGCGAGTTGCTTATTTAAGCTGCCTTTAGTTGTAAACATTCGCTGGCTATTATAAAAGGTTCTATTTTGTGTAATTGCAGCGTAACTTAGAACTTTGTAATTGTGACTCGTTTCCGCAACCCATGCACTATCTAAGGATATTTTAGCTTTACACTTACTGGCGAAGTTGACCTAGGTTGGCGAATATGATAGGATTGGAGAGGTACGAGGACGCTGCAGAAACAGAACTCATATCATAGTTCAGCCAATTTCGCGATAGTGTGGAGCCCGCGTTTAACATTATAAATATCGGCTCTGTGAGCTTCCCGAATATCGATTTTCTACACATTTCAAATCCCATATCTCCGCCATTTCCGGAAAATTTCGATAAACTGTAACGACCATATTCACTCCAACTATCAGCCTTCTGTCTTGAACTGTTATAGAGATAAACAATGTATTTTTCTTTCCAACATTTTTAAACTCGTTTTTCTCCTAATCCTAATCCATAAGAGCTAAGATAAAAACATTGAAAAAAAATCACATATACATTGACTGGGAGTATAGCCTACAATTTTATTAATATTATATACGTGAAAAATAAAAGAAATAAATTACAATTTGATTTATTTATTGTCAGCTCTCTCTAACAAGTTGTGAAAATATTTAAATGCAAATAGTATTAGTAGCTACTTCCAATACGAAAAATCAATAGATTATTATTGGTGTATTCAAGTATCAAAAGAGTCTTGCATTCCGAGTTTATAATATAATGATAGTTCCTGTGTACCTAGAACAACGAACCTCCACCATAAAACGAACATAAAACTAAAAAGTGGATATTTGAATACTTGCGTTAGTTTTTTTTTTTTTTAGTATTTTGCACTAGTTATAATCGTATATACGTGTAGATAGCGAATATTATTTGCAATTTATCAGATTTTTCAAAGATGTACCTACCCACTTTCACAAAAACTTGTTGGAAAGGAACTGTCAAAAAATAAATTGATTACTTTTCTTTTTCACATATAATTATTAAATTGTAGGTCATAGGCACTCCCGCTCAAACTAAGTACATAGCTGTGCTTTTTTTCGACGCTTTTGCTGCTATGGAGTAGGATAAAAACGAGTTTGAAAAAAAATAATTAAAAAAATGCATTTTTTACGTCATCTCTATGATGGGGCTAGATAGAGAGCTGAAAGTTGGAGTTATTACTAGTTATGGTGCGTCAAACAATTAACTAATGACATTAACCAATTCAACTATTTATCACAGGAGCCACATGTCTTTCCTTAGCCTGCTAAAACCGTTTAAATTGTCACGGAGATAAGTAGACGTAATTAGCATTTTGACACGAGTAAACACTACTTATTCGTTAACCTAATGAGTAATGATACATAACTATGATGGATATGGGACCAAATTGAGAAAGACAGAACATTTGCGACTTTCGCGAGAGCAACTAACCTAATAATTTATCGAAAGGTCTCATACGTTTATGTGACCTATACAAACAAGAGTTATGTAATTACGATTAGTCAAAAAATATTCATAATTAGTACTCGTAACTCACGATAAATCTTCCCACATAAAACTTAATGCTATGTGTTTCCAATTCGTGGAGGCGTGTCTTCTCCAATAGTAGGTGGATGAACGTAATAGCTATCCGATAATGATCTTCCTAATAATAAGCTTAAACTAATTGATGTTCAAAGGCCCAATCGACCTTAGTAAATTTAAGAAATAGAATAAAATCCATACTAATAAAATAAAATCCATCCTTAGAATAAAATCCATACTAATATTATAAATGCGAAAGTGTGTCTGTCTATTACCTCTTCACGCTTAAACCACTGAACCCACTTAGATGAAATTTGGTATGGAGATATAGTTTGAGACCCGGAAAAGGACATAGGATACTTTTCATCCCGAATAAATTTAGTGTTCCCGTGGGATGAGCGGGTAACACCGCGGGGCACAGCTAGTAATATTATATGTCGAATTTCAGTAACCAAGGAAATAGTTATTTGTTATACAAGGGGGGAAAGTTGTATTTTACCCGCGAGTGTTTATTTGAAACACGAGCTAGCGAAAGGATCCTATGATTGACCACGAGCGAAGCGAGTGGTTCAAAATAGAATCCTGAGCGTAGCGAGTGTTTCAATACACGAGACGTAAAATAACTTTTCGCCCGTGTATAACACAAAACTTTTCACCTCACTACAGCGAGGAAAAAATAATAAGGGTTTGTACTATAGGTATCTTTGAAAAATATCTGCAATATTGAACCAATTTGCCATTTATTAAAACTAAGGTCTAATTAGCTTTCATGTAGGTATTTTAAACGGGATTTTTCAGAAAATAAGCTCATGTCAAATTTTACTTTAGCTGCGTTGAAACGTCAAAACTCTTTCTCCACATGTGGATAAAAAGCGATTTTCTCAATAGATATCAAACCAACAAACTGGCCTTTCCGAGCTAGTGAGGTGAAAAGATAATTAAATTATGTCAAAATTAAATTAAATAACCCGGCAGAATGGTATTCTTCAAATTTATATAGGTTTTGCTTCTTTAAGTCCCTATTAACTTCGTTAGCGGATGAATTATTGTCAAAGGAGGGTTCCTTTCCATATCACACTACTAAAGGCGAAAGTTTGTGAGTGTGTTTGTTTGTTACTTCTTCACGCTCAAACGGCTTGACCAATTTTGATAAGTTTTAATATGAAGGTAGCTGACACTCTGGAATAACACATAGGCTACTTTTATCCCGAAAAAATGTCGTCTTCCCGCGAAAAAAGCGGGTAACACCGCGCGGCGCAGCAGTATAAAATAATTTTCAGAAACGGTTCATAAATGTTGAGTGCTGAAGTTGACTGAAAAACAAGAGGAAGGCGCATTTGCAAACAGTAAAGATTTGAGATATAAAATCGCACGTGTGTTCGATTGTGTTTTGGTCAAGATTCGAGCCGCTTCCCAATCGACAGCATACCACGTCCGATCGTCTATTAACACTTTAAACATTTCGGCTGTAGGGGTGTCACGGTGCCCGATGCGTGCACGCACGTTTTATGCTTCCCATTCAAGAAAGACTTAAGTGCACTCAAAAATCGAAGGCTTCTAAGTCTTTTTCGCTCGGACTGTTACGGTCGTGTCGACCGCGTTCTTCATTCAAAAATAGCGTATGGATGTTCTGGACGCGAAGGTTTATACGCCTTTTTGGATTGCGTCGTTTTGGTCGTGCCGTTCGGCATTCCCGTCGTCCCATTGTGGATTGGTCACATTCTCGTCATAGCGATATGCTCGTGCGTTCCCTTAACGCATTGTCTTCCGTTTTCACGGTCCATAAGTCATGATGCGATACGAGCACAAAAAGCGAGGATAAAATCATAAAATTCTCGATTGGATCCCTCCAATAGACAAAAAAAAACATACGGTGAATGTCGTCGATGATCAAGTTTCTGTGCATCTATGTACTTTATTAGTGACTCTGTGAGCCGTAGACCTCGAAAACATTTTTTTAAATGGTTAATTCAAATGTGTATTTTTTTACGTTTTCAACATAATGTTTCTGCCATAAAAAAAATTAAAAAGTGAATAGACAAAAAAAAAACAATATTATTATCGATCCTGCTCACAGAATATACGAAAGTCGGTTGAGAAATGCGACCTGTAGGCGAGAACAGCCGGACATCCGGAAATCGGACAATACGAAATAATTTTTGGCCAAGCTCGATAATCGTTATTTCATATTTTAAAGGTACATATAATATTTTAAAGGTACACACGAAGGGTTTGTAGGGACCAATATCGGATCCGTCCGTCTTCGGTACCTACAAAATCAAAGACTTAAAAAATGCCAGTGCGTAGACTGTGTAGATAATGCGATACTAAATATTCTAAATAAAAAAGCAATGTAGCGGGGATCAGCGTCACGTCTCACTTTCCAATTTTGAGGATTAATACGCCAGTTACGGTTATTACAACTGAGTTTGCAGTGGTTTGCATCATTACGATGAAAGCAGCTAGGGGCGTGTAAATGCAATAATCTTCATATTCACCGCAAGTGCGCAAGTGTTGCGGTTTATCTAAATGTGTCTCAAGACCCTTAAGTATTTATTCTGCGCTGCGGTGAGAACACTTATTTTACACAGTTGCCAACAGCAAGCGAATTCTCGGATACATCGAGATGGATCTGCAACGGGAGATGACGTGGAGCATCGCGAGACTTCTATTTTCCGCTCGAAAGGATCCACAATAGCCAGGTTTTGAATAAGGCTGATCTTAGGTTTCTCAATGCAGTACTTTATCCGGCATACGTCCCTTGTTGTTTTCTAGCTATGCACGCCGCTTAAATTAAACTTTCTCTTTCTTATTTTGTAAATTTAAATGAACGATCGTTCATCGACAGCTTTTTAAAATTAGGTTCTCATTTCAAAGGTGCATCAATTAAATGCACTACCGTAAAACGAATTAATTTAATAGGCAAGGTGTGCCAGTGTTTTTCTACAATGGGGGACTGACAAACTAATAACAGACTAACGAAAAACAAACTTAACCAATTTAAAGCGTGAGAGTGTTCAAGCAGTCCGTTTAGAGCTATTGTCTGCCTCTTAGCTTGGACATTAACACCTGGCAATTACTCACTTCGTGACTGTTCATTTCCTAAGATACGATTTCACACGATGTAGTCCTACAATGGGTCTTAAGAGGCCTTATTCCTTTTAAAATGCTGATTGTTTAGACATTTTTCTCTATGATCAAACATGTTTCTTAACATATTATTGATGTTACTACCTAGAACAGGGCTATTGGGATTTATTGGTACATATTTGAAATCTACAGTTTGAACTTTTCATTGATAATTATTGTTCGAAAAACTACTCGAAATTGACAAAATTCACGTGGTAAATTCGTTTTTTCCACTTATTTTCGACTGCACGCAATAAAATCATGAAATAGCTACGTTACTACCTAGAACTTGGGAAAATGTATTATTCACTTCAAAATGTTGGTTGAAATTATCAATATATTCGTCATAATATGAAAAAAATAAATTTTAAAAGGAATAAGGCCTCTTAAATGGGAGGTTGATACGAAAATTGCATAAGACGATGTCTTGATTAGGGACTCTGTGGAATCAAGTACCGTGAAAATGTGCATAGATTTGACTGCTGTCCATTTGCTTGCTCCCTTTTAAATGGAATTGACGGGTTTCGAAGGCTTGTTTAATAGTCCCACTAGAAGGGCTCTTACGTTTTTTTTTCTGATGTCATTGATTAAAGAGCAAGGACGAAATTAGATAGGTAATATAACCGTTATTAAGTATTTATTTACTTTACCTGTACCTCGCTTTCAACTCGCTCGCAAATCGCATAAGGCCCTTAGGCCTGCCGCAAAACGCAACACAATACGAGTACGTATAAATAAGTCTTACTAGATTTAAAGATCTCCGTTATTCATGCCGTGTTTTTCCTCGCTCGTCCCACTTCTATAGACGATTACCTACATGTATATTGGTAAATAGACCAATGCCGCTAATACGCTACTATTTATATCTCTGATATATGTTATTACTAATGACTCATTAGGATCGTGGAATTTAACCCGTATACTTTATTCTATCGAATGTCAAAAGTCAAGTGTTGCGGTGAATGTGGAGTGTGTTTTAGGGTGCGTATCTCCACTGAAGCGAAGCTGAGTTGAGATACAGATTTCAACTCGGGTGATTGGTCTATTCTGTCTCTGCTCCGTCTCGCTACAATTGAGACGGATCCTTACGCGTCGTAAATTACACAGGCATGGTAATGAGTAATGAATTAATGGGCCTGACCGAGGTTGGCGAGCCCTGGCCCGGGGCGCCGAGCTAGCGCGATCGCCGGCGCGAAACTAAACATTATATATTTTTGCTTTGACCCTTTTGATAGCGACGAGGTGATGAGGGGACGCTTGCGCTGCGAATGCAATGTAAATGCTTTTACTTTTATTTGACTAGCGAATTAAGTCCCTAGAAGAAAATTTATAAGAAATAATTAAGTAATTTTGAGTTGCCTGTTTGGCCCTATGGTTTACTGGTGAATGCCATTTCGCATTAACCCATTCATTGCAGAGGACGCGAATTCGCGTCCCATGTATGTGCAATCGTAATGCCGAGGACGCGACTTCGCGTCCTTGAGTTATTTGTTTTTTTTTGCTAGAAAACAAGTGTACTTAAATGCTGATACCAAAATGTTACTTTATTTATGAAGGATAATATTATACTGTTGCTGGTTTTTGGATTCCATGCATTTGTAATTTTCATAATTCTTATCTCGGATGCCGAGGACGCGAATTCGCGTCCCATGTATGTGCAATCGTAATGCCGAGGACGCGACTTCGCGTCCTCGAGTTATTTGTTTTTTTTTGCTAGGAAACAAGTGTACTTAAATGCTGATACCAAAATGTTACTTTATTTATGAAGGATAATATTATACTGTTGCTGGTTTTTGGATTCCATGCATTTGTAATTTTCATAATTCTTATCTCGCATGCCGAGGACGCGAATTCGCGTCCCATGTATGTGCAATCGTAATGCCGAGGACGCGACTACGCGTCCTCGAGTTATTTGTTTTTTTTTTTGCTAGAAAACAAGTGTACTTAAATGCTGATACCAAAATGTTACTTTATTTATGAAGGATAATATTATACTGTTGCTGGTTTTTGGATTCCATGCATTTGTAATTTTCATAATTCTTATCTCGGATGCCGAGGACGCGAATTCGCGTCCCATGTATGTGCAATCGTAATGCCGAGGACGCGACTTCGCGTCCTCGAGTTATTTGTTTTTTTTTGCTAGAAAACAAGTGTACTTATATGCTGATACCAAAATGTTACTTTATTTATGAAGGATAATATTATACTGTTGCTGGTTTTTGGATTCCATGCATTTGTAATTTTCATAATTCTTATCTCGGATGCCGAAGACGCGAATTCGCGTCCCATGTATGTGTAATCGTAATGCCGAAAACGCGAAATTGCGTCCTTGACAACGTAATGCCGCGGACGCGAATTCGCGTCCTTGACAACGTAATGCCGCGGACGCGAATTCGCGTCCCTGAAATGGGTTAACCTAATGCCGCGGACGCGAATTCGCGTCGTCGCTTGGAAGGCGGCACTGCGTGATGAGTAAACATATGAGGCGTGGGCAATGAATGGGAGCCCATTCATTGCCGAGGACGCGAATTCGCGTCCTCGAAATATTTGTTTTTTCTTTGCTAGAAAACAACTGTACTTAAATGCTGATACCAAAATGTTACTTTATTTATGAAGGATAATATAATACTGTTGCTGGTTTTTGGATTCCATGCATTTGTAATTTTCATAATTCTTATCTCGGATGCCGAAGACGCGAATTCGCGTCCCATGTATGTGTAATCGTAATGCCGAAAACGCGAAATTGCGTCCTTGACAACGTTATGCCGCGGACGCGAATCCGCGTCCTGGACAACGTAATACCGCGGACGCGAATTCGCGTCCTTGAAATGGGTTAACCTAATGCCGCGGACGTGAATTCGCGTCGTCGCTTGGAAGGCGGCACTGCGTGATGAGTACAAAAATGAGGCGTCGGCAATGAATGGGTTAAGTTCGCCATTTATTTTCAATTTTGGTTTGTGGAATATAGTTTAAATTAAGTAATAATAAATAAATGAACTCGTTAGAAGTTATGATTTCAAAAGATGCGTTATAGCGTGATCATGCCATCTTTCATTAATTTATCCTTCCTGATAAGTCCCTAATGATAGGTAGGATATATAAGACCAAATCCATTACGTCATAATGACAATTGCACAGATGAATAGGAAGCCTCATTTTCCGGACGCCCTGTCGATTTTAACTTAGATGATAGTTTATCATACCTTATTCAGACTCTAGAGGATGGTATCGTAATATCGTATCATATGGACTACTATTACCCCATATTGATAATTGCACAGTGATTAGCAGGGTTCGTAAAATTTGACCAAAAATCATTGAAGTGCTCTAGGGTCGTCAGTCGTCACGTACGTCATACGTCATTTCATTTCAATCGATTTTGCTCGCACTTTACGATCCCTACTGATTGTGAAGGAAGTGGAAGAAGCCTTATTTTCCGTATGCCCTGTCCATGTCAGAATATCAGACCCTCGAGGAAGGTATCGTATCAGTCGCGCGCACGCCGCAGAGGGCAGCGGATCGGTGCGCCTGCGCCGGTTTAATCCGCATTTCGCGCCATTCTTGCGTTTCGTGTGTGTATTTGTTTGATTGAGGAGTGACCGCGCTGTGTTAAAATGTAAGTGCGCTGGATTTTTATACCCATACAAGCTTACTAGGTGGGTACTAAAAATAATACCTAAGTAAGTATTCAAACGAAAAGCATTTGGCCAAAAAGTAAAATGAGGTGGAAAATTCATGAAAATTATTTTAAATTATTCTCTACTGATTAAATCAAATGGGTAAAAATATTTCATCTGGTAACCGTCATTCATCTTCAAATATTGCATACAAAGGGTCATACGGGTAAGGGCTGGGAAACCAAAGACTTGGAATGGAACCTAGATAAAACATCATAACCGCAGTTTTAATATATCCTATTTTTTAGCCGACTTACAAAAAGGAGACGTCATAGTCGGTCGTGGATGATCGACGAATAAGTAAGATACCCTTTAAGTAAGATATCCTTTTTCAATTTTTCTTTAAGCTTTGATCTTTGTATTCATGGTTTGAATAAGTAAGATGTTCAAAATTAAATAAAGGTAATAAATTAACCAAACAATATCGCATAATCATAGTTCAATTAAAGTCATTAATATCAAGAAATAAGTACTAAAATTATACTAGCATGCATGCGCGCGAAGTTTCACGAGTAGAAGGCTATCAAAGCTTTCTTCCTCTGTTCTGAATTTCCTGTAACAAGGTAGTGTTAGGCTAGTTGCACACAAACGTGCAACAACGCACATATTCTCAGTTCTCTGCCTTTTCACCGAATTACTTTTCGTCGAATGTTTCATTTCGCAAGTTTCATTTCGTAGTAAGCATTTTTCTCTGAAAACTTTAACTATTTGGGATTGTTTTAAAACAAACCTTACCTAACAAAATCAATAGAATGATATTTGTAAAAAATAACGAAAGATGTACCTAAGAGTAAAAATTACGCGAAGTGAAAATTCTACGAATTGAGACATTCGGCGAAACATAAATCTGCGTTAAGAAAAGGCAGAACACCGTGATAGTTTGTAAAAAATAACGAAAGATGTAAGAGTAAAAATTACGCGAAGTGAAAATTCTACGAATTGAGACATTCAGCGAAACATAAATCTGCGTTAAGAAAAGGCAGAACACCGTGATAGTGCACCTAATTCACCGCGTGTTGATGCACATCACTGCAACGTACACAAATTACACAATAAACTCACAAGACGACTTACAGTCACACAACGTGCAATGAAAAGGGCTCGAAGTTTCTTTGTGTGATCAAATCAGTAACGATAAGGAAGATATCTGCAAAGGCACCAAAGTACTCGACATTGGTCGCACTTCATGGAATTGGATGGTTGAAGTAGCATGGGCAGGTCCTAGCACTAGAGTGCCGACCACATATAGGAAAGCGCAGGGTAGGACGGCCCTCAACAAGGTAGGCGGATGACCTCTTGAGGATTGCGGGCAGTCGTTGAATGCAGTCTGCATAGGATCGTATTTTGTGGAGAGCTAAAGGGAGGCCAATATTAACCTATAGAATAGGCAGACACAATAAACACTTGTTTTAACCTCTGAGGAAAAAGACGGGTATTATAAGTTTAACATGTGTATCTGTATATTTGTGCATCTGTGTCTGTCTGTGGCATCGTAACGTAACTCCCAAACAGACATACCAATTTGAGTGTTTTTTTTTTATTCGAAAGACTTGTCAGTCGAGATGGTTCTTAGCTGTTTGGTGGAAATAGGACCAGTAGTTTTCATGATATTCAGATTTAATTGAAACAAATTACAAGATCTCAGCCAATATTGATGCAAAATTTTGTAGTTCTGTTCATTTCTTTTAGATACTCAACTGCGCATTGATGTGTACCTAGCCTTATATGCTAACGTAGACACAACGACCTAAATCCTTAAGTATACGGGATCTCCTATTAAGTACTCATATGCGAATAAATTGATTGACTGAGTACAGTCAACCAATTTGATTTCTAGGCCACTATAGAACCTTGTCACAATGACAATGATATGAGAACTCAAGCGGCTTTCATATTGGCGTTCACTGTGACAAGGTACGAAATGGCATTAGGAATCAAATTGGTACCTGTACCTACTTGTGTTTGATGAAGATTATGTATTCATAAATCGTAAAGTAAACATAATTGTAGATCCCGTTAACTTTAATAACAATATGTACGTAACGTATATCAAAAAGCAGATATTATATTTAAAAAAATTATCAAACACGGTTCTATCTATTACTCTCGCACTACTGTATAAAAGCCTCCTCCATTATTTCCAAAGAATTAATTTATTACTCCAAGAAAATGATCAATTTAAACTCATTGTCATTGAGTTTCGAATAAGTATTCCCTTGAGAAGCATCTCCTTACAAATATTTTTTGCTCTTGGTTTTTTTAGAACTTTGTTTTGGTATAAATAACTAATATCTAATATGGTACTATATTGTTGTTCCAGAGATTCTATTCAAAGAGCTGCCCCCGCCGTATCGGGAAAATGAAGACGTCCACGTGCACGTCCACGTTGAGCCGCCGGAAATATATGATCCGGTATGTTGCTTTATATTTCTACTACCGACTCAATCTGACATTTATTTGACCACAGTAATGCAGAAAGCGACCAGCGTAGATTTTTTTGTCTTAAAAATCTTTGGTCGCTTTCTGCATAACTATGGTCATTTGTACCTTATAAACTTAAAAGCTAGACTTTTCAGCATTTTTTTAAAGTTTTTCTAAGTATCCTAAGCCTCACATTAAGGCTCCTTATCCGTTCAAAAATGCTGATTGTTTTAGACATTTTTCTCTATGATGAAATATGTTTTTAACATGTTACCAATGTTACTACTTAGAACAGGGTCATTGCGATTTGTTGGTATATTGAAACCTCTTTAATCATTTCCGCATATTTAACTGAAGGCACTATAACAGGATTAAAGTTATGGTTTTTTTACAGAATCCAATCCCACCATGCGAGGTCCTAGACCTCCTAGCCAACTGCGCGATCACCAAGACAGATGACCCCGAATCGGACGTCGAATACGCAGAAATCCAAGACATGGGACTGTGGCACTCCACACCTCTATCCCACCGGCACAAATCCAAAATATCCCTAACCTGGGTCTTGAAAGAGAACTTAGAGAACACAAAACCTCAGAATGACGTGAGATACCAACGTCAGTTCGACGATCGCTTCAAAACCAAAATGAGGGAGACCAGGGTCGTTGGTCGGAATGAGTACTACCATAATTTGAGGTTCAGGAGTGCGTGTGAAGAGTTCGTAAGTCAGGAGACGCTGTCGGATGAGACAAGTGCGACGGAGGAGTATGTGAGGAAGAAGCATAAGCACAGGCACCGAAGGAAGAAGAGGAATCAGGAGCGGTTTGGATATGATATTAGAGATTTGGACAGCTTCTTGAGCGAGGTACGTGTCCACTATTTAAATTATAATAGGCAAAGTTGGCTTTTAAACTGTCAAACATAGGTAGGTATTATTTATACATATCATAGTAGTCAATAGTTATTATTCCTCCTAGAATTTGACTTGCTTGCTTTCGGATTTTGATGAAGATTCTTCTCACAGTACAGCACATAGACTTGGGTTTCTTGAAAGATTTTGGGTCTTAATTTTTGAATAATAATAACAATAATATGCTTCTTTTTTGTCCATACATTAAGTCCACCATTTGTACATTACTTTGTATCGTGCTTTGAGTCAAAATAAATAAAGTATGACATCATTAACATACCTACCATAAAACCTTTTATACCAATTATCAAAAAAGTTTTCACGCACTAACAAATATTTTTTTATCAATACCAACATTTGAGACTGAACGCATAAATTATGCAAAAACTGCGATTGCGTTAATGTTTTTGATTAACCGAATAAAGTCATATAGAGCAATTTCACTGTTTTAAAGTCGTAATCGTAAATAAATTACGATGTACAGTTTTATGCCGATACCAAAATGCGAAAATTACCAAATAAAGGTATCTGTTTAATATCGCTTTAAATTATATCAGCCAAGATATTTCGTGCCAGGCCAATGAAACCATTCCAATGTCGACATTTAAAGGACATGGTAATAAAAGAAGTTTCAATTTACGAAAAAAGCAATTCATCTTTCGGTATCGACACTCGCTTCGATCCTCACAAAAGAATTTTAAACTCTGCAATCTCGATCATTACTCATATCTGTTATATTATGACATAATAGTAGGTATGTCCGTGTGTAGCAAATACAGAGAGACGTATGATAGTTGGGTTAATGAATATATAGGCCCTTTTGGGTCTGACGGTTAGAGTAGGTTTTTGTGCCTTACGGTCCGAGTATAACATAAACCCGATCGGCGTTCTCGAATCTCGAAATTGGCGCAAAATTGGACAAGGCATAAATTGCACGTCATTTACAACATTCGAGATACTTTCCGGAGGTTTAATGAAGAGTTTCGAGCCGACCGTTTATCCTCTTACAATTTTGCTTTCGATATTAAATCTGTGGATAATAATCCTTACGACAGTGGGTTTCGTGTTGTTTCGCCGCTCGCATGTTGTTATTACGCAGTCAAATAGTTGACGCAGTATCATAAGTGAATATCCCCCCCTACGTCGAAAAGCTAACCTGCCTAAAGGGAACATGGTGAAAAGCGCACGCCAAAACTAACAGGAAAATTTAATTCAAAATGTATTTTATCTGTATGAGCGTCAGAGTTAGGAATTCCAATAAAGCAACATTTTAAGTGTTTTTGTCTTTAATACCTACATGATATATAACAGTGTAATTATTTGTTAGTTAAAATTATGTATGATCTATCTAACTGCTCCGAAAGAAGTAGTCACACAAACAGTTTGTAATTTTATTTCAGTCGTGATTAACTATCAAAGCTAAATTGTTTTGCTATATAATGCTTAAACTCGGATTTCTAATTCAAGACCAAAAAAACTACGACAGATACGTCACTGTCAAAATTGACAACATTGAAATGCAAATGACATCTGAGTGTGTTTCTTGGCTTGCACCAAATCATAGAGTAAGGAATTAGAAGAGTCGGACACCACATACTTCGGCCGAATAGTTCTGCTACTCGACACAAGATATCGTTAGTAGTATCGTTCGTTTCAGATGATCTTTTTGTTTTACATTAGATTAAGCCAAAACCTTTCAATTTCACTTAATTTAATTTCTGAAACTATAATATATTGAAAATTAACGAGCACACACAATATAAACACCAAAGTAAAAATAAAAACATATCTTATTATTTGTTTTAAACGCCACCTATTCATTTTTGCATACAACATCTGCTTTACTAGCTCGATTGGTAGGCCTAGACTCTTTTTATACGATACCAATAGATGTCGCTAAAAAGTAAGTATCGATCATAGACAAGTCGTAGTTATGTTGGTACCATGTACCATAGATCAAACACTACTTCCTTACTATATGGTTGGTACTACGGTATTAATCTAGATAAAAAAATCTTGCAAACATTATACAATTGACAACATTTCATATCTCTAACAGGTGGAAATTAATATAGAGATCGACAGGGCTTGGTGTCGTGTACGCGCAAAAAAGTCATTAAATTTATTCTTTTGTATATGTTTGTATTTAAAAAATATAACAGAATACATAAAATTACCACAATCTAAGACAATTAGGCCTGAATAGGGTTATCGTCTTAGACCAAACAGCGAAAAAAAAAACTTCTCTCTGGACATGACAAGGGAATAATAATAGCAGGAGGGAACGGGACAACTATTTACAGAAACCTTTAAGAGCGACAGAGACATAGACAAGATGTTTTGTCCTTATCAGAGTTCCGCTTTCTTCGCTTGGCCACGCTTTCGGCGGCCCGTTCAAAAGGACGGGCCGCGCCTGACCACAGCAGTGCAAAGGGTCCCTCGGGGCCCGCAAGCAACGAGATAAAAAAAAAAACGCTTGGCCACGCCCTGTCAAATTGACAGAGCGAGGTGGCCAGCCGCCGACCCCTCCAAATTCAGTAGTTGGTTTTGCTTCTTGTCAGCATGTTTGGCATAAGAACTGTCAAATCACAATCACATACATTTTTTAAACTTCAACAAATTTTTCAAGAATGCCTCAATGTAGTGCGCTGAATTGTAAAAACAGAGGAGCTCACTAATTTCCCAAGGACCCAACACGGAGAAAACGTTGGGAAACTGCTCTGCATATCAAAAATTTCAGGGCAATTGATACTGCCCGTTTATGTGAGATGCATTATAAAGAAGACGATTATTTTGGAAAAAGTAGATACACCGGTAAGAATATTAATAGATACTAATAAGTTTCGACAAAATTATCTTGATTTCTAACATAACCTCACATGGCACCGTTACTTAACATACCTGGTCCGTATTAGTACCACTTCTATTTTCTAAAGCTTGTTTACATTTTCAGACAATGAACCAGTAGCAAAGTTTTTGAAAAAAACTTCTGTACCATCCATATTCTGTTTCACCAAATTAAAACAGGAATCACCCGCAGCACTTATACGTCAGGATCGTTATGAAAAAAGGAATCAAAGAAGACTATTTGAAGATAATAAGTTAACAATACCCGGAACAAGCAGAGAAGCAATAGAACCTGGAACCAGCACGAAAGCAATAGTGAGCCATGTTGATCTAGTTGTAGGACGAGAAGAAGAAATATGTGCTATCGAGGAAATTGAAGTATCTGTTGAAAGCGCACACACAAATCATGAATATTTGTCAATGGGTACTCAAGTTGATCATGAGCATGTGTATGGTTCAATAAACAGGTATAAACTTGATGACAAAGTAATACTCTTCTATACAGGCTTCGAAACATACAAAAAATTTCATTTTGTGTACTCCACACTGAGCCCAATGGCACCCAAGATAAGGTACTTTGGCAGCAATGTAACTAGCATATCTACTGAGGACCAATTTTTCCTTACTCTAATGAAACTACGGCAGAATAAATGTATCTTTGAACTTAGGAGGTTTTTTAACATTAGCGAAACAACTGTGTCAAATATATTATGAATATATTTGACACAGTTGTTTGGATAAATGATACGTGGATAAATTTCATTCATCAACTATGGAGTAGGATAAATATTTGGCCCAGAAAAGAATTGATTAAATACTACATGCCAGAGCATTTAATTAGAGTAATTTTAGATGGAACTAAAATAACTGTTCAGAAACCAGAAAATCCAATGTCCCAGCAAGCTTCTTGGAGTAGTTGTAGACATGCAAACACTTTTAAAGTTTTAGTAGGAGCCACACCAGGTGGATTGTTATCGTACTGCTCACAAGCGTATGCAGGGTCTATAAGTGACAGACAGACAGTTGAACGGATTCTAGTGTCCAAGTGTGACAGTGTTCTAGCAGATAGAGGATTTACAATACAAGATCTCGTGGAGACCTGATCGAGACGTACAAGATTCTGACTGGGCATTATGACCTCAAGGACTTTTGCGAAATATTTGTACGCAACAACAATACCCGACTGAGAGGTCATCACCTAAAGCTAGTTGCCTGCAGGTCGCACAACAACCCTCATAAACACTTTCTGAGCAATAGAGTTGTGAGTGCTTGGAACAAACTCCCCGAGGATGTAATTTCAGCACCTAACGTCAATAATTTTAAGAATAAATTAGACAAGCATACCACTGAGCAACGATCTCAAGACACAGATCGCTGGATATAGGCACTATCAGTTGTTAAACTGCCTGCCTCATTATAAATAATAATAATAATAAGATATGTTTGCAGACAAAAATAATACTGTAAAAATACCGAATTTTTTTAAAGGAAAATCACAGTAACCAGGTATAACAATTATAAAAGATAGACAACTTGCAAGTAAACGTGTCCACATAGAAAGGATTATTGGATTGACAAAACCTACAAAATTTTTAAATCTGAACTGGATAGTAACATAGTTACATTCCAATAGCAAGTAAAATATTTTTTGTATGTTTTATGTGTTGCAACTTTAGAGAATGTATAATGAAGAAAAAGAAATAAAATCAAATTGTTATTTTAATGTTTTTTTATTAAAGACAAATAATCTCTATATATGTATTTGTTTAATATTGCTGATTCAAGGTCATGAATATAAAAGTTTATTAAACCTGTGAGCATCTCATTAATATAGGTATCATCCGGTCTATAAACATTACTTTCATGCCCTTAAAAGTATACACAATAAAATTGCAATATTTTCTGGCACTGCAATACAGCTGCCCTTGTGCCTGAGCATAGTAAGGGTGTCTTTTTTAGGGTTCCGTAGTCAACTACGAACCCTTATAGTTTCGCCATGTCCGTCTGTCCGTCCGCGGCTTAGCTCCGTGATCATTAGTACTAGAAAGCTGAAATTTGGTATGAGTATGTGTATGTACCACGCCAACAAAACGGTAAAATGTGTTGGGTGTCGTTGAATAGGTCTTTTAAAAATAATAGGGTACTTCAAATAATAGGGTCTTTCAAACATAATTTTTTGATAAAGTCAGCAGTTTTGTAAAATAAAAAAAATAGCGTCCCACTTCTAACTTTTCAACCACGGGTCAAAACATTATGGAAAATATCATGAAAATGAGGCCATATAAGTACTTTCAATGAAAACTATATTGAACAAAATCGGTTGAGCCGTTTTTGAATTATCGCAAAATTTCATATTTTTCTTTAAAAGGATGTAAGTTGACTTCCAGAAGGTAATAAGTAATTACAGTTACATTGGCCTGACCTTTTATAAATAAATAAAAATCAGACAACCTCACACAAATCAACCTAGTCCCAAATTAAGCTTAAGAAGGCTTGTGTTATGGGTACTAGGCGACGATATACATACTTATATAGATAAATAAATACTTAAATACATAGAACATCCATGACCCAGGCACAAATATTCGTGTTCATCACACAAATATTTGCCCTTGCCGGGATTCGAACCCGGGACCGTCGGCTCAGTAGGCAGTTGCTTAACCACTGCGCCAACCGCGTCGTCAAAGAGTTTTATAGAGCTTGAAATCTTAGTCGTAACTTAAACCACGGGCATAAAACCGCTGTTTTAAGCCCGTCTATTGTGAAGGATGAGCAACTACGGAACCCTACACTGAGCATGGCCCGACATGCTCTTGGCCGGTTTTTTTTTAATTGTAGATTACCATTTATATTCTCTAGATATGGCACTGTTACCTCACTGTTCACACTGTACCATGCAACATATGGGCACTTCACTATGATGACAGTTTCTTCTCCTAGCCAAGCTAGCCAAGTCATCTTGGTGATGCAGCAAGAAAAGGATATTCTTGTGAAATAAACATTCCACACCTTTGCACGTCGAGACCATACATTGCTTCATATTTTTGTATCGCAGTTGTTTCTTGGATTTTGCTGTGGGTGACGGCTCTTGTGTACACTGGCTTTGGTGTGACAATTTTCTCGATTATAGCCTTTTTGCCAATATGAGTGCTATGGCTCACCATATAAAACATACTGGCAGTAATCCTACAGGATCGCATCTCATGCCAATGTGAAGAAGCATCTTGTCCTCTTATTTTTTGTTCCACTTCCTTTATTTGTTCAGAAGATACATTTTTTAGATACAAATTATTTAAGATTTGTTCTTGTACAGTATTGTGAACATATGAGTGATCCCATTCAAACCCATGAGGATTTGCAGGTTCATAAGTAGTAGTAGTTCATAGTTTGCAGGATAGGCATAGATCCCCATACCCTATGGCCAAATTTCTTACATAATCTTCATAATTCTGCATAATATCGTCCTCTTTCAGGGGTTCATAATTGCAGCTTTTTAATCTTTTGCTAGGTAAGTTTTGTGAAGCGATAGGTGATTTTAGGTTTAGGGTGCATACTTGATGTAGTAATATATAACTCTTGTTTACAATATCATGTGCACCCTAACAACAATACAGCGACATGCTTGCAGCTAGCTTCTGTACCGCTCCCTGCGGCACACTCACAGTGACATTCTTCTATAGAACCTTCTTGAGACACTTTTACGTCCACAACATATGTGAGACTCTTCATGCTAGCCTTACACTGTCCTCGTAGGTAACATACTATCGGAAGAGTAACGAGCCGTCACTAGATGACGCGACTCGTATAGAAGTTGCCCCTTCGGATGGGTGTTGAATCTGTAAGAAAATAATTACACAGACATTAGGGTTTTTATGTCATATTTCAGCACATCATGATTATGAATAGTAATATGTAAAGTTACGAAATAAATTTGTGGACGTACCGTTGGAAATATTCTTGTATTTCATGCTTGCTGATGTTGGGAATAGGCGTTAATATCTCTATCAGATGGTGGGCACACATATGAACGATCCTCCCGAACATCCAGGTTAGCACCAAAGTTTAGGTTTCGATCGTACGCCTCTAATCTAAAAAGAAAAATCGCACATGAGCATTGAAAAATTAAATTAACACTAAAAATACGGGACATAACCTCAAATGTATTAATTCATTACCTTTGTATCAAATCAGCCTTTTTTCCGGAAACTGCCGCATTTCTCCTTCGAAGCTCAGCTTAAAGCTCACGTACAGTCATAAAAGAGTACACGTTTTCATGTAAATCGCAAGGATTTGAGAAAAAATCGCAACACACTCTTGACAGGAAACGTAAACAAAAACAAGGTACAGTCGATAGTGTAGTGGCGACATCTGCCTTGACCTTTTAGTGTGCCTCCTATGCATTTTTGACTGTTTGGTATTGGTACAACAACTGGTACAAGCTTCATGACAACCTTGTCACAGTATATATATATATATATATACACGCTTAGGCGCCTCGTAAACGCGGTGCTGTCAGTTGCGCGTCCCGCGTCGAGTCTGTGTTTATTGCATGTTGCGTACGCTGTCCGCGAATTTTTAAAGATGCCACGAGTGTATTACCTTGTATACGGTATGGCTGCTTGAACCATAGATCTTGAACGTAAAGTAGCCTCATCAATTTATCAAGAAGTAGATAAAATCAGTTATGTTTATAATGCCGTGCTCATGCTTTCTGATAATTTAATTTAAAAAGTTATATACATTGGAATGAGGATTTGTTTTACGTGATAAAATTTAACAATAAAGCTTTGTATTAGTTACTATGCGATTACAATTAATTTCTTTAATTTTAAAACCTCTAAATTAGTATATATACTGGTAGCAATAAGTTTATATCCGCAGCTCACAACTCATTTGGGAATCACGTCGGGTGCGCCCGGACGTGCGGTGTGTAGTCCGGGAAGCGGAGAGCCCGAGACTTACTTAATTTGGCATTAAATATACTTTATTTGGTAGTGTGCCTACATTTTAAATGCATCATAGTGGTGATGATTTAGGTGCTAATATCGCAATAATTTGGTCGTAAAGATTTGGTGTACATTTACTAAATTTTGGTGATCGAATACAATTAGAAGTGCAATTATGACTATAATAGGTATTGTTTCATATGATTTTTAGGTGATACTGGTTTGGGGTCAAAATGTTTGTTGCCATATTTAAAGAAAAAGAAAATTTAAAATACACCGCAGACCGGAAACATCTGTGTCTCCCACATACGCAGTAGTAAATGTTCGAACAAAAGTTCGCCACGCGGTTTGTATGTGTGCTAGCCGTGGACGTACGCGCTCGGCCCGCATCGCATACCATGCAAACGGATCGACGTGAACCTGTCGGAGCAGGGCAGCGCCGCGCCGCCCGCGCCGCCGCCATTTTTATACCTACTGTGGCGCCGTTGTCTGTAGGCACACATATATATGCTACGCAAGCATCTTTCTGAACTGTCTGTCTGACACTTCTGTTTTAAGATGAATTATTGGTATGGTGTTTTCACTGGGTACATGAATTTATATGTATGTAGTATATTATGATTATTTATTTGTGTAAATTTAAGTATGTATATATTAGGTATTTATTTCTAAAATAGTTTTTTTTTTAATTGTCTCCGAACGTTATAGACCCTGCACCAACTCAACGTTTCTGTTTAGCCTTATGGTTGACTGGTAGAGAATGCCTTGTGGCATTAAGTCCGCCATTTGTACTAGTTTGATCTGTGCAATAAAGTTTAAATAAATAAATAAATAAATATATATTCGGACGGATAGAATAGAATAGAACTTTATTGCATTCATGAAGTCTTACATTTAGCAGGTCTTATGCTTATATATATGTATGTACAATCATGACACCCTGTAAGGATATTGCATTGCAGTCTTAGAGCATAGACAAATGGAGATATTATGTCGTAAACTCTTTTAAAGCCTGACCAGAAATATATGAGGATTGTCAAGAGGGCGCTATTTATAAGATTTATATGGCAACAATTTTTAGTAAACGTTCACGCAGGACAGGACATTTTGAATGGGCACTGAAAACAACTGTTGGAGGTCAGCGGACCTTCAAGAAAAGAACGTACGCCCATCTAAAACCACTACTCACTTGTAAATTTCAAAAGAAAATTTTAATTTTATTTATTTGATGGATATTTTGTAATTTGGATATAGATAAGGAGGTAAATGGAAATCACAATTGAATTGATCAAGTTACATTTATTTGTACGCATAAATACTATTGCTAATTTCTTATTGTTATATTTTTGTCAATTATAGCATAACCTACAATCGCTGCACTAGCGGACCGATGCTATTTATTTCAATGATGAAAGCACGAATATTCGACAATATATCACTGAACATATATTTAATATCGAAAGAATCATTACGTTTATCGCCGCAATTATCTTCCCTCTTCCCTAAATATATCTATATTTTTAGCCAACAATTATTTTAATTGTTATACTAAATTTCAAAATCGCATGTCCAGAAAAAGGTAATAATTCTAATTCACCTTACAAGATTTAAATGTTACATACATCTATACACTATTTAATCTATATAAATAAATAAACAATAAATATCGGACAACCTCACATCGATCTAGTCCTTACTCCCAAATTAAGCTCAAGAGGGCTTGTGTTATGGGCACTAGACGACGATATACGTAACTACTTATATAGATGAATATATACTTAAATACATAGAACAACCATGACCCAAGCACAAATATTCGTGTTCGAACCCGGGACCGCCCGGCTCAGAAGGCAGGTCTCTACAAACCGAGCCAAACGCGTCGTCAAAATATCTACTTAATAAAACATTAACTATTAAACGAACTGCAGTGATAGAATGAATTAATAATGCATTCAAATGTAGTCACTCTTTTTGAATTTGTCACATCCCTCGCCCCCGTGTTTACGTATCGCAACGGCTTTTTCTTTAAATGGAGATTGTACTTCAATACACATTTAATAGTTAGAAAAAATGCTTACCTGTGATAGAAAACGCGAATTTGTTGCGAATTTGAGCTGTCAGATCGCCTTTTACAAGATAATATCAGCACAATTCACCATTTTTGGAGAGAATTGTCATGCGATCGATACGGACCGTTGCAAAATGGCGGTTAAGCGACTTTAAGTAGTTTTATCATGTTTTATATAATGTGCTTGACCAGTTAACCAATTATTTTGCCGGAGAGGGTCGCCCATGCATGGCATCTCCTGTCTAAGTACTCAAAGATTGCAGTTTACTTAGAACTAACTTATAACTATAAAACACTAGCTGTGCCCCGCGGTGTTACCCGCTCATCCCACGGGAACACTAAATTTATTCGGGATGAAAAGTATCCTATGTCCTTTCCCGGGTCTCAAACTATCTCCATACCACATTAAATTTCATCTAAGTCGGTTCAGGGGTTTAAGCGTGAAGAGGTAACAGACATACAGACACACTTTCGCATTTATAATATTAGTATCCATGGATGGGTTTTTACTCAAAAACAAAACAATTATCTATGGTACTTATTATCTATTAAAAATTCGGTTATAATAACACTTATTTAATATGTTTTCAATTTATTTACAAAGACTAAACTTTACTTCTCCCAATATTATGTTTCCTGTTGCAGTTATCAAATTTATATATTAGAATGATAGAGTGAAATAAACGCTAACTTTTCCGTACCGGTTTTTAGAATATTATAGTAAAAAATATTTATTGGGCGGGTCGGTACGAAACCGCTTTTAACAAATTTTATTCTTTAAAATGACGTTTGCAATATGTAATGTGATTAATTAAAAAGCCGTTTTTGAAAATAATTCATTAAATAGGCGTCATGCGACTTAAACCCGTTCCAGACCTTCCGATCCGATCCGACCGATTGGAAGAAATGTCCTAACAATTGCACTACACAAATAAAATTATACTATTTCTTCCGATAAACCGGACGGTCCGAAACGGATTTTAGTACGGATTTTTATAGCTGGTGGTGCACTTGTACAGATTTTTAGTCCGTCCGTACCATATGGCAACACTATCACTGACTCACTTCAACTTCAAACTTCACTCGCTTCCCGGTTTTCGTAGTTGCGTGTGCGCTGTTGTCGTGTTATTGTTTTGGTTTTCTTTTGTTTACTTGTTAGATTCATCTTGACCCAGGCTTTCATTACGGACGTACGATATTGCTGTGTATTTGGATGTTGAATAGTGATTCTCTAAACGACGACTAGGTTTTCTTAAGGACATTGAGCATTGCTTTCGAAAATGGCACCTAATAGGTGCCAATACATAAACTGCACCAACACAAACGAGACTCACTCTTTATTCCGATTCCCGGTTGAAGATAAAAATCGTTTACGCATGTGGATTAATAACTCTGGTAAGTGGCGATAGTTTCCTTTCATTTAAATAAAACTCGTCCTACTTACTCTTATTAGTGAACTATATTGTTAGATTTGTTAATAAATACTTAGATAAACGCATATTTAATCCATTATTTCTTTTTGATAAATTGTTTTCCATGTATTCTGAATATCTTGATATTGAATTTGTCTGTTTGGTATAAGATTAAAAAATTCTAGTCACAAAAAATATCATTTTCTTCATTAAAGTAAATACTGAAAGTCCTAAAAATATTACCTAGTTCAGCAAATTTAAAAGCTGTGTTGTTTATAATGGCCGCGTTGCACGAAGACATTATTCTTTAAAATCAACAGTTAGTAAAATTAAATAAAATATAATTATTATAAAAATATAATAAAAATGGATTTATTTGTTTCAGGAAATATTAATTTGACAACACTCTTGCCAGAACAACAGCGAGCCCGCCACCTTTGTGAAACACATTTTGATGCATGTTACAAATACAAAAGTGGCCATCGAACACTACTCGCTAACACAGCAATCCCTAGACATTTTCACTGCGAAGATGAATCAATAGATGTCATAAGTTCGGTACCCATCGATCATAAATTGCAAGGTAAATATATATTTGTAACATTACTTGTTGTTGAGATTTAAAGGAATAATCTTTAGGTTTTATTTGGGATTGCTATCCGTTTTGTTATTGGTTGTCTGGCCTGACCTAGTATTTTTAGTAGGCTCATGAATCGGGCTATACTGGACTGGAAATGTGTTTGATAGTTGCAATGGTAAAACAACAATCTGGCCGGATTGAACATAGTATGCAATCCCTAGTTCAAATATAGTTAATTTTTCAAAAATGTTGTTATCTTAACCAATGATTTTTTATTTATTTTTAAAAATGCATATATTTATTAAGTAACCTGAGATTTTTTGGTAAGAGTGGGTCTCCCTTTCATACCCTTTTTAGGGTCTGTATCCAAGTAAAAAACGAGATCCTAATACTAAGTACTAACACTCCGCTGTCTGTCCGTCTGTCTCCAGGCTGTATCTCATGAACCATGACATTTAGACAGGTGAAATTTTCACAGCTGATGTATTTCTATTGCTGTGCCGCTATAACAACAAATATAAAAAAAAAAACTTATCTATATCAGAATTCAGGATCGGGCGAGCGCGGCGCATGCAGTGCGGAGCCCGGGGTGTTGGTTGAACGCACGTTGAGCGTTAGGGGCTCGCTAAGTTCAGCATCATTATACTTTATTCAGTAATAGGTATACAAACCATGAATACAAAATACGTATGTAATGAATACAAATGTGGTATACCCACATTAAAAAATGAGACATTACATGTTTCAAAAATTTATAATAGGTATACATTTTATGCCAATCATAGTGGTTTACTTAAGTAAAAATAACACATTAATTTGCTTGCTAACATTTGGTGATCATTTGATAAATATTTTGGGTTTTTAAATTTCATTGTTTAGGTTACTAGATGATATATATTTGAATGTAATTTTATTTTAAAATGTTGATCTATATTTGGAGAACGTTTACTTATTTTAGGTTGAAAAATAATGAATGTGGGGTTATTCATTTTAAATAGGGTAACAAGTTTCAATATTTTTGGTTAAAATTTTACTTAAAATTGGTGCGCTAAATTCACCAATTTTAAGTAACATTCACTATTTTAGGTCGCAAAAAGTGTTATTTTTTGTAATTAATTTTACTCTATCTGTTGATCAGTGATATAAAATTTGGTTATCATTTTTAAATTATTTTGGGGAACAATTGTGTTTTTTTTTGCCGTAAAATTTTGCTAAATCTGTTGCTCCATTAAACATAAGCCTTTTTAAAGTAAAAGCAAGCTTGCGAGATATCTTCCACCTATTTCAGTTGACATTATATACCATTTCATGCGAATCAAGTGTGGGTTCCCGGTTCCCGTTTTAATTTAGATACATCCCCTCCCCAGTCCTTCTTTCGTCGTCGAAGGCAGATGGGACCACCTTGAAGACTCCTTGAACATTATGGATACAAAATGGGCTGTGGCATAACGAGTTGTTGCTGCCAATGTGACGGCCAAACTTGCACGTTACAATACAAAGCCAGCAATAGGCCAAAGTGAAAATAAAACGTGAACTAAGTAAAATATTAATTCAGAAATGCTATTTACCATCTAATATACTTGTGATATTAGCAAATAGGTTGTATAAGAACACTCGTTAAAACTCTAATTAAAGCTGTATACCTAAGGGATTTATAAGTATGCTGTGTGCTACTTGGGATTATTATTATTTGTATTTTCACTTGTGTTTATATTCAGGGTAATACTTATCAGTACCTTCGAAATGGGAGAATACTTTTGTAAATACATGTACCTACATAAGTAGCACGTGTGGCGGCAACACCGCACCGGCACCCTGTATAGTTTCAAAGTACCTAATTGAAGATTTTACTTCAATTAGGTACTTTGAAACTATACAAGTTTTTGGTATGCGGTTTTTTGTTGAACAATCAATTGATAGTGTAATAATATACATATGTAAAATATAACCATATTCATAAATTTCTTTTGCATGAAATTACATAAAAGCCCCAATTTTTAGTTTTTTTAATTTTATGATTTTTTGGCATTTATTATAACTTTTTGCCCATTTTAATTTTTATTTCATTTTTAATACTTATTTAAGAGATTATCTGTGAAATGGCACCTTAATTATCAATATTGGAATATCCAATCAGGTTTTAAATTTATTTTAAACATTTTTTGAGCCAGCGGCGCCATCTCTGTATTCTTCAATAACTTTGGAACTAGACAAGATAATGATATACGGTTTTTTTGGTAACTAGAAAATTGGATGTTTATTTATATAAATAAACAAAAAAAGTACTATGTACCTACATACATTTTTATGTGTATAATTCCAAAAAAAACAAACGTAGTAGATAAAATTAAACTTGGCTCTATGAACTACATATCCTGATAGATAAAAGTTGTCCTTTAATTTTGCCAAATTTTCAGCAAATTTTATTGAACTATAAAGTTAGAGACCATTAATTAAAGTCCATAGTATTGAAATCATTTATCACATTACATTTCTCTTTCATAATTAAATTTACCTTTGTGTTAATATAAGTTATAAATATAAAAATTTAGTATTTCCACATTAAAAATAGAATCGATAAAAATATTCTATTAACACTTTTTTGTTTTGTTTTAGAGGTTGAGGTGACACCAGAATCATCACCAAGAACATTGAAAGTTTTGACTCCTCAACATGTGTACAGGAAAAGAACTTTTCACGTTATGGAAGCTCAAGAGGATAGTTCTTCAGTGTCAAGCCAATTCAACATCGAGTGCGACATGCCATCACCAAAAAAACAAAAACGTGGTGGGGACTGCTCAAATACACAATGCATTGAAAGGAAGAGACTCCTACAATTAACAACAAAAACATTAAAAAATAAAAAGGCACAAATAATTCGTTTGAAAAAAAAAATTGAGACTGGAAATTCCATTCCCCAACATACTTTTCCAAGTGGTTCATCACGACTGATGGCCATGATGCAAATGCGGCCTAAGAAGCGCAAATGGACCAAGGAAGAAAGACGTCTGGCATTAGGAATATTTTATAAATCACCTGCGTGCTACAATTTTTTACGTGATCAAGGAATAGTGTTGCCAACAACAAAGGCTGTAAAAAGATGGTTGTCAGAATCGGATTGCCTCCCTGGACTTGCAAAAAATACTTTCCGAAAAATTTATCAAAGATTCGAAAGCGCTTCCTTGCAAGAAAAGGCATGTGTCTTGACTTTCGACGAAATGTCAATCATGACATGTCTGGATTACAATAAAAAACATGACTTTATTGAAGGGTATGAAGATTTTGGGAGAGGTGAAAGAACCCAAAAATTAGCCAAGCATGTCCTAGTGTTCCTGGCTAGGGGTATATACTCGAGTTGGAAAATCCCCCTTTGCTACTTTTTGTCAAGTAGCAATGTAAAAGCGCAGAAACTACATTTGCTGGTAAAAGTTATTCTCAATAAACTTTTTCATGTTGGTTTGTTGCCTAAAGTAACAGTGTGTGATCAAGTGTCAACCAATCAGAGTGTAATGAAGAATTTCGGGGCATCAAAAGATCATCCCTTTTTCTTTGTTAATGATAGAAAAATATTTTCAGTCTTTGACGTACCACACTGCATTAAAAATTTAAGGAATAATTGGCTGAGAAATAATTTGGTCTACAAAGATAAGGAATTATCGTTTAAAGACATTGTAGCAACATACGAAATTGATAAAAATAATAAAAGCAGAACACTGCTCAAAATAACTCCCAACCACTTGTGCCCCAATGCATTTCAAAAAATGAAGGTTAAATTGGCCACACAAGTATTTTCCCATTCTGTAAGTGCTGCTATAAACACAGCTTTGCTAACAGGAGAACTGGAGAGTCCAACCGCATCTGATACGGCTGAATTCATATTAATAATAAATGATATGTTTGACGCCCTAAATAGCAGATGTAAATATGACAAAAACCCATCTAAGTGTGGTTTGACCCAAAACAATGCTGCAATGCAATCTTTGAAGAAGGGTCTTGTCGTCCTTAAGGATTTAAAAAAAGTGAATATCAAAGGAAACACCAAGAAATTATCTACTCCTCCTAGTTTTGAAGGTTTACAACAAAGCTGTGTTGCAATCATGCAGTTATTGGATGAGGAAAACTCTGAGGGTATAGAATACTTGCTAACTAACAGGCTCAACCAAGACGTATTGGAAAATTTATTTTCTATTTACAGATTGAAGGGTGGGAACAACAAGAATCCCAGTGCAAGGGTGCTAAGATCCATATTTAGGAGTTATTTAAGTGAAATGCTTACACGGCTATCAGGTCACCAAAACTGTGAATCAGTCGCAGAAGAGCTGCAGATGGATGCAACATATAACCCTGCACTAAACGATCATGAAACCGGTAAAGAAAGGTGCACCAATAAGAATACCGAGAGTGATACATCGAGCTCACGAACCGAAGGCCAATCACCGGAACCGCAACCGGAACAGAGCACATCTGCGAAAACCGTCAGTGCTGGTGCGCAGCCGTCAACAAGTGACCAGGTTCCAAGCCTGGAGCAGTGCTCGGTTACCTACTTCGCAGGATGGCTGGCAAAGAGATGTCATGATCAATATAAATGTGATACCTGTTTTCAAATAATGACGAAAAATGTCGATCTGAATGACAAGAAGCAACTTTTTATCATGGAAAAGACGTATGGAAGCCGTGAAAACTCGAAGTTAAAATGTCCCAGTGACGTCTTTTATCGTATGGTTGATGAATGCTTAGTAAGCTATGACACACATTTTGATGTAATAAAACATAAACTAGGAGTGAAGAAAAATCTGTTAAACCATTTAACAAGCATTTTGAACACGGAGTTTGAAGCAACATTTGTTTTGCTTTGTAGGGAACATATTGTGTATGTTTTAGAAAAATTAATAATAACTAAAATCTGTTTTTATTGTAAATCTTACAAACGAAACATTGTTCAGAACCAACAGAAACTTCGGTTGCTGCAAAATAAATAAATAAAGTAAGGAATGTTCGTAAGTAGATTTTCGGTGTGCACAGTAATGCATAAATTCTTTTTTTGAATTGTGCGACATCATATAAAGTATCCTTCTTGACCCAACTACTGTTGCATAGTCATTAAGTACAAAATCGGTGACATGACATTTTGTGTCTCATCGATTTTGGACTTCCGCTACTCAGAGGTTGTCTTGAAGAGTTTAGATTACTCGTTAGCGATATAAGATAAGACCGCCTATTGTTTGTTATCTGTTTTTATGTTTTATCATAGTGTTATATATTTTTCTTGTCGACGTGTGCAATAAAAAATATTCTATTCTCTAGTCTCTTTAATTTCCACGATTGTCACATATTCAAATAAACCCATAAAGCGATGGGAAATGCATATCATCTTTGATTAACCTTGAATTTTTTTAGATAGAAAGGACATTGTTATTGTTGTCTGGACTGTTCTAAAATAGTTATTTCCTATTCCTTTCTACAAAAAATAAAACTTTAAGCAGTTCATACATAGAAATATACTAGCTAATCCGATTTAAAATGTTTGCAATAAGTTATGCACTTCAAGGCAATTACTCGGTCTCATACGAAACCAACCGACCGGACGACCTTACAATTACCGTCGCCGTTGCTCAAAATGTGCGACTACCACAATGATGATACATTTTTAAACTATCTCTAAAAAAAAAACATCTCATTTCCAAAACATCCGAGAGACGTAACTTTATCTCAGCCAATCAAATAATTGCCATCTGTGTAAGTCGATAATTACCGTGAAACATGCCAACTTTGCCCGCTTTTTTCGTAAAAACCCGTATTTCTCTAATTTTTTCTATGACGGGATAAAGTTTTTTTTTGTCTAACGCATCCATCGTATTCATATGCATGCGTTTATTACGAGAAACAATTTTTGAAACTACATTTAACCATTTTTTTTATCAATTTTCACCTCGGGTAAAGTTATCTAAACTTTTGCAAACATTGCCCAAATCGATTATTTTCGTAACTATAGCCCCTACAACGTTAAGATAAGGATCAGTATAAAATCTGGGGTAATAATGGCGTTCTACTTAATATCTTGGTCTTAACTGTACAAACACGTGTGCAATATGGGTGGGCAATGTTACATAGGTATTTTGTTTTTCTCCATACAAGCCGAATCAAGCAGTTTGAAATTGTCAGGGTTGTCACTTTTGGTTGAGTAAACCATTTTTACCAATACCATTATCAAAATGAAAAATATATGCTTAATATTCGATACTAATAGTTTAGCGGTTATTTTTTTACTTCACGTTAGAATAATCTAAATAAAAATTGTCATAATTGAATATTCTATGTTTTTTTTGTTTTATGGACATGACATGACATGACATGCAGCTAATGCTAAAAGTACAACGGCTTAATTGAAATATAATTTACCTTACCTTAAATACATAACCCTCCTTTATTTACGCAGTCAGGTAAAATTACGACAAGGTGACAACCCTAACCCTTTTTTTAGTCTGGGCAATGTTGGCATTCATAGGTTAGCAAGTTACTAGATAACATTGCCCACCATCATAACTCCGGTTTTAATAAGTAGTTTTAGTTCAAACTACAATAAAAATTATCTACAGTTCTTATTTTATAACAATCAATAAGATACATTCACCTGAGGCTTCCCCATTCTGTAAAAAATACACCAGAACTTCACCTAGAATTGGCCCGCCAAATCACACACCTTATTCGACTAGTCCCAACACGTTACGGAATGAAGTTGCGCGCAAATGTGACTCCCAGTGATACCACAGATATAATCTATTTTCCACTAAAAATAGTAGTGTTGCCATAATCATCTTGAAATTGTCTACAGTAACGTTTCTTTTTTTAAGTAGCGTTTTGGGCAAAGTTCCCTGTGGAGGCAAAGTTGGCGTATTTCACGGTATACCTTTTTTCTTGTTGCTAAATGGATATTTGGACTAAGTTAACAAAGAACCCAGCTACACTAAATTGATACAGGTATTTACATTTACAGATCATTACTTAAAAATCTCGTCTCTTATTGCAAATTTCGTTTTTCGGCTTTTGGATTCATTCTTGCATACCGAAACCCATGCTTATAAAAATGTTACTAATGTAAAAATAAACACGCTTCCGATCGAGGTATTTGTTTCTATCTTGATAATATCATATAATATGTTGATACAAAAGGTTCCTTATCTGTTCAAAAATGCTGATGTAATTTTTCTCTACGACAGTTGTTTTTTTTGTTTAAGTATGTAATGTTTCGTAACATTTTATTAATTTTACTATTTTTTTCCATTACCATTGCGATTAATTGGTACCATTTGGTACGTATAATTTAAAACCTACAGTTTGAATTTTTCATTAATAATGTTTGTTTCAAAATACTACTCGTAACATGTCGTAACTGACAAAAATCAAGCAGAAAACTGTTTTTTTTTTTTAATTTTCTTTCGACACGCATTATATTACTAGTCTGACCAAAAACTATATAAATTAAATAGTGGCAATACTGTAGTGTCGTCTCTTTCTAATCAATCTAAGAAAACGGCGACGACACTACAGTATTGCTAGTTGCTACTTTTCAATTTCTACTCTTTTTGGTCGCACTGTATCTAGATCTCAGGGAAAAGTAGTATCCACTTTAAAAAGTTGCTTAAAATTATCAATAAGTATATTTATAATAAAATAAAAAAAATAAAAACTTTATATTTAAAGAAATATAATATTGTGAATTACATTTTGTACGTAATATCATGTAATACGTATGTTAATGCCGTGTTACACTCTCGTTTCCTAACAAAAGGTGTAATATATTTAAACCAGTTTACGTAGGTGCTCATCATATTACCATACATTACTTAACTTATATTATAAATGATTTAGTTTTTAGGTACCGTACGTTTAGTGGTGCTAGTTGACATTTATAAAACAGCTGGTTATTTTTTTTTTAACAAAACAATTCCTTACTCTATGCTCTATGCTGGCATGCTGGGTAAAAAATGTTTATGATTAAACATTTCGATTATTGGATATTGCTCCGTAAAACGACATCTATGCTGCGTTGACGTAATACTCGAAAGTATACGATGCTTTCTAATTATTTACAACCAGAAGATGTAGATGCCGCTAGTGTTGCACTGAACTTAAACTGATTTTAACGCCATCTAGCCGTCACCATGAATTGCTATCATTGCGCACTAACGCCGTCTGGACGTCAGCATGAATTAGCTTGGCGTATTTTAATGTATGGAGTGTCTATATCTGTATACTGTTTGATCTATGACCAAATGGACAATGTTACAAGTACAATACCAGATTTCGTACCAAAAATCTCCGATGTTTAAGTTTTTATTATCTCCTCTCGTAAGTATGTAATAATAAATATTTCTAGTTGTTTTGTTAAAACATAGAGTTAAAGTTACCAATAAATAAATTATCTTAGCGTGTTTAAACAATAAAAAGAAACTTACTATTGTAAAAATATTTTATTGTAGTGGCAACCTTGTGGTAGTTTTTTAGGGTTCCGTACCCAAAGGGTAAAAACGGGACCCTATTACTGAGACTTCGCTGTCCGTCCGTCCGTCTGTCACCAGGCTGTATCTCAACAACGGTGATAGCTAGACAGTTGAAATTTTCACAGATGATGTATTTCTATTGCCGCTATAACAACAAATACTAATAATAAAATAAAATAAATATTTAAGGGGGGCTCCCATACAACAAACTTGTTATAGATTATATATATGTATAGGTACGGAACCCTTCATGCGCGAGTCGGGCTCGCACTTGCCCAATTTTTTGGTCTTGAATTAGAAATCGTAGTATAGTTAATAGTACATAATGATTTAACCAGTTCAGAAGTACCTACTTTATATACCTATCTTTAAAAGTCTATTATAAAGTATTAAAAGTTATGAGGTGTATGCGTATTGAATACAGTAGAGCAAACATCTCATTTTGCTTCAACCGATTAACGGCGCTCTCCGCGCGTAATCCCAAATCCCGTAAGTTAAATTACTGTCTTGTAACTTTTTACCTGCGCATGGACTGCGATTATCTCCAGTAGAAAGGGCCATTCATCAATGCGGTTTATTTAAAATAACAATATATCTCGCGGGGTTAAATGTCACAGTGTTAATTGCGTTCCAGGCTGATGCCATATGTCATGGCGACTGAAAAATGTTTACGAGACGCGGTTCATTTGTCTGACCTCAGTTGATGAGGTTTTTAAATGATCGAGATTAAAATTATCTGCGGGTTTATTTCGCACTTAAATTGTCGATAGGGTTAATCTTAAGTGGTAATTTATTTTGCGTCCTAGTTTTTTCCAGTTGGTAAGGAATTTTGTTTATCCTTACTGTAATTATTTTTGGGTTATCAAGCTATCTACAATTTATCTTTAGGTATTACACGTTCATACGTAGGACCCGTACAAAGGCAATCCAACACGGCAATTAATCAATCAACACATTTCCGCATGTATTTATGTTATGTTCTACGAGTTATAATTATATATATGATGACTTGTTAAATTTTCTTACAATGCACGTGACACCTATGAAAGGCGTGTTAAATTGCAAGGGTAATGCTGACTTCGCCATATCAATAGGGAAAAGCTTTTTCTTCCATACCAAATTGTCTGATGAAATTGCATTTTGCAGAAGAAAATGCACAGGCCGTATAATGCCACCGCCTTATCAACTACCTTCTCAATTGCAGGCAACTATAGACCGTCCCGGCAACATCCCCGTGGTGATCGCGTACCCGACCACGCTGTATCAGACGCAGAAGGAGCTACAGAGAGAACTCACTCTGCCGCTGGGCACGGTGGTGAACGCGGTGTTCAAGAACCAGCAGTGGCTGTACGTGCAGACGCCGCATGCTGATGAGGGCTATGTCATGTATAGCGCATGTCTACCGCTTGGGATCCTACCTAATCGGTGAGTCTTCCACGGGTCCATACACAATCAATCAATATATTTACATGTGTACGGCAATAAACATTTTCATTTGATTTTATCGTTATGTAAAAAAAATGCGCACTCTACGCCTCACTCCATCTAAGCTCAGCAGAAGAGGGCCGAGTAGAGATGGTTATTTATTACTCACTGTTTAAAAAATCCCGAATCCTATTCTATACCTAATAATAATAATGAAGTCATATCTGGGATCTCCCGTCGAAACCACGATTATAAGTATAACTCAAATTATATCTATTAATACCTAGTCGATCGTTCAGTAACGTGAGCCCCTGGTCACGGCACCCATTCATAAAATTGTTTGATAGTTTCTGATTATTATACTCTCTTGATGATTGATTACTCGTTGATAATATGGCAGTGGAGACTTATACGGAAGGTGTATGTTTATTTAGGTACTGACAGATATATTACAGTTTTTTTTAATATAAGTACATCACAAAACCCGCTGGCCAAGCATCTTTGATTCTTCATAAATTCAAAGCGATATGGATTAATGTAAGTTTACGTTTACGTTTCAGGACATCATCTCAAAAGAAGACGCCATGCTGGGAGAGCAGCACAGACATATACCCGCGCCCCTGCGGCAACCTCACCGATAACGAGAAGGAGCAACTTCGGACGAGGACCCGTTCAGAAACCCGCTACAAACCCCGCAAGCAACGCTGCGCCGAAAAGGACTTCGACTCGTTATACTTGAGGACCAAGTCCGTCTGCTCCAATATAGACAAAATAAATGATAAAGTCAGAAAACCTAAGAGACAGACTTTGCTGGTAGTGAATAGTGACTATAAAGGAAGTGTTTTGAATAAAACTTTGTCAGTGCGTGAAGGGGATGTGGTGGTTTTAGTGGAGGGAGGGGGAGAGACTGATGTAGACGCGGATTGGTTTTATGTGAGGAAAAGAGATGGAGGTCAGGGTTTTATACCAGCCGCTATAGCCGGTCATGGGTATATTTAATTTAGTCTTATTGTTTTCATGGGCTGGAGTTGTATCTTTGCTGCTAGCTAAATTAAGATGAATGTGGCATCTAGATCAATACTTGGGCATGTGTCGACTAATCTTTGACAATACATGTTAAAGTCAATAATTATTTAAGACAACGAACTTTGAAATTAGTGATCGTTAAGATTACGTTTTGCATTTATTAAGTTATTGTTAATAAAAGATATTTGATGTGTTTTACAATTTTATTTTCTATTTAATTCCTTAAAACGTAATGTTAGTCTTATCTAGATTAACTGGTATTCCTTGCCAACTTAGGTAATATTGAAAAACAAAAAAACTGATACTAGTAAGTCATCGACTGATAGCAGTATAGTATGCGTCTTACAATAAATTTAAAGTAGATTTTGTAATTTTTATTGGAATATGTTGAAAATGAAAACTGTGTGCCATCATAACAGAATGAGACACCTTTCATGTAAAAATTGGTACACAATTCAAATTTACTCAAACTTCTTAGTTTCTACATTTTAAAGCATTGATGGTACGCAACTCTTCCTACATTTACATTACATACAAAACTTACCGAAAATGCAGCACCTGGTCCCTATAATTGAACGTGGTGCACATATCAATCTCCGGACTCGACCCGGCTATAGCCAGCACGTTCGGATTAGTCTTCACGACCGCCGAATAAACGGTAGTGGCGGACACGGGCAGCTCTACCCTGACGTCCCCGTTGTACCCGAGCCGGTAGAGGTGTCGGGCGGCGCCTGCGACCAGCACGCAGTCCTCGTGGAACTGCGCCACGTGGACGCCGCGGTCGGGGAGCGAGAACGCGGTCACGGCGTCCAGCGAGCGCACGTGCCACAGCGCCAGGCGGGGGCCTCCGCCGCACACCTTAACAATACACATCATATTAACCTTTTGAGCGCCACAGTCGGCTGTGGCCGTCAACAAAAAATCGTGCCCCTGACGCCACGTCGGCCACAGCCGTCAAAAACTTTGTAATTCTAACCGCTACAAGTATTTTTCAATCCCTGTTGATTTTGGGGCACATCTTTTTTTTTTACTCTGGCGTCAGTGGCACGGTTAATTGCTAGACCGCTTGGCGGTCAATAGGTTAAAATACTACGGGTCTACTCACGTCGTAGAAGTCGGATAGCGCTCGACATGTTTTGAATCGGTACGCGATTCATCATCAGGAGAGACGATCAGTTTTCTATGTAAAATAGACATGATGTAGATTTTTTTTAGGATGTGTACTGATTCTATTTTTTATTGGGATCTAATTTCTATATGGAAGTAACTATACTTAGACCGCTCTAAACGTCAGAAATGACCATCAAAGTTCAACATTCCTACGGAGCGCTAAAAATGCTTCATACCAATAGCAACCTAATCGTGAAGTCATTATATGTTATGGGACTTATGGGTACCGCTATGTGTATGGAAACAATAAGTAATTTGCAATTTTCACCATGAAAACGTGCGTTTAAGTTCATGGTTGTTTTGTTAAATTATAAGGATTCTGAAAACAATTTCATTTGGGTTTAAAAAGAAAATCATTAAATTTGCATACCTACGTTTGGAGTCACATATTTAAAAAAAATATAATTTCCTTTGGATATTTTTTCTTTGTTTCATGACATATTGAGCAATTTTATTCATATAACTTCATAATAATTAATTTTAATCATATAAAATCATTAAAACTTACAATCCAGTCATCTCCTAAGGCAACAGCCCCGACCCACTTGCCCACATCGGGGCGGCTCACTTTACTGTTGGCGTGGGGCTCCAGCTTGTTGTGGTACTTCCCCATTCTCTCATCCCAGAGCAGCACCATTCCGTCCTCTCCTGCTGATATAAGTTGTTGAGACCTGAAAATAAAAATGTGTCTTAGTAAATGTTTACAATGAAGCAAAAAATGAGACGGTTCGAACACTGCCTGAACCATTTTTTTTTAATGTTTCCCTTCGTCGTAAATATTTGGTTTACGTTAGCAGACATTACTGCTTGAATAAAAATAAGGGTCTTATGGCCCAACAGAGTGTTTTCAGTCCAAGCCATATTGCGGAGTTTAGTGGTACAAAATGTATTTTACTGGCATCTTAAATTTTATTTTAGTAACTGCAGTTCGACCGAAGGTCTTGAAACAGAACTAAATATTCCGCAAATTTCAAGTAATTTTTGCATAATAAAGCCAAAACTATCCACAGTGATGAAAGTCAAGTTTTTTTAAATATAATTCGGTATTTATTTTGCAAGAAGAACAAAGGGTTCCAGTAAACAATGTTTTGAATTTGGTTGATGACAAATCCTTGACAAATCGCTACTGACGCTTAATAATGCAAATATGTGAAATTATTGCCATATGAAAGCTGTTTGTAGTGCCACTATCCCTAAATTTTGTGAAGGGTTTTATGATAAATGAGGACAACTCAATATACAAATTCTTTTTACGACCTATGCTTATCCAGAAACCATTTCTCGGAATAGGGCTCTTTTAACGCAATAAACAATATGACACTTGTAAAAAGTTATTCATATTTAATTTTTCAAAGAGTGTGGTCATCACAAAATCATAAAAAAATAGGCAAGTGCGAGTCCACTCGGGCATGAAGGGTTCCGTACCTATATATATATAATCTATAACAAGTTTGTTGTATGGGAGCCCCCCTTAAATATTTATTTTATTTTATTTTTAGTATTTGTTGTTATAGCGGCAATAGAAATACATCGTCTGTGAAAATTTCAACTGTCTAGCTATCACCGTTCTTGAGATACAGCTTGGTGACAGACGGACGGATGGAAGGACGGACGGACAGTGAAGTCTCAGTAATAGGGTCCCGTTTGTACCCTTTGGGTATGGAACCCTAAAAAACACCCCATAAATATGTTTATAATAAACAGAGGTTGTGTGTTCACAACAGAAATAGGATCAACATTGATTCCGTTTAATATAGTAAAACTTAGGGGCCTTAGGAGGATAAGCTATGCAGGCGTATGACGAACAAAGTCTAATTTTGATCCTACTTCTTTGTCTTTCTTGTTTCATCATTATAGCTTCTACATATGCGGGTCATAAACTATATGTACAGTGTGAGGCATGCTTAGAGATGTCCCATTCTCGAATATGTTTTGTATGGAGAGAGAACCTTCTCGTAAAATTCTCCATACTGGAAATTCTGGAAAATGTACATCACTAGGCCAGACAATCTACTTTTTAAGTAAATCCATATCTACCATACTCTGATAATTTTTACCACTAATGTTTCCGTAAAATGATGCCTGACAGGTTTTTCAAATTACTCACTTGCCATGTATACAATGAATATAGTCACTATGTCCTCCATAGGTAGTCACCAATCTGCCATCCTCTAGATTGAAGGCGTAAATATTGCTGTCCCCACACCCCGCAAACAGCTTAGTTTGGTCCTCAGAGAGCCATAGACTATTTATATCAGATTGCTCCATGGAAGACTTCATTGGAATGGTTATGGTCCATGTAGGTTTTGTCAATTTTCCCGATATTATTGTTTTCCATTCCCATCCTGAAAAATAAAATATAATGCATTATGAACTGAGCCCAGAGTAGGTTTGTGCATGAAAATTTACTAAAGATTTGCAAGAATGGATAATTAAGACTGTTTACAAATAAATAATCAATTTTATTATATGTTCCCTCATAAGGTTTAATCTATGATCTGAATTTATAATTATATGTATATGAAAGTCCACAATGAGTTTTCAACTTATTTTAATTGATAGTTTGATTCCCAAAGAGAATTTATATGCATAAAGTGTTAAAACTAATCAGTAATAACCAATTTCAATGATAGTGGTTATAAGCACTCTTAATCCCACCACCACACCCTCCCACATAGTATAAAACTTTAAATAAATATGCATTACTTATTCCAGGCTCTGATTTTGAAGTATATATATGTGAAAAACACCTATATAAATTTATTTTAAGCAACCTTTCAATACTTTCTTTAATATAATTAGCATAATGGCTAGACTATTTCAACATTAAACATAATTATTATACATTTTAACGTAAAAATTACTTTACAAACCTGAGATTTCATTCACTGTTCCAATGATGAGAAAGTTATCTGTGCTGGCTAAACTGCATATTTGTTTGCCTGAACCGATCTCAAGGATTTGCTTAGGCTTGTTGTAGTCAGAAGTAAGGAGCTCTACGATTGGATTTAGAATTCTGTCCAGACTGAAACAAGAATAAATCACAATTTAAAAATCAAGCACATATTGTTTCATGCCGTCGCGCGTAAGTCATACAAAAATGGAAGGCAAAAATGTTTGGTCGGTAGCATTTAATAAAAAATATTGATGCTGGGATGCTGCGGTTCTTATGGACCGGCACCACCGGCGCAGACAGGACACATCACGGATAAAGAAATCGTTAATCATTTTTAATTGTTCAAAATAATTGTAACTTACTCAAATACAGCTATTTGCCCGTAAATATTACCGGCCACTAAATATTTACCGCACGGCGAAAAGGTTTGACACAAAACAGTGTTATAAACTATTTTATCAAGCATTGTAATGTTTTATTAACAGCTAGATGTTATTCAGTGCTTTGCCTGCTCGTTTCTGACTTCGAAGATGATTCCTTTTTTATTAATAAACGTTAAATTTAGTTTGTATAACAACAAACATAACCTCACTCACTAACAGAAACAAAGTGTGTATCATGTGTGTATTGTGCTCAGACCAAATGATTGGTCTGAGGTATTGTGACATTTACTGATAGACTATAGACTAGACTTATGACAGTGACAGCCAAGCCTATATACTTTTTTGCTTATTATCCTAGCTCCACACTACTCGCGAAATTGGCCGAGGTTGTTGTTGTTGTTATTAATAGTATATGTGCACTTAGAGTAATTTAAATCAACGTCATAATCCCGACAGAGATAAATAAATTGGTTGCAGCTACTTTTAGTGGTTTATTCATAGTGTAATATATTAAAAATACATTACGGATTTATAAACGCTTTTCATAGACTATCAATTTATTTTTAATTTCTAAAGTTTTGCCAGGCGTACTAACTACCCTCAATTGAAGGGTTTTTATGATATCGGTGGTTTGCTTGGCAATGGTTATTTTAATTAAGTTTTAAGTGCAACAGGTAATAATAACCCTTAGCCGAGAACTGTTCCAGTTAACATCGCTCTTTAGCGATTGACTCGTTATTCTTTTGTGATATGACCAATTAAGTGCCTTGACGAAATATGCGCCCTATTATGGATAGTATTTTTTATTTGGGTGGTCTATTTTATAAATTTTAATAATAATAAAGAGCAACAGTTAAAGTTTTCAGAGTATAGGAAAATTTATTTATTTTTCTGGCAATACTGTGACCATATCCATAGACAATCTGCTTCTGCTTAAAAAAAATATAAAAAAAAACCATTTCACCAAGATGGTCGTGTCGAAGTTCTAAACGTGCCTAATAATATTGAAATGCTGATAATTTGTATTGGTAAGGCCATTTCCTTGATCTAGTTTTGAATTTTCCATTGTATCTCACGAATATGACGTAAAATCATACCGCCGGCTTTATTGCCCACGTAAGAAACTACGCTACGCTTCGGTACCTGTCAAACTCTTGCGAATATACACTTATAATCGTATTTTAGCTTGACAAATCGGCAAAATGTACAACGGCATCGGCTTGACAACACCGAGAGGCTCCGGTACTAATGGATATGTGCAAAGAAATTGGGCATCAGTTCGAAAAACCAAAGATTCAGTGAACTATCGGACTGAAGAAGAGATCGCCAAATTGGATTCAGCTTCCAATAAGCAGCCGAACCGTGAGATCCTCGACCATGAGAGGAAGCGGAAAATTGAAGTCAAGTGTGCAGAGCTTGAAGACAGCTTGGAGGAGCAAGGGTGAGTGGATATCAATTTGATAAATTAAGCAGGTATTAAGGGTTATTTAAATTTTAACTTGATTTCTGTCGACTACGCTTTGAAGTTGGATGTATCCATTAGTAAATAAGATAGATTACCATTTATCCCTCCAAGAAACCATGAATTAATAATGGGTGAACCTTTTTTTTTGGTATGATTTATACTGGAACTTAGACCTGGCTCCCACCACATCCTATGTCTCCATACCACAGGAGTGATGACAGGACTTCTAAGGATGGCTACTATGACTTTTCCATTGTGGTTTGATTTGTAGGATTAATCATTCTATATCCACACATCTCTGAGAAACCTTATGACAATTAGTAGTCGTCCCTTCTTCCTACTTCTCTAATTTAGTGTACAAGATAACCTTATTGGACAGAATTTATTGATGAAAACGGTAATTTTCTCATAAATGAATTTACCTGTCCTGTATATATGATACGGTCCTGTCCTGTATATTAGATATGATACTGCCAATTTTATAAATGAAATTAATTACTTCCTAAAAATTGGCTAGTTTTGGCATTAAATGACAACTATGTTGTATGTTAAGTTATTTTCAATCATCAAGAGAGAACAAATTCTCTTTTAGTCTTGTCCCAGTGCTTAACTCTGATGCCATGTTTAATAAATTATGCTTTAACATTATTTGCCATTGATCAGTTTCTTTGAGATAGCCAACATTAACAGATAGTCAATCCTTATCTTAATCTATTTAGTTTACATCAGTCTTTACCCATCACTGCAGTGATTGGGGACTATCACTCAACACCTTCATCTTGAAATCTACTGAATGTTTGCTTAATATGATGCAGTACAGTCTTAAGTTTAGTTTAGAGTTTGGTCACTTTTTGCATATCTAAAAAACCTCTGGTCACTTTTTGGTCTTAGATTTAGCTTATAAATTGTTAAATTATAATTCTGTGCCCTTAATATTCTCCCATACTAAATTTTATTCTGCCAAAGAACTTACCCATTATTAGTTGGAAACCTGAGTAATATTTATTTAGTAAACAACATTTAATTAAACCAATAACACCTGTTGAAACATTGTAACTAACCTTGCTATTGTGGAATCTATGTCTTTCACTACATTTACATCTTACAAGGTGTTAATGAAGAAGTAGCTGTTTTTCACAGGTCTTAATTGACTCCTAGAATTATTTTTAATTTAATGTTTAATTTCACCAAACAATCATTTTGTAGGAAGCATTTTTCTTTGCAACCGTCAATCAATCAATCAATCAAATCGTTTATTTGCTAGAATACAGGTAGGTAGGTACAAATGAGGTCTTATATTCTAAATTGTTCCATGTATTCAGCTTGCATGCAGTCATGCAAACCTTTTAAGCCATGCATGTTATATCAAATCATAATTAAAATAAAATAAATTCTTAAATCAACTATTTGAGATTGCTATAAAACAAACCTAACCCCTAATCAATAGGATGCTGTTTGCAAGAATTATGAAAAATGTATGATTATGGAGGAATAAAAATTCGGCAAAATGATTTTTTGGCTATATGAAACTTTCATCAAAGTAAGTTTCTAGGTGTCAAAAGGTTCCCTTTTTAGGGTTCCGTAGCCAAATGGCAAAAAACGGAACCCTTATAGATTCGTCATGTCTGTCTGTCCGTCTGTCCATCCGTCTGTCCGTCCGTATGTCACAGCCATTTTTTTCCGAAACTATAAGAGCTATACTGTTGAAACTTGGTAGGTAGATGTATTCTGTGAACCGCATTAAGATTTTGATGCAAAAATAAAAAAATAATAATAAATATTGGGGGCTCCCCATCCTTAGAACTGAAACTCAATTTTTTTTTTTCATCAAACACATACGTGGGGGGTATCTATGGATAGGTCTTCAAAAATGATATCGAGGTTTCTAAACCGAATAGTTTGCGCTTCCAAAGTGGAAAAAAGTGGTTCCCCCCCCTCTAACTTCTAAAATAAGAAAATGAAAAATCTAAAAAAAACATATGATGTACATTACTATAAAACTACCAACGAAAATTGTTTTGAACGAGATCTAGTAAGTAGTTTTTTTAATACCTAACTTTGCACCTAATTTATATGGGGCGCTATACATACCAGGTGCAAACTTAACTTAACCACCTAGGGATGGAAAGTGTTTGTACGGAACCCTCGGTGCGCGAGTCCGACTCGCACTTGGCCGGTTTTTTTCAGTAGTGTATATTCTAATTATTATGCAGGATGCCCAACATAAACTTCTGTTATGGTAAAATCTTAGAATAGTGGTATAACAAGTTTACAGTACAAATTTAATACATTTTTTTTAATGGGGTATGGATTCTGTATTTAACTCAAAATTATGAACATCATGACATTGTACAACTGAAATCATTTAGTAATTTATTTTTATAATTATACATTTATTATAATTATTTATATTTAAATTATACTGTACAAATTAAATAAGATATAGCAATCTCTTTATGAACTTTATGATCATGTATCATAAAGTCCATAAACCATAGATAATCTAATTGATTAAGTAAATCATAGTAATGCCTTTTGAAATCAATTGTGAATTGGCAATTACTTTCATGGGGTGTGTCAAATCTCATACTGATTTTAAAATTGAGTTACTTGTTAATGTTATCAGTAATTCAAACATAGCCTTAAAATTGAACTGATAAAGCAACATGTCCCTTTTTAATTAATCTTTGATTTGCAATTAGCATTCTCCATTTGACACGCATGGTCAATTATCTAAATTAGAAAAAGGTATTAACTTCCTTTGTATGTCTCTTACCTGCCGTACCTGTCTTCACACCTATAGCCGCCGCTCAAACCGCTGGCGTTTGTCGCCGATGTCGTGGCCCGGCCAGGGTGTTCTAAAACACCTAATGATGAAACTTATAGAGTGCAAAAGTTATATTAGGACAAATTAAATTTTCAGCACTTGACTACACTTTACTTAAAGATAAAAATGCTAATTTTCTCTAGTTTGTCATGGGATAGATGACTTGCTATGGTTGCCATTAGTAGAAATACTTTATAATGATAAGGCACATCTTACTTTTACGTCCTTTGTAATAAAAAAATGCTGTAAATTATTAGGTACGTCGATATGAAGCTACATGCAAATCTTTTATCATTTCAAATTGTATTACTATGCAGATTTTAAATCCCCATCTATCGTCCCGAGAATATCGATCGATCGATATTAAGGTTGAACGAGTCTAATTTAAAATGTTTCGTCTATCGAGGGACCCAGACCTAATTCCAAGAGTAATTACGATAAACCCCCGCCAAGCCGAATGCCCATATTATACGGTGACCCACATTTTGCGAGCGGAGAAATGGAAACTCGCGAATTGCTTATAAATTAGACTATGCATCTATTGTAAGAGTTCCCTAGCAAATTTAATAAAGGAAGTGGTACTTTATGCAGTAACTGTTGCACAATAATGTGAAATTTGCATTATAGTGGAACAGTTGGAACTTGTGCGCTAGGAAACATGTTACGAACCTAATTTATGAAAAGTATGATGTGAAGACCTTCCTTTCTAAGGAAATCGCCCCGGAACAAGCTGGTTTCGTAAAAGGAAAATGCACTCGAGAGCAAATCCTCATAGTGCGGCAAATAGTCGAAAAAGCGAGGGAGTTCAACAAACCTACATATATCTGTTTTGTTGACTTTTCGAAGGCATTCGACTCGGTGAAGTGGCCACAACTTTGGAAAACTCTCCTGTACATGGGAGCGCCAAAACATCTCATACACATACTGCGACGGCTGTACGACGACGGAACGGCTTCGGTTAGAACTGACGAAGTCGTTTCAGGCAGTTTCCACCCCAGCGCAGGAGTCCGACAGGGTTGTATAATCTCGCCTCTTTTGTTCAATATTTATTTATTTATTGATTTATTTATTTATTTATTTATTTATTTATTTATTTATTTATTTATTGAAAAACAGGTTCCATAACATTACAGTTTACACCAATGCGCAATATATACACTGAACTCATCATGAGGATCACCTTGGAAGACTGGACGGACGGTATCCCAATTGGTGGGCTGAGGATCTCGAACCTGCGAGCTGCGTTATGCAGACGACACCACCCTGTTCGCAAGCTGACAATATGGCGGCATTGCTTTATAGAATGGAGAACGTCAGTTTAGAGTTTGGCCTGAGGATTAACCGCAGCAAGACCAAAATGTTGATTGTCGATCGTGCGAACAACAATTCGCCCGAAGTTACAGAAATTGCGAATTGTGAAGTAGTACAGTCATATATCTACTTGGGAGCATTGTTCACAAACAACGGAGGCTGCGTAGATGAGATCAAACGACGTATGGCGATGGCGAGATCTGCTATGGACAAGATGAAAAGAGTTTGGAGGAACCGTAATATCACAGTGTGAGCCTCAACTTGAGGCTCACTGTTAATTCGCGCAGTTAATGACCAAGGAATAAAGACTTATCGAGGACAAACGACGTGAAATGTCCGATTGACGTAAATCAATTTCATTTCCAATAAAAAGATACGATCCCTATGCTTGACCAGCGTGTGCTGGCGACCGGCCAAATCTAGTAGAAAATGTTATTGGGCACGCTCCAAAACAAATATTTGTGATTATTGCAATAACTAGATGTACTTCAAGTAATTTATAACCCATAAATACTAGGTTTCCGTCTTGAGCGATTCGCTCCGTAGACAATTGCGCGTGGTAACATGCTTCTTAGAGATATAGTTGTAAATCTTTTTTTATTTATTAAAGTCGGTGTCCCACAGACTGAAGACGATAAATTGTCCACAGTTCTATTTGTTCCACATGATTTATTGTCTTCAGTCCATAATCCTAATTCATTCAGAGGTTTCCAATTTCAAAGTCTGAGAAAACTTTGAAACTTTGTGAGACGGTCTTTTGAAGTTTTTTTGTAATTTTCTTAATCATTACATTACCTTTGGATATAAATATGTGATGAAACTGATGAAGTAATTTGATAGCTCTACTTTTTACAAGCTTTTATGTAACTTGCGATACCGTATATAAGTAACTAATATGTTTGTTCGGGTGGAATCTTGCAACTCAATTTTGAAGCAGATATCGTGAACCAATTGAGATGAAATTTTGTATACCTTAACCTATTATACTTACAATAATATAGTACCATGGGGCTAGAAACTCTGTAGGTACTCAAAGCAATTCGACCGAGTTTTGGGTCTGTAGAATCGTCTCAGTAAGGAATTGATAGATGTTCAAAGAAAAGTACAGCCGGCTATAAAAGCTTGTCACAAAAATGTTTTTTTTTTTTTTTTTTACAGAAAAATATTAAACCCTATTGCCTATCCATATTAATAGACACCATTAGTACATACATAGTATTAGGTATGTTAGACCTCTCTTTATTTAAATAACATAATAGCTATATCGTCTGTTGAAAACAAAAACTCACTAAGTGGGTAACAAATACCTACTTAAAACGAAGCTCGGATCTCAGTGTCAATCTACTTACTAGATACCAGCCCGTCTAGCACAACTATGCTTCGCGACTATTGTCGCGCGACATAGCGCTACCCGTCACCCTCTCACATTACTGGGCAGAAAGAGACGGGCAATTATCTCGCGCGGGAAATAGTCGCTTGTGCATGGCAGTTGTGCTAGAGCTGCAAGTTTTGAAGAGCAGTGACAGATATTTTAGTGACTTTTGGTAGTCACCAGGCGATATACCCTGAAAGCCATGCAAATTCAAAATTTTCCCATTCAGGGATATACGAGTACCTACTAACATTTAGTATACGAAATAATCAAATAATATCACGTGACCTAAAAACTCGATAAAGCGCAGGAGCAGTAGGTAAACAAGCTCGATTGGGCTGCTGTTATTTTTATCGCAAAAGTAATCGCTATAAAATCCGCTACAATTTATGTGCAACCTGTTACTACCACCGTATAGTTTATACACAATGTGTATTACACATGCTGTGAAATGTATTCGTTATCTATTTATCACCATAATAAATTGGCTCTACATTCATAGAAAAAGTTCCTTAGGGTTGTTGCTGCATCGATCGATTCACACCCTCGTTTAGGGGCGATGCCCCTGTTGCGCCGGAGTCCAATCAATAAAGTACACCCTCCTTACCATATATTATTCAACTTTACTCCCGTACGCTCAGTCCTCGATCGCGCGTAGTGCGCGTCTTATCGCTTTTATTGTTTTTCTAAAGTAATTTGACTCGATTGCCACAGCGCGACAGCTATGCATTGGTGGGTACAGGTGTTCTTATTACGCTCATTGCGAATTTATGAAGAGAAAAAAATCATAACGCGCCACTTGTTCACTCAGAGCGGTCCTCTATTAACACCGTCTTTTGTTTTGTGTAATTCGAAATTTGAAGTGTGTTTTTTTTTTTTAATAATGAGTGTGTCTCTGGTGTGGTTGCGCAGGCTGCCGAGGGAGGAGATAGCGGCGCGTGTTGCCGCGTTCAGAGCCAAGATATCGGAGACCAGCGACAAGGACGTGCCCAGGGACGAATTCGGCAGGGTAGCGTGAGTACCCTTTTACTTATTCAACCTCTTTTATCCCGTGTTTATATTCATGTGCGAAACCCGTTTCCATTTGCGCGAAAGGTGAGTGCGGTGCGGTACCTTGTTGTTTATTTGAGGGCTTTTAATATAGCAAACACTTTCGCTCTTCGACTTCGTGTGTTTGCATGCGTTTAGTTGTAGGGCCAGTTGGCTGCGTTGCAACATGAGTGTCGCGTAACACTTGGAATCTCTGTTATTGTTTTCTTAAACTAAAACGACACGTTGCGAATCCGAGTGATCATCTCGGATGTGCAACGACAGCTAATTGTTGAGCAAGATAAACAAATAATGAGTTTCACAGGCATGCCAGAACATTGAGCGGCGTTGCGTCGGCGCATACCGTAAAATACAACACAACGCCTAGATTGTTAATCCTATAAAACCAATTGAATTTGAAACCATTTTTATTACACAATCTAATCGGTTTTATAAATAAGCGTAACGTAAACATATTGAGCATTTCGATATGTTTGCTTATATATGCTGACTTACTAGGGATATATTGTTGAATAATATTTTCGTATACAAATACCTCCCTTCATTCCCGCCATACGCCTGTCAATGTCATACCCATACTTCCTGGAAGGCCTTTGCCCAGCAATTGGCGATAAATTCAGGCAATAGAATATCTGAAGAACTGACATTCATAGTGGATGTTTTCACACGCACTGCCGGTGCCTCAAACACAACATTAATAACAGCTCCTACATCTCTTTTATAAAGGTAGTGAGTGACGTACGATGCGCGTACGCGCCTGTGTCCACCTTAATGTTGTTATCAAGAATAACATGGCAGTTGTAAATAGGCCCTGCTGGGTTATAAATGCGTAGGTATTTAATCAATGAAACGCTCATACAGTACCCAACGTATAGTCGGTTCGCCGGCCTAATTATTATAACCGCCAATTATCACGGCTTGCGCTTGTCTACATTGATGTAATGAGATGCCGCATACAAGCTGTTTTAAAAGATACTACTTAAACCCGCGCGACAAGATTCTTTTTAAACTGTTTCGTTTGAAGAACGATCTTTTCTGAAACGTGAAACATTTCATTAGAGTCATAAAACTCATTACGTTACATGCCGTCCCTAGTTTTAATGAGACTGTATCCTGTACATCAACTTAACAAAAGGCATTCTCAAAAGCCTTTGACGAAACGCTTATAGACCGTTTTTAAATCCAAACGGCATCCTCTATATTTATATCAACCTGAAACTCAACTTGAAAAAAGTCATTTCATTGCCAAAAGCCTATGATGAATTGATGAAACATCTATAGACCGTTTTTAAATCTAAAGGGCATCCATTATATTTATATCAGCCTGGAAGTAGCTTTTAATTTATGTCATCCAATATTAACCAAGCTTGTAAAGTGTAATACATGAGCAGACATATCCAACCAGGCGCGGCTGTAACATTTGCGGTTAACTTGGCTCGAATTCAGTGCAGAGAGCCAAATTTTGGCATTTATCTCGGCACCGTTTGGAAATTTCAGAGCGTCAGGCCTAAAATCGGTACGGTAAAATCGGATTTAAAAGGTCATGTTTATTTTATTTTAATGGCTCCGTTTTTATTTCTCGGCGTTATTTATAAAACTATTAGGCACACTAACGATATCTACGTTTTGTACGTAGTTAAGCACTTTTAATAATTTGTACCTTGACGGCATGGAAACATTTAATTTAAAAACACTCCGTATAATTAGCCCGTATATAATTAAGATGACAAATGTTCAGACGTGTCTTCACGATATCTTGGAATCACGCGACGAGTATGTCATACTTGCCAATATGTTAGCATTTTGTAGTTTGTGCGAATATTTCACGGACAATCATCGGATATCGGATCTTTGGTTGCATTGCATGGCGGATTATTAAGATAGTTGAAATTGTTATAAATATATATCAGACAACCTCACACAAATCGATCTAGATAGTCTCAAATTAAGCTCAAGAAGGCTAGTGTTACGAGTACCTACTAGACGTCAATATAAATACTTAAATATACCCTTAAATACATAGAACCATGACCAAAGCACAATATTTCAATTCATCACACAAATATTTGCCCTGGCCGGGATTCGAACCCGGGACCGCCGGCTCAGTAGGCAGGTATCTACAAACTGCGCCAACCGCGTCGTCGCGTCATAAATGTTATAATCCTTGTGTTCACTGAAAAAGTCGATTTTCATCATAAGGACAGGTGTAGTATGGGCCTGGGACATAAAAAAAATTAAAAGATTAGATACTAAACATACACCATATTAATTTCATAATGCCGTCTCTGAACTTTTATATTTTGAAATAAATTAATTCGCCAAATAAGTGAAAGAAAAAGTTCCCAACGCCAAAGTTTCCAAGCAACCAAACAACGTCGCCGAAACTCCAATAGGAAGCGTTTGACCTTTCCGCTCAGATTTTATAAATAAAGGAAAACATTTACGTAATGTCACGAAATCCCTTATAATAGCTTTGTTGTCCGAAACACGAACTCTGACCGCGATATAGCATTACATGCAATCCATTGACTGTTACCACAACAGAGATCAGCTTACAAATGTACGTGGAAGTGGCAATGGAGAGAGGATTAATACTTTCCATCGGTCGGGTATGGGGAATGGGGTTGGGTATTGATCGGGGAATGACGTCAGCGCCTCACACCCCGAGGGGAGGGATTTTAATATGGCTCCGCGAACACCCCAGCTAAATATGTTAGGGCAATACAGTGAAACTGGGCAATAACAGATGCAATGCAGAAAATAAACTGGGTTGGTTATATTTTTGTGCCACTGTTTCAGCACTTTCGGTTGTATAATACGGACATAAGTCTTGGCGCTGAGCCGAGAGAAATGTCGTAGCTTTCAAAGATGGGGATGTTTGGTTCGGCAGACTTCGGATGTCATTAGTGTTCCAGCCAATGCCTAGAAATAGTTACCTACTTGTTTTTAAATATAGATATATTATGTAGACGCTATTAAATATGGAATGCGAGATATATGTTTATTGCATTAGCAACTTTAGCATTCCACGGGGGAAAAAAGAAAAAAAAAGTAGTATGTGACGCGACTTCCTTTATCCTAGTTTAGGAATAGTTACTCAGGTAATTATTTAAAGTAAACTTGATGCCTTCGCGCTAGCAATATCTAAGTATAAAACTAGAAAAAATCTAATGAAAGTAAATTTATAATATAATTTATTCAATTAATATGCCGTGCCCCTGAAAGCAGGTTGCGTGCGGTTTTCGAAATTTATGTCACGAGATTACATTTACCGAGGGTTCGCGGACATGGGACGTGACATAAAAACCAGGTGGTCGTTTAGATAGTGTTGGCTTTTTACGCCTAGTCCGTTCTATAATACGGCTGAAACACGCTAAAATTAATCTAGGCTGGTTAGAACTGTTAACTACCTAAAGCGTAGACAACAAAATTACAAGGCAGTGTTAGGATTTTTATTTTACAGATAATTTGGAAAATTTCGTTCACTATCGCAAGATTTAGCGAATCATTTATTACTATCCGCGCCACGGGTTGTTACCCGCACATCCCACGGGAACACTACATTTTTCGGGATAAAAAGTAGCCTATGCTGTGTGTTAATCCAGGCTATCAGCAGCAGCCGTTGGAGCGTGAAGAAGTAACCAACATACACATAAAGACATTCACAAACTTTCGCTTTTATAATATTAGTATGATAAACCCATGTTTGAGCCCGAAACACCTCTGGTTGTTTTTTAATTTGTAAAATTGATGCTCTAAACTCATTGCTTTTAATTTAATAGATATTTTACTGTAGTTGTACCTACTATTAAAATATCGACTCTAATTTATAACATAATAAGTAAATAAGCATTCATTGACCTTGTAAAAACTGTACCTACATAGTTATGTATTGTTAATGTAATGGTCAGGGTTTTAAAATTGTTCTCAGAAGTGCAGAAATACTGGACAATCGTTTGAATTAAAATAACAATTCTAGGAATTATACGATAGTTAACGATATATTTAGGTATCCTTAAAGTCCGAGCTGTATTCTAACGGACAGCTGTCTAAACCGAAACTAGTAGAATAAATAAATTACAGAATTCCACATAAAACTCAAAATAGGTTGTTGTGTCTATTCTGCTGCGTCGTTTCCGATAGTATAGTGCAATATATAACTCATCTGACAGGGCAAACACGTAAGTGTGTCATGCCGTAAGACAATTGTCCTAGAAAACTGGTCGATAATATTCGTTTTTCACTGGGCCAATGACAGTTTAAGTTCGATTTTGTCTAGCTAAAATATGTTTTTTTTTTTAAGCGGCGTTTGATGTTCTTTTTTTAAATCTTTGAATGCCAAGAACACGTAAGGGTATCGTGTGCTGTTATGCCAACCACTCCAACGGCACATATAAGCATTAACACTCCCTGCCAGCCATATTTAAAGCGGTTCTACTTCAGCAGGCCAAGGGATTCGCTGGCGCATCCCAACTTTTCTGTAACTCCACGCCACGGCCTATCAAAATAAGAAGGTTGGGGTCGCGGGTGTACCCCATGGCCTCCTGATGGAAAATGTTGAATATTGGCCTGGCGTGCTGTACAAGGTTAGCTGGGGTCGCCAGTGGATCCCATAGCAGGGAGAGTGTTAACAGGTGTAATATAAAATTGAATAGGTATAGAAGTAATTATTTTGGCTGAGCGAATCCACTTAGCTTTGTACCCGATGAACAATACCCATTATCCGTATTGTTAGCTGTGGCCACAACTGCCACTTCAAAATGTAAGGCGTTATAAGTGCAAATTACTTTTACACTAAATTAGTCTTTAAGTCAAACGAAATAAGGTTTACTCTTAAACAAAGAGAACAGAGATGTTGGTCACTTCATTGTCTTAAAAGCATGGAAACGAGCTTCACTGCTCTTTCACTTACGAAGTGACCAACATCTGTGTTCTCTTTGTTTAAGAGTAAACCTTATTTCGTTTGACTTAAAGACTAATTTAGTGTAAAAGTAATTTGCTCTTATAACGCCTTACATTTTGAAGTGGCAGTTGTGGCCGCAGCTAACAATACAGATAATGGTATTGTTCATCGGGTACAAAGCTAATGGGATTCGCTTACCAAATGTGATTCGAACTATACTGTCCTTTCAACTAAGGTTTATTTTCACTCTGTTGTGGCATAGCGTTTGGCGTGTGAGTGACACTTCTGTATTTGACGTAAAGTGTCCAAAAGGCTAACTAGTACCAAATACCAACATCCAACATTTAAAAACCAGTCAAGTGCGAGTCGTATTCACGCACGAACGTCTCCAAATTTTAAATTCCTGATTGCTTCCGGGAAAATACGTTGTCAATGACAGTTTTTTTTTTACTTTATAAATAAACATAAAAAAAAAAAACAGTTTTTCTTGAAGAGTTCGCTAAACGCTGATTTGGTCTAATGCGGCTATTACACTTTCCTAAATTAGTCACTGACGAGAGGAATACAGCAATACGAAGGAGTGAGATCGACTTATCTCCATACGTGTCTCACATAATGATGCATCCTTCTCGTCAGTGACTAATTTAGGAAAATGTAATAAAATAATAGCTGCATAACACAATCAGCGTCTAACTAATTAACCTAATGGCATTTCTGCCTAAATCTCACTTAAAACAGGCCTACTTTCAGATTGATAATCACGTTCAGAACCACACCCACTTGTTAAGGCTAATTAAGGCAGCGATTTTTGCCCATGAATGTTATTTAACGTTAAGTAATATAATCACGCGACCAAACTGACTCGACAGCTGGATGCTAGTAATAAGCGTGTCCAGCCAAGTTCACCCCAGGAACTGGCGAGCAGCAGCCGTGTGTTATATTACACGAACCGTTTGAGCCACTTTTGACCCCTCAATAACTCCAAATCTATTTAACATAAAAACATTAAATTTAGCTTATGTATTTAGATCCCTTCGAACAAATGATCACTAGATCCCCAAATTTCATAAATATAGGTGAAATAGTTATTGAGATATTAAACTCCAAAAAACGGCATTTTTACCACTGACTGACTCAGTGACTAGTAATCAAAAACCTAACCCACTTCCAGGTGACCTAGAAAGGTGAAATCTGGCATTCAGCTTGGTAATTGTGTGTGTACACATAAAAAATCGAAAACAGTGTCTTTTTCTACTTTTATAATTACTATTTATGTTTTTTGCCAAAGAACTACGTCATTTATTGACCGATTTGGAAAATTCTTTGTTTGTTTAAAAGATGTACTAGAATAGCACACACTCAAGTAATTAACAATTAATAATTAAGTAATATACCTGTGATCCCAGAGCTGGCGCGTTTCTCGGACAAAGGCTCAGTATTGCTGTGCAGTTAGGTTAGTGTAGGTTTTTAAGATATCCCATCAAAAACATAAATGTTAAATGACAGCCAAGTTCAATATGACGTGCAACGTTGTCGACTTCGCCGACAAAAGAATTGAGATCTATATGGGCGCCAAGTTCTTTGCCCTATTTTTTTTAGATACAAGGACATGCCACATACTCAATGCATTTATTTTACTTGGGGTGTAATATAATTCAATATCAAGATTTGACTTGGCTAGTTTGGCTAGCTGAAGGTGTTACCTCCGCGGGAAGTAAAAACAAATCAGAAGAATATTATAATTATTTTTTACATACTGAAGTATAAGGACTTGATGCGGGTTAAAAATATGCATTTTGTAGCCTATTTTATTATTGTTAAATATAATTTTGTTCGGTTAATCTAACTTGAATAGTTTACAAAATATGCCACTTCAATGATACGCTGATTATTTTACATTATCTTGAATAACTCGAAAACAAAAGAAGGATCGAGGACTGATATTGAGCATAGAGTGTTCTTAGGACTTGCCAGTACACCACCTGAAAGAATGACCAAATCTGTCGTTGGGGGCACTTCTTGTTCGCTTAGCCTGCTAGACCCTTTGTTGGCAGTTAAATGAATAGATGAATATAACTAGTATTTATGTATGTACGATCGATTTTGAATCATAAACGCATTTACTTTGGTTGCACGTCCATTTCATATTGTCATAAACAGGGTTCGTAAAATGCGAGAAAAAAACATTGAAGTAGTCACGTACGTCATACGTAATTTCAATAGATTTTGCTCGTATTTTACGATCCCTGCAGCTCTAGCACAACTGTGGCACGCGACTCCTTCTCGCGCGAGATATACTACCTATCTCTTTCTGTACAGTACTGTATGAGAGTGACGGGTTGCGACAGGAGGCATAGTTGTGCTAGACGGGCTGGTCATAAATTATGTTAAGTAACATTTGAATGATTGCTGTCTTCTCATCCTACATGAAGCGAAATAAATGTAAAAGGTGATTTGTTTAATTCGATTCGCGAATTGAATTTTACGTTTGCTTTCGTAGGAATTCAGTTCGTGCTTTGCTCGAACGAATAGGGTAAAGCAATACTGAATTTTATAGCTTATTGGTTTAATCTTGATAACAATACAGCATAACTATAAAAGTGAATGTAAGATTTTGTTCAGCCTAATAGTCGTGAAGTCTAAAATGCAATCGATTGCATCGGATGAAGCTAATATTTTGATTATGCAGTAGATTTTACGATGCGTTCGTGCAACTTCTTGTAGCGTGGAGTGCAGCTTGGGCTTGCAATTCCGGATTGGGCTTGTATGGGCAGTATCGAAAATTCCGGAATTTCTGATACTAATACCGGAATTACAAGCCCTAACTGTAGCAGCTATAAACGAAGCTAGGCGTCCTCCTATGTTCGAATCTCGACGAGGACAAATATTTGTGTGATAACTTGATAAGCTCAAATATTTCTTGTCATGAATTTTTACAATTCATATTTTCTATGCATTCTATTATGTATACCATCGTCGAGTCCTCATACAAGTTTGGCACAAGAAAGACAGTAAATGCGAAATGGTATGGATGTGATGCATTTAATTTACATTTATACCTTTAATTTTATTCACTTCATATTGTAAACCTGCAGAGTATACTTCGTTAACCATGTTCCTCATTACTTTTCCTTTAAGCTTTTAAGTACGCTTAAACGTCGTGAAACGTTTGTGGAACTCCCAGAGCGGGGAAAATAATCAGTGTTTTCCCGTGGGGGTTAAGGGGAGCGCTCCCTTTGTGCGTCTAGCATCCGTTGTTTGCGCAGGCTGCGCGCGTTGCGCTTCCCGCCGGCCCGCCGCGCTCAGTAGCGCCGCCGGCCCGCCGCCGGCCGCTAGAGTACCCCCGCCCCCACAATCACGACGGTCTTCCATTAGTATTAGTAATTTAGATTAAGAAACCAAGTCTTCCACTAGTTTTAAGATGCAACGTGGCAGGGGGTCGCGGCGCGACTCAAATAATAGAGTAGTTTTCGAACGGCTATGGCGCGGAACGTTCCAAGCGGTCGTGGCCGGGCCGGGGCGAGGCGGGCGGCCGCGTGCCAGCTCGCACGATCCAGAACCGACCCCGGAACCGCTAGCGTTACCAGCTCCCCAGCAGCAAGGACCTTCGCATGTCGCCGACGCGCTAGAACCGGCGCTCCGGACCCTTCTCGCTGGATTACGAGGTTCCTGCTGTTGCCGCTGCGGTTGTGCTGCGGCCGAACGCAATTTTAACGACAATTTGCAGGTCTGTCTCTCCAATGACGAGGAGAGGAAGTCCATGCGGTCCGTGATAAGGTGTGCATACATTTATCGATTACTATACGTGCATGTAGGCCGATTGTTAATTGAAACCTAGTCGCGCTATCGACTTGATTGGAAATTAAACGATTTCATACCCGGTCGTAGAACGCCGGTTACTGATGTGCTTGTTATTAGGAAATTAATCGGTGTGGATTAAGTATGTTAAATTATTTTAATGTTTCCCCACTTCTAGCGCACTTAAGTGCTGGTCAGGTAAATATTCGTTAGTCTTCTTTGAAGTTCTATTAGGAAACGCCTCAGTTTAGACAAATGCGTCAGTTGTAGGTTCCGTTAACTTTGTGTAAATGTGTTATTTGTTATTTGTATCTCACTTTTGACATAATTTAATCAACATTATTGGAATTTGTTTCTAAGCAAACAAAGCTGTATGCCATCGCCATTATGAAGATGAAATTTGTAACACTAAATTATATTACATTAGATTATTTATAGAATATCGACACTACTTTGAGAAAGGCTGATAATAGTGATAATGTGAATAATTTAACGCGAGTACTGCGAGTGAGTGTGCTTCGTAGAGGTACTACATTGGTAAAACTAAATGAAATAGAAGGTTTTCAAAGTAGTGACGATATACAACTTCCCAATGTTTGTTAACAATATTCTGCATCTCATAAGCTCATAACTTCCAACGAAACCAGCTGTGTTTACGCCGCCATATTGATTTTATTCCGTTTGCAGCGTGCGCGAAACGCACGCGGTCGCCGAGGCGCAGCAAGAGAAGAACGCCAGACTGCGCGACGCGTTCGGCATCTCGCCGCGCTTCGTGGAGGGCTCCAGCCTGGACCCCGAGCGGCGCGCGCGCGAGCAGGCGCAGCGCTACCCGCTCGTGCGCACGCCCAGCCAGGAGCGCGAGCGCCCGCCCACCGCCAAGAAGAAAAAGAAGCGGAGGTAGGTTGTAGGTTTGCGCGGGCTCGTTTTCCGCAACTGGACGTCTTATACAATGCGCCGTGAAGTGTTGCTGGCCCTACTCTTGCCAAACCTACCAGTCTCTTGATGTTGCCGATGACTTCTGGGAGTGACCTTAGAGAACCGAGGTGTTGTGTCCGGTATTTGGCAGCACCAGGACATTCATGTTCGGCCTCCAGTAACACCTAAAGTGAATAAGTGCTTGTTTAGTAAAGTATGTCCAGTTATGAGCCGGAGCTGAGGTATCTGTTTATACTGTCTGTGGCAGCAGGCGCAGTGTGCTCAGCTCCAGGTGTAGTGCAGGCCTCGGACAATTAGGGCAGGGACACACGTCCTCAATCAGTCCCTCAATGCTGAGAACCGAGTCTGCTGACGATACCTAGCGATCATCCCCAGCTCCCTAGAGTAGCTCAAACCTTGTGTAAAGGGAAGGGAATTAGGGGTTTTTCCTGGAAACTATATAGACCTTTCGCTAAATTGGTCTAATGATAATTTCTTAAAATCTTTTACTAATAACATCTTAGATTGAATTTCACTTTTTAACTATATTCATAACTAGTGACCCGTCCCTGCTTCGCACGGGTGTAATGTTGTATTTATGCATGTGCTATACATATAAACCTACCTCTTGAATCACTTTCTATTAAAAAAAAACGCCTTAAAATCCGTTGCGCAGTTTTAAAGATCTGAGCAATAGGGACTTACAGAAGGAAGCGACTTTGTTTTATACTATATGATTTGTCAATCCCATTGTTTATCAAAACTTTTCGCTACCTTTTAGTAGCATTAATAAATTGGTCTAACTAAAGCAATCCATTTTTTTACCAGCAATAGTAGTGGTACTAGCAGTATGAGATTGCTACTTTATATCATAATCATAACAATGGAAGTTGACAGTTGGATGGTTACACTGTTTACGACCATTATGTTTATTATACACAGTTGCTTACAATTGTTTTTATTTACTTCCAGTGCGTCACCTGAAACAAAGAAGTTAAAGAAGAAAAAATCGAAGAAAAACAAAAAAGAGAAGTGGGTATTGTTACTAGATATGTTTTATTATTGTTATGTTGGATTGCATGTTTATAATTGTAATGTTGGCTATATTCTCATAGATTTTTAAACCCAGGCAGGTGATGCTTCCGTTGTCGAAGAGGCAAGTACCATAGCTTATTTTCTATTATGGACATTTATTACTATCCAATCTTTTGAATATAAACTTAGCCGATATCTTTTGCTAATTTCAGCGAGAGAAAATTGTTATGGGATTTCATACGTAGGTATGGTAACTGCAATAGATTTTTAGTACTATTAGTAAGATTGGAATAAGAATATATTATTTATGAAATGTACATTCATTTTGGGTTTCCCATTTTTACTTTGAAGGTAAAAGGTATAAACATCTAATTAAATTACTTTCCTTTAATAACATGAGTTGCTAAGTTAAAATAATATATGTTAACATTATGTGAAATCAGTAACACACAAGAACATACGTGAAATTACAGGATTTGAAATATAGTCAAAAGCTTTACAGACAGACAGGCCTTTCTCAACTCATAGTTTACCAAATTTTTATTTCCTTTGCATTAAGGTAAGGAGCATTGATTGGAAAAAACATTCTATATGTTAACGCGGTGCCTAAAATTCAAATGAAATCAAAGCTCACATTGATTTTTACGGTATTATATTAAGTACACTCGCATTTAGCAGTTTAATCGCATGGAAAACAAACTGGACGACGTGTTGGCTCTCAGGTACAGATATAGTACCTAGTGCTGTTTATTTTAATAATGCGCCTGGTTTTCAAATCCGGAATTGGTTAGCCAGTATCGAAAATTCTGTTATTTTCATACAAGGCAATACCGGAATTGAAAGCCCTGTATGCACCGTATTATTCTCTAACCTTTTGAATACGACGTGTGTTGTAAGTTAAGAGTTGTTGTGTTTGTAGACTGCCAGTGAGCACTTTCGTCGACAATAGTTTTGCATTACGTTGTACAGTGTACATAATTATCTTATGTGCCTACTTGTACTCTTGAACTAAAGAGTTTTGTGTATCATGACATCATGAGCTCCAGAATTGCATGGCCTATTAATGAATGAATTCATTCATGAATGCCTATTCATGAATGAATTCATTTCAATGCAGTTGTGCAGCCCATAGTACGAAAGTGGCATGTCTCGTTCGGAAGGTTAGGGTCTCTATTACTAAAAAATATATAAGCAAATATCCGAAGTACTAGCTGGAATCCATAATTTGAAAAACTAAACGGTCAGTCATATGTAAAGGCGCTTATTTCAGAATCGTGGAAATAGTTAACCCTTAAATGCATACAATTACACTAGTTATACTTCTGAAATGATGTAATTAGCGACGAAATCCACGTCAGTCTGAGGTTTCGGGACAATCTTGACAAAGTCTTTATTGACAATATTCCGATGTTGACTTGTGTCATTTCAGTTACGTGTAAATATACATCATCATGCATTTAAGGGTTAAGTAACATTGCTGACATAGGGAATTTGATGGCATACGTCACAAGTTCCGCACATCTCTTGTCTGTAAATTTTCACGATTGTGAAATAGAGACGTATAGAAAATTTGAATACTTTCAGCTGTCAAATTAGTCTATCGAATTATGGTTTCGTAACAAAATCCCTTACTTAAAACATAAACTTCCACGCTGATGCGCATCATCTCTCCTCGTGAGCCGCAACACTAACCACCGTTTCCCGCACAGGCAAGACTCCGGCAAGAAGAAGAAGAAGTCCTCCAAGTCCCGGGACACGGACAGCTCGAGCGACTCCGAGGGCTCCGACAGCGACCGCTCGGACAGCTCGGACGACGACAAGAGGAAGAAGAAGGTAATTGTTACTTGAAGTCGTCCATTGCCCGCCTCCGAGTAGGACACGAAGATTATGTTTTTAGGAAGACTTGCTAGATCATAGTTGCGTTTGATGTCGAAGATTGTGCTCGCATCTTGCTGACGAGTCGGTGGCGAATGCTATATCTACAACAATAAATGCTACTATGATATGTGATGGTTGTTTAAAAACGTTTCACGAGATCACCAGTCATATTTGCTTTGTTCGATTGATCAAATATCCTTATCAAGTATTGTCCATTTCTGGCAAAATGTATGTTGTTAATTTTGGCCTGGCCACAGAAATTTTGTTTTAAAAATTGAAAAATTAATTTGAAAACGTCCGTCAAAACATTAGAAATCTGTAGAATAAGGTATAAATAGACTTTGGAGTGGGACGTTTTTGAATAACTCACCATTACAAAGTTTTAAACCGCAAATATCAAGAGAAATAGACGTTCGTTTTGTTATTATTAAAAGGAGAAAATGTAATCTTCGAACAAAAGTGTTCTAACAATGATGGTTATAATTTCTTATACTTTGGGACTTGGGAAACTGTTTGAATTTTGAGATTACTTTTTACACATGTCCTATCTAGAGTTCACCTGGGCTCCCTACACACACACACCTCATCCCATAGCTTCGAGAGCCCCGAATAGCTGATGTAGTATCTCCTTACTTTCCAGTCAACATTGGCTTGAAGGGATCTTAAATACTTCGCACCGTCCTCTGCATCTGAACATGGGCGCCACTATTTTGTTTTTCTTAAACTTCCCTTACACCGCCCCGTTTTCTTCTTACTTTTGCAATAGACGACGAACTAATCGTAGCTATCACGTTCAGTTGCGACGTCTCCCCGGCTTCTCTCTTAGCTAAGTACCCACACTTTCGAACTGAACTCTGTCTGTAATGGGGGAAGATCCAATTTTGTGAATGTTTTTTGTCTTCTTACATACTTCATTTTTTTAGTTTATTTTTCTGTAAATACAAGAAATAGACAGTAAAAATTATCTGTTTAACTGTGCATCATTTCATAGGATAGCCATCTTTATCTGAAGAAATAACGTATACTGTAAGTATATCACAAAACAATAACACTCAGTAAACACTATGTTAGGTGAATACTAAAATTGTACCTATTCCGTGACAATCGGTAACGCATTCAGAGTTAACATCTGTGACTAACGAGCGATCAGCGGGCGCTTGCGCGGGTCCTAGAGTGCACAGTTATTGACATGCATGGTGTTCGTAGTCCTTTAAACAGATGGTGGTTATATATTGTCCGTGCGCGCGGCGTGTTGTGCAGAAACGTGCGCCCGGCTCGATGGCGGCGGTACAGCACACGTACCGTGCTTAGCGATGTAGCCAGCAGTTCCCTTTCTGTACCCGCCTGGTCCTTCGAGCCGGACCCCGCACGTTTCTGCGTGACACGGCCAGTATAATGTCCTGTGATTGAATGTGAAAATGTAACTAATCCATAACATTCTCCCTCTTCTCATTTACCCAAAACTAATTAAGGATGCTCCACATGTTTAAATGGTATACAATACCACCACCGTTTGTTAAATAAGGTACGTTTCCGAAGTGTTATTACGATTTGATTTTGTGTCTATGTATTTATGTATTTTAATTACTTATATTGATACTCAATGTTGACATTGTAATTGTGTTACTAATATTATATCTATCTCACTCGCACTGGTGCCAAGAATCGAACTATACCATTTATATATATATATACATATATATTATTTAGTTTTTTGTTATATGAGAATGTTATGGATAAAAATGAACTGAAACATTCTACAACACTTTAATTATACTTGTACATTTCATTTATACTATAGCTTACATGATAGCTTACATTTTTATTTTAGTATTAAATATTATGTTTCGTCTATTAATTTCTAAATGGTTATTAGAGTGCATGTGTAACAGTGGTATATTATTTTAATTCTGGAAATTCTTCGTATAGACGATTTTGTGATTCGCTTTTTCATTTGTGAGTCTGAAGAGAAGAATTTCTCGTATTTTAGCGGAACTGATATGATTTGCCATTACCTACCACTATAGTCTTCTTGTATTGGCACTGGTGTTGGATGGCGATCTTCTACGACGTTGTTTTATTCATGTTCTCTTGTTGAATTTTAAACAGAAAAAGTCGAGCTCGAGACGCCGCGGCAGCAGCCAGCCGTCGACCAGAGAAAGGTGAATATGTCGTCATTTTGTTGCTTATTATCTACTGTAGGTAGGGTATTGTCTACTGTAGGTACTTGTTATATGACATTAACTGGCTCCGCACACTACGGCTTCTTGTGACCGCCACAGCACATATGTCTCTTTTCCACGCTCGAAGTGAGAAAAAGAGAGATGTTACTGTCGCGGCCACAAGAAGCCGTAGTGTGCGCTGGTTCTAAGGCTGCTTGGCAACTGAAGCGGAGCGGAGAAAACCAATCAGGCTGCGTGTTTGTGAAGCCGAAAATAAGTTCATTTATATCTGATGAATTTGATTGGTCCGTTTTACACAGCTCCGCTTCGCTCCAGTGGTCAGGCAGCCTAAGGGCGCCTCTCCAATGGAGCGGAGCGGAGCGGCGACGTGCTGAGTATACCAATCGCCTGAGTTGAAGTCTGTATCTCAGCTGCACTTTTGTGGTTGGTCGATCCCGCACGACACCGCTCCGCTCTTATTCAGTGAAGACGCACCCTAAAGCGTGGAAGTAATTACCTTGACAAAGCAAAACTATTGAATTTTTCTTATGTAGATATACGTAAATGTGACGTTAAAACGAATAATTGCACGATAAATCAAAAATACGAAACTATTTCCGTACAACAATAATGATTGTATTATTTGTATTTCAATATGCGTGCGTTATGATTAATAGTCCTGTCCCACCGAGCCACCTGTAAGTAATTGGCCTGCTTTATCACCGTGAATGTATCGCGCTGACAACTTCAATGGACGTGCAACAACAGCAGCGCCATACACCTGATCAAATACCGGCCAGTTTGTTAAAATAATATCAAAGACAGTCCAGGAACCGAGAAATAATTACGTCACTTGCATTTCAGCTCGCCGGTGAAAAACAAGAAAGCGTCGAAAGAAAAGCACCGGGAGGAAACAAACGACAGAGATGACAGTCAGCACAGGAACAGGGACCCCGAGGACAGGAACAGGAAGTACGACAAGAGAGACGAAGCACCGCAAAGGAGGCAAAACGAGTCCAGAAGGAGGGAAGACAGCCCGAGGCATCGCAGCGCGTCGCGCGAGCCTTCGCCGCAGTACCGACAGAAGTCGCACGTCACCAAGATAGACAACAGGCGGCGCGAGCCCTCCGCAGAACCCTCCGAGAAACGGGCCCCCAAACGGAACCGCCGCGACCGCTCCTCGTCCCGCGAGGCGCGCGGGCCTCGCCCCGACCCGGACAAGTCTCGCCAGCACAGCGGCGAGCCCGCAGACAAGCGCCGGCGGAAGTCCGGCTCTGCGGACCGAAACAGAGAGGACAGCTATTACAATAGAAAGGAGAAAGCGCCTGCCAACAGAAATCGTAGAAACAGCCCGCAACGGGACGATAGGGACAGAAGGCGGCGAAGCGAATCAACAGATATCAGGAAGAAGAGAAAGGACGAGCGCGAGGACTCCTATGGAAGGAAGGAAAAGGACGACAGAAATGATAAAAGAAGAAACAATCGTGACCGTTCAGAAGACGACGCGCCAAGGTGGAAGAATAGGGAGAGTTACGACGAGCGGCGGAATAGAGAAAGTACCGACGAGCCGTCGCGGAGAAATAGAGAGAGCTACGATGATCAGCCTCAGAGGAAAAGGAGATCGCCTTCGCGAGAAAGACGCTCGCCGTCCCCGGAGCGACGCGACCGTTCGCCAGCGAAAAATCGCGACAGAGACTCCCGGAAGGACGTGAAATCCTACAAAAACTCGAGACCCGAAAGGCACTCGTCGTCGGAATCGGAGGGCGAGCCGCACAAAAACAAAGATAAAGATAAATCGAGGTTCCTCAAAGACCGGAGTCCGTCGCCGCAGAGGGCGCGTCGAAGGAGCCCGTCGCCGGACTACAGAAGGAAAAGATCGCCGTCACCAAAGAAGGCGGAGAAGCATAAGAGCGTGGTGAAACCCGTCGAAAACAGGCGAGACGGAAGCCGCTCGAGGCGACGGTCGCCCTCACCTGAGCGCGCGCGCCGGCGCTCGCGCAGCCCGGACAGAGCGCGGCGCGAGTCGCCTACCCCGGACAGAGCGCGGCGCAAATCTCCGACCCCGGAAAGATCGCGGCGTAAATCGCCTACCCCGGACAGATCGCGGCGTAAATCGCCTACCCCGGACAGATCACGGCGTAAATCGCCTACCCCGGATAGACCGCGCCGCAAATCTCCGACACCGGACAGACCGCGCCGCAAATCTCCGACGCCGGACAGATCGCGGCGCAAGTCTCCAACACCGGACCGCTCCCGTAGAAGGTCGCCGAGTCCAGAGCGCGCGGACCGGTCGTGGCGACGCGCTTCGCCTCCACGCGACCGCCGGCAGGAATTCCGGAAGTCCGTCGGCCGGAAACCGTCTCCCCCGAACACTGTAAATAGAGACAAGGAGAAGAAGGAGAACCACGAGCGCCGCGACCGGAAGTCCAGGTCGCGCCATCGCAGCGGAAGCACCTCCAGCCTCAGCTACTCGCCCGCCCGGAGGAGCCCCGAACGCTACCGGGACATCATAGACCAGCTACCGGAGAAAGACAAACGCAAATACATCAGAGTACCCGACAAGAAGAAGAAGACGACCGACGTCAAACCCACCGCGGCCTGTCTGAGAAGCTCTTCGAGCGAATGCGGCGACGCGTCCGAAGGGGACACGCTCCCGCCCGACGAACGCGCGCGGCAAAATGAACTGGACTTGCAAGAGTTCCACGATTTAAAACTGCGGTTGGCACAAAAAGCGAAAGCGTCCATGGAACGACGACGCGACGAGGACGCTACGACTTCCCGTTCCGAACCGGTCGAAGTCAAAAAGACTCCTACTCCAGAAAAATCCCCCGACAAACCAGAGGTGGAACCGAAACCGAAGGAGCCTGAAGCTAAGGAAAATACTCCGTTGAACGTTGAAAGTTCGCCAGAGGTTCGGAAGCGACGTCGAAGCGGGTCTAGAAGAAGTTGGTCACGCTCCTCTGGATGGCGGTCGCGGTCGTCGCGGTCGAAATCGCGGTCGCGGGAGAAGTCTCGGTCGCGCGGCAAGTCCCGGTCGCGCGGGAAGTCATCGCGTTCGAGGTCCAGGTCCAGGTCGCGGTCGAGGTCTTCGCGCTCGAGGTCCAGATCGTACTCGTCTTCAAGGTATGTTTACGTATAAATAACTAAAGGATACATTTACTTGTCAAGTTGCGATGATAAGTAATAACTTTCAAGTAGGAAAGTTCTGCAATTGATCAAATAATTAGCAAAAAAGTGAACCAAACACATTTAAGATCAAAGTCACTGAAATAAACTTAAGTAGAATACGATTTATCGCTATTAGAGTACAAAACTAAAAGACCAAGATGATGCTGATCTGATCTTAGAGCTCACTGGTTCAAATCTGTTCTCATCTAATTCGGGTTCTGTTTTTTTTTTATTAGGATCACAAAACTGAACGTTCCATATGCAAGCTTAAACAGTAGGTAATATTAATATAATAAACAATATCAATCGTGAAATAAATACATTAATATTTGCTGAGACCACAGAACCATGGAAAATATCAAAATTAATCCTAAGGTCATTGCATCGGGAACAAATTCTGTCCAGCGTTTGCGTCCAGCTGTGTTTCAAAACATGTGTATCTGGCACTTAGTTTTATGCCTCTTAGGCCGGCCACGCACAGTCTGAATTCAGATCCGGATTCAGAACGGAGTGACGTCAGAAAGTGTCTCTGTCTCTGTCTGTCATACGGATTTTACATAGGAATATTTCACACGCAGGGGTTCCCGCTCGTCTCGCTCCAGCTCCTACAGCAGCCGCAGTTCCTCTCGCTCCTCGCGCTCCACGTCCACGCGATCCTCCAGGTAATTATCCGCACAGGATTCCTCGTCCCTATAGAAAACTTGCGAATCTGCTTTATAGTCCTACTCCCATTTTTTAAGCGAATCCCATTAGCTTTGTACCCGATGAACAATACACATTATCTGTATTGTTAGCTGTGGCCACAACTGCCACTTCAAAATGTAAGGCGTTAAAAGTGCAAATTACTTTTACACTAAATTAGTCTTTAAATCAAACAAAATAAGGTTTACTCTTAAACAAAGAGAACACAGATGTTGGTCACTTCGTAAGTGAAAGAGCAGTGAAGCTCGTTTCGATCCTTATAAAGACAATGAAGTGACCAACATCTCTGTTCTCTTTGTTTAAGAGTAAACCTTATTACGTTTGACATAAAGACTAATTTAGTGTAAAAGTAAGTTGCACTTATAACGCCTTACATTTTGAAGTGGCAGTTGTGGCCACAGCTAACAATACAGATAATGTGTATTGTTCATCGGGTACAAAGCTAAGTGGATTCGCTCAACCAAAAGAATTATTTCTATACACACGCAACATATCACTATACTCTCGCGGTTTGTATACATAATTAAAACTTATTGAACCGGGTCTATCGCAATATTCACCTTAATTGCCTGACGTTGACGTCTCAGACTTACTGATGCAACAGCGAGTTGTTACTGGAGATGGACGGATGGAGGAGACCAAATGTATCACTACCCGACGTAATGTGTAATAAAACGTATGGGTAGGAAGATAAAACACACTCAAATTCGCAAGGTTTCCCTGGGGGTGAGAATTATATGATTAGCTGTTAAGAACTAATTAAGGATCATTTGTTTGTCGGCTATATCATTACAAAAACGGACTATATGTCTTTGTGATGTCTTGATTGCCGGCCGACTGAAGCGGAGAGATTATCTACATCTTTTAGAGTTAAGAAATTGTACTGTATTCACTTAAAGTATATGAAAGAAAGATAAGATAAATAATGCCACGAATTTATAGTGTATTAGATTGTACAAGTTTTAATATTTTCATTTCATTCATATTGGGAGTTTTTCATTCATATACAGTAAAATTTCTCAAGTGTTTTCAAAATGAAGTTTGTAAAAGTTGGTTCGATGTCACACGGATGGGTAAGTTCATTTTGAAAAATGTAGAATTGAATTGAATTAGTTGTGGGTCAGTCAACTTTTCTCTGTTGCTTGTTGCCATGGTCATGTCCCCTGGGTTACTCTTTTTAAACTACGATTTTCGGTTGCAATATTCAACAAAAATTTTGTAATTGCAGCAGTTATAAGCTCATTCTTATTCAGAATATCTCTTGAAAATACCAATATTATAAATGTACATGTTGACTGATGTTGAATTCGACAGCGTACTGTAGTTATATGAAAAAAATTAGCTAAATATCACGAAACAAAGAAAAAAATCCAGAAAAATATATATATTTTTTGGAAATATTTTACTTCAATGGTACGCATTCTTTCTTTTTTTTAATCCAAAAGAAATTTTGAAAATGTTTTCAGAATCCTCATAATTTTACAAATAATAATTGTATGACAACCATGAACTTAAACGCAAATTTCTTAATTTCTCCATACAATTATTATTGGTACCTAAACCGGCCTGTGACGTCACTAGCCTGGACGCCTTTTGTATGGAGCGTTTTTAGCGCTACATGGGAATGTTTAACTTTGACGGTAATTTTTAACTTTTAGAGCAGTTTAAGTGTAGTCCGTCCCATATAGACATTTATTTGATCACAATAAAAAATAGGATCGATTGACATCCTCAAAAAAATTAGGCAACATGTCTATTATCAACATTTTTCTAAGACGTTTAATCGTCATAGTCTCCTGGGTGACGGGACAGAAGAACAACAAGAAAAAGTTGATCCACCCACATATTGGATCGTGACGTTTAAAAGGGATCGAACAATCTTCCGGAAAGCTCTCGATAAATTGTAAGTAAATGCGAATGGAGCCTGTCAAGTTTGTCTCAAATTATCGCGAGTAACAGTCGGCGCTACGAACCTACCCGAACCCGAAACTGGGTATAGAACTTGACAGACTCCAGGCCCCTCCGACGGCATTAACACGTACATTTTGTTTCCGTATATGCATGCTCATACCGATACAGAAGTATGACGGGCGTGTACGCCGATTACCGTAGATCGGTCGGGCGGTCGCCGCGGCCGCGCGCCCCGCGCTCGCGCTCGCCCTCCATCCCGCGCCGCGCCGGCTCGCCCAGCTTCCTCGACCGCCGCCGCATCACCAGGTGAAGGGCCGACCCTGCGAGCCTGCTGCCCGCCCCTCCCTCGCCCCTCCCGACCCACTACCGGCTCCGGCCCACGCTAGTCCACGCCCCACTAAATGTCCAGTGAATGTCTAAAGGCTTGTTCGGACTAGGCTAGTATTTTAGTCTAGTAGCGAGTAATTTAGTAGCTAAACGTGTCTGAACACCAAAAAATTTTAGTCTAGTAGCGAGTAATTTAGTAGCTAAACGTGTCTGAACACCAAAAAATTAGTCCAGTATATTAGTAAGGAATTTAGTCGAGTCAATCCGTTTTATTCTATTTTTTTAAGTAGTTTAGTAGTGAGTAGCTTAGAATCTGAGACTGTAATTTCATTAAAAGAAAATTCACACGACTTTCGGATATCCTCAAGCTATTCAAGTATTCTTTGGGATCTTCCAATGCTAATTCCTTTAGAAGACGATTAGTACTTCCTAGGTCATCTCTTCTATTGATCCATTTTCGTATCCATAGCTTCTTTTTATTAATCACGCAAATTTCCTCATCCACCTCTTCTAAAATAGCCGTTAAAATTAGCTTTATCAGTTTATTCACTTTATAACGCTGCAGGCTGTTCATCTTGCAGAATACCACTGACTTGTGAACTTTACTCGACTGTAATGCGAACGATCTTTAGGCAGTAGCGAATGGTTTAGCTACTAAATTACTCGCTACTAGACTAAAATACTAGCCTAGTCCGAACAAGCCTTAAACGATACTGTGACATCGGATCTGCCTTTCTAGCATAACTAGCTGCGACCGTGGTCTAAGAAAATAAGGTATGCCACTCCGAAATGGCAGGCGAGTCTTGACGTCATCACGCAATGCTTTTTTTTTTTGTTGGTTGGTTGGTTCTGTCAATCCGCTTCTGTGTTGCCAGTGGTGTTTCATAATACTCCCCGATTCCCTTGTTTTCTGTATGAATCTCATATAATCGTGAGCGATTAAAATCAATTAAGTATTACAACAAAATAAATTTTGTTAATGAAAAAGCCAACTGTAATGCATAAATGTACCTATAATTATAATTTTTTTGGTACGACTGGCGGCATTCAAATTTCTCCTTACAATTATTTAGTTACCATAAGGCGGTAACCAATCAGTGACTTAGAAAATCTCACTAGCCGGAGTGTCATACCTTATCTTATACCATGGCTGCGACTTCACTTGTCACGCGAGACAGGTTCACCCGCCTTTATCACACTGTATTAAATGGAAGGAGGCAGATAGCTTGAGTCGCGCGAGAAAAGTCGCCTTTCATAGTTATGCTAGAGACGCTGACCGACTACATTTAGAAAATCGGGTCCCGATTGTGATATTTCGGAGTCGTTCGAGAACCACTAAACCTCGTGTAAAATTAAGGGAATGTTGTGGACTGGCTGGCGCCTGGATCTGTAAATTGGACTTAACATGGGTACTGGTCATCTAATACTTCTCGATACTCCTCAGCCTGGGTATTTTCGTCCTACCTCCCACGAAATCACGATATTTTTCAAGCAAATATCTGTTGAAAGAGGACGTGAGAGAAATTTATTAGTTGACCATTTGTAGTGCTAAAAGTAAAGGATTTTATTTGGAAATGCTTCGAGTGAAACATATTCTGATAAAACCTAAGTGCTATTGATTCATTGACAGATTTTTTAGTTACTAATGCAGATTTTTCAATAAAAACGCTCCATTTCAAAACAAATATTAAATAACAGTGAATCAATATTACAACGTTTTCTGTTTTTAAAGCACTCTTTTCTTTTTGGGCTGCCGTAGGAACATCTACAAAAATGGCGGTTATTGAAAATTTAATACGTTTTCTATACCGTCATTTAGATGGTCGTCGTTGTTTGCATTTTTTATTTTCAGTTTTAACGTTGTTCGTGTGTCGCTTTTCTTATGCTAATTTTTAATATTTGGGCTTCTAATTTATTTTTTGCCGTTTGCCTTAATATGGAAAAGTAAAGTTTTACATGTTATGAACGTTGTTCCCTGAGCTTTAGTGTGATATTAATACCTATTTGTAATCATACTAATGTTTAACGAACACTGATAAATGCTCTATGGAGCAGATTAAGAAATATTTCTTATCACGGATGCGAAACTTCGTACCATTATATTAATGGTGATGACAATAATGTCTGTGTTTAATAGCATCCAACCCACCCATTTCCATACTAAGGCAACATATTTTTTCACATATATATGTATTTTTTCTTTCATCTTTTATAGAAAAAAGTCACGAAAGCATAGCACGAGTTCAGAGTCCACGAGTAGCTCCGACTAGTGGCGTCACTGTGTGTTAGTGTAGTGTAGTTTTAAGTTATGTGCATTGTAATTACCTATCCTTACGAAATATTTCCAATACATTGATAAATCGGACGTTGTTTTTATTATTATCAGTAATTTGCTTGGACTAGATCTACACAATAGGCTGTGAGAATGCATATGGTTTTGTGTTCACATTATGTATGTTGTAATTATTTTATACGAACTTCTGAATATTTAGTGAGTCTGTTCATAATGTAAACATGATTCATATTGACACAGATTGTAAATACTAGACATATATATTGTGTGTGTGCATCTAACCAATAATCGATACTTGGGCCACAGATTTCTAGATGTAATTTAACTAATATACAGTATTTATTTGTAGTTGAATTCGTACTCATAAAGTTGAGTGTCGCGTGAATGAAATTGGGTTAATAATTTTCAAATTTATTATTTAACATGGGTGTGCTACTACTAATTTAGTTTTAAGAAATTAAATACGTAAATAAGTAGTTAAATTAATTTAAAATTTTAAAATAAATTATATTTTTATGCTGCAGTCTGTTTTGGTGCCATGTACGGTCGAATAGATGAACTAATGGGAATATTTTCCTCCGTAGCGCACCCGTTGTAGATCTAACGTCAAATAAATACAAATATAGAAGAAGATAATGCCAGATGCCTTGTATGTGGACCCCGAGACGACTCCAGTAGTTCGTGACGTGCTATTTTATCGAAGGACATTTATTTTGAGTGTGTTTTGTTCAACAATTTGTGTTATCTCATTAAAATTTATCCTATAATTTTGAGTTTTTATTTTTTTTCGTTTACGCTGCATGGTAGCGCTATTTTGTAACTTTGAAACTTTTAGAACAATGTACATTTTATAGACCACTGAGTGTTTTTATGATTATATTGCTACTTTGATTTGGCCAGAATGAAAGGTAAGAAATTCATTAATAGTGTTCAACTTTTTCTTTTTTTTAGTGCATGATTTTACAGATTATGAAGTCGTTTTCATTTATCACATAGTGCATGAACTGATAGTAAATTTGATGACGGTTGTTTTGAAACCGAGTTGTTACATGAGATATCAGACTGGCGGTCATAGGTTAGACAATGGAGCGAATGAACTATATATTAACTTCAACGTTGCACAATTTCTGCTGATTACCTACATGTCTACGAGAGGCACTTCCAGTAGGGATATATTCAAAGTGACGAAGATCAACGTGCCGATAGTGTCATAAATCATTCGCACCGCCCTCTCGCTCGCACTCGTTGCTTCTTCTATAGCTCTGTCGGCACTTTCATTTTGGCTTGACCATAGTGATTCGCCACACGCATTGCAATGAAATTATTCTCGTGCGTGTTGTTTATGCCAATTAAATTAGACCGCTAACACTTTCCAATTTTATTGCGAATTTGAATCGAACAGTGCAGCCCTACTATATTTATTCAGTGACTCTAAGAAACGCTGATTTGCCAAATCTGATTACTTACTTATTAATATTTTTTTGAAGATCAATTATCTAGACGTCAAAAGACTGCGGTTTAGCCCTACACTGTTACAAGGCGTGTATTATTTGAGCAATCTATTGAAGAGTTGTGTTATTAACAGAACTAATTAACCTGACTGCATTTTAACCCTACTAACTCCATTGCATCGTACTAACTCGCACTAACCGAACAGCGCGCGCAAGCGGCCGATCCCGTACCACAGGCCGAGTCCGTCGTCGCAGTCCAGCGGCAGCTACTGCAGCAGCTCCAGCGAGCGGAGCTGGTCGCGCTCGCCGAAGCCCGCTGAGCGAGAGTGAGTCAACATGAGCTGAGCGATAATGAGTCAACGAGCTGAGCGACAATGAGTCGACGTGAGCTGAGCTGGTATTCAAGAAGGTTCTCTATCGTTTGCCCGAATTTCGTATGCTATAATCTACCACTTGCCAATGTAAGCTGAAACTTTTCGGGATTGTCATCACTCATAAAACAAACCTAACCTAACCTAATGATTTCTCCATGAATAGTATTAAAGAAATCCCGAAGAGTTTATGGTAAATGAAAATTATGACAAATGAAATTCGGGGAAGTGAAATGCTCCCATTCAAGAACTGTACCCTAACCATAAGTAAAAGTACCGTACTCGCTAGCGACAGCGTAAACTATTTGTATGGAGAATATTACAGCGCCCCAGCGGTTACTTTGTAGAACTATAATTCTCCATAGAATTCGATCACTAACTTGTATTACGGTCACTTTAAATTCATGGCAAGGGTAGTGTAGCTGATAGTACAACGGTCGGAGTTATAGATTTTTTTATGATTATAAGTTAAACAATTCCAACATTCAAAAATGTTAGATTAGGTATATTTCTATGGGTGCGCTTAGTCATTTTACACTTAGACTGACTTGGTAGGTACTTATTTTTTTTCACCAAGATCCTTACCTAGCTACGTCGCTGACAAGACATACCTTGTGACACACTGGAGATTTCTTGAAATGAGCTGAAGATGAAACCATTTAGATATTTTTTGGTCACCCAATAACGAATACTTATTATTTAAACTTAGCAAGCAGCTTACTTGAACTCTGAACTTCATTTAGACGTCTCTAACCAGTTTATTTTTTATTCTTTCGTCTTTTTGCTCTTGCAGTCTCCATAATATATATACCTATGATTTAAACTGGTATGGCGACTAGTAAAATTTTTATTTAACTTTCTTTACTTGATATTAAGTCCTCGTGTTACCCTTGGATGCTTCTAAACTTAAACTAAGATCGAAGGAAGTAGAGCTTCTAACAAAATATCTAAGAAAAGATACATCTCTGACGAAGTTAAATTATTTGATAAAATAGATAATAATGACATTAAATTGGCATAGCACGCTGGCTTACGTGGAAAGAGAATATGTAGGCATCAGGCCTGCAGACTACAATAATGCTGATTTAATAATTTGATTGTTTTAATTTTTTTTATTTATTTATTTGTTTTTTTTTTTATACCTAGTGTAAGTGACTAAATGTGATAATGATAATTATTTCACGAGTCCTGGCCCCTTATGCCTATATAACGGTTGATATTAACCCTTTGACCGCCAAAGACGGCAAATCACGTCATCGGGAATTCGTGCCACTGACGCCAACGACGTCTATTGACGTCAAAATTTCAGTGGTCAAAAACATGCTAATTCAAACCACTATCTGTGTTTCTTAATCTCTGTTGATTTTGGAGCACTTTTTTTTTTTTTGGTTTTGCGTCAGTGGCACGGTGAATTGCTTTGCCGCTCGGCGCTCAAAGGGTTAAAACAGAAATCCTTAGATTGGTTAATGACTACAAAATCCGTCGGCCGAAGGCCTTATAAAAAGTACTTTTAAAAATACTTCATTATTTATAAAAATACTTGTTTATATTTGTCTCTACACTATTTATTGTACTTACTGTATGTAATACTCGTAAATATATTTTAGTGTTCTTATGTACCTACATACGGGCCAAAATCAAGTAAATTATTAGCAGAACGGGAGGTAATATTTATCCATATTCACAAGCGTTATTTAGTGAAGAAGTTAACGTTTAATAACGTTTGACTTTCTTGCATGAAACTAAAAAAAAATCGTTTCGACGGCAGCCTGACGCCTGACACAAACTTTATAGACGTAATTTTAACAATTTTTCTGGGCTCGCTTTATTTACGAAATATTGATGTCTTGAGCAGAACGTACGTTTGATGCTCACTAAATAAGACAAGTTGAGGAGTACCTTTCAAAAGGGCTTATTTCTCTATGCAAGTCATACAAAATAAACCCTTTTGAAAAGATACTGCTCAGTTGATTTAGCCCGACTCGTCGGAGGTGCGGGACTCTCACGCGAGAATTGTATGTAATCTTGTTGTCTAGTCTACATTATTCAATTGTTCACGATAGTTTAGACACGGAACGGACACGCTTACAGTTGTAGCTACATGGACATCGAGGAATTCTAGTCATTAAGTCTTGGCATAATTTATAATTGAATTTTATTTATAAGCTCAACCGAGCCTGGATAAGAGGATACAAATCTGTTTTAATTAATATTTTTATTAATTTAAACAATATTTTAATGTTCTAGTCCGAAAGTAAACATTCCAGTCAAATTGCATATTTTTTTGTTTTTAATGTTATTGAAAAAACTTTTTTACACGTTTTTTGATTTGTTGGTAATATTATTTTTAGAATTAAGCTCTAACAGTACCAAAAATACTCTAGTCTTTATATTTTAATGGTAAGTGCAATATATTTATTGAAAAAATATTATGATATTTACAATTTTGAAACCTAATTTAATTAGTCACTCACTATAATTTAGTACAATTCATTAGAAAAACGCTGTTATATTTATACGTATAATAGCCACCACTGACATGGTTTTTACTTGTGTAGTAATAAATTTAAGTATACCTAGTAACAATTTTTAAAGAATTGCAAAACATGTGAAAAAAGGTTGAATATGTAAGCAATAATTTCTATTTGGGATATTAGAAATGATACTCAGACTATGACAAAATAGATTGTATATACACAATAATAATAAAATAAGTCTTTCATCATAACGAATCTTGATAAATGCACTATGAATAATAGTCTGTATTTCCAGCCATATAACGAAGGAATCTTCGCAGACATGCGGCAGACAAACTCGTAAAAAATATAATGAATCCAATTGCTGTTGTCAAATAAATACATACCATTGACCTGTTCGTTTTATTATTCCCAAAAACACGACGCACCTTTAAAATAAAACCGACCCAACGTTATAGTACAATAGAGAAGGAAACATTGTTTTTTTTTCCAATAGTCTTTGCTATAAGGATCTAGAAACTGAAGCTTGATTGGGTTTTAAAGGCAGAGATCCCTTCAGCCAAAGAATATATTTACTCAAGAGCCTTCAGCCAATATATTGTCATTGCGAAACTGTCACGACGGAATTTAAAAGAAAATATTTTGGTGAAACCATGGTGAGGAAAAATTAAACACCGAAGAATAGAGTTTGTAGATCCGTATAGCAAGGACTACCGGAAAAAATACAATTCCATTGTCTTCAAAAAGCTTTATGTACCCTATTTCTTGTAGAGTAAGGTCTAAAAATATCGTGAACTAGCACTAAATTGTGGCCCTCATACAACCGGTAAAAAATAACATAATATTCAAAAACAAAGGTCTAGCCTAGCTAAAGATATATCATAGCAACAACATGAAACTAATTGGTCGTTGGTCCGAAAATTGTTAATTCAAGATATATGAATGAATGTCAATTTCAATCAGAAAAATAAACTATTTCAAAATCATGTTTGGCGGATGCCCACACTTATGAGCCAAAACACAATTACAAGACACGACATCGTGCCACGATGCGACGTCGTGTCGTAGAAATGCATAAATCCAAAATGAACTTTATCTTCATGTGACAAGATGCAAAATTTAAATTCATTTTACAATGTCACGACGTCGCATCGTGCCACGATGTTGCGTCGTACGACGATGCGATCTCGTGTCTTGTATCTTGTAATTGTGTTTTGGGCCTGATACGCAATTTCAATCATATGTATATCTTTAATGTGGCACCATTTTCTTAAGCTACAAATAAGATTATAGGTCAACAATCCGATATATGGGTCGATTGCAAAAAAAAATACATAGTTAAGGGCTTTAATTAAAACAACGTTAATTGATTCCTTTGTGTGACGAAAGTTAGCCATACATTTTGTATGACTAACTTTCGTCACACAAAGGAAGCGATCGTATTTAATGTTAACCAAGCTTTTAACTATGTACATTTTTTTTGAAATCGATCCATAATTGGGATTTAACATGTAATTAATTAAACTAACAACTTAACAGTGATTATTAAGCCAGGAATAATACAATAATTAATCTATGAATACAAAGATCAAAGCTTAAAGAAAAATTGAAAAAGGAGCTATCTGGTGGAAGGGACCGGGAATCGAACCCGGTACCTCTGGATTACCGGTCCAGCGCGTTAGCCACTTCGCTACCCTCGCTCCACGTAGACCTGACGAATTTTTCCTTATGCTTTGTGTGTCGATCTTTGCATTGTTTATTTGAAAGGTTTTTACACCTTAGCTGAAATTGTGGTGTACCCACATTAAAAACAAAATGAGACATTACATGTTTCATAAATTTATACAATAATTAATGTTCAACATTTAAAAAAATATATTAAAGAATAGGTACCATTCTTTCGCTTAGATATTGATAAGGATGCCAACAAATTTCGACTCTATTAACAAGCTACAAAGGACCCTTTTGATTGAAATTATCACATATATAAGTCTAATATAAAGTATATACTTAATTGTGCCCTTACATAAGTAGATAACAATCCCTGTATGTATATGTATCTATATGTACCTACATACATTCAATCATATATTTCATTTATTATAAAAATTTGTTATAAGTAAAACTTTTAAATTATGCTCTAACATGATAACGAAGATTAGGATATTGATAAAGGCACGATATTATTTTCGCCAGAGTAACTAATCAAATGATAAGTCCTTAAGTTATGTATAAAATAGTCCATTGCATTCATCCACTTCTAAAATGTACATGCATTAAAAAAAACCCTTCAAAGATTCGAAGATGAACCCTTATCTTAATAAAATTGTAGGTCCATATTAAGATAAGGGTTCATCTAACCTAAATCCATAACAGCTAAACAAGGTATTGGACATTTGATGTCACATTACATAGATTAAAGCCCCCACCAATAGCAGTAAAGTTACTCAGCTGAGCTGAGCTGAGTCAGCTCATTACTCCCGTTTTTCTTCCTTCTTTTGACTCATTTGGCGTCTCTTTGTGGCCAGGAACATGGCCCAGCAGAATCCAACAAGGTTCATGAAGAGTACTCGCAGCTGAAAATATGGAAAAAATATGTTACAACTCCTTATTTCTTTTAAAAATGCTGATTGTTTAGACATTTTTCTCTATTATCTAACGTGTTTTTTAACATATTATCGATGTTACTACCTAGAACTAATTGCGATTTATTGGTATATATTTTAAACCTACTACAGTTTGAATTTTTCATTGATAATTTTTGTTTTGAAAACTACTCTAAATTGTCAAAATTCACGTAGAAAATTGGGTTTTCAACTTATTTTCGACTGCACGCGAAAGCATGAAATTGCTATGTTACTACCTAGAACTCAGGAAAAAGTATTAAAGCTTGAACACGCCAAAACGTGGGCACACATAAGTGCTTATATTTTTTTATTCGCACAGTATACAAACGATTTAGTACTAATTTCATTAATTTCATAGTATGATGAATAAAAAATATTATGACCAGTATACAAACGATTTAGTACTAATTTCATTAATTTCATAGTATGATGAATAAAAAATATTATGACTTAGAATAATTATTATTCTAAGTATTATGATAGCTTCCCATTCCTTCATTTGTTTTCACGATGGCGAGCTCCGAACATGAGCAGCGTTAAACAATTTTGCTCAAACATACAGAAAATCCGCATTTAAGCTATAGATCTCTAGCAAAATCGTTCAAATATCCGCAATCCACCGCATGTTCCATCTTAAAAAAGTTTCGGGAGCGTTTAACGTCAGAACGGAAGCCGGGTAGTGGAGGAAAGCAAGGAGTAAAAGACAAAAAAAAGGAAGCCCGAGTAATGCAGCTTTTTTCAGCAAATCCGAAGTTATCATCACGTGCTGTCGCAAAAAAGGTACAAATGTCGCAATCTTACATCCAGAAAGTTAAGTCAAGGGCCGAATTAAGATCGAACAAGGCCCAAGCTGCACCTAATTGCGATGCTTTAGCATCGCAATTAGGTGCAGCCAGAATTTATCCGCAAAACGAAGGGTATGAAAATTGTATGACGATTTTTTTACAAAATTTTAATGCGTTGTATTACATGACGAAACGTACATTAAACCAGACTTCAAACAGATACCTGGGCAAGAATTTTACACTTGTACGAATCGAAAAAACGCTCCAGAAGATTGCAAGAAGAAAATGCTGTCGAAATTTCCAAAAAGTTCATGTTATGGCCAGCTAGTTGTAGTTGTGGCAAATGAAGTCGTTCGTTCATCACAACAGGGACAGTAGGTGGCAAAATATACAAAAAAAAAAGTTTGCCAAAGCGTGTTTTACCTTTTTTAAGAAGTATATAACTCACAACAATTATTTTGCTGATCTTGCGAGCTGACACTATTCTAAAGAAGTGACGAAATGGTATGAACAGAATGCTGTTGCTGTGGTACCTATAGAGTCCAATTCTCCAAATTGTCCTGAACTCAGGCCTATCGAAGAATACTGGTCCATAATGAAAAGGATTTAAAAAAAGAAAGGCGGAGGAGTTAAATCAGCTGCGGAGTTGCAAGAAAAAACGGACTTGGGCCAGCAAAAAGTACACCGATACTGCTGTGCAAACCCTTATGAGCCGCATTCGACGCAAAGTACCCATGATGGCGTATTCAAAGCATAATTAAACATATGTTTTTATTTTTTAAATGTACATTAACATTGTATATAAACATGATAAAAAAAATCTTGAATTATAGTTTATATTGTTTTTAATATATTAATATAAGTGCCCACGTTTTGGCGTGTTCAAGCTTTATTCACTTCAAAAAGTTGGTTGAAATTATCAATATATTTGTCATAATATGAAAAATATAAATTTAAAAGGAACAACTCTTACTTTTCGTTTGATGTGTGGTTATTAGGTACTTATAAAACATAGTAAACAGTGAGGTCACGTTGACTGTAAGTTCAAAGTTATTAAGAGGAATTGATAACTTTACAAGGACGTGGTCTGTGTAACTCACTTACACTTGATAGTACACAGTGCACACTCAATAAAATATATGGGTCATATAAAAAAAAATTACCTCTACTAGCATGCTTGAGCTTACTGTTGATCTTTCTCCGATTTTCTAGCTGAAGTTAGGTGCATAGCTTTTAAATTGTTTTTGGGTACCAGACGACGATGTACTAACATACTTATATAGATAGATATATACTGAAATACATACAACAACCATGACCCAAGCACAAATATTCGAGTTCATCACACAAATATTTGCCCTGGCCGTGGCCGGGATTTTAATCCGGGACCGCCGGCTTTGTAGGCAGGTGATTACAAACTGAGCCAACCGCATTGTCTTTAATAACTTAATAAGTGTATGTACTATTGAATATACTTCAAATTGTATGTGCCTGGAAATTATATTGGGGACTGGGAACTTATTGTCAGCGCAAATATAAAATTAAAATCATATAAAGTTGCACTTTAGAAATACACAAGATAATGCACTTTTATTAAGAATCTGTGTCTGTGATTGTCTAGATCAATCTATTGATTTTCAATTAATTTGAATTTAGAATTTGTGCAGAAATACCCAGGAATGACGGACGGGTCGTGAAGCAGCCGCGTTACATTAGAATTAGAACTTGCCCATATTAGAAAAAAACAAAAAAAAAAAAAGTAAGAAACTAAATCTGTCTCAGTTTTCCCAGAGATTTTGTTACATAACAGAGCAGCATTACATAAAATATATGAAATAATAATACGTAAAAAGTGTATGGCAAGGAGGAGGAAAAGTTGAGATGACTATAATTATACCTACACTAGCTTTTGCCCGCGACTACGTCCGCGTGGAACTTGGAAGTATGGAAGCAACCTCGTACAACACGATAAGCTAATCACCTTAATTAATAAAAGGGATTATTAAAAGCGCCTAAGCAAATGTAAGAGCAATTGTGCTTTTGGTCTATTAATTACATTTCCTACAGGGTCATCGATGTCATCATGAATTACTTACTCACTTTTCAATCTTTTTAGGGATAATTTCCAGGATGAAATCTATCATGTCCTTCCTTGGATCTTAAACTATCTCCATGCCAAATTTCATCAAAATCGATTCAGCGTGAAGAAGTAACAGACAGACAGACACTTTCGCATTTTATAATATTAGTATGGATGCATAGTGCGTCTGCAGGGAAAATATGGATGAAAATTACCACCACACCAAAATTGGGGATTGTTTTACCTGCAGCTAATTTTTACTTTTGAAAACGAAATAAACAAATACATCAAGTTTTTACTTACTATTGGGGGCACAAATGCCAAATTAATGATCTGGAACAGTGTCAGCCATTTCCAGTTGGCTTCTAAAACTGTTGAGTACAACGCAAACAACTGTTTAGTGGCTGCCGAGTGGTTCTTGCCCTCGAACCTGGCCAATGTGTACAACGAGAAGGCTTGCATGAGCGGTGCAAATATTAGCCTTTCAAATAGCAGCTTTTTAGCCAGCGGGAAGGCTACCACTTCTTCTGGGAACAGCCTCTCCGCAATGTTGTAGAAGTAGTGGGGGATTGTACCTCCAAATAATAACCTGGTTAACAAAATAAAGTTAAGTCAACATAGTCATAGATATGAGGCGCAGCAAGGGGGAGGTCACATTGGTCATGACCTCGACCCAGTCATACATAGGAGAATGAGAGATTTTATGATCAAGATGGCACTAAGGTATAGAATAGAATAGAAACTTTATTGTTTCCATGAAGTACATTTAGCAGGTCTTATGCTTATACATATATATAGGTTCTGTTTGTATGTCGTTATCTTACCCGTATAATCCAAAAGCCAAAACTGGGTCGGTTCTCACTGAATCTCCAGCTACGACTTGAGACACTATGCTGGCTGCTGATCCAACCACACAGCTGAAATCATTTTCACATGTGTTAACTATGATTAATAAGCAGACCTAGGAATCCGTGGGGCAAATTTCGTTGACAGGTAGGGACATCCTATATCGACAAATTAAACTATCGATGTCCGTTCTATATACTAGTGATCGCCCCCAACATTGTGTGTTTTTTTTTCAATTGTTCAACATAGCATATTTTAAATAATCGCTAGGTTACAATAATATAAAGGTAGGGTGTAATACCTATAGCACTACAAAATAGTTAATAATTATCTCAACCTCTTTTGATAATTCAATAGAAGTAAATTACCTACATAGACAATCGCTAACTCGCTTTAAAACAATAGGTACTGGTCAATGTCGTCGGACAGTGTCATTTGTAAACACGTTATATTACATAAGTATTTTATATAAATAAATAATGCCTCCTAAAAAAATAGAAGAATTGCTTAAAAAACAACCTGAAATAATTAAACGTGGGTCCCAGCTATACTGTAACAAATTTCAATCCACCTTTCATCGCAAAAAATATTCTCTTCTCTTTAAAAACGAAGAAGAGTATTGAGTTATTACGTAATTATTATTTTTTACTTTTAATAAAAACATATTTTTACACTAGTATATAAAACGAACATCGATAATTTAATTTGTCGATATAGGATGTCCCTACCTGTCAACGAAATTTGCCCCACGGATTCCTAGGTCTGTTAATAAGGTATGAGGACGAATACGAGTACGCTTTCTCTTTTCAAGTTCGCTTTTTTATAAATTTATAATGAACAGTAAAATTTTAGTGCCTCAGTAATCATTTAAATCATAAATTAATAAACGATAGGTTAACAAAGTTAGATCGTTTACCTGTTAATCAAGTGAAGACTTACATTGCATTCTAAGTCGCAAATACTTAGGTACTTCCATTTGTATAGTCACTTTTTTTACATTCCTTTACTTACCTTGTAATAGCTTTTGTTCTGATAGGATTCAAATACAGGTTTTGCAAGTATGTGGCCACCAAATTCATAATAGGTTTCGATAAGGCCATTTTTTCGGAATTTATTAGTTAATTACACGCAACAACCGTCTTAATCAAGCGTTAAGTTGGCACTAATCAGGTTTATATTACTATACTATATATTATTATGACGTGCAGTTATTTCAGAGTTGATAACTGATAAAGTTATCAGCACTTATCAACAAAGTAAAGTGACAGTGAGAGTGAATTTCCTTTCCTTTTCTGTGGTTCAAAGGCCGACTTAAAATTCATAACGCAAATCGATAGTTCAGATCGATTATAGAATCGGCCTTGCATACAATCGTTTCTATTAAAGTTCGAGCGTGCAATGCAATAGAATAGGTCGGCGGCCCGTTCAAAAGAACGGGCCGCGACTGTCCACAGCAGTGCAAAGGGTCCCTCGGGGCCCGCAAGCAACGAGAAAAAAAAAAAAAAAAAAAAAGCAATAGAATAGGGCCATCACTTTTCGAATATAAAAATCATCACTGGAACGGTCTTTCATCAGCCATTTTTTAACAAATAGGTAAAAAGAAAAAGGTGGTGGCTTTACACGTTTTTGGCATCATAGCCATAGATTAGAGAGCTTCTAAACGGATTATCCAAATTTTTATGCAGTTTCTTTTATTAAGGGTGCGTCCACACTTGTATCATTTCGCCGATCCGATCCCCGTCGCGTATCTTCACCGCGTATCATGAACGGTAAGTGTGGACGTCGCGCCGTGCCGCCGAGCGTTGCATGATCGCGACGGCGCGACGTCCACACTTACCGTTCATGATACGCGGTGAAGATACGCGACGGGGATCGGATCGGCGAAATGATACAAGTGTGGACGCACCCTAAGACTGCGCCGAGCCGAGCGTTAGCCGCTAACCATAAAGCGCGGGCAATGCCTTAAGCGTCTATTACACTTTCCTAAATTAGTCACTAACGAGAGGGATGCAGCAATATGTGAAACACGTATGGAGATATTTCCATCTCACTCCTTCGTATTGCTGCATCCCTACTTAGGATCCTAAATTTAGCCAAGTGTAATAAGCACTTTAGATTGAGATCGGCGCGCGGCCGCCAATATAGTAAAAAATTATGGGAATTAAAAGCACTTTTTGATAAATCTGGACCTTTAATACCAAACAATAATTGAAATATTTGATGCGGACAAACTGTAGTTTACATTACAGTTTGTCCGCATCAAATATTTCAATTTTTTTTTACTAAAAATCAGAATAGATTTCTATTGTTAAAGTGTAAAAAAACACTTAACGCCTGCTTACGATTTTACAATTTTCGTCCAACTTTACTTAGTTTTCTAGGGTAAAATATTAATAATCTTATAATTTTTCCACGGAGAAGTTGTTAACACATTCTTCGAAGTGCTAAATATATAGTTTAGAAATGGATTAAACAATCTATTTTTCACATTTTGCTCGGTGCAGTCTTAACTTTATCGAGTGTGTTTTTATACGTAGCTATGAACTTAGAAAAGCAGGAGTATCAGGACCGTTGTTGTATGTTTATTCATCCGCGAGTTGAAAGCTGTGCTGTATCTGATGATAATAATTAGGGGCCGGCCGTTTGTCAAGTTGAGAGACTTCGTTCCTCATCTTCAGCAGTTGAACAGCGACATCTAACGGACATCATATACACGTGATTTGATACAATGCTTCAGAGAGGAATTTCGTTTGCGCGTAAAGTAAAGTCATGAGCCCCTTTTCTACTTTATTGTAGTGGGGAATAAAATGTCTTACGTCTATTCTTAGTATCTACTTCTCTTGTATAACAAATTGTTCATATCATTCAACGATATTTAGACTGATAGATGGCGTTATGGTAGCATTACTTGCCATTTTGTTCACACCATAATGCATGATTTCAAACAAATAGCACATTGTGCTGGTAACATGTTTCTTGAAATCAGGACCCGGTAAACCAAATAGATTTTTACAAAACAATCATACCTTTACCTTTTTAATATACATAGACAAGGAAATGGCAGTTACTAATGAGAAAATATGGCATTATAATGTAATTTTATTATCATTATTCTATTATACATTCTACAATATATTATGTATTACATTCCAGCAAAAATAATTTTAACTACATCCATTCAGAATAAAAAGGCTTGCTAAATATCCCAAAAACTAGTCATAAATCATAATTAAAAATAGTTATGTCTTAGCTTCCGTTGTATAACTTATTTAACTGCATTTGAAGATTTTGCGAGGTGACGGCCGGCGTGTCGGGGACCATCAAAGGCCGCGACTTCACCAGAGGAGTGTTCAAGAAATGCAACTGCTCCTTCATTTTCATATACATATTTAAAGCTTTCCCACCATCCAATTTTATTGGAGTGCTCATATCAGACACAACATTTGGCATTGATTTATAAAACACCCTCTTCCGTAAGCAAGGGCTTCTCTTAGGTATCTTATATGAGGGAGACTTTGGACTCGCTCTGATAACTGAACAAGGACGGCCAAGCATTGGACACCTTTCTGGACTTTTGGGTTGATCTGTCACAAGATTTTGTTCTACTAACGTAGCATCTTTATCACTGTCAGATATTTTTCTACTGATTCCCTTTTCTCTAATCAATTTTCTCACTTGAATTAATGCTTTTTGTTGTGATTCTTTGATATTTTTAAGAACTTGAATACCATCATTTATCATTTTAATGTTGTGCTCTGTCTGCTTCTCGATTTCAAATAACTCATCCAATTTGGATGTACTCTCAGAGTTAGTGACTGTAGCCTTGTTGAGCATGTCACACAGTGACACAATGACACTTTCTTCTCTCTCATTTACCTTTTCGTCTTCTTTATTTACTCTCTCTGTTACTGTACGGTTGTCAAAGCACATGATAGTGTCATTGGCAGCATTAGAGGTGTCCATAACACTGGAGTTGTTGTGGCATTCCATATTGTTTCTGTACTCCCTGAATGGTGTTGCAACAGGGGGTGACACTTCAGCGATGTTTTCCAGAGTGTGTTGGGCGTCTAATATTGCATTTGTCATAACCTCAGTTTCGTGGATTTCTTTTTCTTTTTGTATAAAACTTGCGTCACTACCAGATTTCCAGGAGTCATTTGATACAGGAGTGTCGGGCACGGGGGGTCGGGCCAGCCTCTTGTGATCCGTGAGTTTTGGAGCAATGGATTTTCTGCACATGTTGGCTGGATATGAGCTGTTTTCTTTGTTAGCAATGGTTACTCTGGGTTTTGCAGGTTTGGTTTCTACTGGAGTTTCAGGCATGTTGCATATACCACTGATCCGTACATTAGTCTTAGCTAAAAATAAATAATTGAAGAACAATTAGTGACACCACAAATAAAAAATAAATGGATATCCCATACAAAATAAACAAATACAAAAATTTAAGGAATATGTTTTTTACCTTGTATATACAATTAGTGACACCACAAATAAAAAATAAATAGATATCCCATACAAAATAAACAAATACAAAAATTTAAGGAATATGTTTTTTACCTTGTATATACAGTGACTTCTTTGCCCTGTTTTCTGGTTTAGGAAATTTGGGAGTTTCAGGAGGCATGAGCGTCATTCTAGAGTGAGACACGGCAGACACCATGGTCACCCTTGAGTTAGAAACTGGTGGCATCATTGTCACCCTTGTGTTTGAAATTGTCTGAAAAGAGAATAGAAACTTTAAGTGAGCAAGAGCTAGCATGATTTCTCTATTACACACTTACACACATGCTTATTTAGACTAAATGGTGGAACTATGGTCAAAAACCCGCGCGGCGGCAGAGTACGGCACTGCGCGGGTGCGATGCTGTGCGTCAGTCTTGCGCGAACAACCGATATTGTTGCCAAAATACATATTACGTATTTCTCGTTCAGAAGTTCGGAGAAAAGGATATACCTATAAAGGAAACCCTAAAAATCTTACCACATAAAATAATATTATAGCATTTTGTTGGATATAGGTCAAAATATTTTTTTTATCTTAACCTTCCACTGAAGCTCATAAAGAAACTATGTTAAACCAGCTAGTAATACAAAATAGTTTAACATTTTCATAACATCTGCACAAGTAATTATGATAATAATATTGTATACATAACTAATTTTCTATTGGACTTATTTATGCAACAGGGAACCAAACCACATTTAAAACTGTGTAATGTAATGTAATATATAACATAATGTACAAAAATTAAATTTGTGTTGGTTTCTTTTTGCATAAATACGTCCAATTATAAAAGACTCATGCAAAATATAAAATGATGGTCATACTTTGTTCTGAACTGGAGCTACTGGTTTAGGTGGTTGGAAATTGAGAACCTTTCTAACCACATTGTTGTGCAGCTTCCCGCCCGCTGTGTGGTTCACCTTCTTGTCTACTTTGATGGAGGAGTTCCAACCCTTCTTCTTTGTGGATGCGGCTGGCTGAGGCTTGGCTGGTGTACGGCCATTGAAAGCTGGAAAGTGTTGAAATAAATAAATACAATTAGACTCCTATCATATGTGTGATTACGAAAAAAATCGCAAGTTCAGTCTCATTTGCGCCATAATGAGTAAAAAAACAGTATCTGTACGCAAAGACAGGCCTTACTACGCACCACTACAGGGGCTTTCAACCCCTAGTTTAGTGGCAGCTTTAGGGGGGGGGTTGTTTCTTCAACCAGGTATGTATGTATAATGCTAAGGCCAGACCTACCCCTGTTACTAATGACCAACTTGCTACTAACTAACTGAAACAATGAGCTAGCTCGAGGAGCTCACTATAATTTAACCACTTACTGCCCAAGACGAACAAAAAAGAAGGGGGCACTACCTACCTTTTCTCGAACTGTTTCATCTCATATTCAAACCCTCATAGTTTCGCCCAGTTAACACTAGAGGTCTGTCTGTCTAGCGGACTGTCCGGCCCATATGGTAAGGAATTAAGCTTATAAGTATATATTATCAAAGACATAAACTTAATTTCTTGATACCATATGGGCCAGACGGTCCGTTGGTCTTATTTACAATACTCTATGAAACGGCCAAGCCATACTTTTGAAACCAAGGTGTAGGGTTAGTAAACTCCGGGTTTAGGGGCTTGAAGCCAGTTGATGCCATACTTTTTAAACCAAGGTGGTGGGGTTAGTAAAGTCGGGGCTTAGGGGCTTGGCTTTTCCTGGGATCTGATAACTTTTTTACAGCGAAAGCGTTATGAGAATGTGAGTCTTGGCCGTCAATTTTACATGAAATGTTTTTGGTGGGATAGATTATATTGTTCACATATGAAATAGAGTTATGGAGTTGTTACCTTGTATTTCAGCTCTCATTTCAGCCATTGTAAGCGGTCTCACAGCTTTTTCAGCGGTTCTATTTATCGCCATAGTATTCCGGGGTTTCTTCTTGCCCGTAAGCGTCAGTATCGCATCCTTTGATAATATACCTAAGAACAATAACAGTCAGTCTTTTAAACCTATAAGTATTACATTTTCTGGATATAATTCACAATACTATGCTATTGTAATGTAATGCATTGTTTTATAGATTACCGTTTAGAGCAAGACCAGGGAGCAACTCTGCCATCGTTTTTGGTTGATAGGACTTGTTCTGTAGTGTCGTATCCTCCATTTTCACTCATAAATAATACACGCAGTCACAACACAATCTCAAGGAGCTCGGAAATAATAGAAATTAGAAATAAAATAGAAATAATTGAAATGAAATAATAAATTTCAAATATGTAACTGTTATGGCCGCTGGCCGCTGTCGTCCGTCGCTGTCGATCAGTTCAAAAACAAGCACAGAGATCCATTTTACGCATTGTCACGTTTAACGTTATAGTTGAAAATGTTGAAATTAAGAGAAAATATTGTTTTTGAGAGGTAAGATTTTATTTAAGGAAAATATTGGTAATCATTTTAATGTTCGGTTGATAAAACAAACCTGATCCAATTTTTATCAAAGCAGGTTTTTAACAGTGGCTTAAGCAATCTGAGAAAGCAGTGTTGCCAACTTAAACTTTTATAGCAAAATTTTGCATATTTCATTCCTTTTCCTTCAATATTTTATAACAAACTTCAGAGCTCAGAAATATCCATGAACTTTTTTTTTTTATTTCTGCCGTCCTTTTTTGGCTAGGATGTCAATCATAATGGTGACTTAATTGTAGTTAATTATTTTGATTTACTCATTATTTTCTGTATGTGAGTAGTGTTTTTGTTTTGTATTTCCTGCGCAAGCCGAACATTTAAACACTAAAAATAACAAAACAAAAACACTTAACCGGACACCCTAGTTCACAACGTTTTTGGTTTGGGACGAGTCGCTCTGTACAGCATAAACTGTATCAAACGGCAACAAGCCTTCCGGAGCGTGCTCGCCTCCTTGCCGCTGTCGAATGGGAATCCGGACAGTGGCTCCAAGCTCTACCTTCCATATCGAAGGGAACGCTTTTAGACAACTCCACATTCCACCTATCCGTCGCTCTCTACTTGAGAGTGACCTGTGTGGCCCAACATCGCTGTCGCTGTGGTGACCCAGTTGACCCGCTGGGTCATCATGGACAATCCTGCGGCAGAAGAGAAGGGCGTGCCCCCCGTAATGCGAGCCTTAATGACATGATCCGTTGGTCCTTGCCAGCGCAGGAGCAGGAAGGCCGCTGGTCTGGGGCGCGACGTGTGACGTGTGCCGATACGTATGGAGCTGTCCCATCTTCGGGCACCCCAGTAAAGGCTATTTGGCTCAATCAACTCCTCAAGCGGTGCAAATATAAATAACGAATGCATACTTGAGCCGTTTGGGGTGGAGACTGGGAACCTGGAGTGATAACGCCCACAGGGTCTTTAAAGGGTATAGCTGTAGCCGCAGGTTAGTAGTTGAGGTGACGTGTGACTAGAGCCGTTTTATATGTCGCACAGCGGATCGGCATTGCTATACGATGCGGCAAAGCCTTCTGGGCATGCTGCTAATAGACGGCAATCTGAATAAAATATTCTATTTATACTTTTTTTTTAAGTCTAGGTTTTAATTTTGATTTTAAGGTCTCGTTGTAATTTTTTTCCCACGTTTAAATTGTTTTAATTTTATATAACTCTTATTTTTGTAAATAAATAAATTACCGAAAAAATAATGCCCAGTACCTTTTCAAAATATAAGATCGCACGCATCGAGCAATGCTAGAATTGACCAAAGTCAAGGGTTGGAGTACAACGGGATGAATCACTGCTGAAACCAGCGTGCACAATGCTCATCATCTCATTAGTGTAGGCATTAGCTCTAAAAATATTTCTAGTGTTGGCAACATTGCTGGTAACCTGTCACTGTCAGTGATATATGTTATATATGTCATTGTCAAGTTTCCGGTCTCCGGTCTCGTATTTATCATATCGTCCATATCGTCATCGCCAGTCGACACTGTATTTTATTGTATCGTAACGTAAGCAAATCATATCATTTCATGTTTAGTAGGCGGTACATATCAATAACTCATTGTCAAACGACTTAATCATGGTGACTCGCGTGGAAATTAAGGGAATGGACGCGTTCTCCAAGTTTACGGAAAGCATTGATAGCACGGGGCCGCCGGTGTTCTTTTTTTTTAGCGGATCCAAATTGCCCAATGGGAAAAGTTGGTGCCCCGATTGCGTGGAAGGCAAGTTGATTCATTTTTAACCACCATTGTATTAATAAATACTCTACAGAATTAATTCTGGTAGTGAGGTATGACATTATCGGCGCCGAAGTTTATCAAAGTTTATACAACAATGTAGGTCTAATAAGAAAAGTTTTGTTATTATTTTGGATCCTGCCAGTTTTTTGACATTTCATTGACACGTTAAATTTATATTTGCAAACATGGCTAAGCTTATAAAGAAAAAGAAACCTAAAATAGACTTTCAGACTTTGAATAACTACAAAGAATATACTGATTTTCTCGATAGCCTACCGGAAAAAGGTCGACCCGTGTTTTTCTTTTTTATATCCGGTAAAAAAGAAAATGGCAGGGGCTGGTGCATTTATTGCCAACTAGGTTGCTTTAAATTTTTTGGATAGTAAACGTAATAATGAGCCTGACCTATTATCTATTTATGTATATTTATTTTACTTCAGCTGAACCAGTGGTGCAAGCTTACCTCAATGAATTACAGAAAAACATAATCTTCGCCTATGTGGATGTTGGAGACCACGATTAGTAAGTACTATGCTGTAATACTGAAGTCTCTATTTAGATACTGAATGTGAGTGACCCTTGATTCTAAAAGTTATCTAATATCTCAAAACTTAATAAGAATCAACTCCACATTTCCCATTTCTTAATATTTTAAAACTTATTGAACAGGGTCTATCGCGATATTTTGATTTACCTTCATTGCCTGACGTTTCAACATGGTTTCACATGCCTTAGTCCCAGGCGTACGCGGAGAGTATGTTATGTGTTTAAACCGCGAGAGTATAAAGTCTTAATATATTGTCTGATTTCCTTTCTTCAATTTAAGGTTAAAGTCACAAAAGCCTCTTACAATCTTTTCCATTCCCTTCTGTCTTTTGCTACTTTAAATTCTATACTTTTGATTTGCATTTGATTTGTACATTATATAATTTATGTATAAACTAAACTATTTAATTGTTCCAGTTGGAAGGACAAGATGTGCCCATTCAGGACGGACAATCGTACCAAACTGATGGTCATCCCCACGCTGCTCCGATGGAAGGGTGTCCAGAGGCTGGAGGGCAGCCAGTGCAACAAACGGGAATTGCTGCAGATGATGTTTGAAGATGAAGAATAAAGCAACTATACTATCAAACACATTTAACTAGTGTAGCCATCAGTCGAGTGCTGCTTGAACACTTTTACGACCAGGTAAATTAAAACTACCCCAGAAATCGTGACAGAGCCTATTCGGTGGACGCATCACCACCCCAGATGCCGGCAGAACCCGCCAGATGGGCGCTGTTATTATAGAATCCGCCCGGCGAGCACGGCCATCATCTGAGTAGAAGTTACGAGCACCCACCAGGCTGGTTGTTGGTCGTAAAAGTGTTAAAAGTATGTGCCATGTCTGTGATGTAATTGGTAATCATTTGTAATTTGGCATGACTGAACAACTCTCGTCTAGGCTCCAGACTTGTGTCTGCTTACGTATCTTGTCCATTGTAAAAGTAATCTGAGGTTTATGGTGCGTTTTATAACCTTTTCGTATGTTAATATAAGTAATCATTAAGATCTTTTTGTGTTTAATTAATTTTTAAATGAATTCTACATCTACCTAATCTCAGGTAAAATGGGCGGTGTCAAATACTTTACGCGGTATAAGTATAAATGACTATTGCGCAATGAGTTTGACACCGCTCTTTTAACGTGAGATCATGAATAGGGTAACACCATTCACAAAGGAGTAAAAAGTGGTAACTGTCTGTTTTCTTTGCCATAGTTGAGGAAAATAATATTCAAAATCAATTTTAAAAATCAGAAAATTTTCAAAAACTAATTACGCTAAAACTAATTGTTATAAATATCAGATTATAGCACTAAAATCTCCGTGTGGCTACAATATGCGGTTGTATCAAAATACACGCTGTACAAAAAGCACGGTCGCTATAGACGCCAAAGAGATATGAGTGATTACATACTCTTTGTGACAAACATGAAAGAAAGGTGGGGTTTTGAGAGATAGGTATAAGCAAAGTATAAGTAAAGTTTGCAAGGTGACAATCTGGGCTTGAACTGGCCCTATGCTGTTCAACAAACTGGTGTAAGTATCTATCTATCTCTATGAATACCATCATCCTCCTAGCCTTTGTCCCATTTTTTGAGAATGAATTCTCAATCGGGGTCGGCTACCTAAATCCCAAGATGTGGCGTAGGCATTAGTTTTTACGAAAGCGACTGCCATCTGACCTTCCAACCCAGAGGGGAAACTAGGCCTTATTGGGCTTAGGTGGTTTCCTCACGATGTTTTCCTTCACCGAAAAGCGAGTGTAAATATCAAATGACATTCCGCACATAAGTTCCGAAAAACTCATTGGTACGGGCCGGGTTCGAACCCGCGACCTCCGGATTGAAAGTCGCATGCCCTAACCACTAGGCTACCACCGCTTATCTATCTCTATGAATACCATACTCCATAAGTGAGTTCATGGATAAGCACATTAACGTTTAAATATTTTATTTTATAATTATTTTGACATTTATTCAATATTATTGACTACTGTTTGGATATCGCTATGTTACGGCTACGTATTTTACGTATGTAGATGATGTATGATCAGTACAAGTAAACGAATCTATCTATGTTTATGTGATACGGACGGACAATAAAATAAACATACAAACGGATTTAGATAAACAATGCAAGCATTACTATCAATGTAACAAATCAATCGCCTCTTTACTTTCTTAACCTCGTATCTCATCGTATTTAAATGTTATCACGGGTAGTAATGAACATATTCCCATCCGTATATTCGGTCAAATACGACGTTCACAAAGTAAAGAGATTAAATGCTGTGTGTTAAGTACTTATACTATGTCGCTCGAAGCCTGATAACGATAGGTAATTTAATATGTTGTACCTACGTAGGTATCAATTCGTTTGAACACTGCATTTTTGATATGGCAATTTGTGTAAACTGTAAAGTAACAATGCGGGCATGTACGAAGAAAAATAACGTCTTATTCGAAACCAGTATTGTACAATGATCATTTTTTCTTCCTTCGTTACCAGTTACGAAAGGTCGGTAACGTACACGGCCGAAGGGGAAAAAAAAAATATATATTTATATTGGCACAACATAGTGGGTCCACTTCGCCGGATGGTAAGCGAAAAGGAGATCCCAAGTTGCAAAGTTCCAAGAAACCAACGGGTTCCAGTCAGTTGGAATGCCGTGCTGGCCAAAGAGATGCTTCTTCACGCTTCGTTTCAAGGTTACTTATCGAGTAGAGGGTAGCAGTAGGTATAGGTACCTATTGCTTTCCTTCAATTCAACTAGGTTTCATATTTCTTGTTGCACTTGAAGTTGAAGACCATAAGTGTTGCAATGGCGATTATATAATCTTATCATATAACTAGGAGGTCCCCCAACTTCGTCCTCGTATTTTTTATTTACTGTAGACGGATTCAAAGTTTTAATTAATTTATCGTATACCTAACCATCTCATCTTGATGCAAGGACAAAGTAAATTATGAAAACAGATGGCGCCAGGTTGGCACAGTACAAAAACAAATGACGATACCTGCATCACGATATTAAAAAAAATCCTCAAATCATGAGCCCTCTCCAAACAAAAATTTTCAACTTATTATTTTCAACACATATCTAGAATTGTATAATATTAAAATTAAATTCTGCGTAGGTATACCCACGAGCTTATGAAAGAAATACTATCTTTAAACATACAAGATAAGTTCAACGATATCTCACATGTCGTGCGAAACTATCTCTTGATTGTAAACAGTGTATTGTATTGTATTGTAGTCTGGTCTTAGTACTGAAGCATAATGGTGACGAACGTTTCTGTGAAGGGCTTCGAAGAGTTCGTTAAGTTTACCGACGGTATAGACCCGAAGGGTCCTCCGGTGTTCTTTTATTTCGACTCCAAGCTGTCTGATGGGACGAGCTGGTGCCCTGATTGTGTTAATGGTAAGATAACAAACAGTTGAAAAAAAATAAAAATATTGTTTTTATAGTTAGTAATTTAACTGTCCTCATTGCTAGAAAAAAAATTCAGTGGCTCCATAAATAAAATAAACTTCCCGCTCCTGTACGGGCCTGGGAGGGCGTTTCCTAGACGCGCATCGTCAGCTCATATAAACAAAACCGGCCAAGAGCATGTCGGGCCGCGCTCAGTGTAGGGCTCCGTAGCTGCTCATCCTTCACAATAAACTGCTGTTTTAAGCCCGAGGTTTACGTTAAGAAAGATTTTAAGCTCTATAAAAAGGTCGTAAACGCCCTAGAAACTGTAATCACTTATTACCTTCTGCAAGTCAACTTACGACCTTTTAAAGAAAATATATGAAATTTGGCGATAACTCAAAAACGGCTCGACCGATTTTGTTCAATATAGTTTTCATTGAAAGTACTTATAAGGCCTCATTAACATGAATTTTTCCGATTTTTTTTGACCCGTGGTTGAAAAGGGGGGGACACTATTTTTTTTTGTTTTTGGAGCGAATATTTACAAAACTGCTGACTTTATCAAAAAATAATGTTAGAAGACCCCTATTATTTTTACAAGACCTATTCAACGACACCCCACACACCAGTGTTGGAAAGAAAAAAAAAGTCACCCCCACTTTAGGTGTTCGAGAGGTAGACGAAAAATTTATTTTTATTTTATTTTACCGTTCTGTCGGCGTTATACATACACATACTCATACCAAATTTCAGCTTTCTAGTACTAATGATCACGGAGCTAAGCCGCGGACGGACATGGCGAAACTATAAGGGTTCCTAGTTGACTACGGAACCCTAAAAACGTTCGAGTGCAAAAGCCCTAAAATTAACGTACTAACATAGCTTTCGTCCGACCAGTTTCCTTTGTCATAGATTTTTCAGATGTTTTTGGTAGTTGATGTAGATCAAATGTAGAGAGCCTGCTGGGTACTTGTACGAATTATTTTAATAGCTCTGTTAGTTCCCTTTGCGTGTTTAAATCAAGTCGGGGCCACAAATGTTGGGACGTGGTTGGGACACAATTTTATGGAAAGTTTTATTAAATTAAACACGCAGAGTAACTTATATATATGGTTTATTAGATTCTGCCGTGCTAAGGTATATAAGGCGACCTTTTGGTAGGGAGCACCATACAAAAAGGTCACCTTTTAGCTTAGCATGGCAGCATTGGGAGGGCGCGGACGCCGAGTTTTACCAATTACCACGTTCTACTGTGCCTGCTTAGTTCGCTGATAATTACTAAATTGTTAATATCCGCAGCGGAACCTATAGTACGAGCATACCTGCGCGAAGTCAAGAAGGAGCTGATCTTTGTCCACGTGGATTGTGGTGGCAGAGACTTGTAAGTTCGTACTTACCTTATTTGGTTACTTAGATATATAAACCCTCGCGTTAAAACAAATATACTATCCTACGGGAATCATAACTAAGTACTTAGGTACCTACTTTTTTTCGAGATTAAAATTAGCCCATGCTATGTATCAATCTCTCTCTGTTGCGAAGTTGACCAAAGTTGGGCGAATATGATAGTGTGATGATGAAGAGGTACTTCGCTGTGGAAACCCATACTTCGGCCAGCTTCGCCTCGGCCAAAGTCGGTCAGTAATCTTATTAAAACTTTCGTGAGACATGTTTAATTATTGTATTAAGCGGTGTACAATCACGTGAAATTGTCAGGAACAGTCCGACATATTTCGAACTCGTATGGAGCTCTTCATAAGGGACTGCTATAAATGCTACCCGTACAGCGGCGCGGTAGCTTCTTCACTGTATGGGTCGCTAACTTCGGTCAACTTTGCGAGTAGTGTGTCTAGCCATTTCGCCAAACTCGCTCTCCCTCATCCACACATACACACACTGGCGAGGCGAGATGAGACTTGTATAGCAAATGTTAGGTCACAGCCACAGCTCACGCGGGCTCGCGAAGCTATTAATGTCGGGTAGTCCGTATGTACCCGCACCGCACTTCTAAACACCAACATTTACATTGCAGCTACAAGGACCCCCAGTGCGTGTTCAGAACAGACCCTCGCTCGAAGATCAGGCGCATCCCCACGCTGCTGAGATGGGGAGGGGAGCGTCTGGAAGAAACGGAACTGAACGAAACGGACCACCTGAGGAAACTATTTGAAGCGTAGAAGTACTTAACATAAATAAAATATAATGTACGCTCAGTAATCGACTTACCTAAAATTTTCGTCTACTTTAAGATACACCTACCCCTACAATTTGCTGCGAATTGAATGTACCTAACTGCGAGTGCGAACTGCCTTGGTTGTAAACGAGGCAAAAAAATTAATACTTCCCTAGAAATCGACAGAACGGATGATTAAAATTCGACCATCGTATAGTGCTGTCCCGCTCACTCAAATATACTTTGACAGGAGATCGAGAGGGACAGCACTATTCGACGGTCAAATTTCGAACATCGGAGTAGCCCTTCAGAGGCGAGTTTGTTCATAGCTAGTATAGCTACAGTTCATCAAGCCGGCCGGCATTTGAGCAAAAATTACGAACGCTTAGGTACCGGCCACGACTTCGCGCTACCAGCGGAGTGGCAAGAGGCGACCATTAGAGTGAGCGATATACCGCTCTCGGTTGGACTTTCCGCTCCCATCTATGGCAGCCGCTTGACGCCTCGCGAACATTTTGTTTGCTTCCACAATTTTGAATGTAGGTTGAACGTGATTATGTATGACATTTTAATAGTTTTAGCGTAGCCACGAAAAATGTCGTCTCCCTACATTCACTGTTTGTTAGTCTGTAGGGGACTAAACAGCTATTCTGTAGTCAATAGCTGAATGTAATAAAACTTATTCCTTTAGTGTTTGGCAACGTGGAAGCAATTTGTACTCGTGGTTTCCTGCTATAGAGTTTCTTTGAAAAAGGAATATAGTGCGTATAATAAATAATACATTCAATGTGCTCTATGGGTAGTGCTCAGACCGTTGCAACCAGCCGTTCACTTTCTACTCGTAGTTGCGTTCCTATATAAAATAAAACACATGCGCTTAAATGAAAGTTCGGTAAAAATATACCTATACCTATACTATGCTTTCGGTAAAAAAAAACTATTTGTATTTATTTTTATTTTACGGTCGAATGGGATAGTGGTTTAAACGCTCTGAGAACTACCTTAAAACTAAAATGCATAAAATAAACTAGAACTCGAGAGGGTTGTAAAATAATACAATTAAAAAAATGAAAATGTTTTCTTTATTTTAACCAAGTATAAAAACGTATACCACGAGAACACCCTAAAATAACATATTAAGTATCAAGTTACAATTAAACGTTATGGTTCTGAAATTAGATCCAAAAACATTTGCATGCCTAAGTTAAGTATTTATACCTACGGTAGGTAATAAGTATTTAAGTGCTACAAATAAAATATATGCTTAATGAAGTAATAGTTTGATGTGTGCAGTGAGCAGGGATCGACAATTCGGATAGATATTAAATCTAAAGTTGGCAAAATCCTGCTATCTCGCTCATTTCTAAAACAACACCACCCATACATACTGATACTGAGTAATAAAGTCTCCGCTAAAGTCAAGGTTATAAGTATCCAAGTTTCGATCCCGAGCAGTCAGGGAAAACAATTTCCTATACCTACCTACTGTTCAACGCAGTAAAAATACATTATAATTATCACAGATATTCTTACGTTTGAAACGAACAAGTTCAATATACTTATTTGTTAGGCATATCATAAAGTATATGTACCTATAGTGTTTACGACACAAAAGTGCAATAAGTAAACGCAGTCTTACTTGTAGTTGATCGAGGGATCTATAGGTTCTTCGAGAGCGTGAACTTTTTGAAATCTAGAATACGGTATTTGAATATAGTGAATAGGTATAAAAATCTTTCTTTGAAACCACTAAAGTGAAATTCAAAAATAAATGGAACCAAATAAACTACCAAGTTAACTTTTTTTTAAATAAATATAAATAAAAAGAAGACGTGTTTTGACTACAGATATTTGACGTCACAAGCCAGTATCTTCATAGAAACTTCATACTAACAAATCATTTTTGACATAACATAAAGTGTAGCTGATTTGAGCTGTCTTCAAATACCATATTCATCAGCCCGTCATCGTCACCTAGTAAAAATCAGGATTGCTTCATTTCTTAAATCTACATTTAAGTTGTAACTTATGCAATCTCAACAAAGGGAAGTTTCTCAAAAGGTAACCAGAGTTTATCAAGTTTATGCTCTTTAGTAAACACTATTAGCATCAACAATAATGGAATATTAACATGAGAGATCAGATTTCAGTTCAGCAATCATTAAGGATTGCGCTTCGTTTTGTTTTTTGTTCATTCCAAACGGTTAAATTTACTAAATGTGGATGTTTTGAAGTAACATGCAAATTTCAGGTGGCAAATTATCAGTTTAAAAAGTATCACAATCTTCGTTCCAACTGTATACACTCGCTGATCGAACCTGTCCTTATTTATAACAAGGATTAAAGATACATTTGTCTCGGCGAGTGTGTAAAGCCGGATTCACATTAAAAACTATTCTAAAACAATTGTCTCTAGGTTTTTTTTTACTTATCATCATCTGGTTCGACGTTCATGTTGAGATCCCGCTCGGGTATCGACACAATGACGTGATAAAATACCTTCTTGCTTCTCAGGAACGAGCTCTTGTTGTCGAATATCACAGAATCTGCAAACATTTGAATAAAAACTTTATGTTTAAGTTTCTGATTATTTTTATTAATGCAGTAACGTCTGTTAGCGTAAACCAAATGTTTACAATGAAGAAAAAATTGAATGGTTCAGGCCCGTTTTATTTTTCGCTTTATTGCAGGTAAACATTTGGTTTAGGATTCTGTTCTGTTACGTAAAATTTTTCTTTTTCCGCCGGTTCCTAATATGCATTCTTATATTCAAAATGTACGTTTAAGCCAAACTTAAGTAATATTTAAATAACGTTTAAACCGTAATTTATTTTAGGTACGAATTATACATTAATATTGCATTTGATATTGATCGCCAGGCACTACAACAGCAAGTTAACCGTACATTTTGAAATAAAAAGTTTAATTAGTAATAGTCTGTTGATTATGTTATACAACTGGTTAATTAAACATTTTCAGAGACACGCCAAGGGAAGGGAGTTCCAGCACACTTAGGTACTGACACCGCACACACCACTTATATTTTTTTTGCCATCATCATACATATGCGATCGTTAATACACAGGGTACTTCGAGCGCTGTCATAATTATTACTTTGGCAATGAACACGTTAAAAAAAAACAATGGGTGCTTACAAGTAGCAGGTCCAGTGATGGGCATGATGCCAACGTCAACGGGTCCCTCGCAGATTTTCTTGGGCCCGTAGACAACGCTTTCGTTACCATCCTCGTCCCTCCGTTTGATCTGGAATTTGATCTCGTGGTGATCCAAGCCAGCTTCCCATCTGGAAAATAATATCGAGCACATGTAAGCATTTATGTTATACAAGTTTTCGAGAAGATCGTGATCGGAAAGCCAGTTGAGTCTTGCTACTCTGTGAAAGGAACTGTACACCTACTCTTTCTTGCCGTCTCTCGACGTACATGTTGCGTGAATTAGCTTTTGGGCACCTTGATGCGTGGCTTCACCTGATATTAAAAGCTGAGTGCTCATTTCAGCACGATCTCCCTCTCCCCGCAAAGCACGTCCGCCACGACGTGCTTCTCGCTGGTCTTGATAGTGCCTCTTTTGTACTCTTTTCCCGACGAGTTACGCTAGTAGTAGCTCTCAGGCACCTTGTTTGGCTTCATCTCAAAGTAACAGGCTAAATACTCACTTCTGCACGCTGTCCCCCTCCCCACACAGCATGTCCACGACGTGCTTCTCGCCGGTCTTGATAGTGCTTCTTTTGTACTCTTCTCCGACGATTTACGCTAGTAGTAGCTCTCAGGCACCTTGTTTGGCTTCATCTCAAAGTAACAGGCTAAATACTCACTTCAGCACGCTGTCCCCCTCCCCACACAGCATGTCCACGACGTGCTTCTCGCCAGTTTTGATCGTGACTCTCTTGTACTCGTGCTCCGCGTCTCCCGAAGTGTTGCGTGAGTAGCAGCTCTTAGGGACCTTGCCTCCCGGCTTCACCTGAAATAACACGTAGGTGGGTAAATTTCTTAGTTTTATTTATCTAGGCCAAATAACATCCGTTGCTGGAAAACGGTTTCCCCAAGGATCGCTATGATTTGATCACCGGTCAAATGCTGACCTTTCTGATAATTCTATCTTGATAACAGACAAAAGTATTAAGCTATTGAATATAACGATTTTGCCACGATTGAATATTATTATATATATCTAGGTATCTAATAATCTCCTTTTCTCTACATATCAATGCCTTCTTTCCCAGAATTAGACTTCGGTTCCGTCAAAATTCTTCGAATGAAATTTGAAATCAGGCTTTCTTCGTCTGACTGTGACACTCCATGTCTTATACCAAACTAGACCATGCAGTATGCAATTTCGTACTTGTACAACTTGGTAGCGATGATTCATTCTAAATATTATTTCAAGTAAGTTTGACGACGCGTTTGGCTCGGTTTGTAGACACCTGCCTACTGAGTCGGCGGTCCCGGGTTCGAATCCCGGCCGGGGCAAATATTTGTGCAAAATATTTGTTCTTGGGTCATGGATGTTATCTATATATGTATTTATATATTATGTATATCGTCGTCTAGTACCCATAGTACAAGCTTTGCTTAGTTTGGGACTAGGTCGATTTGTGTAAGATTGTCCCTTAATATTTATTTATTTATTTTATTTAAGTTATTAACTGCAGAACAGATAGCCCTATCCCATCCCTATATTCTCCCCGCTGCAAACTGTACAAGTAATCATACTCACGATAAGTCCACACCTCGGGTCGCCATTATCGTCGACCACCGTGCCCCCGTAGTGCACTGGCAGCTGGTCCTTGTCGACCAGTGTGAGGATCTGCGCTTGCCACTTTTTCGTGTCGGAGCCGTAGATTTTGATCTTCGAGATCGTGTACTCGTGCATGAATTTCTTGATCACGGAGAACGCTAGGGAGAATACTTTGGGTGCTGGAATGGAGAATTATAAAGATATTTTAGTGACATTAGATAGAGAGATCTTAATAGAAATGCTAACTCTCTAGGGTCTGGCAAACGAAACCTAGCACTTGCGACATTTTCGTATTGACATTTAAGTTCTAGAGACCAATAGCTACGACTCAGTCTTGGATTCGTCGGTCGTTCAGTACACCGGTCTCTCGCCATAAGGTAGGTAGGTAACATATATTGGGTGCTGCTTATTTTGACGATTTTTTTACTCTCCCCTGATTTCGTTTTATTTTTTAGATTTTACAATTAAGTATAATATCAATCTATAGTTGTGTTAGTACCGTTAACAATGAAGCAGGACTTCAGGATCTCGGGGTAGTTGGCCTCATAGAGCTGCAACAGCGTGAACACCATCTCCGCGGCCGGCTTCCACGCGTACTGGCGGATATTGAAGCCTTCCAGGTCGAACAGTACCGTTACCTTAAAACATGTACATACATTTTTGAAACATGTATACTTAGCGTAACAAGTGTCGGTTCGGCCCAGGGATAGAGTTAAACCACACTGACTCTTTTTACTGCCAAATGTACTTGTATGGACAAGTCAGTTTGTATGGCTTGACAGTTCATTTGCTTGGAAGATTTAGCGTGATTTGACTATAGTGGCGCTACACACAGCTTTCATATGGCAACATTGAGCATAGATCATATTATCGCATTATTAAACGTCAGTAGCGATTTGTCAAGGATTTGTAATAACCAAATTCAACACATTGTTTATCGGAATGCTAAATAAATACTGAATCCTATTGAAACAAACTTTACTTTCATCACTGGATAGTTTTGGCTTTATTATGCAAAATTGAAATGCGTAACTTGGCGGAATGACCGGGAATGGAACCTGGTAACCTGCTACTTATTACCGTTTTAACGTGTTAAGAGTCCGCAGCAAGGTCCGATCAACTCCGCGTTGAGATCGCGCGCTTACGCTTTAAAATGTTGTTGTTTCACCTAGAGGAAGACAGGGCGCTAGCAGTAAAGCGAGAGCGCGCTAGCGGCGGGCGGTGCTTACCGCCGCCCTCCCGGACCGTTCCCCGCGCTAGAGTAATTCGCTGCAGTTTCGCAACAATTTTTTGTAATTTATTTTAAGGTTTTCGTAGTTACGCTCTCATTTTAAAACTACGAGATCAATTTTGATAAATCTTTTTTGTTATCAAACTGCATAGTTTAATCGACACCGGAAATAGGTTTTGACTTCAATCTAAACTATATTTTGGTCGTAGTATGCCGCCAAACTGAACAACTTTCTGGGGTCTAAAAATGCAAAATTTGTACTCGCTCTATTTTCTTTCTATTAACATTTCAAGAGTCATAAACTAGTTTTAGCCCTAGATATATCTTATCTCATTATATTTAGAGAATTTCATGATAATGTGACATGTTATATTAAAATAAGGACGTAACTACGTTTGTATGAAGAATCGAGCTTGCTGCGGACTCTTAACCTCCCTACCACCGTAACCTTTCAACGTAATAACATGTTTCGCTAAGTTGGTTGTAAATAAGAGGCCATAGAATAAAAACATTAACAAAGGCTCCCTCTTTTGATATTCTGAAAAGTCGCTTGAGAATTTTATTATTTGTTTGTGTAAAATGTGCTGACTGACCCGTGTACGACACTGCCAGTGGCTACAAACGCGCGAACGAAGCGCGCCAACAATAGAAGCAGAAGGTGGAGCCAGGGAGCACCATGGACATCATATTTACGCCATTAAGTATGTGGCTCGGGGAGCGTTTGACCATTTGACGTTAGGTTAATATATACAGAGAGTAAATAGATTACAATATATAGAAGAATTAATATAACATTCATCAAATAAAGTATGTAGTATGTATGTAAACACTTTATTGTACCTACATAAAAACAAGAATAACACATTACAAAAGAATAAGCATGTACAAAGGCGAACTTATCCCTTTAAGGGATCTCTTCCAGTTAACCTTTGAGCAAATGAGTAAAGTATAGTTAAAACAAAAATGTCTCTGTTTGGCCTTGTGATTGGTTGACTATAATGCACCTCATGGAATAAAGTGCGTCATTCGTACTTCTTAGTAATGTAAAAAGTTTAAAAATAAAATAAATAATACCTAGCTAGGCAACGTACTAAGTACCCAGGGATCGGCTTCCGGTATTCGGCTCCATAAAAAATACCGGTATTCGATTTCGGTATTTCGCTTATTATTACATATTTCTATATTTTAGTGAGCTAATTTCAAAGCTCTACATCAATATCTAAATTCAATTTAGTAGCATTTGAAATAAGACCTGAAATTAGAAATATATTTGAATGAATACCGGTAACGATACCAGCTGAGGTACCAAACGACGCATTAACAATGTGACTTGACGTAACCACGCTTTAGCTTAAGTGTTGAGAATCGTAAAAGATTTGATAATCGTTTATTTTTATTGTGTAACTTACGAAAACCTCTTTGTACTTTCACCAAGAAGTGTAATAGGTAAAGGGAATGATCGCTGCGTCGATGCACGTAATCAAATTACTGTGTTACCTACACCTACTTTTACGCAACATAAAATATTTTGGCTATGGTTACTATTACCGTAGTTCTGACCAAATCACTCATCTATTTCTATTTACAGCTTTATATTTCATACTAGAGGGCGTCCGCAAGTTCGTACGCGTATTTTTTTAATAGTCGGGTTTAAAGTATCCTATATACCAATATACCTCAGCATCTTTGGATGTCCAGATATCCCTGTACCAAAATTGGTAAAAATCCGTCCAGCCGTTTCGGCTTGATGAGAGGACAATGGAAATTATGACGCCAGGCTGGCATGGCGCCACGCGCCCATACAAAACAAATGACGATCCTGCATCACGCTAAGATTTTTTCTGAAATCATGACCCTTCTCCATAGAAAACTGATTTTTAATACAAATTTAGAATTTTATAATAGTATCAGATTAGATTACAACAGAAAGAGACATAATTGCATACAAATTACAGTTAACTTTAAGTAGGCACCCTAAGTACAGGCGAGTTCTTTAACTTATGACCAAAAATGTGATCAAAAATATCTGAGCACGCCTCTAATGCCTCTATGCCCTTAACAATTGAGGTGATATAATTATGTACTCGACTGTACCTTGATAATTTATAATATTCAAGTGCGATTAAATACTTAAATAAGTACATTCAAGTTAATTACTTACTACGTTGTGTTGGCTGAGTCGGCTCTATAAATTAATCACTCTTCTTTCACAGATTTCAAATTTCCATACCGATTAATTCACTAATTAGGTACGCCGTTTACTTTCCACAATCGATTCACAATTTGGTTTACGGAGCACCTCGGCCGCAGTCATCTTATAATGACGGTGATGACTAGAATTCTACGACTAGAAAAAACTTACTTTAAGCGTCGATACTGTTACATTGTCCTACAAATTGTGATTGAATAAAATAAAAGAAAAGAGAAAATACATATATTTAGACATCTATACTATGATATGTAACATTATAGATTTGTATCGAATATCAGTTTTCTATGGAGAGGGGTCATGATTTCAGGAAAAATCTTAATAGTGTGATGCAGGATCGTCATTTGTTTTGTATGCGTGCGCGGCGCCATGCCAGTCTGGCGCCATCTGTTGAACATAATTTCCTTTGTCCTCGCATCACGTCGAAACGGCTGGATATTTTTTAACCAATTTTGGTAGGTACAAGAATAGCTGGACATCAAAGATGGTTACATGGTACTTTTTACCCGACTATACGGTATATAAAAATTTACGCTTACGAAGTTGCGGGACTGCTTTATGATATAAAGGTTTAATGAAATGACGAATTTTTTTCAATTTGAGAATACTTTTTGTTACTTGCCTATGGTGTAATATTATGGCTCGGAGTTTTTGTCACCGTAACAGCGGATGTGGTTCAACGATCATTAGTCGTAGTGAAAGTGTGCATTCAAAGTATCAGTTCGCGTGATGCAGTTTTGTTATAAAAAAGTTGCTGCAACTGTAGATAATTATGGTAATTGCGTAAACTTTGTTCTGTATAGAAGTTTCTGGGATGAAACGGTAGGTTTTTTTTCTGTGTAGTGTCCCTGGCAAAAGAGTCTCCCATGAATTTCCTGCACTCGTCTCGGCCCTAGCCGTTTCATTCAGGTTCTGGCCAATTAATGAACGCATCTAGATCGTAGCGCCATCTCTGCCTGTGGCAGATTCATCTCAGTTATATTTATGTTTTCACTAGAGCCAGAAGTTGAAAAACTGTACGCTTCGAGTGGGATTCGAACTGACGTCTCCTTTAAAATGTTCATTTTTATTAAAGAAGTAGACTTTGGGTTGAGCGTGGTTTCCGTAGTCTAATAAGTAATGACCCGGAAAACCGTTGAAATTACGGGTTCTAACCCCGCCCGAAGCATTAAAGTTTTCACTTTAATATAAATTACATACTTCCTAACTTTGTTAGAAGTGTCAGAATCAGAAGTATGGAAATAATGGCGTCTCATGCCCGACATTCATATGGAATAGCATCCCTTGGGCTTACGTAAAAAGTATGCGAAGTTTCGCCTTCCGACACCTTGGATTTTGTTCGGCTTTGGCCAGCCATGTCAACAATGGCTGCCTAAGTTGAAATACTGAAGTGCGTGAGCTGTCAGTATGTGATTCACATTTATAAAAGTCTCGCTCACTCTTACGCGATTCAGATAAGATCCTTTCAGTTTTTCCCAAACCCGAATCCCAATCAGAGAGCTCATTAATCTCCCAACAAGCATACAAGCGCTATAACAATCCGTAACGTAGACAAATAAAGGATTTTGATCTCCTTAGGCTCCTTAAATAAGCGCTGTAGTGGTTCAATATCCAGATATAGAGCTCCTGTAGTGCCAATTAGGCCCCAAATTATACAGCTTATAGTTCTACAATGGGTCTACAGTGGTCGGATATGTAAGGATTTAGCTAAATCCTCACCTTCAAAGCCTCAGGGCCGTGAGTCTGCGCCTGCTTCTGTGCGCTCGCGAGGTAGTTCTCAAGGTGCCGGAGAATCATCTTGATGACGTCAGTCTTGGTCACGGAGTGCAGCAGGCCCCATGCGTCCAGGCCCACGAATGGAACTATAATCACTGTAAACAACATACATATATTTGGTACCAGGATTTTATGGCATGGCATACATGTGTTCATTTCGGTAGATATCGGGGTTATATATTAGAATTTTGACGGTAATTTTCGCCCACATTTGTTCGGTTTTCTAGGATATGGAAGGGAGGATAGGAAAGAGGGGTTATTAGGTGTTAAACATATTTAAGAAGACACATTTTTATTAATTTTAATATTGTTCTGCTGTTTGCAGCGAACCCACTGCGGTATCATTGTTTCAGCTGATACAATGATAGCTACACCCCTAAAAGCCAGCCAAGTGCGAGTCGGAGTCGCGCACCGAGGGTTCCGTACGAACCATGAAAGCACTGCATATTGCTCTAGCAAAAAGTTAAACTGTACTAAGCGGCAAAGTCAACTTTACCGTTGGAAAACTGTTTTACGTAGGTACTTTAAATAAAGGCTATATTTTTTATTATTTACAGGTAGTAGTTGAGTATAACGTATAAAATAAATTTTGATTCCCTTGAGTATTGAAATATACGTTTTTTTTGTGACTTAGAAGTTTGATTCTTTTAGAGAAATAAATTCTTACAAACCGCATAAACCATTTTTTCACGCCTTGACAGACAGACAGACGGACGGACGGACCGACAAACAAAGTCATATTATAAGGATTCCGTTTATTCCTCTTGAGGTAGGGAACCCTTAAAATAGTATTTCAATCCTAACTACGTTAGACTCTACTCCTTACCTGGTGATCCTTCTTTGTCGAAGCCGGTGCTTCCGCTGGGGAAGTGCTTCTCCAGGACTTCTGGAGCCTTCCAATCCTTAAGAGTGGTGTCTATGCCCCATTTTTCGCGCCACGCTAACGACTGTAAACAAATGTGCCTACTGTGATGAAAAGAGTCTATTTATGTAGTTTTAACCTCTCTGCACTGTAATAAACTCATTAGCTCAAACGTGTGGTATGCTGCGAGAAAATAGTGATTTAAAGGCGATTTTGATTCGATCGAGAGATTGAAGTAAATATTTTATATTTTTTTTCAATCTGGGGCCCACGAATTGTAATCTCAGTCACAGGTTGATAATTAAATTTGACGTATACGAACTTCGCTGTGCTCTGTGATTATGTCTCTTTCATATCCATAAGAAATATAAAAGGTAGCGATAAAAACATACCAATTATAAATAATTGCATCTTTTACAGTATAAAATAAATTAATAATTGTTCAAATAAGACAACCCTTTTCAACTTCTTATTATACATACAATTTACGATTAGACATAGTTAATTACAAGACAATAAAATATCATCATGGATGCAGTTTCGAAAATTGTTATACCTAGTTATTTTCTTTTTATTTATTTTGTTAAAGTGAAAAGCGTGATATGTGTCTTTAGCTCACCGAGATATGTATCACTCATTTAGCTCATTTAGCTCAGTAGATCTTTAGACTATATCGTCGATGAATTAGATTCACGCACGGCAGCATGGCAACATTCATTTCATGAGCGAGTAAGACTGAGATGATAGATGATATCCTGAGCTACTTGAGTCTTCAGTGAGCGAAAGAGCTAGTGAGCTAAATAAACCAAATGATATAGCTCGTTTGAATCACTCACTCGCGAGCTATAATACATCTCTCAAAAGTAAACCATAAACAAAATCACGTAATAATAAATAAACACGTTAATTCACTAAACTTTTCAATTTGATTAAATAGGTTGTGAGGGACTGGTATGGTAACACAGTGTTGGGACGTAAATTTCAATTAAGTAAATTATATTGTTATTCCGTTTTAAGTTGGGGTACTTATATATTTTCTAATTAATAATATCATTGAAAGCAACAAAGACAATAAACATACCTACTTACTACACTTGAATGGTTGAAAGAACAAATACAAAAAAGTCTAATATATAATAGGTATGTTTTTGTTGCTGAGGTGAAATGAAAAGTAATGTATGCTACACGGAAGCAAAATTTTTGCATTTCGTGCCGTGCTGCTGAATCCTTAAATCACAACAAAAACCACTTTGGTTTCTTGTTGCACAAATAACTATTTGCGAGTAAAATTTGACCAGACAAATGTCTGACTCACAAATACTTTTGAGACAAATTTGACCTGCCTGCTTCGTCTCCACGCGTCTACTTAATAAGTGCGTCAGTCTGTGTGTCTGTGTTACCTCTTCACACTTAAACCGCTGGTACGATTTAAATTAAATTTGGATAGGATAGAATAGAGATAGTTTAAGTCCCGGGAGGAATGAGATGGGATAATTGGTTTTTAATACGGAAATAGAGACCTCAAAAGAGTCTATTGCCTGAAGGGACAACTCAAGATCGCTTGACTTGGCGCAGAAAAGTGAGGAGACGCGAACCCAATTAATGGGATAAGGAGACGATGAGGAAGAAGAAGAATCTCTTATTTATGTTATGACACACACCAAGTCGCGGGCAGAAGCAAGTAAGGCATAGGTAAAAGTGGCTCATTTTCAATAATAGCCTATACTTATTTTCAGATCAGCAGATAACCATGAATTGAATATAATTTCTATGCCAAGGTTTCTTCACTAGGTAAAATTTACTAGGTAAACTTACGTCTCTAAGCATTTTTTCTGCTGCCTCTGCGTCCCATTGTCGCGCTGAAAAAAAAAATTATACAGTACTTAAATATCAATGAACTATAAAACTGGTGTACTTCGCAACTATTTCCATTCCCAAGTAAGTTTTTTCTCCGAAACTAAATACTTTCCGGATGTTTTTTAGTGTTCCATATTTAACAAGGAGCCCTTATATAGTTTCGGCATGACAGTCCGTGTCTGTCTGTCCGCAGCTTTGCTCAGAGACTGTGTGTACTAGAAAGCTGCAATTTGGCACGGATATATAGGTATTATTATTAGGCACACAAAGCTGAGAAATGAAACATGATATAAACGCTTTTGTGTTATTTGTCCTTCTTTAACGCATCAATTTAGCAGCGGGATAAGACGTGGCTTTTCCATACAGAGTCTAGTACAGAAAGAAATGGGAATACTATTACCACTTCTAGTCTCGAGTTCAGCCCAAGAAATAAAAAGACAAAACCAACAATCACTCATTTAATGATAACTTTATGGATGCCTACATTTTTAAAGGTCAGATCTGAGAATAGGTGTTACTAAGCTTATTAAAAATTAATATACTTAGTCATCAAATAATATTAAAAAAACATTATAAATGTTTTAGATTGTGTACCTGTCGAATGAAAAATAACAACTTATATAACAGAAACCGGATCAACTTGAAAATAACATGTTTGGAAGCAAATTAGGCAACACCTAGGCTGAGAGGTGGACAAACTAGTTTTATAACACTAAAAACTTTTAAGATTATCAAAATAAAGCAAAAAATGACTGACCAGAATGAGCGATCACGTGGCGTGCCTCATTTGAGACACGCAATAGATTTACAGTCAGATGCAAAGAAACGTGGGGTGATTCCGGACCGATCCCCTAAATCTGATCCACTGGTGGATCGGTTTTATTTTTAATTATTTTTTATTCTGGACGGATCCCCTGTGCAGGGGATCAGGAATAAATATATTTTTTTGTATTCCGAACTGATCCACTACTTAGACGGTAAACAAAATATAGTACTATCACGAACAAAATTCATCAGTAACTTAAATATTATAAACACAATATATAGAATCAAACAAAAATATTTGCAACTTAAAAATCTTGTTGACCCTTTAAAACCGTATTACTCATGACCTTGAGTTATATTTTACCTGCTAAAATTAGGGACGAGGAGGGCATTGTTTTGTACTCCCAATCTAGCCAATCAGCGACGGACAGATTTTGCTGCACGTCTTGTTGACTCCAACAAGGGCTTATCAGTTTTAGTCTTTGCCTAGCCCTTGCAGTGTTGTTAGTGGATAAGTAAGAGTAATTTGTAGAAATTGTTGTAAGATACTACATGATTTGTTTGGCAATGAAAAGAAGTGAATAGTGCTGTTTGAAAAAGTAAGTAAATACCGTTTTTAATTTATTTCTCATTTGTATGCGAGTTTATCTCATGAAATACTTATCAATAAATGCTAAAAATGAATCTGCACTACCCGACACGTCCGAGGTTTAACACCAATCTCATAATAAAAGGAAATCCGAAAGAGAAATCTTGAAAGCTTTTTTTTTAAATAAAATAAATACATTTTAAGTAAGCGAAATAAAAAAATATAAAGAACTCAGAGCGTCTAATTAACCTTTTTTTTACAAACTAGGTTTCTTTTGCCTTTTTGCAAATTCCTATTTATTGCTAATATAGATAGGTCGTAAAAGTATGGTATGTGAATTATATTTCGGTGATTCGTCATACACGGCATCTATTAGCGTAATATATATATATAGGTGTATGTTCTTTTTTTTTCTTTGTATTTTTGAATATTTCAACGAAAATTTGTATTCATATCTCTAATTTAAAAAAAACATAATGTTTATGTTGTTATTATTATGGTTCTAGAATGTCTGGAGATAACCGCCAGTCATCGACATCCACAAGTACTCCGGCTCTAGGTGACTTAAATTTTATACAAAGAAACGGTGGTACAGTTTTACTCAAGGACGGTCACCAATACACTAAGAAAAAAGTATATAAAACTGGATGGACTCTATGGAGATGTGTCAATTGGCGACAAAAATGCTCGGGATCCCTTAATACAAAGGTGCGTACATACTTGTTTTCTTGACTTTCACGGCACTTCACGAATATGTTGGTGATAGATAAGTAGAAAGTCTCTATATACTCTAGGACAGTAAATTTTAAAAAAAGGCCACATGTTTATAAAGTGACAATACTGTAGTATCGCACCTTTTCCTTAGATTGAGTATTTCCCCTTTTTAATTTCCACTCTTTTCTGCCGTACTTTAACCTTTGATATGATGTGTTTCTACAATTATTTTCGCTATTTTCAAAAGTGAATTTGATCAAATCAAGCAATGACAAAATTGGATTATCTAATTAAAGTACAAATTATGTAATATAATATATTTGGGCCGAAAGTGCAATGGATGGACATTATTGTCGAGGGCCTCATCTACGGCTCGGCCCTTGAACTTGCTCGTTCATTGATTGTTTACTTTCCAGCCTCTATCACAATGTCTATTAGGTAAGCACGGATTCCACCTCAACTTTAAGGCCGAATATTACTTCTAATGTATTTTACGTTGTATAGGAAAACGAAGTATCAAAAGAAGTGCCTCACCAATGCCAACCCAATGAAATAAATAATTTATAGGCACAGAGGCTGCAAAAGTGCCGGGAAACGGTCGTAGCATCTGATTTTTCCCCAATTCCAAACATATATAACAAATTCAAGGCAGAATTTAATAACGCCGATTTGGATTTATTAAAGAAGCTTCCGTCATTTGAAAGTGTAAAATCTTCATTGTATGAAGCTAGAAATAAGGAAGCTGGTATATTGAAAATACGACACCAACAAGTGAGCGAAGTGGTAATTCCTTTGCAATTTAAGGATTTCATATTGGAAGATTACTATGAAGAGTCTACAGATATCAGAGTCATCATTTTCGGCAATAAAAAAGTATTAGAAAATGTACGAGACATTAAGTTTTACCTGAGCGATGGAACTTTTGCCAGCTGTCCTCCGCCCTTCGTTCAACTTTATACAATCCACGGTGACTTCGGCAGTGATGAAGAACACACGCAAATAATGCCGTTGATATATGCACTATTGAATAGAAAAAACGAAGAATCCTACGAAATATTTTTTCGATTGTTAAAGGACTGCATCCCAGAGTGGAACCCACAAAAATACATGACCGATTTTGAAAGAGCAGCAATGAACGCTATAGTAACGATATTTCCAACAATCGAAGTAAAAGGATGCTACTTTCATTTCTCCCATAACATTTGGAAAAAAGCGAAAGGGAATTTGACAAAAAACAAACGGTTTCGAAAACACGTAGCCCTTTGTACGTTGTTGCCACTGCTACCAAGAGAGCATATTTCTGACGGGTGGTGCTACATCATGGAAGATAGCCCCGATACTGAAGACATACAGAAATGTAATGATTATATGGTGACGCAGTGGCTGGATGACGAAAGTTTCGTTGATATATGGTGTGCAAACAGTCAACGCCATCGTACCACAAATGCTGTGGAATCGTGGCATAAAAAATTAAACAGCATTCTACCAAAAAACCCAAATTTGTATCAACTTTTAAAAGCTTTAAAAGAAGACGGAAATCTTCAAATCGTTCGCATCCATCAATGCAATATTGACGCACCAAATCCTAAACGGCGACAAGCAGAAGATATTGCTAATGACAAATGATTCCAGCATGTCACTAACCAACTTTTGGCTGGGGAAATTACAGTCGGTCACTGTTTACAAAAGTTTTCATGTTAACTTTTTTGCCAAAAATACTAGTGTACTTATGTTATACTTATGATTATTAATTTTTTACTGTGAAATGTATGTATAATAAGGAAAAAATCAAGTGTTATATTAAAGTTTAATGTTGTAGAGTCAAACCACGCTAACTCCAGCAAATTAACTATCAAACCATACAAAGTGAAATGTATTGTAAAGTGAGTCAGTTTATTTATGGTTTGACAGTTCATTTGCTAGGAAGAGTTAGCGTGGTTTAACTCTACAATATTAAAGCTAGTGTGTAAAAGTTACTTAAACAATGTGATTGTCTGTGATTTATCATATAACAAAATCGTTATTTCGTTATTTCATAGTTAATAACGATTTTACCCTATAATTACAATTACTTATTTATTTTGATTACTGTGATAACATATTTTTATTTTTTCAAGATTTGTTTTATTTTTATTTTTTAAGGATGTTGTTAGTATAAAAATAATTACAGTACAAATGTTTAATTAATATAACACCAGAACAATTATTTTCTGTTATACTAACGAATACGAAAATAATCACATACTTGATTTCTGCGATAGGTAATTATAATTTTTAAGAGATTATGTTATAGTAGTGGGGTATTATGTGATGTTTATGTTGAGTCTACCAAAACTGATTATTTATATATATGGTTGTAATTACATATATTACATATTAAAGATATATTCTCAATCACTTTTTGTTTTGACTTTCGATCTCACCTGTACTTTCCTTATAAAAAGAACCGGGGGATCAGTTCGGAATAGCGAATTTATTGGTGGATCACACCGGAATAAAAATTCAATAATAATTAACGGGGGATCCGTTTTGGGGATCAGACCGGAATGACCCAGAAACGTGATCGATATGATAAAACGTTAAAAACATGAAGTGGAGGTTTTTGGAAGGATCGACCCGAGCGGCCTGGGGCGCTGGCTCTTAAAGGGCGCTTTATAACTAGGTCTAGGGCGTAATAAATGACTCGCTAGGGTTGCCACGGTCGCCAAACCTAATAGGTACGACAATTTTTTTAAATGTAAAATCACGCCACTCGGCCCTCGCTCGTTTGCGAAATGTAAAAAGCCTAACAAAAGCCGGACACCATTTATTTTGGCCGGACACGCAATCAAAGAGCCTAACTATCTCCGGCTTTTTCCGGACGTCTGGCAACGCTGGCTGAGGCCGGCCCTGCAAACATGTTCGTTCTTAATACCTCTGCACTGCAACCGAACAATCATGTATGTATGTATGTAAACACTTTATTGTACACAAAAACAATTCACAAAACACGAAACTTTTAATGTGTTGCCCCCTGCGATCTGGCTTGCCTAGTGTGGGGACCACCTATATCCTGTTATTATATGTAATTATTAATCATAAAATGAACATCTTATGTGGCTGTATTTGTTTTTAACCGACTTCAAAAAAAGGAGGGGGTTCTCAGTTCGGTTGTATGTTTTTTTTTTTTTTTTTTTTTTTTTTTTTTTTTTTTTTTTTTTTTTTTTTTTTTTTTTTTAATGTTTGTTACCTCATAACTCCGTCATTTATGAGTCGATTTGGAAAATTCTTTTTAGGTTCATGAATAGACATCTCAAGGTTGGTCCCATAAAATTTTGGTGAAGATCGGATAACGAGATCCATGAGGAATCGAAGGAATTCCTGAAATTTTATAGGCACTCATAATATTTTTAATGTTTTTTCTAAAACTATTTAAGTATTTGCATATGGTAGTCATCATCTTCTCATGCTGAACTGATGATGGAAGGTACAACTCCTTAACAGTTAGGAGTTAGGAGATATTTCAAACGAGATGCATGCCTTCAAGACCTCCCTGATCACCCCGCCATAAGTATTTTATATGAATCACTAAAAAGCGAAAAAAAAAAAATTTTTAACAAAAAAAAGAACCGACTTCAGTAAAACTAAAAAGCCGAAAATAACCCGTTCAAGTACAGATTACATTTGACTCACCCTTTGAAGTCGGTGCCAAACCTCACGTAAACTTTAATATATAAATATAATAACTGAGTGGTTTGGGATCGATTTCAAAGGGTGAGTCAAATGTAATCTGTACTTGAACGGGTTATTTTCGGCTTTTTAGTTTTACTGAAGTCGGTTCTTTTTTTTGTTAAAAATTTTTTTTTATAATTTTTGCTTATAATTAACATTTTCATTTGAATTTTTTGTCACATTTCTCTGAAGTTGACTGTACTTAGACGACTAGAGGTTTAGGTTACAGAAACAATATTTCAGCCTAGGCAATGTGTATGCGTGTGTCTGAGAAACTAGACTGCATCTACAGACGATGAATCTGAATAGGCTAGTGGCCAAAAACGATCAAACCAGCTGCTTTTTGTAAACCGTCAAAACGCTGAGATAATATGAAATTAAAATTGTAACGATTAAACTATAATGCGTGGCACGGATAAATTGATACCTTTTTTGGCTTGGGTCAAACTAATTAATTTCCAATAACTGCTACCAAAATACGTCCTTCTTTTAGCAGGTAACAAAGTTGTTCGCAGGATGCTACTTACCTCTTAGCCACCTGAGGAGAAAGTGGTCGTCGTGTTCTGGTTTTGTGACATCTTTGACGCTGCGGCGAAACTGTAACAATGATGAAGTTTCCATTAAGACAAGTATTTAAGTACAGGTATTTAGATATTCGCAGGAGAACCAAAGTAACTATAGTTCCTGTGAACTCTGTAATTACACCGGTTGAAGTGGCAAAGGGCGGGCCATATAGCCCGGGGAACGGATGGGGCAGCAAGGTTCTGGCGACCACGTACATGAAAGCGTAGCGCAGCAGCAGGGACGTTCATATGTTTTACTACGTTGTGTTTTTTTTTTCAGTAATAATAGCCATATACAATGGCAGAGAATTGCATGAATATGAAAGAAACTTATGCCTAATATTATGCTACATTTAATTAACAGGAAAAATTGGGCAAGTGCGAGTCCGCCTTGCGCATGAATGGTTCCGTACCATAATGTATAACAAGTTTGTTGTATGGGAGCCCCCTTAAATATTTATTTAATTTAATTTTTAGTATTCGTTGTTATAGCGGCAATAGAAATACATCATCTGTGAAAATTTCAACTGTCTAGCTATCACCGTTCTTGAGATACAGCCTGGTGACAGACGGACGGACAGCAAAGTCTCAGTAATAGGGTCCCGTTTTTACTCTTTGGGTACGGAACCCTAATGCTAAAAACGAAAAAAATAGGAATGATTAAGTATCTTTTAGATGTTTGTTGTTGCCATGTCAAATAAGACAATCAGTAATTTCCTTGTCATTTCATTATTGGCATGAATAAGTTCTATTCTTTTTAGCGCCACTTGTTGAGGGTTTAATAGCTACCTGACCTGACAACCCATTCCTCCTTGCGTCAAACGTCATACGAGCGAAACTATGACGCCCCCATCGTCAGAATAAACAGTGTTGCCAAGCAACCTGATTGACTAAACGACTACTTATTATCATTTCCAGTTTTTATGCTAGTTTTTTTATTTTACTATTGATAATCTTTCTAATTTGTAGCACGTATTAAATCGAAAATGGCAGAAAACGCGGATAATATTTCAACGTTTAGCGCGGAAGGCGGGCAGGACACGGTGGGACTGCCAAGAATAGTAATGGTCACCGAAGGCTCAGACACTTCAGCCTCGTCTCCATCGTCTACCTCATCATCTGAAGACAACTGGGCCAACCTCATCAAATCCTCAGAAATACCGCCAGAGTACTGGCATATACAGAAACTGGTGAAATACATGAAAGCTGGCAACCAAACGGCCACAATGGTTGCGCTATCCTGCTTAAAAGACCATGATTTGACTATAGAAGTAAACCAGAGAGCCATTCAAGAAATCGGTGGATTAGAATTACTAGTGAATTTGCTTGAAACTCGTGATTTGTGCTGTGTTTTAGGGGGATTAGCTGTTCTTAAAGATATCACGCCTAACATTGAGATAAGGAAGAAGGTAACTGATCTGGGAGCGATACCCTTGTTAGTAGGTCTGCTGTCGGATCCTGCCAGGGATGTGCAAATTCTTGCGGCAGAAACGATCGCAAATTTAGGGAAGATCCGCAAAAGCAGAAAATTCTGCAGGAAATTTGGAGGCTTGCCAAAGTTGATTGATTTACTAGATATCAAAGAACGGTGAGTTGAAATAGCCGCAACATTATGTATACAAATGGTTACCATAAGGCTCATTTTACTTCCAAGTTCAGCGTTAAGGTAATTACTTTCGTGCTATTCACATTCAGCACTTATGAAATAGAAAATCTTGATAATATAATGAGGGAATATAATAATTCTTTAGTTAGTTAAAAAATCATTGATGTTTTGTAACATTTGTGATCCTTGACCGCTAATTCGCAATGTAAATTTTGCGACAAACATATTTTAATGTTACAACAACAACAACATATTTTAGATATGCATTATCGAGAATATCGAACAATCAATCAGGATTTAATTCGCATATTTTATCGCACTTAGTAATTAACTTCTGTTGCGTAATCATAACAGAAGGTACATTTGTTGCTTCTACGTGTTATTACATTGTTGATAAATCGTTTGACTCTCATTTACGTTCTGATGATGATGATGGTTATTGGCCTGCGAATTTATGATGACAGTAAGAATTAACTACACTTAATACACCACAATGTAGCGTTGGTGATTATAGTCATTGTCTAACCAACAGATATCATGCCACGGCACTAATAATATTGATGATTGGCAGATACCTTGTGACTCCACGATCTGAACTGACCCAAGACGAATTGCAGTTCCTAGATATCGCACGTGCGGGGGCCAAGGCCCTCTGGTCAATGTCTTCTTCCCAAAGGAACCGAGAGGGTATGAGGAAGTACGGAATGATCCCCCTCATCGCCAGGCTGTTGACTACCATCCACTTGGACGTGGCCATTCCCGCCACAGGTCTTCTGCAGATGTGCGCGAACGAAACGTCTTTCCAGCTCGCCATACAGACGGAGAAGATGGTCGATGATCTGATCAAACATTTGGCCAATGAGGATAAGGATTTAAAGGTTAATTATGTATTCATGTACATTTTTATAAGTTTATTATTATCTTTTCATAAAAAAAAGTGACTGACCGCGCGTTGAGTTTCTTTCGGCGTTTCTTCTCAACAGTGGTCTCCTCTTGGGAAATGCCGGTAGACTCAGACATGTAAAAGTGCCCTTGTGGACTGCTTGCTGAATGAAGTTCATTATTTCATTATTGTTTATTGTGAACGTCGAATACATATAAAAAATATGAATTCATTAACTTTTGGTTGACCGCAATTGTTGCAAGTTAGACTTTTCTGCATACTATACGTTTTGCGAGGTTCTAAGTTTTGTTAAATGGAATATATATATATATATATTATCGAGTTGTCATACATACTTATTTGCTAAATTCAATAATCCAAAAGTGCGTCAGAGTTAATACACTTCGAACGGCGTCTCTACACGTAGTCAATAAAATATATACAATAGCATAACAGTACTATCGCTTCATGATGATCTTAGATATGAGGTAATGAGAATGGGTAGACCCCTCATTGAACTTAATCAACATATAGTAGAAGTTAGCATCAATTCCGCTACAACTTGTTGATTAGTCGCTTCTTTGTGTAATATAATTCAAAACAGTTCACATAACGGAAACCGTTTGTTCAACCTCACTGCTAGACACTCGGGCAGACATTGACTACGTTGTATAATTCACTAGTTTTTTCCATAAAAGGCGATTCAATTTTAATGAAACATTCCAGACGTATTGCAGCCTGGCCATATACAAATGCGCGAACGACCCTATCACCAGAGATATGATACGAGAGGCTGGAGGTTTGGAATTGCTCGTGGATGCTGCTAGTGACTCTTCGAACAGAGCGAACAAGCCTCTTATGGCGGCCGTGACTGGGGCCCTGTGGAAGTGTGCCAACAGTGAACAGAGTGTCAAAAGGCTGGATGGGCTCGGAGCTGTGCCTATACTTGTGAAGTTGTTGGACGATGAGAATAACGGGGTGTTGACGAACGTGGCGGGAGCGCTGGCGGAGTGTGCCAAGTCGCCACCGAATAGGGACAAGATTAGGGCTGCTGGTGGCATGCCTATGCTAAGTATGTATTAAAGATTCATATCAACATGTTCATCGAAGAGAAAAAATAAACAATAATACTGATATCCATAAAAATGGGAGCCAGTTTCGATTGTCATTCATCAGATTTTCGACATTTTGATCTGTCGAAATTTTAGAACACGGAAGAACAACAAACCAGACAAGAAGTTTAGAAAGTTATAAATAAATCTGTGGCCTTAAATATCCAATAAAAAACAAGTCTAGCTTTTAGATTTGATTTAAAGCACGCATTTGCAATATAATTTGCATTGACTATGTAAATTAGACGCTTGTATATAGTTGTTGTTCTGTTTCAGTACACCACCTCAATAACACGCACAAGCCTCTTTTGGAGAACGTTCCATTAGTGATAATGGAATGCGCCAAGCAGCAGAGTTGTATGCTCGAAATAGACGATCTTGACGGTGTACGGCTGGTGTGGTCCTTACTCAAGAATGACTCAACTAAAGTTCAAACAAATGCCGCCCTAGCACTGAGTCCTTGTGTTCAGAATGCTGCTGATTCAGGAGAAATGGTCAGGTCGTTTGTGGGGGCCTTAGAACTGACGGTGGATCTCCTAGACTCTGATGATCACAACGTTTTGTCTGCCGTCTGTGCAGCTATCGCAACTATAGCGAAGGATCACGAGAACTTGGCGGTTATATCTGACCATGGTGTAGTGGGTAAACTATCGAAATTGGGTAAGTGCCTTTCCATCACACTTGAGTACAGAGCAGATGACTTTACCATCTACCCACCAGAAGACCAATGATAGTGGCAAACGAGGAGACTTTTTTTCATTCTGAAGGATTTGAACTGATATTGAATGTGATTGAGATCATTTATTTAGAAAGCAATCAGCGCCTTGACTAACCCAAGGTAGTGATAGCGGTATAATATACTAACCTAAGGCAGCCTAACCATTGATTGGTTTGTTCCAGTAACAACAACAGACGACCACCTCCGGGCGAACTTGGGTGTGGCCATCGCGTTCTGCTGCGACTGGGCCCAGAACCGACAAGAGTTCAACAAGAGGGGCGCCATCACACCGCTGGTGAACTGGATGACGTCACGAGACCCCGCGGTCCACCGAGCGACGGCGCTGGCCCTGTACCACCTGTCCTTCTTCTCTGTGAACTGCGTATCGATGCATGCTGTACGTATACATACTAGTAGTCCTAAGCTAAGCGATACTAATCTAGGACTACCTCAGGAATATACCCACGCCAAGAGTTCAACTCCAATGATTAGTGCGTCACTGGCAGAACGATGTATATACCTACTTACTTGCATCAGCGTAAAGCCCAATTTTGGTTTAGTTTTAGTGTTGGTTTGGCGTTTGAATGACAACTTAATTGGGAGAAAATAAAGATCTAATTTTATTTAAAAAAAAAACGCAAAATATAGGCGAATTTAAGATAATCGTTGAGACGTTGAATCCGTTTGCCAATTAGATTCCTTTAATTGTTTTTCTCTTTAATATTATGTGATGACGTCACTATTGACTCGACTTGTGCCGCAAAAGGCAAGGACAAATGAACGTCGAAAAAATTAATATGAATTACTTTTCAAATGTTTCATATTCTCAAAATCTAACGTGCATATCAAGGTCTTTCTTACGATTATCAAATATGAGATTATTTTCAATCGTATATATTTGGCCATGCCGGTCCAGTGGTTCAAATAGGTACTTGGCCTTTAAATATATTAGTTACATACAGTTATTGTATTGGTGATTAGATTAGTTGATAGTAGATTGTTAGACAAGAGGCTAAAATAAAAGCAATTATGACACTCAATATATTTGTCCTGGCTCACTTCGTTCGCTCGTACAAATAATCACTTCGTGTCATAATGGCTTTTGGCCACGTGTTAAATATATGTTGACCGATCTGATCAGGTTTTTATCTATCTATATCTAGTATGTAGCTGGCCACTAATAAGTTCTCTTTTTCATTCTCATAGAAATTATTAGGTATGGGTATACGTATAGGTATACGTATTTTCAACCCTAGGAACTAAAACGATCATTTTAGCCCCGCTTTGCAATGCAAAAATAACGTACTTTTCGAGCAGAAGTGAAAAGTCTTACTTATTTAATTAAACGTTGAAAATGAAACTATCTAACTTTAATGAAATCGAACGCGAACCTGCAACAGCAGGTCTAGCAAACTATGACAAAATACTATAAAAGTAAAAACAAAAGTACAAATGGCGTATGCTATAAAACTAGCATCAGTTGGTGCAGCTGCATGCAGGATCATTAAAAGCCGTGGCTAAAAACATAAAACGAGACAAAAGTCAATAAGTTATATGTATGAACAATGTACATACACTATATATTACAATACACATACCCAAATAAATACAATATATTATATACCCCTGTAAAACATCATATAGACAATCAATCCTGAAATTATTTGGAGAGATGTTTGCGCACCATGCGCGTTACGCACAATCGCGCACCAAACGACGCCAGCAAAGCTATCTATCTATCTATCCGCCACAGACGTCCACTGCTGAACATAGGTCTCCCCATGACTCTCCACAAAGTGCGAACCTGTGCAGACCGCGTCCAATGAGAAAACAAAGCAACAAACGCAGCAAAGCTAAGAGCAAAGCAAAGGCAAGATATGCTAAACAATTTACATGTCAAATTTCATGACGCGCGCGTCGCGTCATTCAATATCTTACAACTGACAACTGACAGCAGACAAATACTTACTGATTCATAACTTGTTGAAGGTTATTCTGCGATCGGAATGAAAATACTATGTAAAATAGGTTAACATTTTACATACAATAAAAGTTCGCAAAATAGAAGGGAGTGGAATTTGTGGAAATTCATCATTTGATAGACAGATATCCTCGTACGGTCAGCATCAAAATAAGGTAACAAATTTACTACTGGCATAGAGGAATTTCTGCCGCGAACGCTTTGCATGTGGAATGAGCTCCCTGCCGAGGTGTCCTCGGGGGCTTCAGTATGCGGTTCTCCAACTCCTGATGGCGTCGCAAGCGTCCATAGGCGGTGGTAACTGCTTAACATAAGGCGGACCGCACACTTATTTGCCACCGTCGTGGTATAAAAAAAGGTGAAATTGCATACTAAAATTGACAGCTTTTGATTGACGACATTTCATTTTTTTTTGATATTATCAAATAAAAGATAAAAATATAAATGTGCACATTTTAACATTTTCGAAAATATCCCAATTTGAGATTGCAAAATTCATTTCAAATTTCCTCAATCCAAAAAAGCGTGAGCGACCAGTAGTTTGGTCACAGCGCAGAAAATCGTATAGTCGGACTATTCTAAGGCGGATTTAGTATGGAGATTGTATCACTGTTGTTTTTGTGTGTTGTGACTGTCAAATTCTCCAAAAGGTGACGTCACGTAGAGGGCAGATTCTTAGATGATGCTGGTTTTTTTCTCCTCACATTTCTTTTATATTTTCAAAACTAGTCTGTATAATCAAATACAAATAATCGATTTGGGTCCTGTCATGACAAATTAATGAAATTAGTTTAAACTGAAAACTATTTGAAATGTTCTCAATTTGATGATCAGCGGTTGCATAAATGCATTTATTGCTACTCGTATTCATATAACGATGATAAATTGTCGACGCTGTTAGTAGTGCATACTGACGGCCCGGGTTCCATCCCGGTGAGGTCGTGGACGTTTATATAGTATATATTTATCTATGTTATGGGCATTGCACGACGATTTCTTAACACTAGCCTACTAAAGCTTGATGTGGGACTTGGTCAATTTGTTACCAACTAAATGTAATTTTAATCACATTTTCTTTGAGCCGGAAAAATCTCAGTAAGTAAGGAATGTTATGTAACTTTAGATCCATTGTATAATGTTACTTTAACTGTTTCGTATGCGTAACATGCAGCAGTTGCAAAACATACTATTAAAGAGTGCGCGAAGGTCTACTGAGTATCTTCCGTCATTAAAATTCATCTCGGGCTTAGGTTATGGGCCGCAAAGTATTTTGTAAGAGCTCCCTGCAATATTGTTAACCACCAATGAATCGTACTAGATTTACTAATGTAGGTACAGACTACAGAGGAGAGTAAAAAATACAATATTACGCGGATCATTTGCGGTTTTCATTCTTCTTGTCTAGTGGTCGATATAAAATTCGGTGGATTTAAATGACATACGTAGGTTTAAAACCACGAATCGTAAAATGCAAATTAATTGAAGTGCTAGATTTGTCACGTACACGTACGTCATTTCAATAGTTTTTGTTCGCATTTTACGATCTGTTTATGACCAATTGAGTTAAATTTCTGGAATTTTCTGAACGAAAATGTCACTTCATAACCGCGTCTGTTGACTGCTGAGAGACTTTGATAAAATATCGATTTTCTATTTATATTCTCACTCTCCCCTTTGTATTTCGTAGTAACTACACAGTAACATTTATTATGTGTACCTCAAATAAATAAAACTTCATAATTTTTTACAAGTTATATTATAGGTCAAAGGGAAGTAATTAAAAGTTATACTAGCTCAATTAAGTTTTCAATGTATGCCATATTATTGTGTTTTGTTTAACACAATTTTTTGTGGAATAATATAGCGCCAAACCCCCCTAATTTATATAAAAAAAATAAAAAAGATTTTTTTTAGGCGGGCGTTGTCCACTTCCTGCTAGAGACCATCGCATCGAAGGACCCCATACTGCAAGAGGCGTCTGCCGGCTGTTTGTGCAACATCAGGAAGCTAGCGCTGGCCACAGAGAAGATAAAGTTGAAACAGTAATCGATTTTTAATCTATATCGATTGGTGTATGAATATTGTGATATGTAGATACAATTATGTTGATTATATTTTTTAACTAATTCGTTTGTGTTTTATCTTCACATCCTTTCTGTTTTCTAATCTGTAGAGGCGATGTCTGCTGAAGTCAACACTCAGTTTCTTTAAGTACCATAGCCAAAAATGTGGGTCCATATCCGTAGGGATAGGGATCGCTTAAGTATTACGAAAGCATGAAATATCAGAACAGGTGTTGCAAATGTATTTTTCTTGATGTACCTACATATAGCAGCATTCTAAATTTTTTGCTACTTTGCCTTCGATCACTATGAATGTTTCAAGGGTACGGTACACCTACACGCTTATAACAAACATCTAAAAACATTTCTTACTTCCGCTATTTTCCTAGTAGGTATCTTTACAAAAGTGAACGCCTAAACACAAAAGAGTGCAATTTATTTACTAACACTAAGTCAAGGTCTGCTCAAAACATGTTCCTATTTTTCCTTTCGGAAACACGCTCTGAATAAGGTTTTATAAACAACACAATGGAAACGTGTCTGGGAAGTCTCAAATGTTTATTTTAAACGATAGACCTAAATGGCTTACTGAATGATAAATGATAATAGTAACTACTTAACTAGTTAAAAATCCGTGCGAGCTGTCAAGGTCAACAACTCTTAAACTTGTAACTAATTGATGGTTTATAAATAACAATATTTTAATTTATAATAGTTTTTGTTAACTTAACTTATTTAGGTATATTAAAACAAGTTGAAGCTAGTTATTTGATGATATTACATCGAAATGATAACTGCAATCATTTCAATTTAAATCGACGGATTCCATGAGACCTTCGGCGATGTAGTTTCGTTAATTAGTGGTCTAATTGCATACACCTTGTACTTATTACTTTGAAACATTAATTAAAACTTTATTTGAATACACATACCACAAAGATTTACGATTTTTAACCGACTTCAAAAAAGGAGGAGGTTCTCCATTGGAACTAATTTTTTTTTTGTATGTATGTTACTCGATATCTCCGAGAACCGTGAACCGATTTTCAATTTTTTTTTTAATGGAAAGGGTATAACTCCGAGTTGGTCCTGTTGGCACTAAGTCGGGATCTGATGATGGAATCTTCAAGAAATCGAGGGAACTCTTCAAATGTTATAGGTACATGTACGGCGCTTTCGGTAATTTATTGATAAAGTCAAGAATTTACATTCAGTAAATAGGATTTGGTGTAAGGAAACTGATGATGAACACCACAGATGGCCACTAGAACTTTTATATGAATCACTAAAAAGCAAAAAAAAAAATTTTTTTAACAAAAAAAAGAACCGACTTCAGTAAAACTAAAAAGCCAAAAAAAATAACCCGTTCAAGTACAGATTACATTTGACTCACCCTTCGAAGTCGGTGCCTAACCTCGCGTAAACTATAATATATAAATATAAGAACTGAGTGGTTTGGGATCGACTTCGAAGGGTGAGTCAAATGTAATAATAATAATAATTAGCCCCGATGATGTAAGGTGTGCGGCCCGTACGACCCAGAACTGGAAAAGTCCTGGGCCAGACGGGTTGCACAACTTTTGGATCAAGTGGTTTCGATCCTCACACGAACGTCTGGCAACACAATTTCAAGACGCCCTCGAGCTTGGTTCCCTGCCATCTTTCATGACTACTGGTGTTACCTTCCTGCTCCATAAGTCCGGTAGTACCACGGAAGCGAAAAACTATAGACCCATCACGTGCTTGCCCACTTTATACAAGCTCCTTACGTCCATTCTGAGAACAAAAATTAACTCGCACATTGTTGCGAACAACGTTTTGGCCTTTTCTCAGAATGGGTGTAGGGTTGGGTCCCGTGGTACTAAAGAGCTCCTCCTCATTGACACGACCATTTGCCAACAGGTCCGGCGGAACAGGGGGTCCCTCTCAACCGCTTGGATTGACTATAAGAAGGCCTATGATTCGGTGCCTCATTCATGGCTGGAGAGGATCTTAGAGCTGTATAAAATCGATACAGCTCTAAGATCCCTCTTAGGCGCGTGTATGAGGCAGTGGACCACAGTCCTTCGTCAACCAGGAGGCGGGGATGGCCCCCCTGGCCCGCGGGACTTGATAAGGATTGAGAGAGGTATTTTCCAGGGTGACAGTTTGAGTCCTCTGTGGTTCTGCCTAGCCCTGAATCCGCTCAGCACTCTGCTGAAGGATTCAGGACTAGGTTGCCGGCTTCGAAGAGGAGGTGAGGTCATTTCTCATCTGCTGTACATGGATGATCTTAAGCTGTATGCACCAAAACGCCAGGATCTGGTGGAACTACTGGAAGTAACTGAAACCTTCAGTAGTGCCATCAAAATGGAATTTGGCGTAGACAAGTGTGCGGTCATGCATGTACAGCGGGGGAAAGTCGTAAATTCCGCGAACTTACAGCTTTCTGAGACAATGACCCTCAGGTCTATCTCCGAAGTTGAAACCTACAAGTACCTTGGTATGTCACAGTCATTGGGTATTGCGGACGGAGACATTAGACAGGCGTTGAAGGAGCGTTTCTTTTGTCGTTTGACAAAAGTACTTAACAGTCTTTTGTCCGGTTGCAATAAGGCACGCGCCTTCAACACTTGGGTGATGCCTCTGCTCACTTACTCCTTTGGCATACTAAGGTGGACTTAGACTGAGCTGGACGCCTTGGATACGAGGGTCCGTCAACTGCTCACTACACATCGCATGAGGCACCCACGCTCGTCAGTTATGAGAATGTACATCCCGCGTAAGTGTGGGGGCCGTGGCTTTTTAAACGCCAAGGACCTCCATAACCGTGAGGTGTGCAGTCTTAGGGAGTATTTCCTAAACAACGAGTGTGGGATTCATCGCGATGTAGTAGCAGTTGACAAAGGCCTCACCTCTCTCTCTTTAGCAAACGAGAACTGGCGCAGACCAAAGGTGCTTAGCACCGATGACCGCAGGGCTGTATGGAAGAGCAAGGAGCTACACGGGCGGTTCTACAAGGCCCTTACGGGGCCCGATGTAGATCTGCTCGCGTCGGTGAACTGGCTACGCTTCGGGGATCTCTTCGGGGAAACCGAAGGTTTTGTCTGTGCAATTGCGGACGAAGTAATGATGACGAACAATTACCGGAGATATATCCTGAAGGACGGTACGGTCGACATTTGTCGGGCATGCCGCCGTCCCGGTGAGTCACTCAGGCATATAATCTCCGGTTGTTCTCATCTTGCTAACGGCGAGTACTTGCACAGACATAACCAAGTAGCCAGGATCATTCACCAGCAACTTGCTCTTCAATATGGTCTTGTGGGGTCTGAGGTGCCGTACTATAAGTACGCACCGATGCCAGTTCTTGAGAATGGTCGTGCCACGCTCTATTGGGATCGATCTATCATCACGGACAGGACTATTGTAGCCAATAAGCCTGACATCGTTTTGGTAGATCGATCCAAGCGCCAGGCAGTGCTCGTCGACATCACCATCCCCCATGACGAGAACCTCGTGAAGGCCGAGAAGGACAAACTCAGCAAGTACCTTGACTTGGCTCACGAGGTGACCGCCATGTGGGATGTTGACTCGACGATCATTGTCCCGATAGTCGTTTCGGCGAACGGTCTTATAGCGAAGAGTCTCGACAAACATCTTAAGAGACTCTCGCTAGATGGCTGGATCAAGGGCCAGATACAAAAGGCGGTACTCCTGGACACGGCGCGCATCGTCAGGAGGTTCCTCTGTCTGCAGCCCTAACCACCGGTAGCCTGGGCCCTGCCCCGCTGCCGGCGGCACCCTAGGTTAGGTTTTTTTTAGAATGTGTTTATATTTGTGATGTATTTTTTATATTTTACTTTTTATATAAATTTATTGTAAAAAAAATCTAGCCGAAGTGTAAAAATGAATAAAGGGAATAATAATAATAATAATAATAATGAGGGGCGAGTCACCACCCGCCAGAGGTAACATTCGTACTGATGGTTACGGCGGGTGACATTTTACTATTGCAATAGCCCAAATAAAGAGTCCACCCATACTCCATTTTAATAGCCCGGTTTTTTCTTTTCCATATCAATGCAATATTTCAATCACCTGCTGGGACCTGTTCATGGATGTATCATCTTATTGATATGATCAGGAACGGGTTCCAGCAGGGCAACAGCCACAGCAAATTTCTCCAAGGGGCCTCTACGTGTTGGATCCATATCCCCACGCAAGCCTTTCAAAAGACCGGGACGTATGAGCCCGAGACTATGAGCCGAGAAACAAATAATAATAATGAGTCAAATGTAATCTGTACTTGAACGGGTTATTTTTTTTGGCTTTTTAGTTTTACTGAAGTCGGTTCTTTTTTTTGTTAAATTTTTTTTATTATTTATTTCGTTTCAAATAATCTCTGACACTTGGTCCTAACGAGACTATCTACAATACTTAGGGGCCTTTCATTAATTCCGTAAGGATATTTTTGACCCACTTCCTGTAAGAGCATTCACATTCTGTTAGGAACAGGCGCGGTGCGGTCGCAGCCTGATCTTTATGAATCCCCTCCCTCTAGCAACCCTTACGTAATTAATAAAATAGCCCTCTAGAAATGAGAGCTTTAAATTCGGTAATTCAAGTACCAACAAGACCTCCGGCTCCACACTATCGCAAAGTACGACTTTCTGCAGCGAAGTGCCTCTCCACACTACATTCGCTCAACTTAGGTCAACTTCGCGAGTATAGGCCGGGATAACTTGCACCGACTTGTACAGATCTGCATTCGCATAAATCAACAAGGCATTTATGCAGTTTGGCAAACTTCTTTGTCGTATTGATAAAGAAAGTTCATGCGCTCATGCCTGACCCTTTTCGGCGCTTACGTAATACTTAAACGACCCCTCTCGTGACATCTTTAACGTCATTTGGCTTTGGGTGTCCTCTGATCAGATCTAAGTAGAATAAAGCTTTATTATCTAGTGTAGTGAAATAAAATACAATGTAGGTAACTCTTTCGCGTGTCGGTATTCAGACCAATCTACTCGTTAAAATTTTGTTACGTAGCCAAATCAGGTAACTTAATTTTGCGTGAATTTCACGCTAAGTGCTACAAATACATATTTCATGATGCTAAAAATGTGGCCCATAATTTTGATAATTTATTGTTTTTTTTTTAAAGGTAGAGATGTTTTTTTTATACGCGAGCTATGCCTTTCACCAATTTCACCATTGAATACCAAAGTAATATAGGTACCTACAATTTCAGTCTAATAAAAGAAAGCATATTGCGTAAGGTTCGGTTGATTAAGTGAAATACGAAAAGGGTAAATAATGAAATACATATGGAACCATTAAACACGGTCTCAATCTAAGTTCTCATTATGTATTAATTTAAAAAAATACCTACATCTAGGTTATAAAAAATAATAACATTTATATAATGAATTACTATTTATTATGGCATGTTATATATATATATATACATTTTATTCACTTTTCGCAAATTTGTTCAAACTAAATATGAATGATACGCTATTTCTGTCACCGAGGTTTATGGACGGTCCCTTGCGCAACAATCAAGATCCTGACCTTGTCGGTGTTGTAATGCAACGGTAGTACGACATTGGGTGGTCTCATAAACTATGTAGATGCACACTGACTCAAGTAGGTATGTTGATGAGATGCAGTTTTGTAATCAAACTGATGCACCTCGATTTTTGGTGAAAGTTTGCCCTCAATTTTACGAACGAAGATTAATTTTCTATGATGTTGAGGCGATTGCTTTTGTAAACATACCTACTGCAATCGGAAACCGGAATTCTTATAACATCACTTTGTTGTCCGTTCGGCCACACAATGCGCAGAGACAACGAAAATCTCGAGAAACTGATCGTGGTTGGGAACACCGAAGGCAAAAGATCGTGCGGTCGATCGCCAACAAGATGGACCGATCAAGTAAAAGACTCATCAACCTCTAAATTCTACTCGTTTGTAAGAGACGCGCTGGACAGAAACCGGTGGAGGCAGATCATCCGCGCCAGATGCAACCCTGAAGCTGACCACGATCCTCAGACATGAGGGACCGACTCCAGAGAGAGAGAGAAAAATTCCAAACACACCCGATACCTACTAAAACTGAACATAACAACAAAATTTGGAAATCTTAGCTTCAACATTGGTCAAGATCTTGTCACTTGTTCCTATTCAAGATGGACATCTTGGAAACTACTGGTCCTATTTCCACCAAACATAGCAAAGAACGATTTAAAAAAACCGCACTCAAATTGATCCATCCTTTTGGGAGCTACGATGCCACAGACAGACACACATATACACAGACATACAGATACACATGTTAAACTTATAACACCCCTTTTTTTGTCGGGGGTTAAAAAGGACTCGCAAGGAATGGTAGGATGGGGAAGTGTACTGTGAAACAAGTACATTGCCGATACAATACGACGGACCAATTCAAGTACCAGCGTCCTTTAAATAAAAAATATACACAATATTTATTTTCGTAACAACGTGCCTGATGTTTTTTAACCGACTTCCAAAAAAGGAGGAGGTTCTCAATTCGAACTTTTTTTTTTTTTTTGTATGTTTGTTACTCGATATCTCCGAGAACCGTGAACCGATTTTCAATTATATGTTTTAATCGAAAGGGTATAACTCCGAGTTGGTCCCATTGGCACTAAGTCGGGATCTGATGATGGAATCTTGGAGAAAACGAGGGAACTCTTCAAATGTTATAGGGACATGTACGGCGCTTTCGGTAATTTATTGATAAAGTCAAGAATTTACATTCAGTAAATAGGATTTGGTGTAAGGAAGCTGATGATGAACACCACAGATGGCCACTAGAACTTTACTTCTAAACGGCCAGTGTTTCGAAGGTAGCGATTAGATGTGCCGATTCGGATAGTTAAATTACTAGGAGGAAACAAATGTACATGGTGCTATTGAATACGGTAGCATAAAACTGGTCTGATGCTGGAACCGGAAAGGACCCTACAGAATACGGTAACCAAACAACGTAACCGAGTCGTGTTTGGTGTTACTGGAATTGTCCTGACAAGCATTCTGAGTACATAAGACTTATTTTTTTATTAATCGACTTCTTAATCGACTTCTTAATCGATATTTATTACACAATAACAGTACAATATCTACATAACAGTTCTGGTGCTTAGACGAAAGTATTACAATTTAACACGTACCTAATTACTTATGTTTTATTTATTTACAATCATTATTTATGCTTCAGGGTTAATTATAGAAGGCATCTCCTTAAAATTAAAATCATAATACCTATGTCACCTATGTTATATTTATATAATGTTTCAATATTTAACAATAATGTTTTATACGTGAAATATTATGTACCTACACTAAAGATATAATATCCTATCGGAAACGGAAATGTTTCGCCTCAGCATCACTCGTGATTCGACGCCTAATTTTATGGTTGGTAAGAAGCCACCTCTAAGCTTAATATCGCAAGCAAGTAAAATATTACTCAAAATTATACAAAATAGAATAAGACCCATAACCGAAAATTACCTACGACCTGACCAATACGGATTCAGACAAAGTAGAGGGACAAGAGAAGCCATATTAGCGTTAAGAATGATTATCGATAGAAGAATGGATTTAGATCAAAATACATACGAGTACATAGCATTTATAGATTTAGAAAAGGCGTTTGACAAAGTTAATTGGAAAAATATGATGTCAATTTTAAAGGAAGCTGGCCTAGATTACAGGGACAGGAGAATCATTTTTGAACTCTACAGAAATCAAGACACTGTTATTGAAATTGGAGAGGAAATTAGCACAGCAAGGATTCGTCGGGGAGTTCGGCAGGGATGTCCACTTTCGCCTCTTATTTTTAATATTTTCATAGAGTGTGCCATTAGAAAGTTAATAGAGTCTGGAAAGGGAGGAGTAAATATCAATGGCAATAAAATACAGTTTATTCGTTTTGCTGACGACATTGCAGCCTTGGCACAAACACATAAACAGTTAGAAGAGTTCGTTTCAGAAATGGATATTATTTTTCAAGGGTTTGGGTTAAAGATAAATATAAATAAAACAAAAACACTTTTCACTTCAAAAAAAAATTCAATACATAGACCAATCACTCTAAATAACATACCAATAGAACAAGTCAAACAATTTAAATACCTGGGAAGCATAATCACTGATGACTCCAGATGTACACCGGACATCATCGCTAGAATAGCCATAGCCAAGAAAGCTTTTAATGCTAAAAAAAGTTTATTCAAAGCCAGAATATCGGGCCAAATTCGTAAAAGGCTTATAAAAGTGTACATCTGGAGTATAGCCCTTTATGGAAGCGAAACGTGGACAATGACACAGCGTGATAGAGAACGGTTGGAAGCATTCGAGATGTAGTGCTGGAGACGAATGGAAAGGATAAGCTGGACGGAAAAAGTTACGAATGAGGAAGTGCTTATAAGAGTAAAAGAGAAAAGGTCGTTGTTAGAAACCATTGAAAACAGAAGGGGAAAGATGTTTGGACACCTGCTACGACATGACGATTACATAAAAACCATTATTGAAGGGAAGATTGAGGGAAGGAGGAAGAGAGGAAGACCTAGGAGATCTTATATAGACCAAATCAAGGAGAAAGTGGACGGCGTGTCGTATCAGGACATCAAAACGAAAGTTGAAGATAGAGAAACATGGAAGTTGCTCCACCGACAAGAGCTAAGCTCTTAAATTTCTGATGATGAAGAAGCCACCACAGTTATTGACGTCCTTAGGGGTAACGTTGTCTGGTGGCTTCCTACCATACGTTGCCGTCTCGCGAGATTCATCTACAGCGTTAAATGCGGTGAGCTTTAGCGTTTTCAGTGGTCATTTTGTTATTGTATGCGTCTACCTGTCTAACTGTAGGGAAAATGCGGACAGCAGCTCCGTCTGCAAAATCACCTGCCAAAGGTACATGTCGCCGCTCACATAATAATTCGAACTAATTTTTTTTTGTATGTATGTTACTCGATATCTCTGAGAACCGTGAACCGATTTTGACGTGACAACGTCTTAAATTAGGTTGCGCTCGGAGTCACTCATGAAAAAGTGTAACGCCCGCTCACGTTACGAGGGCCGGTTGTCCCGCTAAAACTCGAGAACGGCTGAACCGATTTGGCTAATTTTAGTATTGAAATATTCGTGGAAGTCAAGGGAAGGTTTAAACGGTGAGAAAATATTGAATAAATGAGTGGAAAATAATAAAAAGGATAATTTTATATTCCCATACAAATACAAACTGTTCGTACTTACCTGTCAAACATATGTTGTCACGTAAAATCTTCGCCCGTAAAACCGACTTTACAGGCAACCATTTTTTTATTTATTTTTTTAATTGGAAAGGGTATAACTCCGAGTTGGTCCCGTTGGCACTAAGTCGGGATCTGATAATGGAATCTTGGAGAAATCGAGGGAACTCTTCAAATGTTATAGGGACATGTACGGCGCTTTCGGTAATTTATTGATAAAGTCAAGAATTTACATTCAGTAAATAGGATTTGGTGTCAGGAAACTGATGATGAACACCACAGATGGCCACTAGAACTTTGATATGAATCACTAAACAGCAAAAAAAAAAATTTTTCAACAAAAAAAAGAACCGACTTCAGTAAAACTAAAAAACCAAAAATAACCCGTTCAAGTACAGATTACATTTGACTCACCCTTCGAAGTCGGTGCCAAACCTCGCGTAAACTATAATACAACTATAAATATAAGAACTGAGTGGTTTGGGATCGACTTCGAAGGGTGAGTCAAATGTAATCTGTACTTGAACGGGTTATTTTTGGTTTTTTAGTTTTACTGAAGTCGGTTCTATTTTTTGTTAAAAAATTTTTTAATTGTATACGCATGTAATGTAAGTAGGTACCTACCTGTTATGTCACTAGTGTCATCACACCTGCAACTGCAGTCTGTGCTGCAATAGTTATGTTCATATTAAGATACTATAGGAAACCCATGGTGTACCTATTGTACGGGCCGATTACTGCTGATCACGCTTGCGATTCTGCGTGATCGCCGGCCTTCATACAAAATTCGCTCGCAAAAAAAGAAAAAGTTTCATATAATTTTATTTTGTTACTACATTACAGGTGAATGCTCGCGTCGCGGTGAAGACCATTAAAATAGTAAGTAAGTACCTAAAGCACGTCACGATAAGCATAATACCTATTATGTTTTTCTTAAGATGACTTGCGATGATTCGCTGTGGCCGTTTCACTCAATAATTCGCATTTAGTAAGTACACAATGTAGTTTTTCATTTAGGTTTACTTTAAAGGAACAACTTTATTTATAACTGACTTGAAAAACGAAGACTAAACATACTTACATAGATAGATATACATATATGAATTCGTTATTAAGATGTCAATACTTTAATTTAATACTAGGTGGCGGCCGCTACTTCGTCAGTATATTTTTTTTCTTAAGCGTAGACGGGTAAAATGTATCCTATCCTATCCTAACCATCTTTGGATGTCCAGCTGTCCCTGTGCCAAAATGGTACAAATCTAGAATAGTATAGATGGTCGATTATAACGTTAGTCAAAAACAACATATGTCATACGACGACAAGTCTTATAATATAACAATAACAACGTACTTTTTTTAAATTTATTTATCATAAAAAAAACTTATATATCTATGTATACCATTTATATTCCGCCAAACTGAGGACAGTTTGTTGGCGGATAAAGCGCTCACAAACATTTTCGTGTGCTACCACTTATAAATTACTTACTTAAATTATTACTTATAACTGCACTAATTTTACTGCTACCCATCAACAACAACGCTGCGCCCCGCGCCGCGGCACCACGCTGCGCGAGTCGAATACAATATGTTTACTAATAATATATGTTTACCTTTATTTTCCTACGTTTAGAAGTTACACAAAGGAGGTACATCTGTAAATTTTACTGTAGGCATTGAATTACTTATCATGCTTACATGCAACCTATAAGTTGTATGTTGTTACGAGTATTATGGGTACTTACACGAAGGAGAAAATGCATTGGAAAGTTGAGTCTGCGGCACTGCAATCGTCCACCATCAACTTTTATATGCCACGGCACTTGGATATCGTCATCATGATAATTTAGCCAACTATCTGCGAAATCTGTTTTTTTTCGGCGAAAAAAAGATCAGAGCTTGTGCTAGTGCGAGAGTGCGTGTGCTAAATCTTATAATGGACCGTTTTCAAGTCCTCGTTATAAATAGCTAATCACAGCTAATTAAGTATCGCATTTTTGGATTTCTTGTGCTCTTATCAGATTTGTCAAAATAGGTATAACATACATTTGATTCTTACAAAAACAGGATTTATTGAAATCTTGAAAATCTAAATTAGAGCACTTTTAGATTTTAACGAAGAGTACATATATATAGGAACATAGCTACGTTCAGTTCTGTTTATTCATATAATTTTAGTATTGTGTCGTAGTTCGTTTCGCTTCAAAAATAAATTATTACCGGTACCTAGTACTTACTTACGGCATTCTACATTGCAATCTTTAGATTGCATGTTCACGAAAACTACTATATCGTAAAAGTTGTTTTTCTCCATAACGCTAATGACGACGGACCAATTATAGACGATGAGAATTTTGGCTACGAAGCAATAAAATTACTTTCACCCATTCATTATGGCGGTCACACCCGATAATCTCCCATGTTCCAAAAAGTTTCCAATCATGTTGTCCCTCTCATACACATCTCGTATGGAAGATGAGAGAGGAGGATGGCATGATGTACAGGTGACTCGGGCATCTGTGAGGGCCAAGGATGCGGTTGCAACATGCACCAACCTCGATAGCTACCGTTGCATTAAGTGTTGCGACTCTAAATAAACAAGAATCTGTTGACTTGCTTTAACAAAGTATTTGCCTGTAGTTTTATAGAATTGATTGCTTTGTTTATTTTCTCGTTGGCAGTGCAGCAGCCTAAGCGGCTAGGTAGCCTAAGCTAACATAACCTAAGCTGTAGCCTGCCTTAGGATGGCGTGGGTTCGTGTTCGAATCCCGGCAAGGGCAAATATTTGAGTGATGACTTCGCATAGGCGTATTTAGGGGGGTGGCCGGATGGGCCGTGCCGTGCCCATCCTAATATGGTCCAATAACCACCCCAAGATGTTGGGTTTCCAATAGAATTTCTGGCTTCATCTTATAAGACTTGGCCAGGCCCCTACCTAGGCCTAGTCGAAAAATTATCTTAGATACGCCAATGCCTGGTCCATGGAGGGTTGCAAAACATGAGAGATAGTAGAATAGTGAACAAGTAAACAAGAGCTACATATTTTAATAGATAGGTATTATTACTATTTGTTACAGCTCTGGGCTGTTACTTTCCCTTCTCACGTTAAGACAAATAAGAAGAAACATTAGAAACCCGACTTGTTGACACGACCACACAGTTCAGGGACGAGCGGCCTGCATTTGTACCCTACGTGCATGTAAATTTCTTTTGTGCAAAACATGTGTCTACCTGCCTCCATAAATATGAAAGCAGTGACGTCATACTCTCTTGTTATTGCTGAATTTCAACAACTTCCTGAAAGGCATTTGCATGAAACATAGGTACTATAAATGTACTTGCAAGGCTGGCATATATTGCCGCGGGTTCGTATGTCGCGCGAGTCAGCGTCACCCGTCTTGCTCGCGCGGTATTGAAAGGAAAGCGACGGTAGTAGGTATTAGCGCGATAAAGAGTTTCAGTCCCGGGGAAGGATATAGGATAACGATAGCAACGGTAGGGCTGCCATCTCTAAACTCGCTGAAACCGGACAAAGACTTTAAAAAACCCGGACTTTTGGCGTAAATTGCATTTGTTCCCGGGACACGTCTGAAAATAATATTATTGAAAAAAATTAGAGAAATGAAGCTAGTGCCTCGCATAAAAAGAGTCCGGATTGTCCCCGGACACTTTTTGAAAACCCCCCCGGACGGCCTCCGAACTATAGGACAAATAAATCCGGGGAACCCGGACTGATGGCAGCCCTACTTATAGGGGTAAAAAGAGGGGTTGGATTTAGTATGGAAGTGCGGTCTTCTATGGGTTTTAGTACAGTAAATAGGTAGGTGGGTACCAGTGGCGGATTATCCCTAAGGCAAAGTAGACACGTGCAAAGCCGCAAAGGGGCGCAAAGGGCCGCAAAGGAGCGCAAAGGGGCGCCGATGAGGTTTTTGCCTAGGGCGCTCTCGACCCTTAATCCACCACTGGTGGGTACCTTCTACTTATACATATATATGCTCTACTTAACTGAATGTTTGGCAGGCAATTTTAAATACTGGTTTTCAAAGTCACCACTTTATTTTAAATATACACAATAGGTATTTATTTATATTTAGTAAAATTGGCAATCTTCTATAGTTACCTATTTTTCTTCCTTTTAGTCACCTTGATTTTATCCTGCCTTTACGATTTGCTATGCTGCCGGTAGCAGTCATGCTAATATGCCGGTTGCTGCGAAGAATATTTCCGTTTTAACATTTCATTGTTGTGAATTATTCACAGCGAACAATGACATGTTAGTGTAGCAACAATCACGACATGACATGATCACTGGAATCGTTCTTCCTTCTCGCGGAGGGAAATTGCCAGTGAATTACACGTCTTATACCTATCTACCTACTAGGTAGGTATAGGTATATAAGACGTGTAATTCACTAGTAGAGTTGGTAGTTGATAAGTAATTATAATTACATTGACTTATCTTTAGGTAGGTAGGCAAATCAGTTATCATCATATCATTAAAATTTACATTGTGATTTCTTTGATTTGCTTTTTAAGTTTAGTGTGGTCAAAGACGTTTTACCGCGAAAAAATTAAAAGTTAAAATAATAATACTTAACCTTTTGAACGTCAAACGGTAAAGCAATTCACCGTGCCTCGGACGCCACAGCAGAAAAATAAAAAAGTGCTCTAAAAGAAATTGGGCAAAATGGGCTTTGAAAAACACATGTAGTGGTTTAAATGACCATGTTTTTGACCATTGAAATTTTGTCAGTGGCACAATTTTTCCGTCGTTGCCGTCTTTGGCGCTCAATAGGTTACGCGCGGAGTAGGTAGTAGGTAGACGTCTACTCTGAGACAACATGTTGTAAGTACGTATAATCGTTAAATTAAAAAATATCGTCAAAATCCGTTTAAATAAACCGCTTTATCTTTAATCACTTGTAATTTTAAGGTACAAACAAAATATATCTCTTTCAATTAATCTGTTTCAAATGCAGATAAAAAATAGGTTGCCCACCATTAATAACGTAAGTTAAGTAGTTATAGGGACTGTAGCAAAGAAATAATGTGTGTTTTTATGTAAGGTACACAAAAAAATACATATAAAAACTAAGTTTCAATGCCGATTGATACGCCAATTACGCCATTAATAATAATAACGTAAGAACCAAATGTTTGGTAACGCAAGTCCCATTAAATTTAATAGCCGACAAATACATAAATATCGATGAAAATAAAAACAAACGTACCTTCATCAAAGCGAAGCGCTGATCATCGTCGATTCCAGTGATCGGAGAAACAGGCATTATTTTCAAACAACTGTTTTTTATTTTACTAATAAGTATTCCCACAATGAGTCTCGTTAACTACCGCGTCGCGTGTGATTACCTCGAACGTCAACGGTCGACTGAGGAAGTGAGGATTTGTGGAAAGGAAATGGAAATGAAATGACAGCGCGATAATGCGCGCGCGCATAGTTTGTATTGTAACTACGTATACACAGAGACACAACCACAACTGTCGGTTTATAATATAAAGTAAGTATAAGTAAGTTGTGTATTAAACTCGTGAGCCAAGTTAAGTAAAATCTGACAGATTATGCACAGTATTTATTAAAGGTTGGTCAAGCTCAGTAATCAGGAGCACGAGATTGCAACTTGCAACTGGAGGTGGTGACAACCATAAAAATATATGAAGATATACATTCGGATTTATGATGGCGTAAAAATAGTTTTATGCTGTTACACTATCAAGTAGATTTTCCGACAATCACATCTCAATTTATATTGTTATATATGAGTATAAATGTATTGACAGATACAACAATAATATCCAATTTCTAGCAACATATATCAAAGGAAGTGAACCACAGAAGTAGATGTATGATGATCATGTGACGACAAAAATCATATGTCAAGGCAATCAAATAATAATACAATTAATTAAAAAATATTTATTTGAAAATATGGTATATCAAGTGTGTTGGCATTTAATGCTGCTTATAATAAATTATCATTATCACAACTATTTTATTTGCCTAATTTCATTTCATTTTGCTACTTATCAGCAGTTATTTAAAAAAAAAAGTATATCTAGACACAGGTCTGGCCTTAGACTTACCAGCACCCTGAGCACCCTGGGTCATTCCTTATGTGGCGCCCTGGGCACCCTAGACCTGGTTAAAGAAACGCCCTTTAGGAGCCAGTGTCTCAGGTCCGCCACTGTGTAGACGCATACAGAAAATTAAATGTTGTTATACATGTACGTACTGCTTTCCATCCTTTTCTAGGTATAACACCGTACACATATTCAGACTGACAAGTGGTTGGACATTTCTTTAAATACATAATTTAAATTACACAATAAACAAAAAAATATATTATATGTATTTAAAAGAAGCTTTTTTATGAGAGGATATCGGGAGTATTACTTTGTATACAATAAGAGAAATAATACCATGTTTCATCATTAACGCATATCATTATTATACTCTGGGGCGTACAAATGATTTAACACTAAGCTGACAATAGGCATCAAATTATTTGTGCACCGAAAATATGTACACGGTATGTTTAGTCCCGCACTCAATAACTTAATCTTTTACAACTGTAAAGACAACCCCCCCTCTGTCTGGCTCTTCATCAACCACTTCTTTGTCGCTCCCCTCCATGTCGGAATCCTCAGAATTGGCAGCGTCTCTGTAATGTCCAAATGATAACACATCCCTCGGCAAAACCGGCATTTTGATTCCAGTCCTTTCCATCAACTTCTCAGCAGCATGTTGAGCTTCAACTGACTTCAAATGGATGTTATATTCCTTCTGTAATTTTAATGATTCTTCTAAACCCAAAATTTTGGCTGGACCATGAACAATTGGAGGCGGAGTAGCGGCTGTAACTTCCCAATGCCTGTGCTTTTTCCTCAGTACTTCCTTTTCTGGGTTGTGGACATCAGACTTTGTCGTTTTGTAAGGTTTAAAGTTTCCTGTTGTTTTTGGCTTTGGATTACTTTCAGTCATGTCAACTAAATACTTTATATGAGGCAGTTCATCTATTTTTGCGAAGTCATCAGGTGTTACAAGAGGTTTTTCAGGTGGCAGAACTTTGACTGTTTTCTCCTGAGCCGTACTTTGACTTAAAATTTGTAGTACATCTTCAGGCTCACTATCATCATCCGAATCCAAATATGTATCAGATTTGGATTTCCCTTGCCATTCCAGGTCCTGTACACATTGTTTGTTTACTGTGTTAAGGGTTAGGTTATCGAGCAGGCGACAGGCCTGTTCTTCTTCTTGCTTTGCTTTCAACTCATTGTCAATCTTATCGTGTAAGGCTTGAATTTTGGCTCCCCTGTCAGCCAATTTACTTATAAAAGGTTTATTATTTAATAGTTTCAACTGTCTGTCACGAAGCTCTAGAAGCTCAGCAACTGTCTTAGAGGATAAATTGGTTATTTTACCATCAATTTCTGTTTTAGGTGGGGGTGGTAAGATCCCGGGTATTTTCTTGTTTATCTTCTTCATCGTTTGTGCGACTGTCATGTTACTACGTACAACAAAGTTATGAAGCTCACTTAAAAATCGCAGATTATTAATAAAAACAATCGAATATAAGAATATTACGAAATATGAGGAAAGCTACAAAGCATCCAAAATATTCCATCAAACAACGTCACGTCAAATCAAAATTCAAATGTCAATATTGTCAATATGACAAAAATTATGAGTGAATGAAATATTATCCATCTGTGGAATGAATGAATGAAATTGAAAACCAAAGACAATACAAAATAACCGAATATTTTTTCTATAATAAATAATCGAAATGTTAATCTTTTTTTTTTTTTTTTTTATAACGGCACAACATAGTGGCTCCACTTCGCCTGATGGTAAGCAAAAAGGGGAGCCCAAGTCGCAATGGCAACTGACGAGAAACCAACGGTGCCAAGTCAGTTGACACTGCCATGCTGGCCCGAGAGATGCTTCTTCACGCTTCGTTTGAAGGGTCCCAAGTTATAAGAAGGAGGAAACACATGAGCCGGCAAGGAGTTCCATACTTTAATAGTTCGGCAGTTTAATAATCGTTCGAATCGAGTGCTAATGCCAAATATCTAGAATCCAAAATATAATTTAAATCTTGTAAAAAAAATCGGAGACGTCACTGTCACTGTCAAATTCTAAGTAGAGCAGAGCAGAGCTGTAGTAGCGTAGCTTAGCGTTCATTAGTCCTTCGTGGGAATAAAAAATCAATATTTTGAGTCGATTTGAGCGTCAAGATTGCAGGATGCTCAAATTATAGCAGAAATATATAAATGTTCAACGTTTTTTAAGTAGCCATAATGGACGAAGCAACCGTAAGTCGAACCATTGCCTAAGTCGAGTTCAAATTGTAATAATATCTTACTCTCTCATTTCATATTACTACAAGCATAATACATTGTCCCTTAATATTTATTTATTTATTGTGGTATGTGATAAAAATTGTTTTCAATGTTGTTTAATTCACATTGTGTGGTCTGTTGCAGGTGCCTTTACATTTGGAGCCAATGCAGCCCAAAGACCTATGTGAGAAAAGGCTGTGGATCGGGAACCTGGACACTAGAGTTAATGAGTATGTAATTTTATTTTGCTTCACAGAATTTCTAACATTTTTGTAAAAAATTGTGTGATAGAATGAACTACAACAAAGCCGAAAAACAAAGCGCATAAGTTCAGGAGTCTCAGCTCTGAATACGATTTTGTTCCGTTTGGGTTACCCTTGGTCAGTGGAAGCAGATTGCGAAATGACTCGAACAACCATGGTCGACACCATGGGGGCCCGGAGAGCTGGCAGCTTCCTCGCTGAACATATTAGTGTTGCTACTCAGTGAGGAAATGCTGCCATGCTTGTTTTAGCATATATTTTAGCTAGTCACATTCTTAGAATCTGGGGGCACGGCAGTGCCCCCGCCAAGACGAGCAGAAAAGAAGCGGCGCACTACCTGCCTTTTCTCAAACCGAAATTTAAAAATACCTTACTAAAAGAAATGAGATCCCACCAAAAACATTTCATGTAAAATTGTAAATGGACCGTCTGGCCCATACGGTATCAAGAAATTAAGTTTATGTCTTCATGATCCGTCCGTTAGGCTTATTTACGGTACTTTATGAAACGGCCAAGCCATACTTTTGAAGCCAAGGTGTAGGATTAGTAAACTCAGGGCTTAGGGGCTTGGCTTTTCGAGGGATCTGACAACTTTTACCCATTCCTTCAATTGCTCAAAGGTTAACTGGAAGAGATCCCTAATAGGGATAAGTTCGCCTTTGTACATATTTCATTTGTTATCAATGTATTTATAACCAGTTGTTGTGTACAATAAAACGTTTACATACATACATACTTTTTTTACAGCGAAAGCGTTATGAGCATGTGAGTCTTGGCCGCCAATTTTACATGAAATGTTTTTGGTGGGTAGAATATTATAGAATACTCTTTATTGCATACCTCAAAAAACAAGAAATAGTAATACAGATGACATCATTACAAAAAGAAAAGCCTTGTTGAAAAGGATTATAATTCATATATACATATATTTTTAATTCACCAAGGTTCCTTTCCCTGCAATTATATAACTGTTAAAATTTCTCATTACCGGTATCAACTACTGAAAATGGTCCGCGTGTATGGCAACATCGAGAAGTTCGACATGCTGTTCCACCGCAGCGGGCCAGCGGCGGGGCAGTCGCGGGGCTTCGCCTTCGTCACGTACAAGCAGCGGCAGGACGCACTGTTGGCGATGAACTCGTTGAACGGGCAGCTGTTGGGATGTAAGAAGATCTGTGTGAAGTTCGCTAAGAACTCTACGGTAAGTCAAAACTTTTGTATTTATTTATTAATTATTAAAATAATCACACAGTATTACAGTTTGACACTAAGGCACTGTGAAATTTATAATATATAACAAAACAAGACACTAGTATAGCACAACAGATAAAACATTAACATTACAAATAATTAACTAAAGAAGGACGGTCATCCATCGCATCACAGAACCTCATACATTTATCACATATTCAGATACATGCGAAAAACATCACTGATGCGAGGTGATTCACCACTTGTTCTCGCTTTACAATATCTGTACGAGCTCCTCGCATCAGTGTGATGTTTTCGCATGTAGCTGAATATGTGTACCGTACGCGCTTTAGGAAACGCCAGTAAATCGCGGGTTCTGACTACCTATTGTATGTCTTATGTAACATCTGTACATTGTACTTGTACTTTCTACCTTAGTAGCATCTTACAAGATGACTTGCACACCAAAAACAGTTTACAGAAAAATACACATTACAATTACAACGAAGTGTTTGCATACTTACCAAGTCCCAATAGCTAAACTGTAGGTATTTAATTCTGAGGATTCCACTTATTATTACAAATGATATGCTCTCACAGGAGGACCAAGACCGCCCGAAGCCAGAGCTGGGTATAGCGGCTCTGTCGGGCGCCAAGCCTGAACTGAAGCTCAGCAAGAAAACCGCCATCCAATCAATTGAGGCCAAACTCAAGATGATGGAGAATATGAAAGCTGGCGACGACTTCGTCATCAACAAACTGGCGGCCGACGAAGCCCCAATTATAAGGCAGTATCAGACCAAACAACATCAGCCGAAAACTAACACAGCCTTTAGACGCCGACATCCCTATCATAGGAGAAGATAATTTATTTTTTAAGTGTTTGCTGGCAGGGCTCGGATACCGGTATTCAGCTCCATACAAAATACCGGTATTTAATTTCAGTTTTTCACTTTTTATTACACATTTTTAATTAATTTCCAAGTTCTATATAAATAACAAAATTCTAGAACATAGAAAGATACTTAAATTTTAATGAATATTTATTATTTGGTGCCGATCTCCGCTGGATTTTCGCAAGTTTGACTGTACACAGATGAGTCTATTAATTCTGCAGCGTTTGAGATTCGAGATTCTAAGTTTAAAAATACTCATTATTTTTTTTAAACTGGAAATTGACCGGATGTCTACAGGAAATGGGTGACAGCACGTCTGAGATTTATCGGTACAGTCTGACCAAAAAGAGGAGAAATTAAAAAGTGGCAATACTGTAGTGTCGTCCCTTTATTTATTTATTTAAACTTTATTGCACAAAACAAGTCAGTACAAATGGCGGACTTAATGCCAAATGGCATTCTCTACCAGTCAACCATAGGGCCAAACAGAGATACTAGAAGTGGGAAGTGGTTTCTAATCAATCTAAGAAAACGGGGACGACACTACAGTATTGCCACTTTTTAATTTCTACTCTTTTTGGTCGCACTGTAATACGTGCTTGCTGGAATAATCCCTAGTTACTTTGTTTTATTTGTTCTTATAGCGAGACGTCATCAGAACAAAGGCATCATTGAAATGAAATGAAATATTTATTAGCGTGAGAGAGTGACGGGCGATGCTATGTCGCGAAGTATCGCGAAGCATAGTTGTGCTAGACGGACTGGACGGACGTTATCTCATTTATATAAGTGATCTTTTTCAAAAATAAGTTTTAACAGTATTAGTTATGTAGTGGATTAACTTGAAAAAAAAAAATTTAACAAAAAAAAGAACCGACTTCAGTAAAACTAAAAAGCCGAAAATAACCCGTTCAAGTACAGATTACATTTGACTCACCCTTTGAAATCGATCCCAAACCACTCAGTTATTATATTTATATATTAAAGTTTACGTGAGGTTTGGCACCGACTTCAAAGGGTGAGTCAAATGTAATCTGTACTTGAACGGGTTATTTTCGGCTTTTTAGTTTTACTGAAGTCGGTTCTTTTTTTTGTTAAAATTTTTTTTTTTTTCGCTTTTTAGTGATTCGTATAAAATACTTATGGCGGGGTGATCAGGGAGGTCTTGAAGGCATGCATCTCGTTTGAAATATCTCCTAACTCCTAACTGTTAAGGAGTTGTACCTTCCATCATCAGTTCAGCATGAGAAGATGATGACTACCATATGCAAATACTTAAATAGTTTTAGAAAATACATGAAAAATATTATGAGTGCCTATAAAATTTCAGGAATTCCTTCGATTCCTCATGGATCTCGTCATCCGATCTTCACCAAAATTTTATGGAACCAACCTTGAGATGTCTATTCATGAACCTAAAAAGAATTTTCCAAATCGACTCATAAATGACGGAGTTATGAGGTAACAAACATTAAAAAAAAAAAAAAAAACATACAACCGAACTGAGAACCCCCTCCTTTTTTTGAAGTCGGTTAAAAATGCTTTTGTTACATCTGTAATAGTTTTAGTTCTCTGGCCTAAATCTCAGGAGACAAGTTTCTGTTGTTTTCCTATGATTGAAGTGAAACATGTCTGTGTGTGGGTGTATAATTGATGGATATAACAACGTTTCATATAATTTCACTTGATAAAACAACATTTAATATACTGTTTCATTTGATATAACAACAATTAGCATCATTTCATTGGGTATAATTTCAATTTGATATAACAGAGTGGTTAATGGGAGAAGTAGATTTCGGTCAGAGACAATCGGAGCTTCCTTTCACGTTGGTACTGTCAGTGTGTTCATTGTTCCGTAGGTGTTTTATGAAAGTTTTACTTAAGAATATTTGGAATCCTGATTGTAGTTTTCGAATAAGGTCAGTCGGGAAAAATGTACCAGCTGGTTAAGCGCACCCCAACTAGACAAAGCGCTTATACAGCCGTAATAAGCTGAAAAACCGGCCAAGTGCGAGTCGGACTTGCGCACCGAGTGTTTCGTACAAACACTTCCCATCATAAGTTTGCGCCCGGTATAGCAGGTGCAAAATTAACGCAACCGATCACGTTTGTTGTATGGGGGCCCTACTTAAATATTTATTTTATTCTGTTTTTAGTATTTGTTGTTATAGCTGCAACAGAAATACATCATCTGTGAAAATTTCAAGTGTCTAGCTATCATGGTTCATGAGATACATGGCGACAGACGGACAGACAGACAGACAGACGGACAACAGAGTCTTAGTAATAGGGTCTCGTTTAACATTTGTACCTTTCGACATTTCGTTATGGTATATTCGCTTGGCCCGCAATTGTCCCGTCTGATTTTACATAATACAAGTTTGTTATAGTCCGGATTTAATATGTATTAAAACTATTTTGCGTTTGCTTGTAGCTATTTATACGTGATTGATGAAAATTTTGGCGTTCTTTTTTTATCTCTATAGATTACCATTTGTATAGATCATAACATACTATAATCGGTCTGTGTTTTCATAAAAATAAGGTTAATAGATACTCGAGTCTGTATACTTCAATTTATACAAAAAAGTGCTGAATTATTCATTGCACAGTAGTAATTGGTATTGCACAGGATCACTGACAGCGCTATTTTTTCCTTGAATTTAGCTATAATCATGTATAATCAATCAGTTAGTACAAATTCAATTCGGACTAACGTTAGGTTCTCCGTTAAGTGACATTATGTAAGTCTGATATTAATAATTTTATATTGTTTGTAGTTAGTTTGCTAGTCTTAAATGTTCAGTGTTTGTGTCTGTTCAATAAAATTAACCCATAAAACTGATTCATTGTTTTTTTTATAGTGCATTCGCGATAAGAAAATAGTACCTCAACAGAGTAACTGTAAAAAAAATTACTGCGGCTGTTCAATAGCAACGGGGCTTTCTAATTTCTATTACTGTGTCCTTATTGGTCGAGGGGCGTGGCTTTAAATTCGAATCCACTAAGGTTGTCGATCGATTGATAAGGATTTAATCAAAACATCAAAATGTAATAAATATGTTTATTTGCCAAATTATTTGCTCATAACTAGATAAATTACTGGGCTTAGTGAAGTTTGTATATCACCGGGAGTAACATTAAAAGGTCTTATTTGATTTGCTTCATATATAAAAAGTACAAAAGAAATGTACGTTAATTTAGCAAATTTAACTACTGGTAAGAGTATTTTCATACATTTTGTAATCCTAAACAAAATAATTTCATATTAGGTATCCATATCCTTAATCACGTCAATCGCATATACATATAATTTTCGCAGTGCATATTGTTCATAATATGATATATATAGGATAAATATATGCATTGAAAAGCTAGATTATTAAGGATACGGCCACCGTAACAAGCAGATATTGTATAATAACAGAAAATGTGCTGTTGGCCGGGTGCATGACGTTAGCGCCACCTAGCGTTCACAACTTTGGAGGGGGTCTGTCAAAAGTGTTAAATAATGGACGCAATAAAATTAAGGTAAAAAATTGAAAATATTGATTGTAGAGCACCTAACAAGTATAAAATCTGTTTGTTTTTAATGTGAAACACATTTGGTTCTTAGCTTTATTGAAGAAAGTAATTATTATATATGTGTTTAATATTATTATGTCAATTTACTTCTTTGTTGTTTCCTTACAAATTAAAGGAAAAAAATAATGTTTTATTATGTTTATTTTCAGATAGTTGAAGAATTACTACTATTTTCAAAACTGGCTTCCAAAGCATCGGTCAGAACATAAGGTTTCAGCTTCAAACCGAGAGTAAAGGGAAGTCGTTAGTTTTGGCACATTAATAAACAAACAATAAGTAACATTTACAAATTATAAGTAATTTTACATTTCATATTTTTGAAACATTGTAATAATTCTATCATAATAATATTATTGCACTAAATAGATAAAAATATGTTCAGTTTAATACACTTACTTTATTTTTCTAGCAACAGCGATCCAATTCATTTTCTGATCTTGTTTCCAACTCGGTGTAGGAAAGCATAACATTTGCAATTGCTATTTCGTCCTGTATTATTGCAGTTTACCACACAATTACACCTATCGTGACCTATTTTACTTATTTCAGTTTCTTATTTTATAGTACAAAACGTAAGCATTATAACTGAAAAGTATGACGTTTGACAGAAACAGAGAGGCCAAAGTTACCACTTTTGGCCACATCAAGCGCTGCGATCATTTTCGCTTTCCCTACGCGACCTCTGCACCCGGCCAGTAGGCGGGGATAAACGTTCAAGGCTTCATGAGCACATTTTCTGTTATAGTTTGAATCACATTTGGTAAGCGAATCCCATTAGCTTTGTCCCGATGAACAATACCATTATCTGTATTGTTAGCTGCGGCCACAACTGCCACTTCAAAATGTAAGGCGTTATAAGTGCAAATTACTTTTACACTAAATTAGTCTTTAAGTCAAACGAAATAAGGTTTACTCTTAAACAAAGAGAACACAGATGTTGGTCACTTCGTAAGTGAAAGAGCAGTGAAGCTCGTTTCGAGGCTTATAAGACAATGAAGTGACCAACATCTCTGTTCTCTTTGTTTAAGAGTAAACCTTATTTCGTTTGACTTAAAGACTAATTTAGTGTAAAAGTAATTTGCACTTATAACGCCTTACATTTTGAAGTGGCAGTTGCGGCCACAGCTAACAATACAGATAATGGGTATTGTTCATCGGGTACAAAGCTAAGTGGATTCGCTCAAGCAAAAGGATTATTTCTATATATATAGACTAACATGAGATGATAATTAGATCAAAATTCAACCTTGACAAAATAATTTGTTGAAAAATACATCGTAGTTAGTAACTAACTACGGTAAAAGGCACTAAACTTCAAATAAAACTGTAAAGAAAAGTGGTATCCATAAGTTATGGATGGCTAAATAATATAATCAGCTAGTTACATTTTACTAACTAATAAAATAACTGGGTTTTAAATGCACATATTCATAAATAAGGATGGTTTAAAATAATCAGAAATATACTTCAATCCGATTTTATGTATAGTGAGCAAAAGATTAACCCTGCCATACAATCATGTATGGCAAACAGTTCCCCCAACCAAACATTAACTTTACTCCTTGCAACTTTGGACTGTTATGACAATTGAAATTTGTACAACCAGTATAAAAAGTAGCAAGGTGAACAACGTATCATGTGAAGATAATAATTAGCACCTGGATCTAGTAGCTATTTTTGCTGCTCACTGTAACATAAATCGTATGTTGACAACCAAAACTCACCAAGTAACAAATACCTACTTAAAATAAAGCTCGTATCTCAGTATCAACTACAAACAAGATAGTTCCGAAGAGTAGTGACAGAAATTCTAGTAAATTTTGGATGTCGACACGAGAAATATTCTTAACCTGATGATATTAATTGAAAAGCTAACAATTCACATAACGCTCTCACTGGTCCTAAAACCGGGAGATATACAGTTGGACAACGAACTGGCCAACTTCTGGGAAGGACTAGCCATCATCAGGAAGTCATCATCTTCTTCTAGCTTCCTCTTCATGCCGGCATACTGCGTCTCATTCTTGTCTCTGCCCCAGTCTTTATACTCTATACACAGCGGCCATATTATTTTTCCGGACCTAGAAATTGAATTTAAGTAAGTTAGTTTTTAATGTTTCAATTTGCTAGAGGTATGTGGGGGTGATTTAACAATATTGTCTAGGCAGAGATATTATAAATATTCGCTGGGTGCGAAGTAGGTGGTGGGGGAACCACGAATCGATCGCAGCGCGCGCCGTGGCCAAAAAAGGAACTTTCGTCAGGCCAACTGTCACTTTTTACTAGCGAAATTAAGGCATCTAAAAAGTAATAAATATGCGGCACGAAACCTGCAGCGTAGTTAAAGGCAAAAACAGTGATCACAAATTCAAAAACAGTAATCATAAATAAATAAATTTCCACAAGCAAGTTGGAAACGAGAACAACGAATTAAATGGATCAAGCGGAAAAATTTAGTATAACCTATAGAACAATATTTTTAATATTATATGTTGTATGTTGTAGGGAGTAGCATGTTTATGCGTTTATTTTCTTTTACATTTTGGACATGTTGAGCAAAAACGAATTGTTTCCCATTTTATTGTAGTTTGGGATTTGAAAGCGTTGTTGTGTTTGATTGAGCAGAATCTAGTTATAATAATTAATTTGGCCATGTTTAACTGAAAAAACAAAATAATCTGTATTATTACGAAAATACAGTCATAAATGATCGGTTGCATTACGCATGAAATGCGTTTTTCGGTTAAATTTGTTTATTTTGTAACTTACTTCTCGTGAAGACAACCATGGAAAGGTCCGTGTGAATTACATCTGAAAGTCATCGATTTTGCTATTTTAGACGGGAAATAAAGAAGGTCAACTTTTTATCGACACTATAGATTAACATAATCTAATAAAATGAAAGAAAATTACGATATTTCATTGAAATTATTTGTTTGTTTACTTACTATTCGTAAAGACAGTCAGCCATTTGACATTAAAAAGCCCGCCGTAATTGTAACCGCTAGTTGTCGCTGTCATCGCGCACCCAGCGAATAGTATGAGTGCACTAGTAAACACGAATTTCATTTGTCAATGATAATTTTGCATGCCAGTTTCTGGTGGAATGTGTGTGTCTAAAATAACATTTGTATACCAGCTTTTGTACCACATTTTTAAGCAAAATAAAGATATTTGTATGAGTGTTATACCAGCATTCATAATATGGTATACCCAGTGAAAGTAAATTGTATAATTGAAACTAACTAATTGCTAACTTTTGGACATTATACTATTTTAAACTGGACAACAACTGCAAATAAGACGTGCTCTGTCTACTAGCCGCGTCCCCACTGGGCGAGCCGCCTCGCGCGGCAATTGCCGCGCGCGGCGGCGCGCTGTGTGTACGCGCCTCGCCCGCGGCGCCCGCACGCTTTGCCTCGGCCGAGCGCTGCCGCGGCCGAGCCGCGCGCTGTCGGTTTTTGTCCGTGCTCAAAGGTGCCTCGGTCGTTTGCCGCGCGCAGTGTGGACGTACACGTGTTTGCTTCGGTCAAATTATGACAGATAAAACAAAATGGGGTGCGACACTTACGTATTACGCGAAACGGAATAACCGTAACTAAATATTATGTGCTATTTGTTTGTTTTAAACATAAAAAAATATTGAATTAGCTTTTTTTTGGAAAATTCTTTGTATGAACGTAGCAACAAGTCAAAAATCAAAAGCTGATTGCGTGCGGCGGCGCCATATTGTTTTATCTGTCAAATGGGCGAACAAGACGGCTCGGGCTTGCCGCGCGCGGCATTCGGTGAGCGTAATTTCATCCAATGCCCGAGGCATGCGCCGAATGCCGCGCGCGGCAATTGCCTCGCGAGGCCGCTCGCCCTGTGTGGACCCGGCTACTGATTTGTATGAAGTCACAAGCCTGTATCTTCATAGAAACGTCATACTAACAGAACAGAACGTTTTTGACATTTCATAAAGAGTAGCTGATTTGAGTTGTCATCAAATACCGCATTTGTCAGTTTTATTTAAGCCTTGTCAAATAGACAGAAAGTTAACAATTTATTGAAGTTCATGTCGCATGTGTAGGACATTGGAACTCAGGAGTAGACTAGTAATTGAACATACGTCATGATTATACTCGTACCCCGGGGTATACAGCTAAATTAATAGAAAGCTACAGTACTTTTATCTCACGAGCGCGGGTGAGCCATGTTTGTGTGAGTAGATTTACATGCACATTGGCTCTGTGTGGGTGAGCTCGGGAGCGAACAGTTCCGGATCACCCACACAGAGCCAATGTGCATGTACATTACTCACACAAACTCAATAAATATTTATTTTATTTATTTATTAGGTTTGCCAACAGGTACAATACTATATAACATACATAAAAAACAAATGCAAGTACGAAACATATCGGAGTATTTACCCAATTACAGGCAAACACAACGTGCGTTAAATACTTACACGGGCAGCATATAAGGGTCATACGGGAACCAATCGTCGCACTCGGACACGTTAGTCGCCTGTAGAGTGGCTCTCGAGTTCTTCTCGATGATGGCCTGGCAGTACACGACCTGGTGCGAGCGCGTGACGGACGAGAAGCCGCGCGTCACCTGCGGGGGACACGTGCGCAGCGGGTTCAGGTTGCACGTCACCAGCCGGGGTAGGTTTAGGGATTCTACGAAGTTTACGTCTGGAAAGGAAAGAAACAGTGTTCTGTTACTTTTGACAAGATGGTTGAAACTTGGGTGTAATAGATCTGATTTCAAACCTATTCATTGTGCGTTAAATTATTTACCTATTCAAAGATGCTTCATTTCTTAACTGATGATGGTTAAGAAACCAAACATCTTTGAGAGTTTCTTTTTAAATGGTTAAATTTGCTTTATAAAAGTTTTGAGATATCTAGAACAGAATCGAATATTCTTTATTGCACACCTCAACGGGAAATAAATATAAACACACACACATTACACGTAACATTCAATAGATGTAAACAACAGGCGGTCTTATCGCTAAAGAGCGATCTCTTCCAGGCAACTTTTGGGTAGCGAAATTAAATAATAAAATTGGGCAAGTGCGAGCCCGACTCGCGCATGAAGGGTTCCGTACCTATACATATATAATCTATAAAAAGTTTGTTGTATGGGAGCCCCCCTTAAATATTTATTTTATTTTTAGTATTTGTTGTTATAGCGGCAATAGAAATACATCATCTGTGAAAATTTCAACTGTCTAGCTATCACCGTTGTTGAGATACAGCCTGGTGACAGACGGACGGACGGACGGCGAAGTCTCAGTAATAGGGTCCCGTTTTTACCCTTTGGGTACGGAACCCTAAAAACGTAAGAAATGAGCATTGCATGGGTTTATGAGATATTTACGGTTGGCAGAAAAAAAAAACTCTTATACACATACATATTTGGAAAAGTGGAGATGTTGGTATTTGAAAAATAAATCGATATTATAAGTACACATATCTGCAGTAGCGCAAAGAAAATGTATCACCACTTCGTTAATTTGCCACTGCTGTGAAAAGAGTACAATGAAATGTGAACATGTGTAATGTATGGTTTTCATAGATGGCGCTAAGGTTAAATACCTTTCAAAAACTATACAGGGTGGGCCCTGTAACTAAAGCAAAAAATTAAAACAGAGATACCTTAAAGTATCCACAGTTATTGCAAAGTGGTCCTAATGTTCCAAAGTTCCTAAATTAGGAGAAATATTCACATAAAGTTAAGATTTCCCATGAATGAGTTTTCACATTGCGATATTGTCGTTTAACGGTCGTAAGATATCTTGGTACCGGGCATTTTGACAGTTTCTCACATACGTTAATGTGAATTATTTTTTAAAAGGAAAATTAACAAAGGTAATTATTATTGCAAATCTCCGTAAAGGACACCGGTTTGATTTAATGATTTAAAAATGTTTTTAACTTTATGGTACGTTGACAATGTCAAGTTCGCAAAACGTATTATCACAAATTCAAAATGCCAAGAATAAATTACGATTCACACGAATTGTGTGACATGATTTTAATTTACGGAGAAACCAGAGGTAACGCACACCGAGCTCTAATGCTGTACTGCGAACGATATCCCGATCGAAGGCATCCAGCCAACGGCCGAGTCATCACCAACGCCGTGCAACGCGTGCGGGACAACGTGCCTGTGACTGGAGCAGTACAACCGGCACAGGGCCCGGGTGCGGCATTTAATGTAAGATTGGCATTAGAACAAAGAATAATGCGTCATTTTCGGCAACGACCAACGACCAGCACCAGAAAAGAAGGTCTTATGTTTGGAGTTAATCACCGAATAATACAAAAAGTCTTAAAACGAAGAAAACATCACCCTTATAAATTTCAAAAAGTACAAGCAATGTTACCACGAGACTACCCAGTGCGATTTGCATATTGTGACTGGTTTTTGAGACAAGACCAAGAACACTTGAACTTTGTGCGTAATGTGATATGGACGGATGAATCTACTTTTACAAATAATGGAAAATGGAACCCAAAAAATACACATTACTGGAGTAGTAACAACCCTCTTCTTATGAGACAAACGGGTCACCAGTACCGCTTTTCCCTAAACGTTTGGGCGGCCATTCATGGACACACTATAATTGGTCCAGTTTTTATTGACGGTGCCTTAAATACAGCACGTTTCATGCGATTAATTGACGGGACCGTGTTAGACTACTTTAATAATTTACCCGAGGACGTTAAAAATGAAACGTGGTTTCAACTCGATGGTGCACCAGCGCACTCTGTAGTGCCAGTCCGACTAAGACTAACTCAAATATTTGGTCATAGATGGATTGGTCGGTTTGGTCCCCGAAGATGGCCGGCGAGATCTCCCGACCTTACATGTTTGGATTTTTATCTTTGGGGAGCTATTAAAGATGACGTATATTTAGCAGAGGTAGACACGGTCGAGATGTTGAGGATTAGAATTGTTGAGGCATTTGAAAGGATTCGAGAAGTTGATCTTGACATAGTGCACCGTAACACACTTTTGCGTTATGAGGCGTGCAGAACAGGAAACGGTCAGCACATAGAAAATTTGTTTCATTAGATCAAGGAACGGACGAAGACTGAAACGATTTATTTTATATTCTCAAACATGCAATGAAATGTTGTCATAGCGTGCGTTATAATTGGCTTCGAAGTATCACGTTTCGGGCGGAACAACTCGAGAGAACTGTTAAGGAATTTCATCCAAAATTGAAGGCCTAGTCGGGAAGTTTTTTTTTTTAGGCATGGCGTCTGTGTTCATGAACTAGCTAAACAGCTGAATTATATTTCTTTTGAGTGTTTTATTTTTTATTTCATTTCTTATCTTTGAGAAAACCACTATACATGAAAAGGGCTTGCCGGCTTCGTATCACTTCTGCCTACGGACCTTCTCCTCCGCCTCGCTACGAACCGTTTTTTCTGGCGTCTGCAGTAATGTACTATTTCTAGTGTTGGTTATGTTACAAATATTTACTAAATATGATTACAATATTTTCGCTTTTTTAATCGTTTTGCCTTTCAGTATCATGTGAGTGTAACACTCGAGACAAGTGGGCATGAATTATGAATTCTTGAATTGGTAGAGATAATGCAATTTCATAATAGACTTTTTATTGGTCTCTTACTAAACAGTTTGTTTAGACTATTTTCTACTGTGGTGTGTACCTTTGATCATTATTTAATATCATAGGTACTCAAAAAATAACTCCATTGCAATTTTGTATGAAGTCTGAACCAAGAACCAACAGAGATGCGAGTTAAGTCATTAGATAGGTATTAATATCTGCTTATTTTTTTACGATGGACACTAAGCTGGATTGCACTGCAGATCTGACATATTCGTGTTTCTAGTTAAGATGTGGCAAAAATCGGAACTACCTTTTTATTACATACAAACAGTAATACTCAAATATGCGTGTAGGTGTGTATTTATCAGTTTTACTCAAATTGTACTGTTATGTGTACAATAATGTCAATAATACATTACAACCGGAGTTGGGTAAAAAATAGTTTGAATAAGAATCCACTTCAGGCCCATTTGGTGATGCACTATAATTCTTGGGACACTATCTATGTATTAGTCATTGTCAGTATGCGTTAGTTAATACCATTTCCTACCACATGCGCCTTATTTCAAACAGGAAGATCTCTGCTCTGCAATGGAATCCAGCCTCCAGCCATCTTCCAGTCCGCTAACCTATGGCCATGGAACTAGCAAGTACTGCACCTGTAATGCTCGTTGCTACGAATCGTAGCAATAGGATCGTTGTATTGTAGCCTACGATACAACGATCCGAGTGAGTTAGGCACCAAAGAGACAATGTTTCTGGCTTTGCTGGGGTAACCAATTGTTTAGCAACAAAAAGATAGTCATCGCTTATTCATCGCGTGCTCATCGTTACTACATTTTATTATAATCGAAAAATTAGGAGATTGAGAGTTTTTTGTTGCCGACATAGTTAGTAGCTTTAATTTATTTTATTTATTAGTACAATGACTTATACTTTGACAGAAAGAAAATGTATTGAAAGTGTAGTGGAAGTCCCATCGTTGAAGGCAAAGTGGGCTTAAACAATAACACGGTTCCAGTACCTACGACTTATTTACACCCTTACACCAAAGCCTCGAACATAGATAAAATACTCTAGTACTGGTGACAATCGCTTAGTATCTACTTGTTAAAATACCTCTCAGCGAACTTCTTAATTAAACTAATAAAATAATATGTCCAGATATTTGAATGTTCGGATATTTGGATGGCCGTTTGTTCGGGTTTCCGATTGTTCTCGCTTAGAGGTCGCATTTATCAACCGAATCTTATGAAATCTTGTAAGTTGGTTGTACCGGTGAAAACGTAAATAATTACAAATTTCAACCATTTCGTAAAAACCACCTGTTTTCAGTTCATTTCACCGAAGGACAGGACCCTCATTCAGATGATGCCATAACCTGAAAACCCGTTTTCAGGCGTTATCAGTACCCCTTCTGGGCCTCGGAAGTAGGTACACATCAATATATGGCAAAATTTCCAGTAGGAGTGACATAGATAGTACTATAGAAAAAGATAGCTATACTCAGAACATTCGAGAAGTGTTTGAGAGAGATAGCACTAATGGAAAGAGATGCAGTGCGAACAAAGTGATAATCTGAGCGACGGACTTTCAATTGATAAGTACGTTTAACGTTTTTAAGTACAGTTTGAGTGAATTGTGAGTGTGTAATTTCGTAACAAAGTGTGTGTTTTAATTAGTGGATTAATTGTGTTTTTCTATCTAATACGAACCCCACGCTCGTAACAATATCTACTATCTGAAAGATTACATTAAAACCATTAAATGTTTAACTTTAACAACCCTTTATACTTAGTTATCTTAAAATTCGAGAAAACATCATAAATACCATAGAAATGAATTATTTTGTTGAAATGTATTGTAATTACGCAATATTACAGTGGCGTCATAAAGTGGGTAGATAAAGCAGTGTATGTAACTGTACATAATAATGCATTAAAACACTCATGTGATGTTATTATGAACCCACACTCGTTTAATACCCTTCATTATGTACAGTCACATAAACTACTATTTATGTAGTTACTGATTTTATAGTGTATAAAACATTTGTTAGTTTTTTTTGATGGTGCGAAAGAAACTTTAGCACATAAAATATTAAGTTGTGTGAAGTTTTAAGCATTAATTTTTAAACTACCAATCACTACTATTTTTGTGACTGGCATTAATAGAAAGGGACACACTGACTCCGTGCATGCGGTTTCTGTTCCGGATCGTTGCCCCTTCAGTTGTAAATTTTATTTTTTATCATTACATTAAGGTTTTATTTTGCGTGCACACTTATTCAGAGTGTACACTCCTGTCTACACATTAGCTCCATGCCTATGGCTATTATTTTATTCAACCTTCACAGACATTCACACAATTGCGAACTTTTTGTTATTGGTTGTTTACTCTAATGTACGTCAAGTTGATAAATGAAAGTTATGCAAAAAGACAACAATTAAATAAATTAAACGTACGTGAAATATGTACACGATATTATGAAAGAAGAGCGATGGAAGAGCGAATACAATTTAAAAACCGAGTTTTGTGTTAGATACTGCGAACGATTGTCCTCCTGTTAAATAATAGCCACGGTACTATCAACGCAAAGCAACGAAAGTTCGGCCACCAAACATGGTTCTGTTTGTGGCCGCGGGTGTGCAGCCAGATTATCACTGAAATTCTTTGATAATTTTGAAAAGATACACACTCAGTATGTTGTGTAAGTACACATGCCGCGTCGGAACGGAATCAAATGGATCACAAGTCGTATCACTGCAGTTGTGGTCGAGAAAAATAAACATCTTTACAACCTGTTAAAAAGGCAATTGACCTTGTGAAGTGGCTACCCAGTGATTTTATTTAGTGCACTTATTTTGTTGGAACTTCTTAATAAAAAGTTTAAAGTTTGTAAGTATTTGGTTTATTTATTTCATCGTTTTGGCCCTACACCTTAAACCAACTTGATAAGAACATTGTTACGTCGTGTTGAAGGAAGTGATATGTAATTCAACTGCAAACGTATTAATAATAATGATGTATTCAATAGGTTTTATAATATTATTAAAAACGTTCGTAAATGTCACTGTCAAGTATGCGACTGGGCACAATGTCTGTAGTACATTGCTGGCTCGATTAATTTTGTTAGAAAATTACAGTAAATTTATTTTTCATTTTAATTAATTGATACCATTTGGACTTCATTACTGATTGGTTATAGGATGTATATTTTAATTATTCGCTCTTGTTACAGGGCCCACCCTGTATAAGCTGTGGTTACCTATAATTAGATAAGCATCAGCCATGATTGTTACACCTAGATATAAGAGCATGTAAGATGTATTATCTGTTGGTAATCCTGAATAAATAAATAAATAAATAAAAACAAAATAGGTACAGCGATCAAAACGGATGGGGAAAATGAAAGCGTAGGTACGTACAGCACGTCTCTGGTCAAAAGGTTAAGTTGCTGGACCGGTAATCCAAAGATACCAGGTTCGAGTCCCGGAGTGGACCACGTATGAGAACAATTACATTTGATCTTTGTATCTACATAGCAATTAAAAATCAATCTAGTCCCACAGTAAGTTCTAGTAGGCTTGTGTTAATGGACACTAGATGACGATAAACATAGATACTTAAATACAAAATAACATCCATGACCACACAAATATTTGCCCTTGCCGGGATTCGAACCCAGGACCGCTGGCTCAGTAGGCAGTTGCTTAACCACTGCGCCAACCGCGTCGTCAAAAACACAATTGTTTCAAAATAAAATATTCATGAAAATGACGTCTAATAACAGTAAACTACTTACTTTCTTTGCTACAGAACAGATGATGGTGCTTAAACGCGACCAGGTAGAAGATCGCGTGGCATATAGCGTGGAAGGCTCCGTGCACTTTCGTGTTATCATTGGACGTGGATTCCTGCGTGGCCGTTATGTACGAATGGCACCATTCGGACATGTTTCGCAGGTAGTGTATGAGCCTGGAATAAAAATGAAAATCAGCACTCGAATGCCGATACTGACGTCTCGCATTGGAATTGTTTTGCAATTAACTTTATAAGTTCAAAGTCGAATACGGGCCCTGAATAGTTTTCGGTAAAACATCCGCAATTGCTGAGGCGAAAGGAATTAATTATACGTGCACTTTTATCCTTCGAGAAGAAATAAATATATTTAGCTTCGACTTGCCTACGGATAAAATATCAAGGCACAAATCGACCTAGACCCAAACTAAGCAAAACTTGTACTATAAGGTACTAGACAACGATATACATAATGTATAAAGAACGTCCATGACACGGAACAATAATTGGAGTTCATCACACAAATATTTGCCTTAGGATTCGAACCAAGGACGGCGGTCCTTGGTTCTCAGCTCAGTAGGTAGGTGCATTACAAACTGCACCAACCGCACCGTCGTTATGTTAATACCAGCTACGTCGCGCGTTGTTACCCGCTCTTTCTACGGGAACGATACATTTTTCGGGATAAAATGTAGCCTATGTTAATCCAGGGTGTCAGCTACCTTCATATCAAAATTGGACCAGCCGTCAGAGCGTGAAGAAGTAACAAACATACACATAAACACACTCACAAACTCACCTTTATACTATTAGTGTGATATCTTCGGGGATAGTGCAATACCGCGTAAATAACATATATCGATAAAGTTCTCATTTCAATAGAATACTTAGCATTTGTTTGAATATTGATTCGTATCTACTTTGTTACTTACGCGGCATTGCACTATCCCCGACGATAAAAAAACTGCGCCAACTGTGTCATCGATTTTTTTTAAGACTACTCTGATACTGACCTAGTATTAGGAACCCGGACACACCTAGCCAGCAGCCCGGCTAGGTGGCTGGCAGCGGTGCGACGAGTGGCGAGCGCCCCGGCCCCTAGCCCGTGCAGCCCCGCCGCCACTATCCACAGGTTGGACAGGACGCGGTCAGCGCATTGCTGGCTGATGGATATCGAGTACAGGAGGAGGAATTGGACGTGTCTGAAACAAACATAAAGAATAGATGAATGATATGATGTGAATGAATTTATTCATAAATGGGCCATGCAATTCTGCAGCTTTGCGACAAATCCAACCGTACTATGTTTTAAACATAAGCCAATTGTCAGTGTTCTCAAGGTTTCACTTTACAAGTCTACATAATACATACATATTTTTAATATATCACTAACTTTGAGAACCGAATTTTAATTACTCAGAAAAAAAAAAATATTTGACAGTCCCAGTCACATTTTAGTTTAATTTACATACCTATACTGGGTAATTTTTTAGTCGCGAATAGGAAGTGGGTTGCTGCTATGATAAAAATAAAATAGTCAAGGGTCAATTGTTAGCTAATTGATACCAATAAGCTGAATTTTATCTTCGTGATTTCGTAGTTACCCTTCCCAGAAATCCCTGGCACTCCTATTTACGACTAAAAATCACCCAGTATATAGGAATGTAACTTTAGTCAAGTGTGGAATAAATCTAAAGGCATCTCATTGTTCAAATAAATTTGACCGTTATTCAGGATCTCTTTAACACTTATTACATTAAAGAGTAAATGAACACTTACTTTATGCCATGTGTAGGTAACACCACCCTCTCAAACACGCTGCACAATGTGAACAGCACTGGATCTCTCTCATCCTCCAGCCACCTCAGCATTTCCAGCATGCAGAAGTCCAGGGTTGGTGTTATCTCATCCTTCTCGTCCGTGTCCATTTCAAACATCAGCTCGGTTTGTTGTTTGTTCTTTGCTTTCTCTACTATATTTGAATCCATTTCTACCATTCTGTAATAAAAATAATATTTTTAAAGCTACATGATTATGTATGTAATAAAGCATGCTTGGATCGAGGGGGGCAAGTCTGGACCCAAGCCCCGTGTGCCATTTTTAGGGGGCGCCAAATTCACATATTTGACGACAGAAAAAGTCAGTGTCTAGCATGTTCGTGAGTGGCCCAATCAGGTCTTGACCCTGGTTCAAAAAGTGTAAATCCTGAGCTGTGTTAACGGAAAGCTTCAAATCTTTTGTAAAAATAAAAATTAATAGTAAATATAAATAATTATAAGTTAATGTAATCTGTGTACATAATTTTTTACTATTTAACGATCTTGATAAACACCAAGATTGTGTAAACATTGCACAATATTCTGTAAGTCTTAGGGTGTGTCAGACTTATTACTTGGCAAATCAGTATTTCAGAAAAACTAGCATTTCTCTTGTTTTCTACCACAAAGAAAAGAAATATGAAAAGAATATATTTTAACATTTTTAGAGAACTACAAATGGGTGGATCAACTTTTTCTTGCTGTTATTCTGTCCGTGACCCAGGGGATAACAGTGATTAAATTTCCAAGAAGGTGTTGATAATTTATATTACTGGTACTGTCAGGAGATAGTCTACATAAGAATGGGCTTATAACTGCTTAAATTACAAAGCTTTTGCTAAATATAACCACGGAAAATCGTAGTTTTAAAAAGCTACCCAGGGGCATCACCATGGCAACGAGTGGCAGAAAATCGTTGATTGACCCAAATAATAAAATAAATAAATATCAGACAACCTCACACAAATCAATCTAGTCCCAAATTGAGGTCAAGAAGGCTTGTGTTAAGGGTACTAGACGATGATATACATACTTATAAAGATAAATATATACTTAAATACATAGAACAACCATGACCCAAGCACAAATATTCGAGTTCATCACACAAATATTTGTCCTGGCCAGGATTCAATACTACAGATGCTATATTCTGTCTAAGTTACTGAATTTAAAGTGGTAAAAAACCGGCAAATTGCAAACGCGCGCACGAAGGGTTGCTTACAATCAAATAAAAAAATCACGTTTGTTGTAGCCCCACTTAAATATTTATTTTACTGTTTTTAGTATTTGTTGTTATAGCGGCAACAGAAATACATTATCTGAAAATTTGAACTGTCTGGCTATCACCATTCATGAGATACAGCCTGGTGATAGATAGACAGACAGACGCTGGAGTCTCAGTAAAAGTGTGGTAAAAGGGTCCCGTTTTTACCCTTTTGGTACAAAACCCTAAAAACAATGCTTGGACCTTACCTAATAATTATAGCTGTCATGATGTGTTCTCGAAGAGATGGTAAGTATTTTGTCATCCAAATTAAATTATGAATGAATGATCTATTTTGATAAGTCCCAGCTTTAAAGTATGGGAATTGTTCTATTACTATTTGCATAAGTAGGTCACTGGTCCTGAAAACGAAAAAGAATTAAAAACATTATGATCTCGACTAGTATAATGACTAGACATCGAACTTCTAATAGCATGGCAAGACTTATCTCTATCTATTGTCCTCCTTGACATATCCGTCAATGGCGAAACCTGGCAAGACTTATAGAGAGCTGTTGATCCGATATTATTATTATTACTTATAATGAGGCAGGCAGTTTAACATTAAAATATAATTCATACTCATACTATTGCATTTATTTAATTCCAAACTGCCTTTATCATACAAGTTGGTTAACCATTTGCATTTCCTAGCTGCAAAACAAAAAATTGCTTATGTATTGAAATCTACTGTAAGAGATGAATCTTGATATTTATTCAACATAACATAATATTAAGATAAGCATAATAGTACTTACATTGGCATAGTTGCTACAATTTGTGCAATAATTGCATGGATGTTGGACCAAATTTTTATAGTCTCAGGAGGTGGAGTATCTTCCCAATTATCACCATCACCTGCAAAATATAACAATAAGAATCATATATTTAACTGAAAAAAGGTTAACACATTCGAAACACGGATGCTATAGCAGTCGCATAGTTTTTTGTTTCCTTTGGGCCATGACACATGACGTCTCTTAGTGTCCGCAAACATGTTAATACAGTTTGAGAGTAAAAGTACTCAAAAATAAATTACTCATATTCATGTTGCATTACTTTTCATAACAATATGCAAAACTTAAAGACCAACAACCCCTTTTTAAGTAACTGAAATATATCATGGGAAGACCATACATATGTATGACTTTATGATACTGTGAAAAAACAATAAGATAGACCAAACCAAAAAAATGTAGGTCACGAACCAAGCAACTTGTTTTATTAATCTATTTTAAACTAGGGCAAAAAGTTCCAATAAAAGACAACTGATAAAATTTTAAAGCAAAATTTACCTTTGAATTTTTTTATTAAACTAGTCAGCACCGCAGGGCAGTGGTAGGTGTGCGCAGTCACCAGATTCAGCATAAATCTGCTATACAGTTCCACAAGGTCCTCACTGCGGTTTATCCAGTCCACGTTGCACACCAGACCCACAAGCTGCTGCAAATCCCTTCCCAACAACACTACACTCGACAAACAGTCTTCCACCAACATTTTGAAGTTCTCATCGTTTAATGGGTACTCTTGGAGCACTTTGATTAGTTCTGCATAAGGGCCGAATGTTCTGTCGTTAGTATAGTGCGCTATAATCTTCTCGACTTGGCGCTCTTTTAGTTTAAACTTGATTCGCGCTACAGCCGCCTGTCGATCTAAGGTCTTGCGCATTAGCGATGAAACACTCTTCTGAGCTGTAACTGCCATTATTTCTTCAAATCAGACGAAACCGACTTTAAGAATTCTACTATTTCAGGCTGTCGCAGCAGTTCAGCCTTCTTGTGGTTTAAAACGTCTCGCAATATGTTGCTGGATTCGTCGACGAAAGGTGGCGATAGGTCGTGCTCGTAACTTGGGCTTGGTTTGGTGTAACTGAGCCCCGCTTCGGCGGCGTCCGAGCTCTTCTTATCTTTTAGATATGTTTGCAGTCTTTCTAAGAGCAGAACTTTATTCTCGCCTTCTTTTGTTTCCGAACTATAACCTTCTTTGGACATCTCTTGACTACATGTCACATAATTTTACGAGCTATAGCTTATTAGCTATTAAGAAAAGTGGGGCCCTTACGCGCTCTAATAATAGATCTATAAGCTCTTAAAACTTATACACAATTTATGTTATAATACTAAAAATAAATTCTACTTAACACGTGCGAACATGCACTTTTCTACGTTCTACGTTGCGCTGCGCAGGTTGGTTGGATAATATTATGAAAGGATGAATGAAGTGAATGATTGATTGACAAATGACGTTAATGACACTTCGGTGTCGGTTTCAGTAGTCTCACTTCACTTCAGTTTGTCTTTGGCTACGGTCTGCTTATTTGATTAAAGAATATACACTGTTATTTATATCACAATAGAATTAGTTGTTTGCCTTTTAGTTTTTTGAAAGTAATGATATATTGTTAAATAAGAACTATTTTTAATTTAAATATTACTAACAAGTCATGTGGTCTACTTAAACAATGATCAGCACTAGTCTATGATCCAGCTCAAGTTTTCTCTTGAGTTTGGGAGGGGTGATTACTGGAATGCGTGTATATTTCCGAATTGAGCTTTAAAAAATATTTATCAGTGCATACGTAGTGCTATTGCGAAAATATGTGTACAATGAACCGTTTAAGAAGTGTGTAACATCACGTGCTCAATTTCACTTTCTATGGGCGTAGATAATCATGCAAAATGGCCAACGATTTGTGGTCATGTACCTGTTGTACGGAGGCTCTGACTTGCTGGCTGCGGCTGAAGCTGTCGCCCGAGGAGATCGAGCAGCGCTACAGGAGCAAGGAGATCGACCGGATACTGGAGAAAGACAAGCAGACATTGCGGCGGCAGGTGAAGCTGCTGCTGCTTGGAGCGGGTGAAAGCGGGAAGTCTACATTCCTGAAGCAGATGAGGATCATACACAAAGTGAAGTTCGAGCCGGAGCTAGTCCGGGAGTACCAGCATGTGATATATCAGAATATAGTGAAAGGAATACAAGTTTTAGTTGACGCGAGGGACAAACTTGCGATACCGTGGGAGAACCCGAGGAACCTCGACGTGGGGCAGCAGGCGTTGCACTTTAACAGTACGGCGTCGCTGGACAGTAGGCTGTTCATGCACTACGCGCCGCACATACACTCCCTGTGGCTCGACCGGGCCATCAAGAGGGCCTATGACAGGCGGAGAGAGTTCCAACTGGTAAGTCTTTGTTTGTATTTTACTGTGACTAATCGTGTTTCATTAATATTGTGGGAATTGAATTCGCATTAGGATTCATTTATGCCACAAAGACTGTAAAAGTGATGATGCTTTGTAATCATATAGATATACATTTACAAATGTAATTGTGTTATTTTTATAGAAATCATGATGTAAACAAAGACTGCAGTGAATAATGATATTGTTGTGTTGAATATTGATGTGATTAATGCAGTGCCAATGTTTATTATTCAAATTTACAACCAATATAGTATATTAACGCTTAGTGTTAATACTTGTGCTAATTTATTCGTGGTTGGATTCAATATTGTCTTATAATGTAAGATAAACATTATAAGACAATATTGAATCCAAAACATTGTTTATATGAGATATACAGACATTTATTGAAGTAGTGTAGAGAGTTTTGATATTTTTGCTTGGGTTTTTCCTGTTATAATGCAGCAAAACATTAATTACATGTGTTGTTGATAAGGTCGTTTCGGGCAAATCCTTAGTATGCAATAAGATGTTGAATGAATCCTTAACAAGACTCAATATTATAAATGCAAATTCAATCCAGTGTTCAGGAAAGCAATTTAATTAATCCCTATATTTATTGTTTATAAATGTAGAATTTCAATAACATTGACCACTACTCAATTCAAAAGTTTGTTGATCCTCTCTGCTACCTAAAGGTTGTCTGGAAGAGATTGCTATGTAGTGATAAGACCGCCTGTTGTTTACCTCTGTTTATTATTTTACTGTATATCTCTCACTTTTTGTATCCCTGTGTATTTGAGCTGTGCAATATATTGGATTTGTATTGTATTGTATCACTGGAAACACAATGCTGAATGGCATGCATGTTATTGTGACATTCGGACAATACAGTTACAGACCTTTGTGCATTTAGTCACAGACTGTGGCAGATCATTATTAATGTCATATGTGACCTGAAATAGTAATGTTAAAGATAGCTTAAGGTTGTGTGTGGGTCATGAACATACCTCAGGGTTTTCAGTGCACAAATGATTTAACACCTGGCCATGCCTACGGCAATAACTTGTGAAGTAATATGCCAAAATTGGGTATGGAAGGGAAGGATCGGGCAACTTGATTTGTTCTAAAATCTACTGAACTGTACTGTTTACTAACCAAACTGTGCGATCTACCAAATTTACATACTTATGTAGTCTTTAGTATTAAACTTACAGCCCTTATTATATTTTTTTGCCTTGCCATGATCAACTGGTTGGCTATCCCTGGTTTGAATTCTTTTAAACCAGAATGCGCCAAAGAATTTTAACCAGAATAGAGAGGAAACATAGTTCTTTCCAGGATCAAGGATTATTTTGGATTATTATAGCACATTTAAAAGCTTGTGTCTAAAGTTTTTTTGGTTTCGCTTTTATCGCCTTTCTAACGTTAATTGCTCATCAAGAACAATCAAATGAGCCCAAACACAATGCGATTGTTTAGGAGATCAGCTCCAAGGTGCCAAATTTTTGTATTGTCACATGAACTAAATATACCTATGCAAAGTTTCATATCGATACGACACTTAGAAGTAGGTTAAAATCGACTTCCAAGATTTGATTATATTGTTAGTTACAAACATATAAACTAACAAACTTGTTACAAGTGAAGCGAATAAAAGCGCGTTAAAAATGTGCAGTGACCTATTATCCCGCGAGTAATTTCGTTATTTATTTAAACTTTAATGCACAAAACAAAAAGTCAGCTCAAATGGTGGACTTAATAAATAAATATCGGAGCGGACAACCTCAGTCAAAGTCGATCTAGTCCCAAATTAAGCTCAATAAAGCTTGTGTTATGGGTACAAGACGACGATATACATACTTATATGTATAGATAAATATATAATTAAATACATATAGAATAACCATGAACCCTGCACAAATATTCGAGTTCATCACACGAATATTTGCCTTTGCCTGGGACCGCCGGGTCAGTAGGCAGGTGTTCTACAAACTGCACCAAACCTGCCGTCAATTTAGTTATTTATTGTAACTTTATTGCAGAAAACAAAAATTCGAAGAATTAATTCCTAATGTCATTCTCTACCATTCAACAATAGAGCCAAACAAAGATACTAGAATTAATAATGTATAAAGATGAATTCAATGCTATATGAGAAATAATCAAAGCTAGTCGCTACCAATGTATGACGCAACTAGCAGTGACTAATCTTAGAGATAAGGTATGTAATTACAATTATACTATTCATGCCTATAAGAACAAGTGGTCTTAAAAGGAATAATTCGGTGGAGCTGCCAGCCTTTTTAGCGCTAGTCGCGTTCTTCTCCCCTATTACGATTGTTTTTATCTACGCAATAGGTAAATAAACTGACTCTAAAGGACTTGTGCGACATTGATTTGCTAAGATAAATGTTTTGTTTTTAAATTGTAACAGATAGACAGATAGAATCTATTTTGTATGTTTAGTCAACATACGATGCATGCAATTACACGCGCTAATACTGATTAAGTACACAATCGCAAAAATCAGTTTTCTCATTACAGTCTAGTACAGACGTAGACAGTATTCTGGAACACTTTGGTAGACGTTTCATTCCACGTTTCCGCCGCGCAGCAATTAGCTCCTGGGGCTGTCGATGGTATATCATTCGCGTATTCTTTTGTTTCTTTTGGGCTATGAGACATGACGTATCTTACTGTCAGCGAACGTGTTAAGCACACCATGCGGAATCCACGAATGTTCACTTCTTGAGCGCTGTAATGGTCGCAAAGATCGCGTACTATCAACCTAGATACCTTTCTGTATCTACTGGTTCTACTATTTCATATTCTATAATTATTGTACTATACGGTTTACACTCACGTGAAATTGTCAGGAACGGCCTTAACAATTTCTCGTGACAATTTCATATGGTTTACCTCTGTTTATTTGGGGTCATCATGCGTGCAATAAAACAGTTTTTCGTCTGTTCACCATATCATATTAAGAAGTACCCCATTTGTTTCTTTTCCGGTGCTTGAGATGCCTTAAACCATTTGTTTAGATGGACGACAGATCCCCTAGAAATAATCGAACTTGCTCTTAATTGCCACATTGAATGATAGTTAATCTGAATTTGGGTGTGATAAGTGGGGTGTGATAAATTCTCTGTGCACTGTTTGGTAGTCACTGTTAGGAACGTTAGTATTGTGCCTAGCTTAGGAAAATACCTAACAATGCACCACTAGACTAAACAAGAGGTATGTTTAATTAGAAAGAGTTTTTTACGCCCTCAGAGTTCCGCTGGGAACTAGCTTTTATGTTATTAGTTTTTCGAAATTGCTTCATAATATCATAGTGCAGCTTTGTATTAAAATTATTAACCAAAACCAGACATTTCAAACGAATCTTCAAATAAAAATAAAAAACTTTGTAAGACCAGTGCGAGGTAGTGTATCTGAACATATTAGACATGGTATACACAATTCTACGGCTTGCTAATTGATTTGAAACATACTAAACAATTACAGAAGTTGTACAAAATAAATCTTTCAAGAAAAACGTGACCGATAATTAGTAAAGAATGCGCCAAGAGTTTGGCCGGCGAATTCGTATTGCGATGAACCGGATTCTGTTTTAAAGCGGTTTTATCGCCCGGTTTTAATTCTTCCTGTAATAAACTATATTAAACTGCCTTATTACGTACAGTCCACTTATGGTCCACGTATTTGTCTACGCTAGTGATTCATCACATCTGGGACTGTTTAAATCACTCTAGCAGACGAGTATTTGTGGTATAGGAACGTGCCTGTTCTTCCTGTAACTCATTTGATAGATAGTTCAGTGCTCTAAGCGTATAAACGGCTTAATTAGTTGTTCCTCTACCTGATGTCGTGGACCTATCTATTACACCTAATTACTGATCATTAATAAGTCGTCAATATACACGCCGTAATCTAAGTTTAGTTAGTTATAATTGGCGTCGAAGTTCCCATTTGATAACGTGCCCCAGAACATCTCGTGATTCTCGTGTGCCCAAGAATTATGGACATAATACTCTAAAATATCTAGGTCAGCGACGGAGCCGCATGGTGCGTGCTATGCGCTCAAAAACTAAAGTAACCCGGAACTGCAAACTTAAGCCCGCTTTTTGTGAAACGTAACAAAAAACCCCCGCAGTTCTCTACAGTTACATCACAACAATTAAATGAATCACCACATAAGATATAGTACCTACCTGACACACGTAGGTACACATACATAGGTATCTGTTCATATGTTTGCATAACCGTAATGTGATTTCATTTGATAATCTTATCTTGCACAAACCAAATATTCTTTGTAATTGCTATGATAGCCCGTATCTGTATCTGTATGGTAGGATTGGTAGGTATTCTGTACTAATTGCTGGGTGTGAAGTGATGGAACCTTTGCACTATTAGGGCTTAATTATCGTGCTATAATGATTCATACGAACGTGTTGTAAACAAACACAGTATTTCATAAGACGAACATTTCATTACAACATGAGGTACCGTTTTCCATACCAAATTAATTAGGTTATCTGTGCCCCGCTCGGGAGATGTAATGTAATTAGTTTGTGTAAACAAGAAATGGTTTGTTTCCGATGGGAGACTGTAATTTGATGAGTAATTTGTACCTATAACATAGCAACTGGCAGGTCAGGGACGTCGGATGGCCTTGTCGCTAATGAAGATTCAGTATATGCTCAAACAATTGTGTTCTGGGTGTTTTCACGTTTCTATTCTATCGGTTAGCTGAAATGAATGTCCTCACAAAACTACATAGCGTAACTAAATGCCCTCTTTTGCCCCGGCTTTCCGTTAGTTTAAGTGTCTGGTCCGAAATGTTAGCAACTGTTCTAATTTGATCTGATATTTTAGTAATGAGTTAAGTCTCAAATCTTTAAATACTAGTGCTTTAGATTTTAATCTAGAGCATATTTGAAATGATTCAATGCTATGTTTATTTCAAACATTGGTTTCTTTCAATGCGCGGCGAGCTAGATCTTCGAAGCGAACTAAAACACAGACGTATGCTCCAAGGATGTTGCAAATTCATTTTGATTGAAATACAAACCGAGTGCAGTACTACACGATTACTTTGTCCCATAGACCATGGAGAAAAACCAATTCAGTTGTTATCGGAACAATTTTTATGACACCTGGACACGGTATTAATATCTCGCGAAAGTAAACTCTTATCACCCGTCGTGTGCTTACGGTATTTTTCGCGTACTAACAAAACACGCTAAAATGTTATTTGTACTTGCAAGGATTCGTTAAACACAAGTGTCAGTGGCCCATAAATTGGCACGTCACGGAGTTTCGTTGTGGATTTAGCGTGTTATAGGTGCGATGCGAATTTACCCAAAATCACGTGCCTTAGGTACTGTAAAAAATTCGATGTAATTCGCGCAATTTACTGTAAGCATTACTCTAGTCCAGTCCTTTATATGTATTTTTTATTATTTATTTACTTTGTTGCACAGTACAAAATGTACCTACAAACGGCGGACTTAATGCTATAAGTAAATATCTACCAGTCAAACATGGGGCCAAACAGAACTTAAGCATTTGGTGCATCGTCAATAAAGACTTAAAGAAAAAAAAAGAACTAAGTAGACACAAATCAAGATTTCAAGAAATATCGCCTTCATTGTGTATATGTCCTTAGCCAATTAATTAATATTAAACAATTTGTTTTATATTTTTAACAATATATTTTAGCAATATTTCGAGTGGTAAACATGTGTCTTCTTTAACCTTGACATTGTCGGTATTATCGAAGATATTGATGGAGCCATAATCATCAATAATCATATTGAATTGTAAGCTTTGTATTTGGATTTTGTTTGTTATTAATCCTATGTTTACGAGCATATTTTACGAAAATGAGGCGATTTAATTCAATGCTCTAACAATTAAATTCAATAAATTCATGGCTTAAATTGAGGTTAAACCTGATATGTATCAACACGAAACTCAAAGCACTTTCATAGTGAGCTCGTTGCACAATCTAGGTTGAAACATACCATACCAATGTTTAGTCTATCTATAATTTCGTTCAAAGTAAGTCATACCTGTCGTCGACTGGAGCTTGTGTTCGAATTTTAATCTTAAGTCGTTCGGACACGATTCTAATTGAGCTATACCATTAATCTTCCAACCGGCGTCTAATGGATGCCTTTCTAAACAAAAAAGTTGTTTGACGGGAGTAAAAAGTGGGCGTTTAGGTCTTTTCGATTTCGTTTTGATCCTGGGTTTGACGACGGGACTATGGGTAGTGGTCGAACAGGTTCCGAGTCCCCGGCCCTATAAATTAATGCTGAGACATAAAGACGTTTTCTGTCGTCAATATTAGATAAATGGTGGAGATTATTAATTAACTAATGCTCTAGCCGTGGACAAATGGAGATGAATTACGGTTCGGTTCACGCGTTCTATTGTCGATTAAGTGTATTGACATCGATCGAAGATGCGGGCTGGGGCGTAGTGTGGGAATCGCCCGATGCAGGATGGCTACATTTTTGATTAGTCGACTTGAAACTGTCGGATAAAAATACCATCTAAGTAGCTCACACAACTTCTATTGGCGATGTAAACTAAAGCTCTCTTTGTAAAAAGGTTCTTATTAGTAACAGAAGAGGTGTTATAATTATAAGGTTAAATCTTATGATAATGTTTGAGTGTACCTAACTAACAACACTACGATGCTCTTATGAAAGGGCACTGATTAGATAAAGATCGATAATGTTGATCAGATAACTCAAAAGTGTAGGAGTTTTCTTTATTTGTAATCGAGTTTTTTCTTTGTCTTATGTCTGTGATAGAGTAAAAGCATTGTTACACGGACGCCTCCGATGTTTTTAAGTGAATTTAAATAAAATTTGATATTGCTGTCTTTGCAAAATTCTTTAAATAGGTATAACATGACATTCATTATTACATGACATTTATAAAATTACCCCAGCAGGTTATAGCCATATCACATTTTATTTTAATTGACGTAAACACGTTGGAGACGCTTGCAGTTTATTGCTTATAGCTTATAGTCTAATTCTAATAACATTATTATACTGAATTGACTTTATCGTATTTCTTATGTTAAAATAACTTTATTTGGGTCGGTCGAAAAGTGCTTTCCGTTTACGGCACCTTCTGGGCTAATAATATTTTGATATCAATCCGAGAGCACCCATAAATATGATCATGACAGGAAGTCATGTTTACCGTATTTTCGCCACTATTTAATTATGCTTTTACGACTTTATTTTTGTACAGTCCCTGTTTATAAATAGATCTGTGTATTTTTGTAGATATACATATATTTCTGGTTTCTCATCTTAGAGTTGTACACTGATACATATACTCTTTCAGGGGTTAAGCAAAAGAAGTGATAGGCCACTTAGTAATTCCAATCAGTCAATCACTTTATCTCGAAACACGTGCGTAGCTGCAATCCACCTCTGCGGCAGGATTATACGAACTATTCAGACTGGCCATAGCGGAGCTTATCGTATCCCATCCGCTATTATTCACTCTCGGGACCCTGTAATTGGGCAGCCATTCGGGCCTTTTGGATCCGACCCTTTAATTGCTTATGGGTCTGTTCGGTCACGTAGCAAAGCGGTGTATCGCAGACTGAAAACCATACTAACACCAACCATAACGTCGTAAGGCCGGTGTGCCTGCCCACTCGGATCGCTACATTGGCTTCAGGTACCGCCATCTTTCCTAAACCTCTCGCTAAACATTAGGTTTTAGGGTTCCGTACCCAAAGGGTAAAAACGGGACCCTATCACTGAGACTTCGCTGTCCGTCCGTCCGTCCGTCCGTCCGTCCGTCTGTCACCAGGCTGTATCTCAAGAACGGTGATAGCTAGACAGTTGAAATTTTCACAGATGATATATTTTTATTGCCGCTATAACAACAAATACTAAAAATGAAATAAAATAAATATTTAAGGGGGGCTCCCATAAGTATACAACAAACTTGTTATACTTCATGCGCGAGTCGGACTCGCACTTGCCCAATTTTTTCACTATTATGTCGATTTAAGTAGGAAAACTGACGAGGTTACCAGTATAAAATATTTTACACGTAGAACTTAATTATTATCAGTTATCAGGTTTAAGCATTTGGGATCTTTATTATGCAGGTGTCTAGAAGCCCAGTCAGACCACTTATTAGGAGGTGACCTACGTGTTTGCCGCTTCAATACCGTAATGTGAGTAAGGCTATTTGGAACCCACGAGGTTGTTTGGTACTTCGCTAAATAAAGGTTTTAAGCCCTAATATTTATTTCTATCGCAATAGGTGGAACAAATGTCTTATACCTGAAAACTGATGCTCCTAATATTCTAATGGTAAAAATAGCCTTACTTTACGTATAAGGCTGCCTGACTACAGAATATTTCCGAATGCTCTTCTTTCGAGCTCCGCAAATGACGCATCCTGAGCCTGATTGTAAATTTTTTTCCGCTTCGCTTCTGTGGACAGACGATCGCTTAGCGAGCTTCGCTGTGGTTTCAAGTAAAGTTTCAACGTATTATTTACGCAGCTCTAAGTTTGCCAACAATCCTCAGGACGGGACCTAAGTAGACAAAACGGCGTCAACATTGCGAAACCTTCCTGGTATCAAATAGCGTTCTAAGAAACTCGCGCGGTCAAGTCAGCTGTTTGTGTGGGTGCGGAGTGGTACGGAATACCAAATTAGGCTTGGGGATTTCACCATTCATGCCATTCGATTTGTTAGCTAGATTTTGCCCGCGACTTTTTCTGCGAATTAAGATGAAATTCATAGTAGTTTTACTGTGTTGCCGGGAAACGTTTCTTATCCTTATCTGAGTTTCCAACTAGCGATTTGACGTGAGGTAATAATAAATAGGTCCTGAGGAGTCCGCCAGCCTTACCCAGCCAGCGGTTCTATGATGATTGCGTTCATCATAAGATAAAGAAATGACAAGGCATCCGAGTCTATAGAATATAGACAGAAACGCTACCATCATAGGGCCCGCTGGTTTGCAGTATTTCAACACAACATCATTAATCTTTGTCGCACTGTACTTGATGGATAGCGATAGACGGCATGTGTCTTGTGAAAAAGAGTCACATGGTTACGTATTTATTATCCATACTGTGACCTGCCTTTGTTTTCCATCCAAAACAATAAAACAACGATTTTATATTTCAAAGTTTTCCAACAAGTGTAGTACACACATTAGTACAAAATTTTATATTAGGAATTGTGTCATGCTATACATTCCCAACACAAAAGGACTTGTGATCGGAAATGACAATTTGTGTTATAAATATTGATTGTGCCAACACTGGAATATTATATAAGCACACAATGAGTCAAGGTGGATACTGCAAACACAAAGATGCCAAATACACAACTGCATCTCTTTCGGACAAAATAAATGCGTGAAAGAAGATACATTTCAAATATCGAGAGAATATTCCTTCGCTTATTAATTTGTAACACAGTCTTCGGATCTTGGCGACCGCGACCGGTGAATGCCATGGCTTTCTATAGGTTATGGGCGGTATGCATCGGGGTCGCCAAAATCCGAATACTACCTGTACGTACCCACAATGCAGGAGGGACATTCTTTGAGTTTTACTTATAATAAACTTTCTTCTCTTTTAAATTCCAGAGCGACTCTGTAAGCTACTTCTTCGACGAGCTGGAGCGCATAGCGCGGCCAGACTACATGCCCTCCCACCAAGACATCCTGCACTGCCGGAAAGCCACCAAGGGCATATCGGAGTGCACGATCAACATCAACAATGTGCCCTTCGTGTTCGTCGACGTCGGCGGGCAGAGGACGCAGCGGCAGAAGTGGACACAGTGCTTCGACTCTGTCACGTCGATATTGTTCCTCGTTTCTTCTTCGGAGTTCGACCAAGTCTTATCCGAAGATAGGTAAGTTGTTCTCTTATATTTATATAGCTCTTAATTAATACTAAATAATTGAATGCAATGTTATAAATAATTTCCGATTGACATATTCATGAATAATTTAATATAATGTGATTAGATAATAAGTAAGACATTTGCATGCCAGATATTTTTGGCGAGATATGTTTACTCTTGTAAAATTTTATACCATCTCATGTCATATCATGTCTCAAGCAAATAAATTTCATTTCAAAAATTTCATTTCATTTCATATTTATTATTTTGAGCTGACAGACTACATGCCCTGTCACCAAGACATCCTGAATTGCCGGAAAATCATGCTACAAATTCATTTATGCCGGGATTAGGCTAATACATCGCGGCTTTGGCTTCTCTGGCGACATAATGTCGCCCATCGTTCTTGTACTGTCCCCCGTCTAGCACAACTACGTTTCGCGATACTAGTCGACGTATCATCGTCCGTCACTCTCTCACAGTGCAGCGAAGAAAGAGGATAGGTAATATTTCTCGCGCGAAAAGGAGTCGCGTGTCACAGTTGTGCTAGAAGAGCTGGACTGGACGACTACCAATATTCGTCGCGCGGTAAATTTACTGGTCACTGCCGTGCTATAAGTTCTGCTGTAGGTACCAGACGGAAACAGCGTACAGAGCGAAGAATAAAAAATATGTCACATGGCCAAGATAGTTTGTTCTACTTTTTCTGTTGACGTCAATGAGATATGTATAGTAATGCTGCATTATTTTTTGCCTAATTTAAATACTGGCTGCACCCTTATGACGTGATACACGATTGCAGTGACATCAGCCCGCAATAATTTGATATATCAGCCAAGACTTACAAAGGCCTTTTCTCATAATTTCCATAAATGGGCGATTATTGGATCGCACGTATCAAGAAGCCTTTGATTATTAACACTATTTAGATATGCTTACTCCTCAATCACGCGATAGCATTTTGAATTCGTAGAACCTGATCGATAATATATAAACGCTTCATGCCAGCTACGCGATTCAGCAATTTGTTGAAACAGAGACATGTCCACGATTTGAGGGAATTGTGGGGCGTATACGATTGAGAACCGAGTAGACAGAATCAGCATTTCAAAAAACAAGAGCTTTATCTTTCTCCTTCCCTTAATTCTAATCCGATCTTCATAAATTATGGAAATGTTTTAAGTATTACGAAGACGTAAAGAGGCATCTCGAACCGCATTAGTAGCTTTCGAAGCGTATCATCATCCTGGGTCCCTGTTTCTTCCAGAACTTGACGTTTTCGGGTTAATCCTATTCAGAATTGTTTGCATTTTCGATGTGAATGATAAAAAAAGTGTTCCAAATTTTTTTATGCGATTTTTAGTTTCCAAGACCACTATGTAACGTACAAATTAGAAAAAGTTCCTATATTCAAACGTGACGCAATAGAACGGCCAACATAAGATTTTTTAAAATATTATTTACATTGAAAATACAATCGTTTTTTAAACAGGATGAACCTAAAATCATCAAATCCTGGAAGATACGGAAATTCAGGATTTTTTTGGAGAACGCCCCATTTGCACCTCCCACTTTTTTCCGTCTGATTTTTGAAAACCATTCATTGTGCGGTTGATTCCGGACATTACTTATTTAAATTATTATTTGAAATGCTAATTGTATTTTGACAAATTGCTGTTCTAAGCTGTGTCGCATTGGATGTGTCATGTTAATGATTCCATAACTGACATCAGAATGAAGATGCCTCATCCCTCGTCTCATTACCGTGCCCTACACCTCTGAGAACGTCCGATATCAATTCTAACGGGCTGATTCACGTCCCTGTCATACAGTTTTAACCAGTTTAGTCAGCATTGTTGGTAAATTTGCGGTAAATTAAGTTATTGCAACGCCTACGTGACTGGAACTCTGGTGCAAACATATTTTATAAATCACTAGAATTAACTTGCAGTTTGCAAATCCGAAGGTTCGAATTGTAATAGTGTTTTTTAATCGTATTTTGCTTCATCATACCCGGTAAATAGTAGTACAGTACACAAACAATAAAGATGGCAATAAGTTATAAATAAAACTGAGCGTCAACGCGAAGGATAATCTATAAATATTTTTTTATTTTGAAAACAGTCATTACGCTTTATCCTAGAGGAACTCTAAGGAGTGTTAACGGAAAGTAAAAAAAAAATACCAAAAAAATGGTGTGGGTTAGGACCAAAAAGTTGGATGAAAATAAGGCGTAGTTAGCGAGGAAATAAAAGCGATTGGAATAAGTTCCGTTTTGCGACAAAAATGTATGATACAATAAGGAACCTTAAAGTAGAACCTTAAGGTACATTATTGGAAGATTAACTGTCGTCGCACAACGGAGACTTTGGTACACATATTAATTGAGTTAGTTAAGGTGGTAAACTTTTTGGTCTTGACCCGTGTATGGTCGTCGATCGATCATATTCCCCCGGACAATATTTTGAAATCTAACAATTTAAGGTGCATTAAAATAAGCCTCAATTTTACAATACGTACCGTTTGATCAAACTATAAAAAGCATCTTCTTGAAATTTTAATATGTACTTTTTAATGTTCATTTAGTCTTCCGTAGTTCGCGGGAAGTAAAACGGACTCCGATCCAAATCGTCATCGATATTTACATAGTTGTTTTAAGAAGGCAAACAGCATCATAAAATTTTAATCGCTTATGTAATTTCGCTAATTATAAATCGTAGTTGGTTTTTAATATCGTAAATCATCGCGGGGCACCGCGAATGTGTTCCCTTTGAATATTCATGGCTGTATAAACTTAATAAAATAGGGCGAATTCAAACTAGTTTCTACTAAATGTAAACACGAAATGACTCACGCCCATATTAAGTATAATCTGCAGTTTGCATAATTAATCCGTTTTACGCAATGCTTATTCATTGAGATGGTGACACACTGGAATTTACTTCGCAAAGATCTCCTTGTGTGATAATTAAGATAAATATTGTGTGCTGTTTCTTTATGTTGGTGAATAAAGAGCTCCGAGTATAATTAAGACACAGTATTACCTACATTACGTTTTGGGTTAACGCTTAAATAGTATACTAATCCAAATAAGTATAAAAAGAGTGTTGATTATATTTATTTGTATTGCTAGTGCCTTTTTCTAACCTCCAGAAAGTGGGGTATAATAAGTTAGAAGAAGTCTATCTCCCCGTCAGTAGCCTGACATAGGCGTAGGACTCGCACTTAGGAATCGCGTAAATGAACTTGAATGCGGTTTTCATTAGTAACGTCTAGCATAACTAATTAACTATGACACGCGACACTTTGTCTCGCGACAAATACTACCTGTCACTTTCCTTCAAATACCGTGTGAGCGAGCTAGCTGTCGCCGAGTCGCGCGACAAGCGAGGTCACGGCAAGATATGCTAGCCCCGCGGGTTTCTTAACTATGTTTGATGAAAATCCTACTTGTCTATTTCCGATTGGCGTTATTGATTTTCTTTTAATTGATTCTTAGTTTCTGAAAGTTATAATATGGATAAGAAAATAAGCGAGATATTATGAATTAACAACAAAGTAATCTTAATTATAAAATTATGAAGTGTACCTAAAACCGTTCCTGAGAAGCATAACACTGCAAGTGCCTTTAGGACTTGCCATGCCTCCCAGGTATTGATTAAATTATGATTTATCATTGCATAATAATTGTTCTCGGTTATTGAACAATGAGGATACTCGTAGCTTAAAATCTCCCAGGAATTTGTTTATCAGAACCTTTGCCTTCATGGTATATACAACTGTTGGCGAAATGGAGATCGTACGCGGAGAAAGCGGAAGTAAAACTTGCGTATTTATATTAGATATGACGTGATTACACGCAAGTTTCTTTTGTATAATTGTTTAATGTGTGAATCAACTGCTATTGCTATAAAGACATAATATATTATAATGTTTATTAGAAGGCTCCCGCATCTACGTTCGTGCGGGGGATGAACAATTTATAATAACCCTCTTTTTTTTTGCTCTACCGTTGTGTAAGAAGTGTTTTATGAGCAGTCGGGTTTGTGTATCAAAAATAGTTAATGTCTGACAAGCCGTCTTAGCGCTATCAGTCCGCATATACTCACAAATATAAAACATCTTCATGCTGATACAATTTTACAGTAAAATACAAAGGCAATGCAAAATTAATATAATAACTTACCTATAATGTATTTAAGTGTATCAGTTCGTTATTTTAAATGCATCTCTTTCGGTTTCAGGAAAACGAATCGTCTCGAAGAGGCACTCAACATCTTCGACACGATCGTCAACAACGTCAATTTCAAAGGCATTTCCATTATCCTGTTCCTGAACAAGTCGGATTTGCTGGCGAAAAAGGTAGCGAGCAAGGAAACAGATATACGCTGGTACTACCCACAGTTCACTGGTGATCCTCACAGTCTCGCCGATGTGCAGATGTTTCTACTCGATATGTTCGCGAATGTTCGGAGGGAACCAAAGACAACGCTCTACCACCACTTCACCACAGCCATAGACACGTACAATATAGAGGTCGTCTTCAACTCGGTTAAAGACACCATCCTCAATCGCAACCTAGAATCCCTCATGCTGCAGTGATCCGAGGACTATTTGTGTTGGCAGTTGAATTGTGATATGGGATCTGTTGTGTATTTTAAAGGCATAATGTCTCACGCCCGTCCCGGGTCTTAGTTCCGCGGCATAATAGCTGAAGCACATTTAAAGACAATGTAACTCGTTAGTTACGTGGGGCCTCTACGCGGCCTACTATAGATATTGTAAAATATGTAATTTGACACGTATTTATTTACCAATAACGTATTTGGTAAAAACTATGTATAGTTTATCGTAACGATATTTGTATATCAGTATATTTATGACCAAAAAATGTAGATTTTGCACTTGAAATGTATTATTATGATCACGTTTTTGAAGGAGTATACGTTTGTTTCTATATGCGCGTAGCGACAGCGGCGAAGGGAACTATACAGATAGTCGATGTATACTAAATATTGTCCTAGACAAAAGGTTTAAAGCAATATTGTTTTGAGGAATATCCCATCAGGTTGAAAAGTTCATCGAATCATTACCTACGCATGTAACTTGAAATCGATATTACCACTCAAATCTTAGTAATAATAATATTGCAATATTAGAGCCGATGTAGAACTATCCCGGTTTTTTGCTCAATACTTTGCCAACTTAGCGGGTGTGAATATCGGTTTCTTAAAAGATCATGCGTGGGAATATATTTTACGTCACCCTGGGTCGTAAGTGAGATTTTCTGCCCGCTACGCGGGGAAGAAAGTCTCGCTTCCTGGCCGAGGCAAGACGTAAAACTTTAGACAAACAACGGGCGGTAATTCGTAAAGCCTCAGATCGCATATTAATGGCGCTCACCTTCATTTTGGGCCACAAGCACCTGCGATCTGAGACATTCACGAATTTACCGCCCTAGGTATGTAATGTACTATGAAATAGACAAGTTTAACCTAATGGGTATGCAATATTATCAGTGCCAAGTCGAGACCTGGTGCGTCGCGGTCTCCTTTATTATAGGTAATGTCACAAAATGCTACAACGGGCACTAGAGTCCCGGCTCCCTACAAGGGAAGCAAAATAAACGTTTCCTCTCAAAATTATATTAATTGCTGTGAATTAATTGAAATTATATAGTTGATGCAGCAAATATACAAGCTCAGTGTATTAAATATTTTGAAATATCTTTTGACTTTTGACGATTTTGGTACTAACGCTCAATATTGCATAATTTTTTTAAACTTTAACCCGTAAAGTTTACGAAGCCTTGTGATATTGTCACATGTCGTGAGTTCGTTTCCACGTGTTAGGGCGCATTCGAACAGCATCCGATCCGATCTAGGGGAAATACAGTCGGTCTTCAATTTATGAGCAAAAATGTGATCAAAAATATCTGAACACGCCTAGGCTGAATTGACAAAGCACTTTTTGGACAACGTGACTTAAGTCTTACTTTAACCTTTTGGACGCTTTTCCTCCCGTGTCAAAATGTGGCTTATACGCCAATAGTTGAAAAAAGAAAGCAAAAATATACCTTATCTGTCAGCAGGAAAATGGCTTTGACAGCGTCCACCATTACCGCTTTAGTAGTCGTTGGCGTGGTAGGCACGACAGCACACGACCACTTTAGTGGCTCTTTGCGTTCAAAGGGTTTGGTCGCTTTTTGCATTACCAAACATATCTCTGGTCGCTGTAAAACTACGGTTTGAATAATAAAAAAAGCGAGAATGGGAGATATCGGTTCCAATTTAATCAATTTCAGTTCGGATGCTGTGCGCAAGTGTCCCTCTGTGAAAAATCCGTCCCTCGACAGTCTAATTCAAAGACATGTAATCTCATTAGCTGCTCTAGTGTATATTATTTTAATGCGTCTTTTCTACTATTTACATTTTTATATTTAAAGGGCACAAAGTTACGTCCCGGTACAGGATTGTACACTTGATCAATTCGTCGGTACATATTCGGGTTAAAACGATCTGATTTCGTATTATACTAGGATTGTTAATTTTAGACAGTCAAATATGCATCAAGATGTTTCGTGAAAACTTAACACCACATGGATACATTTCTACTGATTGATAAAAAACTTATAACTATTCAATAGTTCATAATTTTGTTTTGTTTATTTTCAAGTTTGAATCACGAGTGGATCATGTCATTTCTCTCGATCCTTCATCATAGGATATTTGTGTGAGCGTGTTGCTACACCGCGAACTTCGAACAGCGCTTTGTAATAGTGACGGGCAGTAAGAAAGTCAAGGCGGCAATGCGGTATACGTCTCAGAACATCTTCCCACTTTTTAGTAAATACAAAAAACATACAGTGAAATATAGAACCTCCCCTTTCTTGGAAGTCGGTTTAAAAGGGGTTGGACTGTGGACGTATAAGGCTTTCAGTCCCAAAATGTACCTTCTGAAAAGTAAAAGCATGACTTAACCATGTTTCCATTTCCTATCACAAATGTATATTGACTAGTTTTGTATCCCCTTTCTCAGGAAATGTATTTTGTTTTTGAGCATCCTTTTATTTTAAGAATTGATTAAGTACAAAAATAACAAGTGAAATTTTATTTTGATGGCTAAAATTAATAATCTTAGTATAATTAATATTATTGCATAATTATGATCATAATAATTATACTCATTTAGTTGTGTAAGTTTCATAAGCTTTAGTGTATTTATTTGGATTTGGAATAGAAGGTAAATTTATTTACGTTACAAATGGAAGGTTTATTTATTATTCTGTGTAATTTTGAATGGTTTATTCGAGGCTATGTGTGTATATACCTCTTTAATTTTATCGTGTACCTACATCACGTTGGTATTGGGCCGTATATTGGGTGATTCAGATGCTGTCACTATATGTTGACCAGAGGACAACTTACATGACAATATGAATGAAGATGGATCAACATAAAATCTCAAAAAAAAATATAGATTTAGGAAAAACGCGGTAACATAAACGAACAGATATTAATCTGTCTGTAATAAGGGCGAAGCCAGACTAGCGTAATTTGAGTCCCGTAATTTCAGTCGCACCATATGTGATCACGTGGCATGATGTATGGTGCGACCGAAATTACGCGACTCAAATTACGCTCGTCTGGTTACACCCTGAAAGATGGTATGGCTGTTAGCTACTATTCGCGACAGCTGTTATGTTTTTCTTTTGGCGTTTATTCTAATTTAGATTGTGATGCAAGATTTTTTAGTGACGACGTCAATTAGATTGGAAAGTAACTTACATGAAATTAGATGACAAAAGAATGTATTTATTTAATCTTTACCTTTATTTATTTAATCTTTATTGCACAAAAGAATGGACAAATTATCGTACGAATGGTGCTCTATGCTATAAGATAACAGTTATCATAGTTAAATGTCAACAATTTTATGTGGCTGTCAAATGTGCTAGCGTTTCACGAAATCCCGAAGTGAATTACAATTTATAGTATGAAATATAAGACTCAATTCAAACATAACTTAGTTGAATCTGATATGCTTCGATCTAAATCTTTGTCCAACTTTGAATCTTAACTGTTAGATTTATGCTTACAGTTTTACATCTGGTTACAAATACAGTCTGACTAAAAGAATAGAAATTACAAAGTGTTAATACTATAGCGACGTCCCCGTTTTCTTAGATTGATTAGAAAGGGACGACGCTACAGTATTGCCACTTTTTAATTTCTACTCTTTTTTTATCAGACTGTAAGTACTGCTGCACCTCTAGCACAACAGTCACATGCGACTATTTCTCGCGCGAGATAATTACCCGTCTCTTTCTATGCAGTAATGTGAGATAGAGACGGGTAGCGCTATTTCGCCCGACAAAAGTCGCGAAGCCTAGTTGTACTAGGCGGGCAGGGCAGGGATATCTTGCCGCGGCTTCGCTTGTCATGCGATTTAGCATCACCTATCTTGCTCTTCACGGTAAAAAGGAAAGTGACGGGTAGTATTAGTCGCGCGACTTAGTCGCGTGTCTTAGTTATGTGAAGTATTTAGTCTTCTCGTCAATGTATCGTGAAGCACTGAAACGCCGACTCGTTAATAGTTTATTAGATTAATTAAGTTTTGGGTTTGCCGTGTTGGTAAGGGGTTTGTCTGGGTTTGTGTTTTCCATAATAGTGATACGTTGCATTTAAGAGTGCCATCGTGTGGTACAAACTGTGTTGCCACCGGAATAATATAAACGAATTGTCGACAGAGCTAACATTGACTGTGGGATAGAGGTTTGTTATAATACGCGGTATGAAAAAAAATCCTAGCACTCAATTGACCATAAAGCTGGCTTTGACCCTTTGAACGCCAAGCGCTGAAGCAATTCACCGTCTGACACCATTGCATAAAAGTGCTCTAAAATGAACAGGGATTGATTGACATAGCTGTTTGAATAACGAACGTTTTTGATTATTCAAATTTTGACGGCCGTTTCGGACGTTGCGTTGCGCCAACATGGCGTTTAAAAGGTTAGCTAGTTATCTACCTATTACCCACTTCAGAATAAGTTTCAGAACGTACGCGCACAGCAGTAGCTAAGCTAGCGTCCTCTATCTTTATGACATTCCCGAGAATATTCTATACTTATATGAGGAATACCGGTGTTGCCTGTAATAGGAGCAATAAATTAAAACATATATTTTTCCCTTGAAACTGAACGACATTTGTTAAGAAACTTCCGAAAATAACGTGTATAAAATGATAATTCGTAGAATATTGTTTAGACAAAGAAGCAATGTATTACGAAATGTACGATATTTATTAGTAGAGTGACACCTATGTCAATGCTTAGGGAATGTCAATGTTGTACGACATACATTGAAAATGCTATTCAATTTGTTTGAAATAATGAAATTCTGAAAGCTGACTTTTTTGAAGTCGCTGAACAAATGTTCAGTTTGAAGAGTAGAATCTATGGTTTCATTTATTGCTCCTATTACAGGCAACACCCGGTATAAGGAATATACGTGCTGCTGGTGCGGCACTGTAAAACCCGTTCCAGACCTTCCGATCCGATCCGATTTATCGGATGGAATCGGATGTGTAGTGTAATTGTTAGGAAATCGGATAATGTGTAGTGTAATTGTTAGGATTTATTACACTACACATTATCCGATAAATCGGATCGGATCGGGTAGGATCGGATGGTCTGGAACGGGTTTAAGGGTGAAGAGCCCTAACCTTATTGAATTCTGCTTTTAACTGTAATTTAAATCCAACCGTATTGTGTTGGTCCTGCGCAGACCACGTCAAATGTACTTTTACCTCTACAGTGTAGTATAATAGACCTCAAGACTACCTATGCTATTGAACCGCCTTTAGACATTATTTAAAACAAAAACTTTCAATTGGAATGATGTATTGCTTAATTATAAAATTTCTTTGTTAATCAAACAATTAGGTAAATCCTTGACCGTGTCTGTTTAGCGAGTATTGGCTATTAAAGTAACTTGGTTGAATTTCTGAATATTGTGATGTTTTTAATCAATTTAATTGTAAAATCATGTCCATGAACTAACAAATTATGTATGTATTTGATACCAAAGGTCGAAGTCTAAAACCGTCTGTAACATAAAATTTTTCATATTTGACTTTTGATTTCTATTGACCTTATGTTTGACTTGTAGAAACATAAAATGGAGATAAATGAATTTCGATTAGAAACATGTAATATATTCTGTATTTTTTCCGACTGATATGTTTGACAAACCTTAGAATTTGTCAATCTGAAGTGTATCCTATTAGAGGAAGTAAGTCATAAAGATCATATAAATGAAATTATTAGTAAAACACGTCTAATTTGCAAACACTTAAATATAGTTTTTTTATTTGGTGGTGAACATCGGACATTGTAAAGGAAATTTTGGCTATGAAAGCACTAAAGTAAGACTTCGACAGTCCTATATAAAAAAGTCATAATTATTCTCAAATCCGTAGAAAGAGGATCATTTGTAAACCTAGGCATACAAACATTATTTCAACCCTTTGAACGCCCATGACATCTACGGTGGTCAAGAGTTTTCTACCACTATAGTTGTCACTGCATACAATGTTAATAAAACTTGCTGCAATGTTTTTCTTCTCTTTAACCAATAATGATGTATGACACAGTTTACAAAAGGATCAAGTATTTGACGTTTTCTTTCGGTTTCTAATGATGCAAGCACTAAAACAAGATGCGTTCCACTTAGGTTTGCAGCTCCGGTTTGCGAGCGGTAAAACAAAATCATAGCGATATATGAAGCACATCACGAGCCGCCGCGCGCGGTTGCCGCTCGTCGCTAAGACCGAAGTAGTGGCCGATAATCGTTCAAAAATCGATTCCTAACTTTTTTTTTGGTATTTACGAAATGTCAATGTTCCCTGAACAAACAACATTGGGAGATGTGGTACGAATAGGATAGTGATGTGGAACATGGGTCTCAATGAGCTCGACCAAGTCGGGGCTATGTGATTGTTATGATGCTGTTATCAAGGATGCAACGATCGCTGTTACGGCATACTTATGCAACTCATATATTACATCAAACATTTGATATACATGAACTAAAAAGTCAAAACTACGTGATTAATAGTTCGGTATTTCAAATGCATTTTAAGCGTTTATTTGATATCTTTTGTGGTAACGTTTTTTATTAAACTTATCGCGGCAAACATGTTGCCCATTTAAAGGGTTCTTGACCAATATAAATAATGATCTTTATTCTGTAAGTAGGCCACAAGGGCACTTTTATATGGCTGATTGGTCTGAGTCAGCCGGCATTTCTCAAGATGAGACCACTGCTGTTGAGAAGAAACGCCAAAAGAATCTTATAGATTTAAACAAATCAGAGATCGCAGCGTCAAGTCATTAAAAAAATATCTCTTATCCTAAAAAAATCCTTTTAAAATCAAAAATATAAAATGGACTAGAAATTAATGGTGGTCCGTCGACATTCCAATGCATGAAACGGCCACGTAGAGATGTGTCGTTCTCGAGAACGTTGCCCAATTTGTATGGAGAAAGAACGTTCTCGAAAACATTTCTCATACAAATCTCTACGACCACGTTCCCGAACCTTTTTCTTTTAGTCTTTCTCGTAAGTAAGCCGTAACATTGACTGTACAAACATCCAAGTAGTGTTATTAAATGCTGAGGGTGTCAATTCTTACTTAACACGATAAAACGATCTTAGATAAAATTATTTTGAATTGGCTTGTACACATTATTTGGCCGATTTAAGAAAGCACCCGAGGCTGATGGATAAGCGGTTATAGCTTTTTGGAAATTCCTTTCTGCGTAAATGTTAAAAAAATCTCGAAAATTTCCAGTTTGGAAAGAAATGTGGGCACTTTTGGTTGTTTCTTTTTGTTTTAAATTTATATTATGTTATGGACATTGAGAAGGAATAGTGTCACGTTTCTTTTCATATTTGGAATGAAACGCAAACAAATTCTATTATTTTTAATCATCATATATTTTTTTATATTTACGCATAAAGGTTTCGAAGAAAAAATGGTTGATAGTTATACGTTACGAATTTTAAACATATTGTTAGGAGTCATTTTACACTCGTGTTATTGTATGCTAGAGTGTTGACAATATCTTTTGGAATTCCTCTATATTTTGTATACAGCCCAATATTTATTGTACAGTGTAATAAAATACAATGCATGTATAATCTACTACTTTTTATTTTCTTTCACTTCGATTCCCATTTCAAATTACAGAAAAAAATAAGTAGGTACCTGATAATAAAGTAGCTGCAGTAGTAGTAGTTAATATGGCTTATTGACCTGACATGAAAATAAAATAGGTACCTAATATAAGACGGGGTCACTAGCGCAAACTATGCTAGTACATAATAGGCACGAGCGTAACCTGAGTGCTCCGCTCCGCCTTACAGCCTGGCCACGACTACGCGTGACTAGCGGCAGCAGTGAGCGGTAAAAACAAAATCATAGCGAAATAATATGAAGTAGGTAACTAGGTACGCCACGAGCCGTTGCGCGCGGTTGCCGCTCTATTTATTCCCACGACGCGCCGCTCTCTGCTAGTCCGAAGTCGTGGTCGGCGGATAGTTATCCTAAGGTTCAGGCACCGACCGACAGACATGTGTCGGTTGGTCGTAGCTTCGATCCAAGGGCAATTGTATCGCATTTTACAAAAACAACTGATTAAACACAGTTATCTTGTGACTTTTGCGACGATCAGGAAAGGACATTGTAGTTTTTTTCTGTGGTAGTGTATCATGTTCCAACAAATCTTACCTTTTTCTGTTCTGTGGGGTCTTGACTGGCTAGTTACGGAGTGGTAAAGCATGTATGGCTTACAAGAAAGGGCGGACCGGTAGTAAGTACTAGGTACTTACTAGGTTTACCTACGTAGGGCGACCATCACAAAGTCAATTTATGGTTACTTTCTATCAGAGATGTGCCGTTTTCGAAAGCGTCTCCCGATTTGTATGAGAAATGTTCTTAAGAACCTTTTTTCAACTTTCCTACAAACTCTCGACAACGACACATCTCATACTTTCTACATTTAGGTATTTCTGAAAGAAATTGTTGAGAATTGCGGAACTGCTCCTATATCGCATTCAATTATCTCACTGTCATTGAATTATCTGTTTAATTTAAACAACTCCTTCGGGCTCCGCCTTATAAAGTGGATAAAAGTTAATTAGGAATTCTGCAAGGGAGGTTTTTCAAGCGACTGCAATAAATTCTTGCCATCTGGCGCGTAGAGCGGTAGTTTTTATGTAACGTCGCGTCGCCTTGCTATGTTACTGTTATCCGAAGTTTCATAATATTATCAGGGGTTTCCCTGCCATTTTGAAGCTGTGAAAAAATAAACTTCTTAAGTTAACGTAAAAAAAGGATACGGGCGTTTATGCGGCTAAATCATCATGAATCAAAATTCATGGGGTATTATCCGTTGATCTAGAACTATGAAATTTGGCAAGTAATACCGTCTCATGATTACTTGATCATCAGGAGCTATCAGTCGCGGCGTTGGCCAATCGAAAACCGCTGGCTAAGTGGCTCTGCATACTTACGGGTTCTTGTGGTCCACAGTACATTTATCTCTTTTGCACGCTCGAAATGAGAAAAAGAGAGATGACTACTGTCGCGGCCACAAGAAGCCGTATTGTGCACCAGCTCTTACCGCGCGGCTGCTAGATACGGGCGTCACCAGCGGGGGCGAAAATCTACCCTCATTATCATACACAATGTCATGTAGTTGCCGGGTTGTAGGTACACAACACTACGGCACTTGCTAAGGTCTCGTCCGCACTAACCACCGACGTATTGTTCAAAACCGTTCTCCTGCTGGGCACTGACCATCCACAATCTCGATTATAATCCGATTCCACTTCTACGACGCGAGTACGACGTTTCGTATGTATTTTAATATGTCTGAGACTCTGTCTGTCTGAGAGAGTTTTGTATACACCGTGACCGTTAATAACCCGAAAGATTTAAGCTAACGATACTAGAGCCTAATTAGAGTATATAAACTTATGTAACATATAGTCCAAAAACTCGTAATTAACGAGATATAAATTATTTAAAACAAATCAAAAGTTAAAAAATCTCCCGTCTAACACACCCTAATGTCATTATGCCAATGTTCAAATTTGAATTCGTCAAAAGTGAAACATAGAACCCTGTAATATTGAGACAGCGATAAGTTGACACTTCTTGTCATAGTACAGAAGTCACGGCATTCGCCGTCCGTCGTATGATTTCGGAGCGATTCGTGAAGTGTCATGCTCGCTCACTCTTCTTCAACTAAAGACTTGTTCACAAAGAAGTGGGAAATTAATATGATTTAATTTGTACTGAAATAGTAATTTAATTAAGACACATAATTAGACCCATGTTGATATAACATTATTTACTAGTTTTTTCGTCAAAAATACGTGGTTTAAATCTTTCGGGTTATTAACGGCCACGGTGTATAAAGCTATACCTACATTTGTAATTAAATCATAAAAAAATATAGTCTTTATTTAAAGTAGGTGGATGTAAAACAGTTTTCCAACGATAAAGTTAAGTTTGTCGCTCAGTACAGTAGTTAAGTTGTGCGCGAGTTGTGCGTGTAATGCAGTGCTTTCATAGTTCGTACAGAACCCTCGGTGCGCGAGTCCGACTCGTACTTGACCGGCTTTTTAATGTATTATGTATATCATATGCACACATAACTTTTTGTCTACAGATGTAATATGGTCGCCGGGATTCGTCAGAAGGCTCTAGTGGACACAAACGCTTTAATTAGTGAAGCTCTGAATAGGAATCGTCAAACATTTTCTGGATGTCGAGTTGTCGACACCTTGATACTTTTCGCCCGTAAAAGACTTTAACGTATTTTGGCTGCTTTATGCTTCTGTTTTACAAATTATAGGTCGGCTTTATTTTTATAAGTAATATTTCACACTGAGATTAAATTTAATTAAAGCTGTCTTCTTATCTACCCGTGAATGGCGCAGAAATTAGTCCTGAAGGGAGTTTTATTTTCAGCATTAGGTGTAGGCCACTTATTATGATGATTACATCTACCTCTATTTTAAGACTCCACACAGTCATGTTCATAGATAGGACTGTACGTATATAGTTATGTTGTAAAGTTATCTTCTCACGTATTAGATTTATAACGAAATATCTGAAGAAACTCAATAAATGGCCACCTTCATGCGACTGCACAATTTCCCGCCTATAAGTGGCACCCATCGCGTATTTTCTATCAACTCTATAAATATATAAATACCGAAATATTGACACGCAATCTACAGCAAATAAGTTGTATCGTCGTTTTACGTCCATTTTTGAGTGACGTAGCGAAATTTTGATAAACAGGTCACGTTCTGCTCATCCCCGTGAAACGGGCGAGTCATTTCATGTTTGTATTCATTCTTCAGCTAAGCTGACGATCGGAAGGGTAGGCTTGCACGTCGATTCAGCCGATACCGTCTTTTAAATTATAAAGGCGTTACACATGAGATTTCGCGCGGCGCATACGCCGTTTTGGCTTGACGGTAATCGTATAATACGTACTTGTGCTAGACGCAGGTTACGTGGGTCGTATGCGTATATTACCTACATAGGTACCTACTTATCCTAGATCACACTTATAATTAAGTAAACAAACAAACACGCCAACCACCTGATGTTAAGTGGATTCTAAAGCTATGCATGCCACCGACGTAACGACGCTTAGATTTAAATAGGTATTCTATTTGTATTAAACGTAAACGTACTGAAGCTGAGGCAGGCCGAAAATCAGATGGCGGGATGATTTGTACGCATTCGAGGACAATACATTACGATATAAGTAGGTAGAGTCGTTTCCAAAAGACATTGTACATAGTAAAAGGCTTAATAAAAATTAAATCGCTTAAAGAGTGGACGTTTGGCAGGAACGTGCATTTCACAGAGACGACAGGCGAGAAAGACGGGGGGCCTTACATACTTACTAGTGACTTTGTGTGCCTGGACCTAGCGATCATATTTCAATATGGCTAAAAATATGCCTTTTTTACGGTGTAGGTACCCTTAGCTCCTCCATTTAAAAAAAAAAAACGAAAAGACTAGACAACAGGTCTATATATTTATTGAACCTATAGGTACTCACACGAAAACGAGAATCGGTTGTGAGAACTGTGGCCTGTAGACATGAAAGATTTTCTGGTCAAGCTCAAAAGGGGACGCTTTTACTCGTTTCTCTCGCTCGGTTATCGCCTAATGACATGACAGATTATAACGTTAAACTTAGTCAATAAAAAAAAAACTGTTCTGATACTTAGGTACTGTTTGTCTTTTAAAAACTTGAGTAAAATCTTTCTAAAAGCTCTTACAGTTGCGGAACAAATGGGACTTGCGAAAAAGTGGCTTAAATCCTATTTTCTGGTGAATATTTTAGGATCGCTCCCGTAAGCCGGCTGACTGCGATCAGCATCGGCGTTAACACGTCATCAGGTCGGGGTGTGCTGAATAATTCATGTTAGCCATGTTAGTCAGATTACGGTCTGAGTGCGGGCCGCTTACAGCGCAAATCTGTCGCTAGGCATTTGAATAGCTATTAAGGAGCCAGGCGCAGAATGAAAACACTGTAGAAGGTTCATTCTATTATTCTATTTAACTTGGCAAAAGCTGCGTGAGAATTTTATTTTATTACTTGTTTGTGTAAAACGCGATGCGATTGGTCGTGGTCGTGACGTGACTATCTGACGCAAGTGGATGTGAATAAAAATATGCCTGAAACGCAAATATAAAAGCGGTAGGTAGAGCCAAGCGATATCGTGCGCGTTTGTGAAGGTTATTATACGCCGGTTTGCGACGCGTAGGTAGTGATTTCACACTTGTGCCAAGTCACTTTTTTACGTAGGCAGGTTACTGACTTAAATCTTATTTTCGGATATTTGAGCCGTGTTAGTCAGATCAGATCAGATCAGACCGCAAATCTGTCGCTAGCCATTTGAATAGCTGTCTATTAAGGAGTCATCGGGCACTGAATAAAACACTATAGAAGGTAAAAGTACAAATGTCGGACTTAATGCCTAAGGGCATTCTCTACTAGTCAACCATAGTTCTAACTAAACAGAAACATCACTTTTTATATAATGGATATCGAGATTAATATTATCGCAATTGTTAACCCCGCCAAGCGTGGCAAATTGGCAATTACGTAATTTTCCTTGGAAATTACGACATTTGGCTTAGGTAATCTCTAATTAAATTATCTCATCACCTTTGATCGTAAAATGCGAGCAAAATCGATTTAAGTTACGTATAAATAACCAGTGACGGATCCATGAATTTTGACACTTCAATGAATTTTGCTCGCATTTTGCGAACCCTGCCTGTCACACGTAGCTTCGGTTAAATATTTTACAGTAAACGGCGATAAAGAATGCACATCGGCAATCATCGCATTTCCGAAAACAAACGAATGTTAATTTCCATGTACCTACATCAATGATTTGAATTTAGAACTAAGTACTTTATTGTTGTTTTGTTTTGATTTCACGTGGAATATATAGAGCTGTAAAACTCGATGTAATTATACACCGTGACCGTTAATAACCCGAAAGGTTTAAGCTAAAGATACTAGAGCCTAATTAGAGTATATAAACTTATGTCACATATAGTCCAAAAACTCATAATTAAGGAGATATAAATTATTTAAAACAAATCAAAAGTTAAAAATCTCCTGTCTAACACACCCTCATTCGGGTTCGCTTTATCTTGCATAATATCGATTCTCCGAATTTCATTTCTCATAACAGCTATCACCGAATTTTTTTTCTCAGAATGATTCTTTCTCATAATCATTTAGTATCATAATTGTCAGTTGGCATACTATTCATTTCTCATAATTTTATATGGCAGAACATTAACATCGCCGAATTTATTTACTAAACTGATACCAGTAAAATGGGTTAGGTTAGGTTAGAACTGCGACCACAACAGACCCGAACTGCTGCCAGTAAAGTAGGTTAGGTTTTTTTTTTTTTTTTTTTTTTTTTTAAACCTCTGCGTATTTCCTTTACAGTATACCCCTGTCATTGACAAGGCCTTTGTATGTGTTAATGTTTTTAGGCTTGTCTTACAATTTTTGGCTCAGGCTTAATGCCTACTCGTCTACGTCCATAATGCAATCTTTCCAAATATAATATACAATTTTTCTTAATCGAAGTTTAAGTTTCAGGGGATTTTAAGTATAACATATTCTAGTTACATGTTTATCTTAAAATTAACTTATTCTACTTTATTGTTTTTCTTTTTTTTTTTTGTTTTTCTTTTTTTTTTTGCTTCTTTTTTTTTTCTTATACATACATATATCCAAATCTTGTTATGTCTTCGTATCTGTCATGGTTTCGGAATATCTCTTTTATGATATATTAGTATCTCTAGTGTAATTATCTTAAGTTCTAGTACTTAATTTTAACAGCTTTCTTAATGTTCTATATGATTATCATCTATATATCTCACATATATTGATATCATATATATTGTTTTGTCTATTTGTTCCTGTTAACTACTTGTTTTACTATTTTTATGCAATATTTCAGTACTGTGCTTCTATCTACATTATTCATTAAACTCGATATATTTTCTGCAACCATTTTAGTATCTAGGTTTTGTTCTATATTATACCTATCTTTTTCAAAAATTGGGCACTCGAAAAGGATATGCGGTACCGTTTCATCCTTTTCGGGGTCACACTGGCATGATGGGTTCTCCTTACACTTAAATCGATTCAGGTATGCGGAGAACCCACCGTGTCCCGTCATAAGTTGTGTGGTGTACTGACACAACTTAATTTTTCGCACGACGCTATACGCTGATGCCGCGCAAGGGAAAAACAGTTTAGTCACCGCGGCTGTATCGCTGGCTTTGTACCTCGTGTCCCATTCCTCAATCGTATTCAAACGAATTCTACGTTTGACGAATGAGACAGGACACAAATCATAGTCTGGCCTCTTCCTCGACTTAAGGGCGGCATCTTTTGCGAGGTCATCAGCTCTCTCATTCCCTTCCAGTCCCGCATGAGCTTTTATCCAAAATAAGGAAACACACTTATTCTGGAGTATACAGCGACGAATAGTGTTTCTTGTTTTTACTGCGAGGGGATGGGGGGAACTCGAGACAACCGTCTGAAGAGCCGCCATGGAGTCGCTGAAGATACCGATCGTCGTCTGTCCTCCCTTTAGAGCTTCGTCCGCGGCTTGGCACAAAGCGAAAAGTTCTGCCTGGTAAACGGTGCAGTAAGACGGCAAAGTAAGTTTGAGGGCTCTAGTTTCGGCCACGTTATTCCAAAATGATAACGCTGCGCCGACTTTGCCCTCAATCTTACTGCCGTCTGTGAAGATTCGCATATCAAATTGGTCGCGTAAGTTTGCGTACTCCTCTTCGTCCACCAGATTTTTAAAAGTGAGTTGTATCTGCTTTGCGGGATGCGGGGCCTCATTTGCCGGCGTCATGCTCTCAATCTCTCTGTCCCCGAGCAGTGGGTGAGGTAATCCCTTCTTTGCCTCGTACAGCGACGCTACTTCCCGAATTCGAAGGTCCAGAGGGAGCATACCAGCCAGTATAAGTAGGTTAGGTTAGGTTAGGTTAGGTTAGGTTAGGTTAGGTTAGGTTAGGTTAGGTAAGTAGTAAAGTAGGTTAGGTTAAAACCGAACTTAATGGGTTAGGTTAGGTTAGAACTGCGACCATAACAGAGCCGAACTGCTGCCAGTAAAGTAGGTTAGGTTAACCTATTGACCGCCAAGCGGTCTAGCAATTTACCGTGCCACTGACGCCAGAGTAAAAAAAAAAAGATGTGCCCCAAAATCAACAGGGATTGAAAAATACTTGTAGCGGTTAGAATTACAAAGTTTTTGATCATTGAAATTTGGACGGCTGTGGCCGACGTGGCGTCAGGGGCACGATTTTTTGTTGACGGCCACAGCCGACTGTGGCGGTCAAAAGGTTAAAACCGAACTTAATGGGTTAGGTTAGGTTAGAACTGCGACCACAACAGAACCGAACTGCTGCCAGTAAAGAAGGTTAGGTTAGAACCGAACTTAAATGTTTTTTTTTTCTAGCAAAATTTCAAATTGGTGCTAGGCGGCTAAAACTCGGTATCGGGGGGCTCTCGGGGCTCAAAAATATGAATCTGAAATCTTGTCCGAAAATTCGGTCAAATTCGGAAAATATCGAAAAAAAAACTATTCAAAATTTCAAATTGGTGCTAGGCGGCTAAAACTCGGTATCAGGGGGCTCTCGGGGCTCAAAAATATGAATCTGAAATCTTGTCCGAAAATTCGGTCAAATTCGGAAAATATCGAAAAAAAAACGATTCAAAATTTCAAATTGGTGCTAGGCGGCTAAAACTCGGTATCGGGGGGCTCTCGGGGCTCAAAAATATGAATCTGAAATCTTGTCCGAAAATTCGTTCAAATTCGGAAAATATCGAAAACGATTCAAAATTTCAAATTGGTGCTAGGCGGCTAATTATGAGATATGATGATTATGAGAAAAAAATTATGCAAAATAAAATTCGGAGAAATAAAATTCGGAGAAATGATGATTCTGAGAAATGATGTTATGCAAAATGAAAATATGAGTATCAATTTTATGCAACATAATAGTGAACCCCCTAATTCATGTCATTATGCCAATGTTCAAATTTGAACTCGTCAAAAGTGAAACATAGAACCCTGTAATATTGAGACAGCGATAAGTTGACACTTCTTGTCATATAACAAAAGTCACGGCATTCGCCGTCCGTCGTATGATTTCGGAGCGATTCGTGAAGTGTCATGCTCGCTCACTCTTCTTCAACTAAAGACTTGTTCACAAAGAAGCGAGCAGTTAATATGAATTAATTTGTACTGAAATGGTAATTTCATTAAGACACATAATTAGCCCCATGTTGATATTACATTATTTACTCGTTTTGTCTTCAAAAATACGTGGTTTAAATCTTTCGGGTTATTAACGGCCACGGTGTATATAGTTATTGCTATAATGTTGTTGTTGGGGAAAAATAATATATATTCAGGCGCACATTCCTAAAAGGGGTTGACTGAGCATTAGCAACTGATGTTATACTACTAGGATACTTAAATGTGGGTTTAAAGATCGACAAAAAGTGTAATTTCTTATATTAACATTCTCATGTTTTTTAAATTGGTCGGCTTCAGTTACAAAATATTTATAAACATTGTAGATAATTTCGCGTGACTGGCAAAGTAACGGCTTACCTTTTTCCCTATAGATGCCATAGTACAAATTTAATTTTGTGTAAGTTTTAGCAACTATATTTATTTATTTATTCAAATAATATTTACATAGCATATATATTGACTTGGATATGCGACTGCACTCTCTCGCATTTGAACCACGACTGACAAAACAAACGTCATGATGTGTGCGATACGGATATCGCTATACGAAGTCGAAATTAGCCGATTGCCTCTTTCCAAAGATCGATGTGCAAACTTTATCGCCGTTTACTGTAGACAGAATAATGGCATTATTATTATTTTAACTTCAAATTATCAAAAATCTCATCAGATCCTAGTCGACTTCCCTGAAACGTTAACTTTTTCCACTATTTATGCACAGTTTTCGCGCCGCACGTGAACAATGTAATTTCGGTACGTTTATTAAACAAATTTGCCTAAGTTTTTCTTTATAGATATGAAATATATTGTCATAAAGCTAATTCGGTAAATTCTCCCTAAAGTCGAGAATTAATTATGAAATTTCCTTTCCGTGAACGTGTTTAATTTGTCTATAGAGAATATTTTCTCAGTGTTCATTATAGTAGAAAAAATACCTGAATGCTAACAATAATCCATCCAAGAAAATTCTTACTTCTGCAAGTGTCTTTATTCCGTGCTTCTGCCTTAAGAGGCCTTATTCCTTTTAAAATGCCGGTTTTTAGGGTTCCGTAGCCAAATGGCAAAAAACGGAACCCTTATAGATTCGTCATGTCTGTCTGTCTGTCCGTCTGTCCGTCCGTATGTCACAGCCATTTTTTTCCGAAACTATAAGAGCTATACTGTTGAAACTTGGTAGGTAGTTGTAATGACTAAATTCACGCGGAAAATTAGTTTTTTCAACTTATTTTCGACTGCACGCAATGAAAGCAAGAAACAGCTAGAACTCGGGGATAAAGTAGGTATTATTCACTTCAAAAAGTGGTTAAAATTTTCAATATATTTGTCATAACATGACAAAAAAGTAAGTTTTAAAAGGAATAGGGCCTCTTAATTGTATAATTTTGTAAATCGAATCGTTCTATAGACAAAACCATTGAAATATTTGGGGTAACCTGTAAATAAAACCAAATTAAAATCCATCTAAATAAAACCGTTCAGTAATTAGCCGTCGTTTCATGACACTGATTGATACATAGGTATAGGTAAAAAACTTTAATAAAGCACCTCGTATTTGTTGTAGCAGACTGGAGGCATTTGTTTTGTATGTTACAAGTTTTAAAGATGTGTTCAAATTAATACAGAAAATATTGTTGCCATAAATACATCGTTGAAAAATCATTGGCCGTTCCGACCAATGTTTCCGGAATGAAAGCGTATTTGGCACCCACTCGCTATATCCACTCTTTGTCTTTCCGTAAAATACACTCTGAATTTTCCGCGTTTCCGATGTTTCCATAACATGCGCTTTGTCTACAGCTTAAATAAAAGCAAAATAACCTTATCACACTGTTCTCACTAAACTGTAGGTACATGCTTTTCTCTTTAATATCCTTAAAGGAGTGATCAAACGAATGCTCAAAAAACGCCGACGGTACTTTTACGTATTGTCGTGTTGTATCCATTTCATCGTTTTTTAGGGTTCCGTAGTCAACAGTTTGAGCAGCGGTTTGTTCGAACCTTCATTATCTTTAATTTATTCCTTGACTAGTAATGCAACTTCAGTCAAAAGTATCCTAAAATCCATCGTTGGATTTCCACGTATCCCTGTACCAATACCAAATTATGCATATAATATTATGTAAAACGGCTATTATGTCGGCGAACTACCTACAGCCGTCATGGCGGCAGGTCGAATAGCGCATATCGCTTAAGCAGGAATGTAGAGAAGAGATCCCGGATAGATGTCAGTGTCAACCGTCGAAAAGAAGCATAGTGTCGTAATAAAGTGAGTTATGTTTACTAGTGAGTAGTTAGTGACTTTTATTTTATCATTATCAAAATTACTAACATTTTTGTGCGATTGTAAATAAATATAATTATGTCCTTCGTTCATCCCTTTTTTGGCTAAAAATAATAATACTCACTCCAAAATTCACGCTGATTATTCCAAAGTGTCGGGTCTGTGCTAAGCTGTAACAGTATGATGTAGGTCACACGTCAACGGAAAACGAAAATAAAGACACCTCCCTATCTCCTTACTGTGAATGGTTCAGTCCTTATCCGTACCCTTAGTGAAAGAAAACACATCCCAAGTGTTTTATCGAGTAAGTGCGATAAAAATTGACGCTGAATTGAACACAAACATTTTTAAAGAGTCTCTCTGTGAACTTGTTTTTGTAGGTAAATGAGTTCAGATCGATTGCAATTGGGCTTTCATTCCGATCCAATTTGCTGTGAAAATGAAGAGCTACTATCAATATTATATTTGTTAAATGTATTCGCTCTGTTGGCTCATAAAATTAAGTTGTTTTTGCAGTAATTGCATGTGTACGTCTATAGGTAGTTCATCATCATCATCATCATCATCAAATCAGCCGATAGTATGTATGTAGGTATGTATGTAAACACTTTATTGTATACAAAAACAAAAAAAAACATGTACAAAGGCGAACTTATATATAGGACTCATCCATTCATATTAGCTGCTTTAACAAGGAGGTCTCTGGCTTCTTCAAAACGATTTTTGCTCATCAACCACCGTATGGATTCTGGTGCGATCCAGAAATAGCTGATGCTGATTAACAGCGGCATGTACAGCATGAGAATGAAATGACGCCAGTAGGGCTGTGTCGATGCGACCAACGCTTTTACAGGTACCCCCATCACCGCACAGGTTGTTAGTATGCTGGCAACTAGCATACGGCGCTTTGAACTAACAAGTTCCAGTGCTGTAAAAAGACAAATTAGAGGAAATTTAATTAACGTACGTAGCTGAAAGTAAACATGCGCTTATATTTGTCAATTTGTTCAAGCAGGGTATTGAACACTATGCACTGATGACCATAGTTTATCGGTTAAGGAAACTAACCCTTTTCTTAAACCTTTCAAATTACACACCGTCAACTGGTCTTGATTTACGCCCATAGTACATTTCGTAATTTATAGTAAATCTTACCAAGTAAAAAACAGCAGCTTACGGCGGATGATCCACAGACACTTCCCAGGAATGTTATTAAGATGAAAATATTAAACGAGTTTACCCAATATCGAGTAATATTGATCCAAGCGAAATTGATGGCGGTTATGGAGATGATAAAGCGACGTCCCCATCGATCTGAGATGAAGCCGGTCAAAAGCGGCGATATCACCACCCCGGCGACCACCGAGGAACCAAAGAGATACCAACGCCACTCATCGCAAGCTAATCCAAACTGAAATAGAAACATAAACAATAATTAACTAGTAGTAGTTTACTTACGTTTAAGTAAGGCTGGCAACACTGGTGGTAGTTCAAACTGCTAGTCAATATTTGTATTATTTTAATAATTAAATTGTAATATTCATTGACATATCATAATATATTAGTGACAATTAATCAAGTGACTCATAAAACTACGTATAAAAATGGCACCAGCGAAGAGAAAATCCATAACGAATGTCTTCAAATTCAGTGAGGAGACCACCGTCGCCGACGTAATCGACCATGTTCACATAGTTTCCAGCCAGACGGAGATAAATATTCGTGTGTGAACAACTTGTTGTCGCTCGGGCCGGTACACATCTTTTCGTTGGAGGTGCCCGCAGACAAGCTGAAGATTGCCAGGAACCCTCAGGATTGGTCAGCCGGAGCAGAAGTGCTGCATTTAACGTTCTGCGTCCAAAGAACTCCACACGTACGCGGCGGCAGGCAAACAACAATAGTTATTTGTTATACAAGGGGGGAAAGTTGTATTTTACCCGCGAGTGTTTATTTGAAACACGAGCTAGCGAAAGGATCCTATGATTGACCACGAGCGAAGCGAGTGGTTCAAAATAGAATCCTGAGCGTAGCGAGTGTTTCAAAACACGAGACGTAAAATAACTTTTCGCCCGAGTATAACACAAAACTTTTCACCTCACTACAGCGAGGAAAAAAGAATAAGGGTTTGTACTATATCTTTGAAAAATATCTGCAATAATCAACCAATTTGCCATTTATTAAAACTTAACGTCTAATTAGCTTTCATGTAGGTATTTTAAACGGGATTTTTCAGAAAATAAGCTCATGTCAAATTTTACTTTAGCTGCGTTGAAACGTCAAAACTCTTTCTCCACATGTGGATAAAAAGCGATTTTCTCAATAGATATCAAACAAACAAACTGGGCTTTCCGAGCTAGTGAGGTGAAAAATAAATTAATATATTCAGTTTGTTGTAATCCACCAAAATGTTCGACCCATTTGTGGCACAACATCACTTATAAATCCTATTATATACTAGGTTTTATTTTAAATAAAAATTGTGGTGTACCCACATTAAAAAAATGAGACATTACATGTTTCATAAATTTATATCTATACATATAAACGGACAAGTCCTGACTGACTGACTCACTCATCAACGTAGAGCCGAAACTACTGAACCTAGGAACTTCAAATTTCTAGAATAGATCAAGTATACGATACAAACAAGCACTAAGAAGGCATTTTTCAAAACTTATCCCTTAAGGGTGAAAAATCGGGGTTGAAAGTTTGTATGGAACTTACGTAATTTTTGAGTTAGAGTAATAAAACTTTGTATATAGATTCTCGATCTAAAAACAAGAAAACTAATTTCAGAATTTTTGAAAATTCATTATTTAAAGGGTTTAAATAGGGGGTGAAAGTTTGTATGAGGAACTTGGAATTCATTGAGTAAGAGTGGTAATATTTCGTGTACAGCTCTTTCTATACAAAGTAAGAAAATAAGTTTCAGCATTTTTGGAAATTCATCCCCGAAAGGGGTTAAATGCACAGTGAAACTTTGTAAGGAAAACGTGGTCTGTTTGAGTAAGGGGTGCATTTTTTTGCGTGTAGACTGATCATCAAAAACTGAAAACGCATTTCAGCGTTTTTGAAATTTCAACCCCTAATGTGGCAAAGAGGGAGTTGAAAAAATCTATGAAGAGCTTGGGATTCTTTGAGTAGGAGTGGTAATATTTCGCGGACAGGTTCTTATTTGCAAAGTAAGAAAACATGTTTCAGCATTTTTGGAAATTCATCTCCGAAAGGGGTTAAATGGACAGTCAGGAACTTTCTTGAGAAACGGGGCTTTTTTGAGTAAGAGGCGTTCTTTTGCGTGTAGACCCTTCATTAAAAACTGTGAATATTGATTTCAGCGTTTTTGAAAGTTCAACCCCTAATGGGGTAAAGAGGGAGGTGAATATTTGTATGAAGAGCTTGAGATTCTTTGAGTAGGAGTGGTAATATTTCGTGTATAGGTTCTTCTATACAAAGTAATAAGCCGAGTTTCAGGATTTTTGGAAATTCATCCCCGAAAGGGGTTAAATGGACAGTGAAACTTTATTTGAAAACCGAGCCTTTTTGACGAAGAGGTGCATTATCTTGTGTGTACACTGATCAACAAAAGCTAAGAACATGTAAATCAGCGTTTTTGAAAATTCAACCAATTCAATTTTCAATGAAGACCTTGAGGTTCTTTGAGTAACATTACGTGTATAGATTCTTCTATACAAAGTAAGAAAACAAGTGTCAGCATTTTTGAAAATTCATCCCTGAAAGGGGTTAAATGGAAATGGAACTTTGTATGAGAATCGGGCCTTTTTTGAGTAAGAGGTGCACTATTTTGCGGGTAGACTTTTCATCAAAAACTGAGAATATTGATTTCAGCGTTTTTGAAAATTCAACCCCTAATGGAGTTGACAGTTTGTATAAAGAGCTTGGAATTTTTTGAGTAAGAGTGATAATATTTCGGGCATAGGTTAATCATTTCATTACAAACAACTTTTCACCGTAAATGAAGTTACAAAGTAAGATGCATTTTTTTGTAGAATATTCACAAAAAATTGAGTAAATAAGCTTAAGTTTTTTTTAGAAATTCATCTCTAATGGGAGGCGAAAATTTTGGATGAGAAAAGATGAGAATGTTTTCGTAAGCCTGGTCATATTCCGTGTGTCAAAATACTACTTTCTGATTTTTTTGAAATGTACGAGTATTGTCTGAGTAAAGGGGGAAGAAGAAAGTTCATGTGAGGAATATTCGTGTATAAACTGCATTAATTTTTGGAAAGTTATCCCCTGAAGAGGTTAAAAACTTTATAATTATGCAAAACATAGGATTGAGTGACAAAACTTCGTGTAAAAAAAAATGCATTGTTAGGGTTCCGTACCTCAAAAGGAAAAACGCAACCCTAAAAGGATCTCTTAGTTGTCTGTCCGTCTATGGAATAAAATGGAAATTAAAACCATATTATTATAAATACTCACGACTATATTATTATAATCCTTTGAAGTTGTTACAAAACCAAACTTCTAAGTTATAACGTAAAAAAAGATCCGATTGTTTACCTGTGCCACAACAAACGTCGATACTCTCAAGGGAATCAAATTTTATAAGGTACTTAGGTATTTTCAGTTGAACTAAAACTATGAATTTGGCAAGTAATCGTAGCAAGTAGTCTTACTCTCTTACTACGAGTACTTATAGGGAGTAATCTGAAACTATACATTACTAATTAATTAAAAAAGTAGTCTGTATTTAAAGTACGTAAAACAGTTTCCCAACGGTAATGTTAAGTTTGCCACTTAGTATATTTTATCTTTTCCTTAGTAATGTTAATGTGCAGTGATTTCATAGTTCGCAAGGAACCCTCTGTGCGCGAGTCCGACTCGCACTTGACCGGCTATTTGTAGAATACTGATACCGAGAATACTGATTTAAACGTTTGAGGAAATTCCTATCCTTAAGGAGATTAAACTTTTGACTATGATCTTGTTTGGTTCATTGGAAAATGAATTGCCCCATGTGTATATTATACCACGTCGTGATCTAGAAATATATACATCTACTACCCAAAAATTTATGTATGCGCGCAGATTTATATTAGTTGTATTATTTTAAGAAACAATAAAGCGGGTAGAAAGTTACACAGATATAATATTTACGGACCCTGTGCGAGCGAAGCCGCGGGCAAAAGCTAGTCACTTATAAATGTTTTATGTAACACAGAAAAACTAGCGAAATACAAAGAGTGAGGTTAAGGCTCCTTATCCCTTCAAAAGCGCTGATTGTTTTTGTCATTTTTCTCTATGAACAAACACGTTTCTTAAAATATTATTATGTTACTACTCAGAACAGGGCTATTGCGATTTATTGGTATATATTTGAAACCTACAGTTTGAATTTTTCATTGATAATTTTTGTTTCTAAAACTACTCGAATTTGACAAAATAAGTGCTATGAAAGTAGCCTGTATACAGGGTGTCCCTAAAACCAACGCCGAAATGAAGAGGGGTGATAGAACAGCTCATAAGCAACCATATTAAGTTAATTTGACCTTAATAAAAAGTTCATGGTTTTCGAGATATTTGCATTTAAAAAAAACTCGTGACTTTTGATGCCCTGCGTCAGTATGTCGATTGCCACCACTGCAAATTTAGGTATTTTTTAAATCTGTTTTTTGCAGGATGTTACTAAAAACATATCCTATCGAATGTAATTTCAATTTATTACATATCATGATGCTTTGTCGGTAAAAATAATAAAAAAAAACGAATTATAGCAATTTATTAAATTTAGCCAGCGGTTTTGATCGAGTTTCCTTTATAAAAAGTATTGTAAACTAACATGGCACACAACATAAAAAGATAGTAAATTTATTGTAGTTTTCAAAAAGGTACAGCATTTTCTAATTTACGCAGCAGTTTACGAGATATTGATATTTTACACCAAAAGGAGCTCATACTGCAGTTATTCCATAGTATGGTACCAGAGCCCCTACTAGGCTCAGAGTTTGAATTTTGAACAAAAAATCGATTAAAAGAATACTTTATTTAGAATAGGAACACAATTCAATTTTAGAATAAAAAAAAATGAAATGTTCATAGCGAACCTGGCAAATAACGTAAAAAGATAACAAATTTAGAGTTGTTTTTAAAATGGTATTGAAGTGACTTAATTATTTAGCGGTTTATAAGGTAATGCAAAAATAATACTGGTTGCCATTTTTATCTGTTATGTGCATAAAAAAACTAAAAACATTAAAAAAATACGATATCTGTTTTATGTAACAAAATTAAATGTTCAAATTGTCCGCCATTGACTTGAATACAAGCTCGGCATCTCCTTAAAAATGCTCGACTGATGTGACGTGCACTTCTTGATACGTCGTTTTGGGCCTCTGCGTAAATGCGTTGTCTCAGCTCCGCTATACTGTTAATCGGTTCATTGTAAACTTTTTCTTTAATATAACCCCAGTAATAGAAATCCAGAGGATTTAGGTCTGGAGATCGAGGAGGCCACAAAATGGGACCCAGACGGCCGATCCATTTCTGTGGATAAGTTTGGTTTAAATGTAGTCGCACTTCGCGTGCATAATGTGCTGGACAGCCATCATTCTGCAGCCACATTGACCTCCGCGTAGCTAAAGGTACGTCGTCGAGAAGATTTGGCAACTCATTCTCTAAGAAATGCAGATAACTTGGACCATTCAGCGTTTCTGGTAATTCAAATGGGCCAATTATTTTCCCATCTAATATTCCAGTCCAGAGGTTCACTTTAAATTGGTACTGCGACCGATCTTCCCTCATTAAATGAGGATTTTCTAATGCATAACTGTGTAAACTGTGTGCATGTTCATAAATCCATCTCTCTTAAAAGTGCTTTCATCAGACCATAAAACCATATTTATGAAATTGGGATCCTCTCTGTGTTTTTGCAGCATTGTCTGGCAAAACTGAACACGAAGTGGGTAATCACGGGGCAGCAACGCTTGAACACGTTGTATGTGGTATGGATGATATCCATATCGACGTAATATTCTCTTGGCAACAGATTTTGATATCCCTAAATTACGTTCAATGTTCCGTGTCGAAGTGGATGGGTCGTTTTGAATCTCTTGTAAAACATCTTCATCGTTATCTCCTCTAGGTCTTCCCAATCCACCACGATTGCCAGGCAAAACGCCTTGTGAGTATGCGAGATGAACATTTCGAAATACTCGATGGTCCGGATGCCTTAAATTTGGATATCTTTCCCGATAGAGTCTAGCTGCAGCACAAGAGTTACCCTGACATTCCCCATAGACAAAATGCATGTTGGCATATTTTTGAGGAGTATAATTCTCTGGCATATTTGTAACAAACGCACTACAATTAATCTTAACAGAGCCAAAGTAAATCGAAGTTAAAATCAATAGGCAGAACTCGAGTCCAAGATGCACAAAGCAAAGTTAAATTGTACCAAAAATCCAAATCACAAGGCAAACACGAGTTCTATTGGTAAATCAAGTCTATTTAAGAAAATAAGAAACCAAACTAAATAAAGAACATCAAACGAATTGACGAAGTGTCCTAAAATTACTAAAATACTCTTTAATCAGAAAGCCGACTTGAATTCGAATTTCAAATTGTGTTCCAATTTCAAATTGTGTATTCTTTGAATCTATTTTTTGTTCGAAATTCAAACTCTGAGCCTAGTAGGGGCTCTGGTTCCATACTATGGAATAACTGCAGTATGAGCTCCTTTTGGTGTAAAATATCAATATCTCGTAAACTGCTGCGTAAATTAGAAAATGCTGTACCTTTTTGAAAACTACAATAAATTTACTATCTTTTTATGTTGTGTGCCATGTTAGTTTATAATACTTTTTTTAAATGAAACTCGATCAAAACCGCTGGCTAAATTTAATAAATTGCTATAATTCGTTTTTTTTTATTATTTTTACCGACAAAGCATCATGATATGTAATAAATTGAAATTACATTCGATAGGATATGTTTTTAGTAACATCCTGCAAAAAACACTAGGGCACTAGCCTGGCGGATCAATGACCGGCCAGTACCGTTATCTGTCCCACTCCACGCGCTCTGTATTGTACCGTAAAGCTTACATAATACTGTTTGTGATACATTGCGTGTTTAGCGGAAAATGCTATTTTCATGCGATTTTTCAAGAAAAATTGTTACCGGTAGAGTTCGATTAACGGAAAAATAAAGAAAAAGTGAAAACTCGCGAGGAAAATTTGTGAATTTTCTCAAAGAAATTTCCTCGATTTTCCAGCCCAGAATAATGGTCTGAAGCCATGGTTTCAGTTTTCGGTACACCGTCGGTTACACCCTGTATAAATACTTATCTTATTTCTGAATATTCAAATAATTTGGGATATAGGTATTGTAATTGAGGCGAAGAGATATTAACGACCTCATAAATATTGGTAGGCATTCATTTAATGAATGAGTGATTGAATTAATGAATTAATAAATGATCTTTATTTGCTTAAAATGTGGTACGAGGTTGTTTATGCTAATAGTTACATGGAAACACACATTTCACCAGCAGCTGGCATGCAAAAAAAATGAAGTATATCTGGTACCTACATATGCTATGATTATAATATTAACAATCTCATTTAGAAGTATGTAGAATATTTAAATATCGGGGTTATTAACAATAAATGAAATAAAGAAAATAATTAAATAATCAGAAAATTTCCAGATACTTACCAACATTGCCGCGGTATTTACTCTTAGGTGTTTGTTCTAAGTTGTTCCATACAGTTACGCGACACCTCAAGTAATTGTCATTTCAATTGACAATTTGCGTTGTAAAAAATACATTGATAGTAGGTACCTAAACATATCGCACATAAACCACGCTAAAACTAACAAATTAAATAATGCGCTGTGGATTTGTTTAATGTACATTGGGACCTATAATTTTATTACAAATCGCACTTGAGACTAGTTTAGGCTTCTGGCATAAGTAAGTCTTCTTTCGTTTGACAACAGATGCAGACGGTTGTCAATGATGCATTAATGTTTGACCAAAAAAATGCAGAAGTTATAATCAGAAAATAGTACATTACGGCAGAGACCAGTAAAGTAAGCCATACTGGCCGAGTAGGAATTAGACGGACCGAGCCTTTTTTTTTTGTTTTTTTGTATGACTGCGGGTCCATGGGGGCCCTTTGCTTGTCTTGGCGCTGGCGCGCCTCGTCCTTCCGGATGAGGCGCCGAGAAACGGACCGAGCCGTAGGCGAGGTCCGGATATAATACGAGGCCAGGATGGCTCTTACGGTCGAAGCAAGTATAGTGCTTTTCTCAAAAATTAAACAAGAAAATTAGATTAAAATTATATTTTGTAGGTGCCATTCATATTCGGCCATTTTCCAATGAATATTTTTGTTATATCCCATTTTTATTATTACACATTGTGATATTCGTCGTCGCAGGCACCATTAACTCCCATGATAACAACCTATAACAAAAATAATTATGAGTTTATACTTGGATAAAAGATATAGTTATATCGTTATCAAATAGTGGCAGCATTTATTTACCTTCATCGCCAAAATGGTTATCATCTAGAGCTTGATTTAAGAACTTTTATATATTTTGCTGCCGAATATTTGTGATTTATTTCCTTTGTAGCCATCCGATTGTCTCAGAAAGATTGTTGAAATATTCTGACCAATTATTAACTTGATTTTCTTCCTTCCATTTAATGAATCTCTTGTATTTTTTTATATCTCCTTGGATTTAGTCGGAAGTAAATTATTTTAGCTAACTCTGCCTCCGCTTTTAAGTATGGAGGAGTGCCGTCTATTCGGAATCAGACTCGTCTGAACTCATTTTTGCTGAATTATTGTAATAGGTCACACAAACAAATTTGAAATTTTTGTCTTTTAATTAAAATCCCGCCTTAATTTCTTTTTTTATAAATACTGCGTTTAATTATTTGCACTGTCTTACAAATCTAAGTCTTAAAGATAAAATTAAAACATTGTTGTATTTTCTAACTAATTTTCATATCATAAAGCTTACCTTCAATTTTAACTCCGAGGTTTTTTCTAAACGACACAAAAAAGGAAGGAATTCCGAAATATCATTGTCATTTTACACAGCACAATTATGAACTAAACGCTGCATACAAACTTCCGCACTAAACCTTGTCGCTACTTTTTTTTTTTCAATATGCATCATGAGTTACGTTTATACTGCCAATAGTGCTAACCTCTTTTATTTTACGTTTGCTCTTAGTGTAAATTGCAAGTGAATACTGCAATGTCGTCTCTTTCTATTTAATCTATGAAAAAGGGACGCCACTTTTTAATTTCTACAATTTGCTGTCGCACTGTACTTATAATTAAAACAATTTGTGGAATGCATCCTTTTTACATTTATATACGACCTCATCGCCTTCACATCCTTAGTTTTTTTATAGGTCGGTGACGATGTAAATCGTGTTTCGATATTCAAATATCTTGATACGTAATAGGAATTACATACTTACTTACTGGACAAATATTGATTCCAAATTTAAAATCTCGGTATTTACTGGACACTTCTAAAAAGTCTTCGGTATGTTCCACTTACTGTAGTCTACCTAGCGATGGTAAGGAAACATTACATGCAATTTTTGAGAAAATACACTTGCTTATTACCGCTGAGGTAATGTAATAAGTGCCTTTACCTCGACTAGGACTATATACACCGTATAAATATTAGTCACGCCACAACTCCGATATAACAATTATCTCGTTACTCGGTATTCATTTATGTACACAAATGTTTTACATAGCTCATTAACCAGCGTATATGACAGTGTTTAGTAAAAGATCCCATTGTTCGAGTTCTCATAGACACGAAATTAGTTTGCATATACCAATAACCTGTCAACGCGTCCTTATGGAAACCCGAGCAGTACTCTTACCTTGAATTTACAGAGACCGTATTCGCTAGCGACAGCTTAAACGATTTGTATGGTGAATTGTAGTTGTACAAAATATCCGCTAGAGGCGCTGTTCTATTCTCCATACGAACCGTTTACGCTGTCGCTAGCGAGTACGGTCACGTTAACTCATGGTAAGAGTACAGACAGTGGGATATTCACTAATAAACACTGTCACAGTTGTAAAAAGAAAGGCCGGCATTTGTCAGCTTTAACCATAGCCGATTGAAAGTCAAGTCACAGATTATATAATACTATACTATTTAGGTACAGATGCACGAAGCCGTACAAGAAAATGGAACCACCCTAACTATGGCTATTCAACTGGCTATTTTCTTTCTGTCGATTATCCAACAGATGGCAGTAGTGAGACTGCGATTTATGCGTCCCGGTCACGCCACCTAATGAGGAAACCCGGCAAGCCCTTCTTTCCAGGCGTCTGCAGTAATGTACTTATTGTCGAACTATTTCCCGCAAACTGCCCTTTTCCCCAACTCGTATGAGTTGAGTTCTGTTAGAAAAACAATATAGATATTTTTAATTAACGTTTATTATAATACATTAATATTAACAAGGCAATATGTAAAATTATTAATAGATACTTACTGTGTCCAATAAGATAACTTATATCTTCAAGTGACTTCATCTGTAGGTAGTATAGTAGAGTTGTTAGTCCGCTGTTTTCTAACATGTGCGCATCGGGTTACAAGCATGAAATTTCTACCACAGATAGAGTGTTCCACGGTGATTATTTTCAGATGTGGAGGGAAGTCAGATTCGTCCCCTGTGAGGCGGGAGAGCGGAGTGAATACGGCCAAGTATCCCTCTTTTCTTTCTTTATTGTTGGTCAGTGAAGTCTACCAGGACGTGTTTGGTATCGTTTCCGTGTAAAACAAATATCAGAAATTATTTTTTTATGTTATTTTTGTATAGTTCAATATAAAAATATGGTTGTATGGCCGAAAAGGTAAAAAATCACAACAAGTTTTTTTATTTAGTGAGGTAAATTAGTTCAATTTCGTGAACATTTTCAAATTGTTATTATTATTTCAAAAAGCTCATTTAATCTAGTTTCTAAAAATATATGCGTGTTGGGCACTTCTCATACAAACAGAAGCTTAAAATATATCTTTACGTCGGCGTAACCAACGTAAATCTCAGAACGCATCCTATTTCGCTTCATTAAATACATTAAATAATGATTATTAACATGCTTTGACATATAATATTTACTATATACGTCCTAGAAAAACAAATTAATGTAATTAAAACAAAATATTTTTTTGCTAATGTATCACGAGCACACGGGCTAATCTCAATATCAACAATTTATTTAAGTTACTGTTTGTATGAAAAGTGCCCAATGTTTATATATTTTTAGAAACAAGATTAAATTTGCTATTTTGCAATATTTTTGTTAGGTGTAAATATTCAGGAAATATAACTAATTTATCTCCCTGAATAAAAAAAACTTGTTGTGATTTTTACAATTTCGGAAATACAACCACATTTTTATATGGTACTATGAATAAATAACATGAAAAATAATTGCCGATATTTGTTTTACACGAAAACGACACCACACAAGTCCTAGTAGCTTTATCTGATCAGTAATATAAAAAGAAAAAGAGGACTCCTTTGTCCTATTCACCCCGCTTTCCCGCCGCACAGGGGACGAATCTGACTTCCCTCCACATCTGAATATAATCACCGCAGAATACTCTATCTGTGGTAGAAATTTCGTGGATGTATCCCGATGTGCACAATTTCGCGACTTAGCAAAATGTACTAGAACACGCAGGCTAAGCTTAACATCAAAATTTACTTTTCAAGGTACTTTTTGTATCAGATGTGCCCAATCTGTATACATTTTTAAAAACAAGATTAAATTTGCTGTTTAGTAATATTTTTTTAAATTGTAAATATTCAGGATAGATAACTAATTTATCGTTCTGAATAAAAAAAACTTGTGATTATTTTTACCTTTTCGGCAATAAACCCAAATTTGTATATGAAACTATTCTTAAATAACATGAAAAATTAATAGCTGATATCTATTTTACATGAAAACGATGTCGCTCAAGCCCTTAAAGCCTTAACTGATCATTAAAAAAAAAAGAAAAAGAGCAGTACTTGGTCCTCTTCACCCCGCTCTCCCACCACACAGGGGACGAATCTGACTTCCCTCCACATCTGAAAATAATCACCGTGGAACGCTCTATGTGTGGCAGAAATTTCATGCTTGTAACCCGATGCGCACAATTTCGCGGCTTAGCAACTCTACTAGTAACAATGTTTCGTATTACTAAATACATTGCAAGAACACGTGGCAGAGACTTTTCGTAGCCTACTATTTCAACATCTACTTTTTTAAATAGTTGTAGAACCCACGCACAGCACACGATAAAAACAACAGTAGGTTATGTAATGCTTAATTATCCTGTTCATTGCATACATGTGAACTCATCCGAACAGAATCGTATATTCGGGTGGAAAGCCATTTTTTTACATGAATTTTCTTATAACTAGATATTATTCATTATAATTGAGCGGTACCAATCTGTTGGTACTATTATTTATTATATTATACGTACTGCCAAGTTAGATATTAAGGTTTTTATTCTTTGTTTACATATAAAATAAAATGTCGACCGCATTACGATAAGTATTGTAACTTGACATGCATTTATATTTACAAGAACATTGTAATTTGAAATTTAAAAAAAACTTCAACATTACGTACTAAATCTAAATATTTGTACTAACTAAATACGGATAAGTACACTGAGTATGACCCGGCCAGATTTTTATTATTTTGTAGAACCCAAGCCTATGGTTTCAAAAAAATTTGGAAGTGCCAATAATTCTGGGAAATTAATGTCCCTACCAATTGCTTACCTGCGAACTCATGCACACGAATATACGAGGCATCGTCGCGTCATTGAAAACATTACGACTGCCATTACGTGTGGAAAGCCACAAAATCGATTTAAACGAGCCGATAAACTGACGCATTGGAGTCGACACGCAATAACTGTTATCGGCCATTCTTCGCAGATTTACTGCCCGTCCTCGGATTATTCGATAATCAGTAGTGGGGGTATTAAATGTTTTACTTGCGATCTTATAATTCAGAATCGATTTTCTCTCTAAAATCTCATATTCTTCATATAAACTAGCATCACTTGTCACTAACACGCACTCGGTCAGTACGATTTCTTTTGTAGGATTTAACGTAAAGCCTGACCAGAAATATAAGAGGATGCGCCATATTGCGGAATTTAACTGGAACTAATTTCTTACACTGGCAATGATTTTATGATGGTTTCTCAACAATGTCAAAGTTTTTCGTGATGGTTTCTTTAAAAGACAAATATTTAAAATTATCCAAACAAAATGCCGAAAACTATTCACAATCGTGAACGTAAGATTATAAATAAAGTGTACACGTGCTTACTACTCAAAAAACAGTCAGGAAAAGAGTGCATTCCATTAAATAATATTACGAGGTTAACATAGTGGAACTGACAGGTATTTAAACTATTATAGTGGGTTGTGATTGGTTGCAACATTGTTGCCATATAAATCGTTTAAATAGCGTCCTCTTGACAATCCTCATATATTTCTGGTCAGGCTTTAACTGTCGCACTGCACGTCTCTCTGTTGCTGCATCTCCATAAAGTCGTGGCATCGCCATTATTGGCAACTAAATTGTATTTAAACCCTTCATGTAATAATACAGGTTTCTTACGCGTCACAAACGTTAAATCCATTATTTACATTAATTGGCCTTTATCAATTTACTATTGTGCATAGAAACGCATTTTACAATGACAATAATATAATGACATGACACGGTTCAAGTGTGCTTTCGATGCATCATTTTATAAGTGGCCAGTTGTTATCACTACAGATATGATAAGTATAAGTATATCATCCTTTGTAGCTCCCATCACATATTTAGTATTTTTAACCGTCTTCAAAAAAGGAGAAGGTTTCTCAATAAAATTTGACCATTTATATATTTTTTTATGAGTATTCGCGAATCACTTCGTAGTGAAATTAGTTTTTAATCTTAAACTTTAAAAACCGACTGAAGTCAGTGCCATTTACAAAAATATGACTTGCCACATGGACGAATGAGGAAATGGACGAACGGGGAAATAGACGAATGAGAAAATGGAATAACAGGAAAATAGTTGAATGGGGAAATGGACGAACGGGGAAAATGACAAATTGGGAAATGGACGAACGGGGAAATGGACGAAGGGTGCCGAATTGACTTTTTCTACAGTCATCTGACGATTGGCTTAGAACCACATTTTGGGTTTAGTTTGGTTGAGGCACTACATTCATTTCATAACGCCATAAAGATGAAAATATGCTATCTTGGACTTTACTTTAATAAACCGCCCGTGGTTTGTCTAAAAGCTTTACGTCTTTCCTTGGCCAGGAAGTGAGATTTTTCTCCCCGCGTTGCCAGCAGAAAATCCCACTTGCGGACTAGGATGACGTATAACTTAAAACCGTCTTCCAACGGTAATGTTAAGTTTGTCGCTCAGTACGGTTTATTTTTCGTTACATCAATATACGGAACCCTCGATGCGTGAGTCCGACTTGCACTTGACCGGCTTTTTCGATACACTAGTATCTAAAAACCGGCCAAGAGCATGTCGGGCCACGCTCAGTGTAGGGTTCCGTAGTTGCCCATCCTATTCCCATTTTATTTATACTAGCACAACAACGCTTCGAGACTCTTGTCGCGCGACATAGCGCTACCGTCACTCTCTCACATTACTGCATAGAAAGAGACAAGTAATTATCTCGCGCGAGAAATAGTCGCGTTTGACAGTTATGCTAGAGGTGCAGGGGGCGTATGATGGTTCCGTTTATCGCGTGATAAATAAGTGACAAAGCATCTGTAACTTACACTCGCATCTTGTCAAAGTGTGACGGAGGCTTTGTCACTTAGGTACTTATCGCGTGATAAAAGCAACCATCAATCTAAATGGGTCAGTAGGGAGAAGTGACAAATTTCAACCAACTTTTTGAAGTGAATAATACTTTTTCCTGAGTTCTAGAAAGTAACATAACTATTTCATGCTTTTATTGCGTGCAGTCGAAAATAAGTTTAAAAAGCAGTTTTCTGCGTGAATTTTGTCAATTTCAAGTAGGTACCTATGTTTTGAACAAAAATTATCAATAATAAAATTCAAACTGTAGGTTTTCAAATAAATAGGTACTAATCGATCTCAATAGCCTTGTTCTAAGTAGTAACATTGATAATATTATGTTAAGAAGCATGTTTGATCATAGAGAAAAGAGAATAATGTCTAAAACAATCAGCATTTTTGAACGGATAAGGTGCATTAAAACGAACGAAATTTTCGCATTAATCTATTTATTATTTTCATTTAGAATAACCAATAAGCTAAGTGTTCAATTAAATTAAGTTACTGAGCTAAATAATTAATTACCTACAGCTATCTAAAGCGGGCAATTTTCACTCAATTCAGAAGTGGAAATTTGAAATGGCTGGACTGAAACCTAAAGCAACATTATTAACTATATTGTTAATTGCGAGGAATTTCCCGTGCTTTAAAATTATTACTTTATAATTAACAAGTACGAATATTAGCTATTCGTGTAACACCCGAAGGTTATTTTTCATTTCTAAGTACTTTTTCACCGCACGCAACGAAAAATTCTAATTTTTATCCATCAGTACCTATTAATACTGAGACATAGAATCAGAGAACCATAGAAAAGACAAGAGTAATTTTTAGTAGTAGGTATAGTCGCAGCACCTTAAATTGATCTGCCTTCCCCAAAGGTTGACTGCTAGACAAAGCCCTATCTATAGCATTAGGACTGCCTTCACAGTTCACATAGGTACCTATGCTTTTAGTACAGTATATAAATACTTAATAACCTATACCTTGGAAACCCCTTTTCACAAAAACAATTATAATAATTGTAATAATCAATTTGTATTTTACTTTTTATATACATATGTATATTGTAAAAAACCCAGCCTAAGATCAAAGATAAAGAAAATAATAATAAACTAAGTGTTCCATCAAGTAGACAGTAAAATTATGATTCGTTCCAATTTTGTTTGAGTTTCGTCTAAACACAGACGTGTACGACATATTAATTGAAATGGCTCGTTGGAAATCAAAAATAACATTATTGAATATTTCGCAAACCGCGGAAAATATTTTGTGCGTCTATCGAAATTATTTCTCGTTCAATAGAAGTCAACAAATTGCCGTGATATTTAGAGTCATATTGACGTCAATAATATACACCGCCGCATTGATAGACGACCTTTTTTACGTTTATCGCACATTATGTAATAAAAGTTTTATGGCATTCGCATACGAATTGGTTTATGGTGTAATGACAACTTTCAATTGTCTGCTAGATTTCATTATGAGCATACAGAGATCGATGAAGTTTTGTATAATTGTGTCCAAAATCGACTTAGTTCACGATCATTGTTCGATGAGTAGTAATTACCGGAAAGAGCTTCGGAAATTGACTTGGCTAATCACTATTACATCTATATGTATGATATCATGCTTCACTACTATTCAAGTCATTGCTTTCATGAATGTATTTGAGTGCTATAGCATTACTTTCAAATGCGTTTTACCTATAATTCAGTCGGTGATAAATTTCTGGAAAGAAATGCAGTTTTTTATTCGGATTCTTACATTTAACTTTATAATCAGAATAATGAGCATTGCATTTAGTCAAATAAAAACTGATTTAATTTCGTTTGTAGAGATTTTTGAAAATATTGATGTGAGAAAAGATAACACTGACAATTTGGGAACTGATTGCCATAATTTACTAGATAATTTAAAAAAGTCTATTGTGGCATTTAATCGTCTTAAGATCTGCAGTATGAGACTTGAGCAATGCTTTGGAATACAGGTAGGCACAGTTGAATACTATCTTCTTAAGAGGCCTTATTTATTTATTTTAAATTTTTCATATTATGACAAATATATTGCTTATATCAACCAATTTTTTAAAGTATACTTTTACCGGAGTTCTAGAAAGTAACATAGCTATTTCACGTTTTCATTGCGTGCAGTCGAAAATAAGTAAATAAAAAAACAGTTTTCTGCGTCAATTTTGTCGAATTCGAGTACTTTTTAAAACAAAAATTATTAATGAAGAATTCAAACTGTAACCTTCAAATATATACCAATAAATTCCAATAGCCCTGTTCTAAGTAGTGACATTGATAATATGTTAAGAAACATGTTTGATCGTAGAGAAACATGTCTAAAACTATCAGCATTTTTTAACAGATAAGGAGCTTTAACGTTGACGACACGTTTGGGGTTCGAATCCCGGCAAGGGCAAATATTTGTGTGATGAACTCGAATATTTGTGCTTGGGTCATGGTTGTTCTACGTATTTAAGTATATATTTATCTATATAAGTATATATATCGTCGTCTAGTACCCATAACACAAGCCTTCTTCAGCTTAATTTGGGACTAGATCGATCTATGTGAGGTTGTCTGATATTTATTTATTTTAAATAGACCTGAGCATTTACTTGTAACCTAACAGCAAATATTCGCTGCATGATAAGAATATTCAGGCGCAGGACGAGGACGTCTTACGTCTGCGGCTGCCATCTCTAAATTTGCCGAACCCGGGCAAACACTTAAAAAAACCCGGACATTTGGCGTAAATCGCATTTTTTCCCCGGACGTGTCCGAAAATAATAATAATAACAATCGCTTTATTTTTTATTCACTTAAAAAGTATCCTGTCTATGTCCTGTCCTGTCCCCCTGGACGGCCTCCGAACTAAGACAAATCCGGGGAAACCCGGACGGATGGCAGCCCCACACGTCTCTTCTGTCCGGCTTGTCATAGACGCGGCGTTTTTCATTCAAAATTTATTAGAAGCGTCGCGATGCTAAACAGATAGAAGGGACGGATCACGGGGACGTGTCCTCTTGATGCGTCCCTTCAGCCTCGCACTCTTCGTCTAGCACAACTATGCTTCGCGACCCTTGTCGCGCGACATAGCGCTACCCGTCACCCTCTCACGTTACTGCACAGAAAGAGACGGGTAATTATCTCGCGCGAGAAATAGTCGCGTACGACAGTTATGCTAGAGGTGCGTTGGCTTGCGCCTTAGGTGAGCGGCACACTACTCAAAAAAAGCCAGTCAAGTGCGAGTCGAACTCTTTGTTACAAGTAAATACTCAGTTTCATCAGCACCTTTGTAACAAACTTCTCTTTGTTGTTAGTCGGTATATCTTTTTAAAAAGAAACACATTTGAAACGCGTTTACTTAAGTCGAATAATATAACTCCGAAACAATTCGCAATTCATCATTAGGAGCGTCGATCGGCGGGTAATCGATTCGAAACATGTCGAACGATATTCGACTTATACGACGAGAGTAAACCCGTATCATATGTGTTTTAATATGTAACTAATTAACTATTGTTTTTCTATTGTATCTTTCTAACATTATCAAATTTGAATATATTACAAAGAAATAACTACATTATTGAATTAAGTATATTAATCTCATTTTAGGTGGCGTTATCCATGTTCAACATAACGGTTGGCTACATTTTTTTATGTTTTCGCGGAATCTCTACATTGATGACCAACGGAATTGTAAGATAAAATTTCATAAAAATCAACTAAGGCCTCTCGATAAAAAGAAAGGAAATATTTTTTATCTTTTTGGTTTTTTTATTTTTTTTATGTTCAATAATCCATTAAAAACACGTAATTCTCACGATGCAAAATCCTTTTTCAGGAATTCGATAATCGAGCAAGTCAACTGGCATGGATACTTCAGTTGATAATCTTCACGGGAGCCATAATGTCGGTTTTATATTCCGGCCAGAGAGCACATAACGAAGTGGACGATTTGACGAGAACTATTGCGAGCCTGCACAACGCACTGCTTACAAGTAAGTTTAACATAACATAACCAGCATGCTAGGCAGGACTTTTCATATCACAGTAGGACGTTAGACGGCTATAGAGCCGACATTATTATTAAAATTTAATTCATACTCAAGAGCGTATTTCATTCGCAATATTATACTCAGAATCAAAGTCAGACAACGGGAAAAATAATATAAAAAAGTCCTGATTGGAATTGTTTAATTTTGTCGTCACAAAATACGGAGGTAAATATAGGTTTTTGGAATAAATTGGTTTTTACATAGATCTAACCAGTAATGACTAGAAAAAGCATGACGTTTTCAATTAATAATAAATAAATCTACGAGTTTATAACATTCGAAACTTATTTTATTCATAATTTTAGTCATTTAAAACTTGGTAATTTTAACCACAATCCATAAAGGCACATTCGAGTTAAATATATTAATGAGGGTAAGTTTGAGTATGAAGTACTTTTGATGTTGATAACGACTCCATAGCTCTCTGACGTCCTACCGTAACCTATCAGAAGTCCGATGCCTAAACAGTAACATGTCTAAATAAATATACCTACGTTAAAACAGTGACGTATGTATAAATGGCAGGTCACTGCGTAAACGTAAAAGTTTATGAGCAGCGATGAGTTCGCTCCTTAAATAATATCGCAAATCTACCAATTGACAGTCGGTGTTTCAGTTCCAGGTCCAGTAGCTTCAGGATTGCGAAAGTCCGTGAAAGATTTCCACCGTCAGATGTCGCTGGAGCCGGTCAGAATCAAGATTATTTCCATGATGCCCGTCCAGATGACGTTACTCCTGCAAATATTGACAACTGTGGTCTCTTATACCATCATCTTTCTGCAATTCAACCATGTGGTATAAATTAGAACTGAATAACCTCGTGCGGCCCAATGTACCTGTTAATGCAGAAAGTGACACTTATTACTCGGACCCAGACAGTTTTTTATTTGTGATATACGCACGCGTAAACGCCCATTGTACATTGGGATGTACAAGATTCATTCGCTGCATTCTATTCGTCTAGACTCTAGAGAAAAAATATGTATAACAAACCATAGTTTAGATCTTCACAAAAAAAAAAAAAAAACAAATCTTTGGACACATTGTAAAGAAATTGTACCTACATAGGAATGTACATCGTGCGTTTAGGCCTTACGGTTTTATTTGGGCTTAGGCCTTAAGAGGATAAGTAAAATCTACTTAATTTCTAGATCGTCATCACATTCAGGAACACAGATACTTAAGAAGAATAGCATTTTAGTAGGTATATTTGTTTTGCGTTGTAATTTTGTACACGATCAAGACTAAAGAATGTTCAATGTAATGTAATGTACTTCTGATACTTATTTATCGACCGTAAACCTTCTTCCACAAATCCTTTTTTAGGTTTAATGGGTTGTACCCAAAGGGGTCCCGACCCTATTCATCATGCTGGGGGGCCAGCCCCTTAAAGTAGTGGATAAATTTAAGTATTTAGGCCATATGCTCACCGCGGATCTAAATGACGACGTGGATATGGAGAGGGAGAGATGAGCGTTGGCAGTACGAGGCAACATGCTCGCCCGTAGGTTTGCACGTTGTAACGAACAAGTCAAGTTGACCCTTTTTAAAGCTTACTGTCAAAAAATTTACACGTGTAGCCTGTGGGTGAGATTTACTCAGAGAGGCTATAATACCATGCGTGTTCAGTACAACAACATCCTCAGGATGCTGTTAAAGCTGCCAAAGCACTGTAGTGCATCAGGCATGTTTGCCGAGGCTCGGGTGGACGACTTTTTTTCCATTCGGCGGAAAAGAATAGCCTCACTGCTAAAGAGGATGCGACGCAGCAGCAACAGTATGCTGAGGGTGTTGTCAGAGCGCCTCGACTGCCCGCTCACTAAGTATTGGGTTAAAGTGGTCATAAAACGTTCGCTACTTGCTCCTACCATTCGGCCATATTTTTCTTTTTTTTTCCCTTAAGGGCTTGTGCACAAATCACGTGAGGTTTTTTCGGCTACTTTTTGACCCCCCTCCCCCCTGGTCATATTTGGTGAGGTTTTTTGCTAACCCCCCTCCCCCTCTCAACCTCACGTGTATTTTTTCCGCCAGAATTTTGTAAAACAAACTCGCTATTTTGAAGTATTTAACAAGTAAAAATTTATTTTTAACGAAAATAACGAAACTGAAAAATTTATCTACTCATGTGGTAGATTTTCTCTTAGTTCGTTCACTGTAGAAAAATACACGTGAGGTCTCCTTATACCCCTCCCTCCCCCAACGTGATCTATCGTGATTTTTTCGTGACCCCCCCTCCCCCTATCGAACCTCACGTGATTTGTGCACAAGCCCTAAGCGGTTCTCTTTTAACATGTTTTATTTTTTCTAACATAGTTTTGTAAGTCACAATTGTTACTAACACTATTATGGATCTATGGTCTGAAATAAACATTTTTTTTTTATTACTAAGACTCCAATGTCCGTCCGTCCGTCCGTCTGTCTGTCACCAGGCTGTACCTCATGAATCGTGATAGCTAGACAGTTGAAATTTTCACTCATGATGTATTTTTGTTGCCGCTATAACATTACTAAACATAATAAAATAAATATTTAAGAGGGGCTCCCATACCACAAACGTGATCGGCTGAGTTAACTTTGCACTGTTTTTTTGTTCACTTGTCTCGGTGAAATGCAAATTCCTGCCAAGCGTTATCGAATGCGTATAGATAGGTCATCCCACCACTTTACTAAAATAATTATTTCAAGCTATTTAATTAACTGAACTTAGAGATGTGCCTTTTCTGAAAATTTCCGGAATCCTCATTTTGTATGGAAAACTAGGAAAGTTTCTAGAAATTTTCTGAAACGGCACATCACTAACTGAAGCGTACTAGCGATTCTTTAAGATATAGAAGTGGACGGAGATGGGTGAATCGACATACCACGTGTAAGAATGGTCAATTTTCCTTAATTTAAGACTGCCTTATTGTATACCATTTAATTTCATGGAGGTCCTGACGGCACTGGCCGTTTAATATGGCGCGCGTATCGCTCCTTAATTAAAGTCCAGCTACGGCGAGCATCGAGAAGGAATGTCCGTGCTTCAGATCTAATGGTGTCGCATTCTAATTGAGCGTCTGCTAAGGCATCTTAAAGGGCATGTCAAGCAGGGACTCATACTTGTGCGAATAATTTTTTAGGGTCCCGTACCCAAAAGGTACCAACGAGACCTAACTTACTAAGCTTCTGCTGCATGTCTCTCTGTCCGTCTGTTAGAGGGCCGAATCGTAGGAACCGGAATAGGTAAAGTCTAAAACTCCGCTGAATAACCTTTTGAAAACTGCTCAGTAAATACTTAAGTTGAAAGGCAGAAAAATCATATTAATTGTACAGTTACCGAAAGTTTCACTCTCAAGATTCAGTGAGATTTAATTGAGACAAATCTTGAGTGTTCCCTGAAATCCAACCATGGATGTCTAATCGTCCAGATTATTAACAATGAAGCCAAAAGATGCGTGACGGATAATCTCGTCGTAGGCAGTGCACTTTTGAGTGCCGTATCCTATACTATTTATTCATAATGTATTTAAATACCGTATTTCCCGAAGGTAACTCAGATTTGGGAATTGCTGAATAAAATTCTAAGGACAGTCCCAAAATTTAGAAAATACTATCCAAGGATGGCATCCTGTCCTCCTGACTGCAGCTGGCGATTTTATGCCAGTTTCACACGAGGGTAGAACAGTGAGGCAGAAAAATGGGACAGAACAGTTTGTAAGGACACCGGCGTTTAATAATAGAACAGTCAAGTACGCGTAGCGATAGAGCGGCGAAAGCGACAACGGTAACATTGAACACTGTCCAGCCCGGCTAGCACATCTATGCTTCGACATAGCGCTACCCGTCACTCTCTCACATTGCCGCACAGAAAGAGAAGACTGATAATTATCTCGCGCGAGAAATAGTCGCGTATGACAGTTATGCGGTGCGGTAGGTGCACTGCCCTCGCGTTCACACGAGTCCACAAGAAACACGAGCAAAAAAGTGGGGGGGGGGGGAGCGAACTACCCCAAAAAATTGATCGGCGAACTATAACTGTTCTGCCTTGGTTACTGTCAAGACAGTACTGTTCTGTGCGTTAGTAGCTGTACTGTACTGCCCACTGTCCTACTCATGTGAAACTGCTTATAGAATGAACTTACTGCAGTGCAGGTCATCATTGACTTTTTATGTTGATTTCAGTGTAGAGTTGCGTTTCTTAGTAACCAGATTAAATGAGTAATAGAAAGCTGATAAAATACCAAGTTAGCGGTCGAATTGATTCCTAACGACGTCCTATTTTCAAAAATGTCCGCCGCTGCCCGTGAATGGCGACCAATTGGGCGCAATCCCGCTATTTATTAGCCGGGTCCACGCCTACTACCAAAACTGAGTATTACTCTATAGTTACTCTGAAGCTCTAAATTCGAAGTTTTTATCAGTCACCCACGTATTGAACTGTATGCAAAGCGACTTGGAATTTAGAACTTATATAAGAGATATTTATTTGGCTCAAAAAACCGCATTCAGTCTTAGCTACGCGTTAACAAATACTGTGACCCCATTTCAGCAGGTGAAAAACTCAGTCAGAACAAACTAATAAACAGAGGTTTCTTGTTACAAAGTCAGGAAAATGGGTATCTTTCCCTTCTAGAGGATGCTAATTAAATCAATCGCACTCTACCTCTTTGTCAAAAAGGTACGACTCAAAACGAATATCAGAGTAATAAACGAATTATTAATTTTATATATATATTTTTTTTACATATGACTGAATCTTAGCCGCCCCTGGACTGCTGCAGTAAATTAGTTAAAACTTCTCATCTCTGAATACCCAAATAAGGCAATGAGCTACTGATTAAGTAATTTGGTGCGAAATATAGAGGTTACTTAGAACATTTCCCGGTGCTTTGAAAATTGCTGATTTTATAGATTTTGCTGTGGTCTTTTCGTATTTCATCTATGCCACTGAAGTATGCATGACTTATTTTGTACCATGGTTTATTTTAATAAACATAGGTCGGACTAATGATCGCAAAATAAGATTTTTTAAATGGAAATACTCACTAATTTTTGACTAATTTTGGGTGGCGGTTATAATTGAAATATATAAACTAAGAATATTGTACATAATACAGCTGTACCTATTACATCTCTTTCCATTTCCAAGTTGCATTTTTTTGCGATTATTTGTCCGGGCTATGTTTATAAGTAGGTATGTTCTGCTAGAGTGCGGTCGGTGTGTTCCCTTATCGGTATACATATAATCTGATAGGTATGTTTACGCGAGTACCGCAGTGTACCGGGAGCCAATTACTGAAACTGCATGGAAAATCATTTGGAGACGTTTGCACAAACCGAAGAACGAATGTCGATTAGATTTCCAATTTAAAACCAGAGCTGTGGGCTTAAGCGAATAACAGTTCCGGTTGAAATAAAACAGCAGGTAAATATATGTCGAGAGAAATAAGGATTGTTAGTTCGTTAAATTTTGCATAATAATGCCAAAACTATCCAATGATGATAAAAGTGAAGTTTTTTTTTTTTTAATGAGAGTAACCTAGTATTTATTTCGCAAGAAAAACGAATGATTGAGCAGCATTTCCTGTGAACAATGATTTAAATTTGGTTAATCACAAATCGTAAAGGTTAGCAATGGAGACGACTTTAATAATAATAAAAAACGTTTCAAACTCACGTAAAAATTGTCAGGAACGGCGCGACCCACTCGCGAGTCGCGTAGCAGAATGGATACCCCTGATGAAGAGCTCCAAATGAGTTCGAAACATGTCGGGCCGTTCCCTACAATTTTTACGTGAGTCTAAACCGTTTTTTATAATTATTAATCACAAATCCTTGACAAATAGCTACCGACGTTTTATAATGCAAATATATGACGTATGCTCATTATTGCCATTTGAAAGCTGTTTGTAGCGCCACTATCCCTGGGCCGGACCGACGCTTGTTAGGCTGTAACCAATAGCAACCACATCGGCTGAACCGCGAACAGCGCCCAGATATCAAACCCGGAATAATCGCGCAAAATGCAATCGCAGCCTTTAATTCCCGTAGTGATTTATTCCGCCAATCAAAGTGTCGCGCGGGTATCGCGCGGGCTCACTAGCCAAGCGGCGATTTTTCAACGCCACTGAAAAAGAATAGACAGGAAATAAAAGATTGGCCAGTTGTTTCATAATAATTTTCTCAGTGTTTTTATGACTTCGTATGACACAAATTGTACGTTTCATAGCTGGCTTAAGTACATATAACATTACTATGGCGACTGGGTAGTCTCTGACGTAGTTGAGCCTTTTTTTTTTTGTTGTATACCCTACTTTTTTTTACGTATCCATTTCCATACAACCTACTATAGCGGTAACGGAATGGAAAAACAAAAAATATATGAAAATTTTGGGACACTTCTTTTTCTTTAATTAGATCGAAACAGTTCGTGATTCTAAGTAGAAAATACCTACAATATCCAAAATCTAAAAAAGTGGGGTGTCAAACAAAAAGCCCAGATTTTCAGTTTTTAGAAAACAAACATAAAAACATTATGGAATCACACACGACCAAATCTCAGTTCGTGATAATGTGTCAAATCTTCTAATGTGACCTACGGTTATCCGACCACAAGCTGATTTAAATCCTACAGTAAAATAGTCATCAGAAGTGCAACTTCGCCCTTTACGACTTTTCTAGTACATAAAGGGTTTATTGTCGTCGTAAAGACGGGCTGTCGTCGCCAGATAGTGCGTTAATCGTCGCCGAAGCGCCACGGAGTATCCTCGCGGGACCTAATTAACTGCCAAATCGTGGACCCGGGCTGTTACCGTTACCGTAAATATGCTTACCGATTTAGTGAAACAAAAAATATTTTGATAATGACACTTCACTGAAGAGCAGGAGTTAGAGGATTATGTAGATACCTACTAACTCACAAATTACTTTGTAATACGCATGGCTTAAAAAAGTGATCATAAAATTGATATCCAGTTATGAGATTCATACAGGTAACAAGGGAATCGGAGAGTAGGTATTATGATCATATCTAGTGGCAAATCATTCGTGCACCGTAAACACTGGGATATGATTATGGTACACAACTAGCAACACAGAAACGAATTGACAGAACCAACCAACCGATAGGTGAGGTCGAAAGTTCCGCCTGTCATTCCGGAATAGCTTAAGCTGTTTTTAACTTATACTATGTATTACCCATATCGATTCGAAACCGTACATTTTTGCACCTTCTCTAATTTGGTAGTCTTTGCCCATGTGATGCAACATGCAACTCTCCGCTCTGATTTAGCGTGGTCGCGCGGAAAGCTGTTTGTTTATGTGACTGGGAATCATTCCCAATTCTCATTCTCCCTCAATGTTATTATTTATTATTCAAATAAGTTACACCGCATTAGCATTACGGTAATAAAACCGGGCAATCTCAACTACAAAAAAAACATATGAACAAGACTTAAAACTAAATGTTTTTTTTTTTTAGTATATTTTCATCGATTCTTTTTTTATGTGGAAATATGTGATATAAATTATAAACAAAAAAAATGCTCTCAGGTTCAAGTCCTGCCTACATTGTAATAGATCACATTACATTTTTCTTTCATAATTTACCTTTGTGTCAATATTTATAAACACTTAAAACTAGTTAGATTTAGGCGACATAACGGCGTGACTTCGTTGCGTAGTCTGATCTGATGATAATATAAAAAAAATAAGGTTTGGCACTTTGGATAGTGAGACTTATTATTATTACTTGCTACGTCACCGATTAGTTGCCACTTTATTGTAACAAATTAATTATAAGAAAAATATATTTGCCGCCAGTCGTACAAAAAATAATAATTTATGCATTACGATTGTTATGTTCTTTGACTGAGTTTTATTTTGTCGTAACTATTGATTTAAAACACTCACGATTTTATGAGATTTCTTACAGGTGACAAGGGAATCAGGGAGTATTATGATATACCACTGGCTACACAGAAACGGATTGACAGAATCAACCAACAATCAGAGCGTGATTAAGTCAAGAGTTTCGCCAGTCATTGCGGATCCGGAGCTCCATACTTTATTTTCTTTTACCATGGAATTGCCGAAACACGACACCTTTAGCCAGAAGTCTGCATCTGCGACGGTATCCTGCAGTGGCCGCGGCATACTTATTAACATATTGTTAGACATTTATATTTTACGTTAAATTGTAATAATAAATATCAAGGGTAAATAGTAATGCATCGGCAACGCCAGAACATGATTTTAAAACATTATTATTAAAAAGTATTTTTTCAGGCGTCGCCGATGGCTGTTGACGGCGATAGTGGTGACATGGTGGCCATAACTGTAAACTACTAGTTTTGCCGCGCTTATCGCTGTCAGTTCAGACTTTTGTGTTTTTTTTTTTATATATTTTTCTGGGTTTGATTTTTGTTGAAGAGTATATGAAATGGATACTTAGTGATATTTCTTACTTTGTATTTACTTACAATAAAATAACTGTACGATACTTTAATTTACGAGCGCCAACAATATTTATCAGTAATGCTTTCAGCTGTATAAATAGTCAATACAAAGTCTGCAACACTGTAGGTATCTATTTACTCAATACAATGCTATCAAAACCAAAGATTATGTATATGGAAGATACTCCGTGTATATAATATATTTACCTAATATGTAATCAATGTCATGTCATCGTTTACTTTCCATCGACTTCAAAATAAACCTGAAAGCAAAAAAAAATTGAAACATACTAAATAGATGGAAGGCGATATTTAAATAAAACGCTCGGAAATAACTATAGGCGATACAACGCAATCGAATACTCGTCGCACGAAATCGAAAATCAATTGTTATAGATATGTTGCATTGTTTTGTCGGTATATTTCATTAATTTTGAATTAATAGTGGGGAATAACAACATTACAACTATTACAGCTACATGCAAGATACCAAACTTTAGAAGAATAAATAACGACCTGTTCTTTCTTTCTCCAAAAACCAACTACCAAAGGCCATGTCTGAAAAATGAAAAATTGGGCAAGTGCGAGCCCGACTCGCGCATGAAGGGTTCCGTACCTATACATCTATAACAAGTTTATTGTATGGGAGCCCCCCTTAAATATTTATTTTATTTTATTTTTAGTATTTGTTGTTATAGCGGCAATAGAAATACATCATCTGTGAACATTTCAACTGTCTAGCTATCACCGTTGTTGAGATACAGCCTGGTGACAGACGGACGGACGGACGGACGGACAGCGAAGTCTCAGTAATAGGGTCCCGTTTTTACCCTTTGGGTACGGAACCCTAAAAATGATTTATTTTTTCCTAAATAGTATATATTTTACATGTACCTACTGATGTCCCCTTTTTAGGTAAATATACCTAATACCTGTGCTAAGGGGCACCGCTCTTCTATATGAAGGTAACAATTAGTACAGTTCTGTAGGAGAAAAGAGGTAAGACAAGGTTAAATCTAGAGTCTAGCTCTCCGCGTATAGGTATGTGTGTACACATATGTCTATTATAACTAAAACTCCTACTTGACTACACTGAAAAAAAATGCTACTTAAAAAAAAATTAGCTACTTGAAAAAAAGCAAAATATTTGAGAAATAGTAGTAACCAAAATTACGCTAATTTTATGTAACTTATTTTGGTTACTAGTAGCCCTCACTCAGTTTGTCAGTCCTTCGATTTATGAAACTAGCAGGTAACATTTGGGCTATTGTTAAATTGCTCAATAGATTCCAATATAGGTAAGCCCTGCATATTGTTCATTAGATTCCAATGTAGGTAAGTAGATATGGCAACACGACCACGGAATAAAGACACTACAGAAGCCGTACTCTTTTGTTATTTGCGCCTTTTGCAAAGGAATTAGCCTACTAGTGTCTGATTGGTAATTTTGACGTGCGACGCTGTAGCTTCTTTGGGGCGTGTCATACTCCCAGGGTTGCCTACACCAACAAAACGGAAACGACGTCTCGGTATTTGTACTTGTTTTACAGGCTACTATTAATAAACACGGCCAAAATAAGACGGACTTGGTGCGATCTTTATGTTTAAAAAAAGAAAAAGAATGGTGATAATAATAATAATAATAAACTAGCGGGAGGCGAGTCATCGTCTACCAGTCCCATTTTTGCTATGAGACACTTGCTGGTAGACGCCCGATAGTCTCAACCCATAGCCCAATTAGCCAGTCCTCCATTTCATCCCCATAGCCCAATTTGTATTTAGATTCCATGTCTCCATCAATAGTTCTTGCACCTAGCGGGCGCTGTCTCTGTGTGCGTCCCATGACACGGATATGGACAGCATCCGCTCGATGTACACCTTGCATTTCATTAAATTGTCGAAAGGGCCTCTACGCGTTGGCTTCGGCTCCGTGCACGCCTCCCAAAGGTCCGGGACACTATTGTCCCGTGAGCGGGTGCGACATACAGGATAATAATAATAATAATAATATAGGCAACAGCCACAGCAAATTTTCTCCAAGGGGCCTCTACGTGTTGGATCCATATCCCCACGCAATCCTTCCAAAAGACCGGGACGTATGAGCCCGAGACTCAAAAAATGAGAAACACATAATAATAATAATAAATATTAAGGGACAATCATACACAAATCGACCTAGTCCTAAACTAAGCAAAGCTTGTACTATGGGTACTAGACGACGATATACATAACATATAAATACATATATAGATAACATCCATGACCCAAGAACAAATATTTTGCACAAATATTTGCCCCGGCCGGGATTCGAACCCGGGACCGCCGACTCAGTAGGCCAGGTGTCTACCAACCGAGCCAAACGCGTCGTCAAATGTGGGAAGGATCTTTGGATTAGTATAACGTATCCATCATCAGGTCAATTTTATAATACTGGGTCTAAATGTTCATTGAGGTGAAACGAAATGTGAAAACCGCACATGTCTGCGTTGAAATAATGAGATCCAGTGGATATTTCCAGGTTCCGTCATCATCAGATCAATTTTATGATACTGGCTGTAAATGTTCATTAAAGTAAGTAGAAAAACGAAAACCACACTTTGTCTACGTTGAACCAGTCCTGAGATCCAGTAGGCACTTCCATGATTCGTCATCAGTTCAACTTTATGATACAGGCTCTACATGTTCATTGAGGTGAATAGAAAAAAACCGGCCAAGAGTCCCGTAGTTGCCCATCCTTCGCAATAGACGGGCTTAAAACAACGGTTTTAAATTACGAGAAAGATTTAAAGCTCTATAAAAAGGTCGTAAACGCCAAAGTAACTGTATTTACTTATTACCTACTGGAAGTTAGCGATTATACGCGCCAGATTGAGCGGAATGTTTTAATGCACTATGGCACTTAACTAATATGTATAACGTCTGAAGTATAAGGACACCGAGCGCTACTTACGTCATTTTAAAGAAAATTATTAAATTTTGCGATAACTCAAAAACGGCTCGACCGATTTTTTCAATACAGTTTTTATGAAAGTTCTTATAAGGACTCATTTTCATGAATTTTCCCATAACTTTTTGATCCTTGATTGCAAAGTTAGAGGGGGAGACGCTATTTTTGGGATTTCCGGAGCGAATATTTACAAAACTGCTGACTTCAAAAAATAATATTTGGAGACCCCTATTACTTTTAAAAGACCTATTTAACGACACCCCACACACTAGTGTTGGAACGAAGAAAAAAATTCACCCCCACTTTAGGTGTACGAGAGGTTGTTTTTTTTTTTAATTTTTGTTTTACCGTTTGTCGGCGTAATACATACACATGCTTATACCAAATTTCAGCTTTCTTGTACTAATGATCACGGAGCTAAGCCGCGGACGGACAGACATGGCATGGCATGGCGAAACTATAAGGGTTGACTACGGAACCCTAAAAAACGATAACCACACATGTCTGCGTTGAACCGAACCTGAGATCTAGTGAGCAAGTGCCCTATCATCAAATCCTGATTTAATGACAATGGGAATACCGTATTTGTATATTCTTTATATAAAAAAACCAATCGGTAAACATTTTACGGAGAAAAGCGGTGAACATACGTAAAAATTGATTGAATACACACGCATACTGAATCTCTTCCATTTTAAAGTCCGTTAAAAATAATAAATAATCATAAAAATCAATAAATAATAAAAAAATTTTTTTTTTTTTTAATATAACCAATGCGTTGCTTCCACTTCGAACGTGGCGACCCTAGCTGAGTAAAGGCGGATCGATGGGTGGGCCGAAATTTGTAGTTATATTTCTTGACACGCGGCGCGGAGAGAATCCCGCTTGACACGACTATGATATAACGTAGCAACATATTTATCAGTAATGTCTTTATGAAGTGTCTTTATTCTGTGGTAATGTTTTCAGTTGTATAAACAGTCAATCTTTACACATAGGATGATTAATATATATTTTATTTTTTCAAATTAGTCAGTTACTTCGAACATTCCAGATACAATGGGCGATAAAATAGAAATGAAGGAGCTGGAGTCGACCGCACAAGATCAGTTGATGGATTTATTCAAAGGTAATAAAAAAATCTTTAGACAAACCACGGGCAGTATTTCGTAAAAGCCCCAGGTCGAATATTTATGGTCCTCACCTTCGGTTCGTGCCACAAACACCTGCGATCTGGGACATTTGTCAATTCACCGCCCTAGGTATGTAATGTACGTATACTATCACTCCGCCAAGTCTCCTACTCCGACAAGACAGGGCGGGTCTCTCTCGCGATCCCTAACAACGTTTGTCCTAAAATCACTTGCCCTAACTGTTTTGTACTAATGGGCAGCCCTAACGATCAATTTTCACAACAATTATTTTCCATAATGTAATGATTGCCCTAAAACTCATTTATTAGAAGCATTTATACCAAAAATATCAGTATCCCTAATGTTTTATGACATATTAATGGCTTATCGGAATTTGAACCCGGAATCTTTAGCTTCGTAGGCAGGGTCACTGCCGTCTACGCTACAGAGGCTGTACAGTGTACAGTAAAGGAATCTTAAACATGTACGTTTTTTACCCTTTTCAAAAAGGTACACGTCATTGTGATAAGAGCGAAAAAGGTACGTGTTTAATTTCTTTGACTCTAAATTAGGATAAACAATTACCATTGGTAAGTAAATAAAATAAAGTTAATTGGATGGCGGACTGTAGTAGTTTTGAAATGTTATATTATGTGTGCGAACTGTGCGATATATTAGGCTGCGAAAGTCCGAGTCTAGGGCTCTCGCTAGGAAGCGTGCCGACACAGAGCACCCTAAAGTGTTATTGTAAAGCCGGAGGCGCGAAGGGCGAGCAACCCTTGCGCACCGTGACGAAGCTCAGGAGCCGTGCGAAGGGGGGCGGCTGAGGCTAGTCGCCAAAGGGGACCAACAACCCGAAGCTGCGGAACGGAGTACGGGCGACCATGCTTTGTCACGCAAGGGCGGAAGGGCTGCTCTACCCGCAGCGCCGGAGCTAAGGCGGAGTGAGTTTTGATCGATTTAGGAATCAATTATCTCGGTAATTATCAAATTTAGGAAAATGTTGCCCATACAAAACACGCTTATTTTAGCGTTTTCTATTCTATACGATAAACATCATAAAGAGCTTTTGTCATAATAATAACCATATCCATCAATTTTTTTTTTTGGGCCCTGTGGGCCCCTCTTCTACTAACCGAACTGCTACCAGTAAAGTAGTTGAATGGGTTAGGTTAGGTTAGAACTGCGACCACAACAGCGCTGCCAAAACTAAACTGCTTCCATTTTATAAAATGTTAGGGTAATCACAATTAGGGAAAAGAATCGTGAGGACAAGTAATGTTAGGTAATACAATAGCTAAAATAGTTTATAAGTTTTATGGTACTAACAATATAGTATGGACATGGTCTGAAATAAATGCTTTGAATTTGAATTTGTATGAATAATAGGACAAACTACATTAGGCCATAGAAAGTAAGGTAAAATAATGATTAGCACATATAATCATTAGGACTAATAAAATTATGATAGATTACTTTTATGGAACATGATATTAGGAGAAATAATCAATATGGCAGTGGCAGGTGACATTAGGCAATAAAATATTAGGGCAAAAAATCAATTGACAATACCGTTTGTTGCAGGTCACCACAAATTCGCTCGCTTCGGAGATATTGGTTGTTTATTGCCTATGAGCTACGAGGAGGATGCTGACTACTACAAGAATATGGTAATTCGCTCTGACGACGTGTTCGTTACCACTTATCCTCGATCAGGTATGAATACAATACAATACAATACAACACAACACAATTCCGGTCTCACATGGGCGGCTCACATAGACATGGCATGCAAGCGGCTGTCGTCCGCGTGCTACGCTTTGTCCAGGCTAACTCATACGTTATCTGAGGATAACTTAAAAAAAAGCTTACTATGGATATTTCCATTCAATCCTAATTTACGGAGTTGATCTTTGGGGCACCGCCGCAGACCGTGATAAAATTTTTAGGCTACAGAAACGCGCAGTTCGCATTATAGCAAAAAAACCTTGGGACCATCCTGCGAAAGAACTATTCGTGCAACTCAAAATCCCTACGTTACCAAGTATATATATACTCGAAGCGTGCAGGTATGTAAGACGTAATCTGGATAGGCTTCCCACCAACGCCCAACTACACCGCAGCGCCACGCGCAGACCACCTTCAGCGCGTGCCCGCGTGCCGTCTGGCGAAGACGAGGAGGTCTGTCCAGTTTATGGGAATAAGGCTGTACAATATATTGAGTGAGGACCTAAAGAATTCCTCGAGTGACACAGTGTTTGTCAGCAAATTGAAGTCACTACTGTTAACAATGGCTTGTTACAGTATAGGTGAGTTTTTAGACGGGTATAAGTCATTGGCTCAATCACAAGTCAAATGAAATATTGCATCACTAATGTAACTATAATTGTTTGTTATATCTAATATTAATAGGGAACAATTTAAACGCTCACCAAAATGGCTTTTATACCCCAAAACTAAGTTCCAAATAAAACGAATTGCTTCCAATTAAATTAAACTCTCTCTATATAGTGCTCCCCAAATTAAATCATTTTGTATTCGATCGATATACATTACACAAGAATAATTTTATGTTGAGTCAGAATATCTTTTTGCTTCCCAAAATGGATTTTTTGCTCACCAAATATTGTTTTCATAAAACGTCAAAATTATTACCAAAAAATATCTTTTTGCTTCCCAAAATGGATGTTTTGCTCACCAAAATGGATTTTGAAGTGAAAACTTCTTTAGCGGCGCTTGGCACTTTTTTAGATGGGTAAAAAATGTTAAACTCGCGTCAGACAATGTCAATCGTCAGATCCGGGGCTAGTAGAACATGGCGCGACTTTGCATGTCGCGCGACTTAGCGTCGCCTGTCTTTTTTACACAGTATTGACAGGAAAGTGACAGGTATAGTATATGTCGGGCGAAAAAGAGTCGCGTGTCAAAGTTGTGATAGCCGTGCTGATCGAAAAGCTTAGCTCGTAGGACGGATTTGACGGATAGAGATGGGGTAATATACTTAGCGCCTGCGCGTGTGTGTTGACTGCTCATGTGTCAATCGTTTGTATACTTGAGAAATTCGTGTATATAAATAAAGTGCTTCAAAGATGAAAATGGAAGAAAGTGTATTTATTATGGAAAAAAGGGACGAAGAATTCAAAGATGGAAATGGAAGAAAGTCCATTTATTAACGAAGAAGTAGGGGAAGAAAATAAGTGAGTAATTTATAAAAATATACATATGTACCTACACATAATAGATGTACTTAATACAAATATATTACAATACGTGAATGTTTGTATGTAAAGTCGCTACATTTGCAATTTCAATTGACGGTGACTTTACGTTCCACTATTGCGCAAAAACTACACAAAAGATTTGCGTAAAATTCTGCAGTAATGTAGCTTAGATATCCGAATAGGACATAGGCTACAAATTTTGAGGGCATTCATTCATAAAAGGGTTTATTTAACAATAAATGGAAAACCATACAAAACACCACTTTTTATTCATTGTGACATTTTAATTTCTAACACAGTGGTTTCAGCTAGAACAAAACAGCGGTTTCTATGGGGGAGAGTATTATGCTACCACTTAACAATAGATGGCTCTTAAATCAAAAAGATGACCCAAATGTATATTTGCTATGGTATCACTACAGTATTTTTTCGTATAGTAACTCTGGGATAGTTTAATTGTTTCGTTTCAAATTACGCAAAATAAGTTAAATAAATAATCAGTTCTGGTATTTCAGTTAGTTTGAATAAAAAGAAATATTCATTAAAGTATTTTACTGTAATTCGTATTTATATTGTAATAAAATAAAATAAAATTGTATTATATTCTTACGGTCATAAAATTTGTTGAAAATTTTAAAGAAACTTTAGTTACCGCAAACGAAACGCTAAGTTGATATCGTACCAAATGTCATTTTCAAAGTTTCGTTTATTTCCGTGAACGAAGTGCTTTCTGTGTTTATTTTCTATTTTTTACGAGGACTTGGCTGCACTTGGACTCCTGATTTCTGCTTGTTGCGTGACCACTTTTTTGTTTCTGGACTCTGATTTGCCCCTGGATTGGATAACTTTCAACTATGACGTCAACAAAAATGTGTGCCGCGTTGTGAAAAAACTTGTAAGTATTCCTTTGCCTTCTAAATAAGTTAACACAACAATCTTCAGTAAAATGAAGATCCTAACAGTTCGTCGAAGTTTTCCTTATAGGTTAAACAGAAATCTAAAATGTTCGTGTTTTATTTCTCTTTTAAGATGACTTTTATGCTATTATTATGAGCCTAAACTACGTCATTTAATATCTTTAATATCTTTACAGGTTCGAATAACGTCATAACCCATTTTTACCTGAACCAAGACACGCAAGCAGACAGATTTTATACTACCTATATACCAGATTATATGCAAGTGAAAGCACGTAACTACTTTGTAAAAAGGAATAAATCTACTGCATAAATCTAAAATTGTCTTTTAATTTAGTTTTCTCTCCTATTTTGTAAATTATAACGCCATATTATTAATCTTTTACATGAAAAGAATTCAATATGGCGTTATAAAAATAATAAGTGAACAAGGAGAACTGCTATGTAGCTACGGTCGCGCGTCGTGTATAGTTTTGGCCACTTAACGCCGGTGGCGCTGCAATCGAAATCGTTGACTGATGACTCTATTATAAAACATTCAATATACTCTATGATTTCTAAATAATGTATAAACAATTGGTAACCTAGCAACCGTGTCTGTTTCAAAGAAAGGGGGCCTTCGAACAACAAAATGTTGTAAGTGACAGATGGTGAAGCGTAATCATAAACTTACATTAGTAAGAAATACAGATTAAAATAGAAATCAAGTGTCAGTGAGATAGAATAAAATCGGACAGTTCAAACGCACACAAGGCGGACTTAATGCCATTGGGCATCAATACCAGTCAACCTTTGAGCAAAGCAGATAAGTTGTAGCCGGTGAAAAAACAGGTTTTAATTATCTCACTAATATTATATAGACGAAAGTTTGTGAGTGTGTGTGGGTGTGTGTGAGTGTATGTTTGTTATTTCTTCGCTCTCAAACGGCTGGACCAATTTTCATGAAATGCGGTATGGAGGTAGCTGACACCCTGGATTAACACATAGGCTACTTTTTTACAGCGGGTAGCACCGCGGGGCACAGCTAGCACTTGTAATATGTTTCATACTTTATAGCGTTAATCTATATATACGCGCGACAAATTTTAGCGGCATACAATACAATACAACAATATTTTATTGCACACCAATAAAAGTTTACAAAAGGAAACAAGACAAATACAATTTATAAATAACGGTAGACAACAGGCGGTCTTATCGCTGAAAAGCGATCTCTTCCAGACAACCTTTGGGTAGTGAAATTGATGAAAATTTTAACTTAATCCAGAGTATTTCAGATTCATATTTTTGAGCCCCGAGAGCCCCCCGATACCGAGTTTTAGCCGCCTAGCACCAATTTGAAATTTTGAATCGTTATTATTCGATATTTTCCGAATTTGACCGAATTTTCGGACAAGATTTCAGATTCATATTTTTGAGCCCCGAGAGCCCCCCGATACCGAGTTTTAGCCGCCTAGCACCAATTTGAAATTTTGAATCGTTATTATTCGATATTTTCCGAATTTGACCGAATTTTCGGACAAGATTTCAGATTCATATTTTTGAGCCCCGAGAGCCCCCCGATACCGAGTTTTAGCCGCCTAGCACCAATTTGAAATTTTGAATCGTTTTTTTTCGATATTTTCCGAATTTGACCGAATTTTCGGACAAGATTTCAGATTCATATTTTTGAGCCCCGAGAGCCCCCTGATACCGAGTTTTAGCCGCCTAGCACCAATTTGAAATTTTGTTGAAAAAAGCCATTTTGGTGAGCATTTAGTTTTTTGCCTCAGCATAAATTACTAAAATGGAAGTAATAATATAAAATATTGGTGACATCCATTTAACAGTAATTTAGATTATTTGGTCTGAAATTAACTTTAATGGTGTTCAAATATTTTTATAGGATGTAAGAAAAAGAATTATTTGCTTTATTTATAGAATAGTTTGGGATACACTATTTGGTGAGCATTCATCCGTTTTGGTGAGCATTAAGAATTTATTGGTAGTAATTTATCAACATATTTGGTAGTGTAAAACTATAGGGGATGCAGCCAGATGGAGCTGATGGAAAGAGCATAGGTACTTCAATGTGTTTATTGCCCGGAGGCCAGATTAATAATTATCGACATTTTATTACATTTGACGGACGTCACGCTTCTTATTCTAAACTTAAAAATCATATATATTTTTATATAGTGGCCAACACCACTAAGAGTGAAGTTCAAACCTTCACATTTCCCGCAGTCTCGGGGTGGACGAGGGACATTCGTCTTACTATAGAGACACTAGACAAAACTACTCCTGCCTAACACATAAGAAGTCCCTACCTATGCAGGGATACCCATACATTTATAGCCAGATGGTCTCTTGCTAAGAGATAACCAGGGTCAGGACATGTGCGAACACTAGCCTATGGCATATTACGTATTCCGACATGTTGTCTGACATTGGCTTCGCCTTGACAAAAACCCTACTAAAAAGGCAAGGCACCAACTTGACTACCCCAAATGTCATTCGACTTAATAGACTAAAGCATAGACCATTCGATACAATATCAAAAATGACAATCTTCAACAATGTAATCGCCTGGTGTGAAACCGGCTTAAATATATTACCCGATTTAATCGTCTCGAATGTTCCCACCTTAACTGCCTGGAGTATGACACATGACACACGTCGCATGCTCCAAACAGTTGTACCACGGTGTGTCACTGCCCTTATATTAGATGCTTGAAAACATTGTCTATGACACTCACTTCAAACATCCATATAGAACTAACAAATAGTGACAACCGAATAACACTACCTTTATATTAGAATCCTGGCACATATTAATTATGCCCCAGAAATCTGTACCATTAAATAATAAATATCTGGAATAAATATCTCTAATTTAATCCAAATAGGTACTTGTACCAATCCTAAATAAAAATCATTACCTCATAATTGATTTTACGACCATAGACCATAGCAGTACACGTTATATTGACATGTCAAATGCTATGTCATTGTCAATTCGTAAAATCAATTATTAATAAAACACGAAAGTTCTTTTTATTAAAATCCTACCTAACCCCTATCTAAAGTTAAAGAAATTTTATTTATTAATTAAAAACCCTAGCTAAAAGTGAAATCTTCGCTTCGTCCTGGTGCAGTGAAGTCCTTGGCTCGACGCCAAGACCCCTGCCTCCGCCTGGTCGAGGGATGCGGGAAGCATCCAGGTGACCAGCTGCTGAAACCCCAGGGTTCTGGGACAGCCAAGGCCTCCGCGGCAGAAAACATGCAAAAGAAAAATTATTATCATACATGTATAAATTAGAATGCTGGAAACAAAGTGTTATAATTAATTATTGGAATTCTGTGAAAGTAATAAGTTAATATTATTACAAGAAAAGGTATTGAAAGAGCAATAAATTTGAAGTGTAATAAATTTATAGTGCAAGTAATTAAAAACTGTGCTTCCTGTAGTAATATCTTAGAAATGCAGCTAATATAATATATTTAATTTATTTAATTCTTTCCACTATATTATAGTGGAAAGAATTAAATAAATTAAATTATATTTACATAGATGATATTTGTAAAAACAACAAATATAATTGCACCCATGTACAGTCAGCCTGAATTCAAAAATTAGTTTAATTATTTACACCCTAGAAATATAGAACTGTTTATATTAATTAGAATTAACGATGAATGAATTTCTTTAATCTGTTAACATGAATTACCACATTCTTGGCACGACCTTGAGGAGTGAGTTTTTGTACCACATAATTCAATGGAGATAACCGGTATATTATGTTATAAGGATAATTCATGCAGAAAGATTTTTATTTGTAGGGCCTTACTAACATCTAGAACTATCATACAACTAGCACAATTATTATGAGACAGTTATTTACATCCTAATAAACACATATTCTACAAATAATGGTTCATTATTGCCTGATATAAGCGTAGCGTTTCGAACGGCGTCCACAGTGTCCAGCGGCGCCTGGGCGATCCTCTTCATTCCAGCATGCTGTTCCCGATGTTGCACCTTCTCGACGAGCATTCAGACCGGCACAGCACATAATGAGCAAAGAAACTTTTACTAGCAACATATTGAGGAACTAATGAAATTGTTTTGCACTATTTACAAAAAGTAGTAACTATAGGGTCACTTATTGACTGAAATATTTTAACATCATTTGACCAATTTGTTATTAAGTCGCCTTCAGTTTAAGCTGTATCTAAAAGTACTTGACTCTATCACGATTAGGTCAACTTATAATTAAATAAGTTGTAACTTTAGCTGCAATTAAAACAATAAAAGTCACACGCTTTGTTATTAAATCTCTTTATTAAATATTTTTTTGTGTTTACTAAGTATAAAGAAATAATATGAAACTCAATTAAAACTTCTAAAAATTTGGCTTAGTTCTTGGGTACATTCCAAATATGGTACTTAATACTGACACGTTCTTAATACTGACACGTTCTTAGCCTTGTTTGTGGCACTTACAACCTTAATGTCACCTATATTTAATAACAAAAAGCAGTCTTCTAAAAATTACACATTGAATCAGAATCAGAATCAGAATCAGACATTTATTTGTAAACATAGGTACATAAATATAACAGGTCTTACATTTAATAAAAACAGTATCACCATGTCTAGCCGTTAGGCTAGCATTGAGATCTGTTCTTTTATGGTATATGGTTATGGGCTCCGCTTTCCGCACTTAGCCCGTGTATGTTCGGGCTGTTGTGCGTACAGATTTGCCAGCTAATAGTCTAGCCAGCCTAACTCCGTCCAGAATCGCAGGATTCTCCTGGTGTCTCCACAGGCTTCACGAAGTGACCTCGGTGCTTTGAGGATTTCAGCCCGTTGCGTAGCTACGGCAGCGCATTCCAGGATCACGTGGGTAGCTATTTCTTCGGCCGACAGGCATCCCCTACACAGGGGGCTATCGGTCATACCTAGAACATATTAGTGCTTGTTAAGTGTGCAGTGTCCAGTGATAGTGCCTACTACTACTCGCCTCGTTGAGCTTCTGGATTAATCCGTCCACTACAAGGTTTCACAGGAGTGGTGATATAACTCCACCCTGTGGGCAGCCTCTTGACACGATAGCCCGAGTTGTGCCGTTCACTGTTACCTGTACAGTGTACAGCCCTTTGTCTCAGCATGTTATCAATCCAACCTGCTACGGTCTGATCGGCTCCATGTCTGAGCAGGGCTTGGCTAATGCTGTTGCATTGCGTCTTGTCAAAGGCCCCTTCGATTTCGATGAAGGCCACAAGCGCTGAGGATTGTGTTGATAATGCATGACCTATGGGTGAAACAACGCTGTGTAGTGCTGATTCGGTTGATTTGCCTGAACTATAGGCGTGTTGTTGGGGGTGAAGAGGATATAGCGCTAAGGTCCCATCTCTGAGGTCGCGATCACAGAGGCGTTCCAGAGTTTTTAATAGGAACGATGTGAGGCTTATCGGCCTGTATGACTTTGGCTGCGTATAATCACTCTTACCTGGTTTGGGTATAAATACCACCTTAACTTCTCTCCATTTCTTGGGATTATATCGGTGTCTTAGGCAGGCCTGGTATATTTGGACTAGGTGTGGCGCGATGGTGCTCGTGCACTACTGCATAAGTCCCGGAAATATACCATCTAATCCTGCCGCTTTGAACGCAGAGAAGCTGTTTATTGCCCATAACACCCTTTCCAGTGTTAAAATTCTTTGGGCAGTGTGTGCGGCTTCAACAGGTGGTTGATCAAATTCCTGTTGACCTGCCTGGTCCCATGAACAGTTCTCCGTAATGGAGCAGCCTGGGAAGTATGTATTAAGTAACAACTCAGACATTTCACTGTCAGTGTTAGTATAAGCAGGCGGGGCGCACTCCGCGATTAACGTTTTCCGCTACAAGTACATGCCGGTGGCCTCATGCATGGTGCCTATTCAGTGGCTGCCACGCACTGTCTCAAACCCACGTACACGAAATTCGCGCGCACGCTCTTCCGATTTATGTACGTCGCAAGTGAACGTTCCTCATTCATCTGTTGATACCAGTGTTATATTATAATATAAAGTGTTTAAATGAGTAAAAAGACAGCGAAAAGATATTGTATCGCAGCGGGTTGTAGGAACAATGATCGAAATTGGAATCACGCGTTTTTCGTTCTCCCAACACGTCCGAAGGATGCCGATAGGTAAGAAAATTAACATAATATATAATAAGTAGTTACTGAATAATAATAAAAAACATATTGCAGGTGTATCTACTTCCATATTTAACACTGGTTACTCAGATCAATTTTAATTGTTAAGTACTTATGTAACTTTGAATTGATTATTTGCTGATATTTGTCAATTTAAATTCTAGTAAAATATATAAGTGTGTCTACTACTAAATCAACAATCATAGAGGTTTTTATAATAATATTTGATATCAAGTTTGTAAAATTACTTGTAAGTAATGAATAAACGATTGAGTGATAGTTTGATAGGTGAGTATATAAAATATATAAATAAAGAGTTAAAAGAAATGTATTGGAAGAGATCCCTAATAGGGATAAGTTCGCCTTTATACATGTTTTATTTGTAACTAGCGACCCGTCCCGGCTTCGCACGGTGCGTCCGTGCGTATTTTTAAAGATCTAAGCATACCTACATAGGGGCAGACAGACAGACAGCAGGAAACGACTTTGTTTTATTATACTAGGTGTATAGTGATGAATATATATGAACAAATAAATTAATATCGGACAACTAAGCAAAAACAAAATGAAGCTCAAGAATTTAATTGCATGTTAAGGTAACGCATTCGTTGCATTATTTTATTATATTATACGTATTAAAATGTTTAAAAATAAAGCTAAAATGTTTTGCGGCCTGGTGGTGGATTCAATTCGTCCAAATTCTGTGATTGATTATTTTATAGTTAAATAATGAAATAATAAATATGTATAATTTTGTATAGAATCTTTTTATCGATTCATATTTTTTATGTGGTAATACCACATTTTTATTTTTATATAAGGAAATAAAAAAAATTGAAAAGAAAAGAAAAGAATATTAAGAAAAATTGAATGCGATCTACTACAATCGAAGCGGGGTCCCCCCCCCGCTTCGATTGTAGTAGATCGCATTCAATTTTTCTTTCTTAATTTACCTTTGTGTCATTATTTATAAAAATATGTATAATGTATGAAGAATATAAACATATTACTCTCTATATTGAATGCAAGAAATAAATGGGAAATACATTTTTATTTTTAGTCGTTGACAGCCCTCGCTCTCGGCGACGCGGCAAGCGAGCCAATTCATTTTTACCGTTGGCACGCAGCTTTAACGTTCCGTTTGGCTTGCGCTGGGGACGACGACTTTAGAAGGGCCATAAATCATATTTTTTCGGCTAAAAAAAGCGGCTTTTGTAAAGATCAAAGTAGTGTGCCTTCTGTACTTGTACTATTATCTATTCTGTGGTATAAGTGATGTCTGTTTTTTTTTCAGAGAGCCTAGGCACAGATTAATATAATAGTTCTTCGAACAGATACCCATGTCTGAATAAAAAGGCAAATACCTACTGCTTTTCATGCCTACTCAATTTAACAATGGAGCGACCTTGAACGCGCGGGTCGTTGGCCGCACGTGCCGGCAAAACGAGGCTAGGGTTGACACCGCTTAGAAACGATTTTATAAAAAGTCAAGATAAATGAAAATACGATCGATTTATTTAAATTTATTAGTCAAATTTACCAACTAGAAATAGGTATTCACATGCGCTGCGGCACACCATCAAAATCGTTTTAATTTCCGAGTAGGTATATCGGAATCTTACCTACCTATTCTATCTGAACATACCAGAAACCTGAAATAAAAACAACTCTCTGTGTAGGTACCTAAGTAACCTAAATATATCCCGATGACAGTAGGTACTTACTAAATAAAGTTTGGTAGGTGCCTATATATAATGTGTTACATATTGTATAATACTAGCATTATAAGCTTCGAAACAGTCACTAGGTACAATTTGTGTTATAATAATCTGATCACGCGTTTCATCTTTGCGAATGCATTCCTTGCAAAAGGTCTTAAGTTTCAAGAACAACGCCGACGTTTACGCCCCTTTTTGGCCGTGCAATGATCTCTCCCGCCACACTAAACTGATTTGGTAAATCTTAGTGTCACTTGTTGATATAGGTAGTGGATGTTTTCTATGTTTTAAATTTAAGTATATTAAGTAGGTAAGTTTATTTATTCAACATTACATGTGTCTATTATAACAGTGTATGCAATGCGTTTCTAGGTAGGTGCTTATTAAGTTCTAAGATTTTTTAGTAACATTTCATCGTCTGTCGGCAAAGAAAAAAAGGATAAATATCTGTTGCTTTTACACCCCGCAACAATCCAGCGCGTTGGTCTCATTCGCGACGAAGCCATTTTTTTGGTGATTTTATAGCGCGACCGGCGGCGTCCGGCCGTGAGCGCGTGTGGCAACCGACTGGCTAAGCGTGTCTGCCATGACAGGCGACGTGTAGGTATCGTTCTGGGTTCCCACGGTACAGATGGGGGGCACTGGCCTAGGTTCCAGTTTGGTTCACTGGATAATATGTTTTTAACCCTGGCTGCCTGAGCGTTTGATTCTATGTTAGTGCAGAAGGTTCTCCAGCACTCGCGTTTCCTTTCACGAATTCGCTTTTTGTACAGAGATTGGGTTTGCTTGTAGGCATCCCAATCCGAGACTTTCCTTGTGTTGCTTGCTCTGTTAAACAGCTTGCGTAGTTTGCGCTGCATTTTCTCGAGATCCGGCCCCCACCAGCTATTGCGGTTAGAGACCTTTGTCAGGGGCGTTATTTCTGGACAGGTTCTTGTACATGAGTTGATTAAAGTCTGCGTCAGTTCATTAACGTGTCTCTCTATGGTCAAAAGGTCCATCATACTGTTTAATGTCGCTTGTGGAGCTAGATAGAAGCTTAATGTTGTAACGAAAAAGTTACAAAATACATACGTACTAACCTCAGACTTATACTGCTTATCATCATTATTGTTTCTATTCTTTTTCGTGCGTTTTCAATTATAATGTGCGCCCTCCACTTCATGTTAGCATCTCACAAATTAAGACCTACAATAAAAACTTCGTTAATATTTTATAATGAAAACGACATATAAACTAAACGGCTTTAACCGAATGCGGTTGTATAAATACGAAAGAGACGTATTGTTTAATATAACTTTAAACATAACTAACAGTTTTGTATAATACAGGTTTAACACATAATAAGTCACACTATCCACAATTCTTTTTATTAATAAAGGGGCATGAACCCTAATAAGTCTTCTATTACAAGCAAACATTCAGGAGAAAATTGACATTATAACGAATGGGTCAACTCAATCACTATTAAGTCACTTTCGCGTCGACAGCGTGGCATGCTATTATGACAGGAGCCAGCGGAACACTGAATGCGGCGGTTAGTGCAGTCATTGAAGCGAAAAATACGGTCTTACCTCCGAATTTTTTTACTGTGAACCGATTTGCATGAAATTTTGGAATTAGGCTCATCTTACCCTTAACTTCAAAAGTGAAAATGATCTGAACTCCGCCTATTATTTTTAAGGGGTGTAAACAACCCCTTAATGGAAAAATTGACATTGAGCCATTTTATCGCTAGAAAACATGTCTAATAGTAAGTGGTGAAATTGTAAAGTATTTTCTAACATAATTACCTCATATTAAAATCATTTTCAACCCTTTGAAAATCTTACAACCCTTGCAAACAACCCCTAAATTGAAAAAATCACAAAAAAATACTTTGGTATGACATAAAAAGATGTAAGTATAGAGTAAGTAATATTTTATATTCTCTATAATAATTATCAAATTTTTAACCCCCTTTCAACCCTTGAAAACTACCCCTTGATAAAAAAATGTTAAATATTTTTTTTTGATAAAATGAAAAGGATTTAAATATTATTCCACACTCTCGAAAATGATTATCATATTCTTAAGCTTTTCTACCCTTAAAACTACCCCTAAATTAAAACAGTAAATATATATGATTACATATTTAAAAATAATTTCATTTAGAGTAAAAAATTGCCATTTATTGAATAAAATATTTACAAATTATATAAAATTGTACTATTATTATTAAAATATAATATTATTATTCATGACTCAATGTCGGAGTCGCTGTCACATTCAACATCTTCTGGCTGAATTGGAGGGCTATTTTGGCAGTTATCTCCACTGCACGTTCCACAGGTACTATTACAAAACAGACCAACTTTTCTGCATCCGCAAGACGCTCCACATCCTTTTTTGCAGTTGCAAAAAATCATTTTCAGCAGTTCTTGTGGTGCGGGTGGGTCTACAGACTTAAGTGGATTTAATAATCCGTCATTCATGACCCACCCCCAATCCGTTGGATGAATGTTTTTGTTGCCAAGCCAAATCTGGGTTTGAAGATAAACCCTCTTAGTATGCTCATTTATGGCACCAACGGTTGGAACTAAGGATGATAATTTTACGGCAGTGTTTTTCGTAGCAGCTTTGAGAAAACTTTCACAGCGCATCTTTTCGAGATATTCTGATAAGCTTTCTACTCGACTCAGCTTATTTTGTTGTGTATCTTTAGCAAGTCCATAAAAACATACCGTCGCTACAATGGCACAATTTTAATAAGATATTATTAAAAAAACAGGATTTTTGTCTACTTACATTTTTTTATTAAACAAAATGTATTGAAATTGGGTGTCTAGTTAAAATATTATATTAAACACGTGCTCATTCCTTTGCAGACAGAAATATACTGGTCACATTATAACGAATAAACGGAGCACGCACAGCTGATCACATGGCTTTTCGTTGGCCCCTTCACTCAAATGTGTTATATATACATATAAGAACGTTGGTATGTATTCATGCCTACGTTTCCAAAATATATGAGCCATATTATGTATATATTTACACATTACAATAGTTGTGGGTCTCTATTATACTGCGTACTTTCACATTGCTCCAAATATTCACACTTCGAAATTTTCAGTTACTAAGTAGAAAAAAATATGATAAGTTTTTGGACCATAACTCCTTCAATTTTCATGCAATCACAATTTATAAAAAACCATTGTAAAGGTAATTAAGAGAGCTACAACATCCTTTATTGCAATATATAGTAAAAAAACCTTTTTCTAAAACGGTGAAGGGTTAAAGGGCTTAAGAGAGGCTGTGATTGCGCTGCCACGCGCTCTTTAAACAATCATATCTCCGTAAATTTTTGTTTGACAGAAAAAACAAAAAAACCAAATTGCTTGTCAGAAAAATACCTAAATTTTTAATTCGTACAGTTTTATACGTATCTGTCGTCATTTTTGAGATATTATGAAAAAAAAGTGGGTTCTTTATAAATTTGAAATTTTGTTTTTTTTTATAATCGTGACTTTTTTGAAAAATATGTGTCCTGAAGCAGCCAATTTGATACTATCTATCAAACTCTTCATAATAAAGTTAATTCTAGGCGGAATACGATTAATTTTAATTTTGGTGGAAATGGCACTTATGAAACCCATTGATTTAAAAGAAAAAACATTAGATGCTCCCCTTATTTGCAATACAGCTCACATATTTTACATGCAAAAGACTTTTAATAGTGCTCATTTTAAAGCTTATTTCAAGCACTACAAAACCCTTTTGTATTAGAATGCATAAAATGCATCTTCTTGCCGCTAGATGGCATTGACCACATCGATTAAATTTCAGACAAAATAAAAAACGGCTTTGATCTTTAATATCTAGCTTAATATTGCACTTAGAATACTTTATAAAAAACCAAATTGTTCATTGTTTTACCTGCTACAATTTTGTTCTTTATAAAATTTTCGATAAAACGTATATTTTTGGAGATATTTGCAAAAAACCGATGAAAAACGTGAAAAAATTGCGAATGTTCAATTGCCAATAACTTGAAAAGTATTGGATTTTTTGAAAAACTTAAAAATGATTTTTTGCTTAAAATTAGGCCTTCTATCGATATCCGAGGTTATTTTGAAAAAAAAAAAAATTCACCCCCGAGAAGGGGTGGCAACCACCCCCAGGGTGGTTGCGGAGTTCAAATCATTTTCACTTTTGAAGTTAAGGGTAAGATGAACCTAATTCCAAAATTGTATGCAATTCGGTTCACAGTAAAAAAATTCGGAGCTATAATGCTTCAATGACTGCACTAGGTATCGCACCGAAGTGGGGGAGGAATGCCTACCGTGGAAAAGAGACCGTGAAACAGAGTTTGTCCTGTTTCAGCATAAACTCGCCAGTTTTCGACTAACAAACATATTTGAGGCATGGTTTTAAGTCGTTTTACGGGTGGAACTAAAAATTGCAGATTTTTTAATTAGGTCACTTTCATTCTAACGGTGCGTATTGTAGCCAATAAGCCTGATATCGTGTTGGTAGATCGATCCAAGCGCCAGGCAGTGCTCGTCGACATTACCATCCCCCATGACGAGAACCTCGTGAAGGCCGAGAAGGACAAACTCAGCAAGTACCTACCTTGACTTGGCTCGCGAGGTGATCGCCATGTGGGATATTGACTCGACTATCATTGTCCCGATAGTCGTTTTGGCGAACGGTCTTATAGCGAAGAGTCTCGACAAACATCTTAAGAGACTCGCTAGATGGCTGGATCATGGATCAGATACAGAAAGCGGTACTCCTGGACACGGCGCGCATCGTCAGAAGGTTCCTCTATCTGCAACCCTAACCACCGGTAGCCTGGGCCCTGCCCCGCTCCCGGCGGCCCTAGGTTAGGTTTTTTTTATAATATGTTTATATTTTGTAATTTCTATATTGTATTTTACTTTTTTCATAAAATTGTAAAGAAACATAACTTAAGAATTAAAACAAATAAAGGAGATAATAATATATTTTTTTATCCGTTTTTTAATCCATAGGAACAACGTTGACTTTAGAACTGGTTTGGTTGCTGCTGAACAACTTAGACTACGACACGGCTTCGAAGGTACCATTGGCAGTCAGATGTATGTATTTCGAGTAAGTACCTTAATTTTTAATTAAATATTCATTATTTTCCGTTTCGGACGCTTTTAACTAGAAGTCGAAATTTTGTAAGAAACCTCAACAGAATGCTGCATGCTGGTCAAAGGCGCGTGATGAGTAGCATAGATGGTCGATACTGGTGACTGCTGTCTTCAAATTGAACCTTACAGTAGAGATTTTTATTATGAGCAAAAAAGTGAATATAAACACGCCTCATAGTGGCGAGTACCTACGCATATTTGTGATAAAATTACTCATAAATATAGGAACTCGACGGTAATATATATTTATTTATATTTAACTGAAGCAAACAGCTCAGTTTATCAATAGCGAAATTCGGTGCGCTCGCTACCGCTATCATCTTGCACGTTTTGAATGTAGTTTAGTTTTAGGACTGGCTTTATTTCATTTATAAGACTTCATTTATTATCTTATCCAGTATTACGAGTATATTAATTCATTGTTCATTTTAATCTCTCAAAATTAGGCCTCTATATGCGTTTAAATTGAAAACCTCAAGCTTAGTACATGATGTGTATTTTTTTCAGAGCGAAGCAAATAGGTCCCCTTTTAATACCTTTAAAACGAGAAAATACTGACCCTAAAGATTTGGAGACATTTTCCAAAATAATTTCCACTTGTGAAGACATCATACCTCCTCGTTGTATAAAAACCCACTTACCTTTCTCTCTTCTACCCTCGAATGTTCTGGAGACTGCTAAAGTCGTGTACATCACCCGTGATCCGAGGGATGTTGTGGTATCATATTACCACCTTTGCAAGCTCCTTATGAATTATTCAGGAGACTTTAAGACTTATTGGAATCTTTTCATCAATGATTTAGGTGAGTATTCAATGTTTTTATCGCGTTTTATTATAAGAAACTTGTTTAAGTTAGTTGCACCGCCCACAATTTATCTGCTTTGCCCGAAGTTTGACTGGTAGAGAATGCCTCATTGCATTAAGTCCGCCTTTTGTAGGACAAGTTTTCTTTTGTGCAATAAAGATTAAATAAATAAATAAGAGCAGCACGTAGCCTCAATGCGCCCAATGCTTCTATCCCATTTAACCTGCCAAAGGTCAGCCCTTCAAATAATACCTACTGGGCCATGCTAGACTGTCCTCGTCGTGTAAAAGTACTGCAATTATGTGGACGTTTTCTATCAAAAGGGCACTTTTCGCTTACCATGAGGACGCATTGACAGGTTATTGGTTTAAAGATGCAACCTTTCTTCTCTCTTTACAAGCTGCAATGTGGATCCTTTTGATAGAAAACGTCTCATATGGCTAGGCTGCTTGACCACAGAAGTAGAGCGAAGATTAAATGCACTTATTTCGGACTTCACAAAAACGCGGCCTGATTGTTCATGGCCACGTGGGAGAAAAAAGGGCCCGTGGGAGATCACCGATTCGATGGACCGATGCCGTGAAAGAAGCCTGTCATGAAACTCTACCGGCGTCAATCCGGAAGGCGGAAAACCGTGTGGAGGTGAGAGCTTTGGTGCAAGGGATAACGGCCTCAAATGGTCACGACCCTCTTTTATGAGGAAGCGAGTAAGAAGAAGGAGATTGCATCTTTATCTCCGCTCCACTTCTCTGGACAGGTAGCCATAAGGGGCTTTGTAAACAAGCGAAGTGTGTCTGTGACGTGACACGCGCAACCTCGGCGCGTTGCTCAAAAACTGCATTAATGCCAATTAACTGCATGACATCAATTTATTGATCATGATTAATAAGTATCAAGATATTTTTATTCCAGTTCTATATTCTCCTTTCTTCCCGCGTCTTAAGGAGGCTTGGGCACTCCGCGACCACCCGAACATGCTGTTCCTATTCTACGAAGATATGACAGGTGTAAGTGAGACACAGTAAAGTCGAGTTACGAGTACATTACAATAAATATCCTTGCGTGTTTATCAACTTGCACTTGTTTCAGGATTTCCCTTCATCTATTAAGCGCATAGCAAACTTTCTCGGCAAGGAACTAACTAATGAGGAAACTATGAAGCTATGCGAACACTTGGACATAAATAACTTCAGGAAAAATGAGTCCGTTAACCCATCGTTGATAAAGATGGTTGGCAATCCGGGTGCCGAGGGGTTCGTAAGGAAAGGTAACAAAGTAGCTTAGTATAGGACTAGATCGATTTGTTTAAGGATATCCCGTAATAAACGAGTTGCTAAAAGAATGGCTATGTCGTATTTGCAAAATTCTGCAGTACAGACAAATGAAGTTATGAAATCACCGTGGCTTTATAGTGTAAGTAAAAATATACTTTTTAGCAAAAAAACATTTGGGAGCCATCGACGTTTCCCTCTGTTGTAGATAGTGTAGTAGGTAAGACTAAAAAACATCAAATTAAAAAAAATACTAACTCAGTTTTTCTTCTTATCCCTTACATTTTTACGATCTATCCCAGTATCTTTCAATCTTGCAAGTTGAATTTGACCCACGTTCCGATTTCCAATAGAGCTGAGATATAGTTTATTTTTATTTTATGTATGGTTATTTCAGGGATATCAGGCGGCTGGCGCGAGTACTTCGACGACGAGATGGCCGCGCAGGCGCACAAGTGGATGCGCGAGAACCTCGCCGGCTCCGACCTGCGCTTCCCTGACGCTGATTCGAAATAGATACTCTACAGTTGTTTTGAGTGGAGTTAGTTTTCGGTGGACAAAAATGTATATTTTGCCTTTTCATTGATTAAAATGGATATCGTATGTTTCCAGAATAAGTAGAAAATTTAATGGATGTAATGTTTTACATAGAAAACTCCCGTGGTATTATGCCTTTTTGCCGAAATCGAGGAAAAACGTATTTTCACTTCACCGTTTTTTTTCCTCTAAACTAGTCATAAATTTTTCATATTTCTTTAAAATATCATCCTATTGATTAGGTAATGTTTCTTTTATAACAATTCCAAATAGTTTATAGTTTCAGAGAAAAATGCCTTTTAAGAAATGATACTAATAATTCGAAATGACAAAAAGACAGAGAACCGTCTCATACATTACAATACATATGGAACGAGATTGTGGATGGTTAGTACTTTCCAGCTGGAGCATGGTTTTGGAAACTCTGTCGGTGGTTAGTGTGAACGAGTCCTTAGCTAAGGTAAGTAGTGTGTGTTGTGTGATGATGAGGGTAGTCAACTTGTCACCTTCACTGGTGACACCCGCATCTAGCAGCCGCTCGGACAGAGCGTATGGAACTCTGCGTGCTAACGCTCTGTCCGAGCGGCTGCTACGCGGGTGGAAACTCCGTCGGTGGTTAGTGTGCACGAATCCTGAGCTAAGGAAGGTAGTGTGTGTTGTGTGATGATAAGGGTTGTCATCTTCACTGGTGTCCATAGGCCGCTGCTTCGACTGATCGGAGCTCCTGATAATGGATCGCAAATTCATGAACACAATACTTTTCACTTCTCTTGCTCGAAAACTACGTTACTTAAGTGACTGTTGACGCCATAAGGTTTATATGAAAACCAGTTGTGCAGTAATTGCTTCAACAAAGTTACCTGAGCAGTAATAGAAGGTGGTGAAACGTATTAAACCACATATTAAACTTACGGGCGAATTATCAAAATGAATGTAAAAGCCGCGAGCTGAAAGATTCTTGCCCCATTAATTTGATATACGCCTGGAGCCATACACGGTTTTTAATTACTTTCAGGCCTCATGCGAGTTATTAATTACACATGACATTTTTTGCCGAATTTCCGTCGTGCCAATGTATTACTTCATTTTATGATGGTCCGCAAAACAGATACAAATCTGCTGAATCACGTTTTGCAAGAATGCCCACATAACACATTTATTGTTCACAAAAAAATGCCCGCAACTTCGTACGCATGATTTTTTTACCGTAGTTGGGTAAAAAGTATCGTTAACCGTCCTGGATGTCCAGCTATCCCTGTACCAAAATTGGTTCAAATCCGTCCAGCCGTTTCGGCGTGATGAGATGACAAACGAAACTATGCCCAACGGATGGCGCCAGACTGGCATGGCGCCGCGCGCCCTTACAAAACAAAACACGATCCAGCATCACGCTATTAATATTTCTCCTGTAATCATATCTCCATAGAAAATTAATTATGAATACAAACCTAGAATTAACTCGCGGCTTCGCCCGCGGCCGCGTCACCGCCAATACGGGTTCAGAATCTACTATTAGTTAATTTTTAAGTCGTATAATTACTTATAATAAATACGCCTAGAACGAGAGTCTTCATACAACAGAATGGCGAGAGATGAAGCCGGTTTTGGTTTTATGTGTGCGTGTATAGGTAACATAGACGTTTTGCTTGTGATATTGACGTTGTGACAGATGCGTACGCGACGAAAATAGGTACCAGTTTCCAACTAAGATAAACGAGTTACAGTATTTATTTATTTATATATATATTATTTATTGATAAAACTTACACGATTTTCACACCATGTAAACGTAAAATCAAAATCAAAACGTTTATTCTGTAAGTAGGCCACAAGGGCACTTTCACGTGCCTGAACTGAACGACAAATCTATCGCCATTTCACAAGAGGAGCGGTCTCCTCGGCAGAAAAGTAAGCCGAATGAAGCTCAACAGTAAGTCGTTTTTTCGTAAAATATGGTACTTAAAACTATTACAATAATATTTAACTATGTAAGTAATTGATACATGTTAGAGGAGATATACAAGATTCTCCAAATCAATGTTTACAGTAACATTCAAATAAACGCTTTTAGAACGCGATTAAGTCCCTTTTTGTTAAAATTATAAATGAGTTACTTTAATAAAACAAACTAAGATAAATGAGTATTCCCGAACTCCCTCTGATGAGTGTAAATCATCCTCAGTGTAGCCCATTATTATTTGATTTCGGTCACAATGCACGTAAAACATTAAGCTACGTTCAGACCAGCACAACTATTTCTCGCACGAGATCGTTGTCTGTCTCTTTCTGTACAGTAATGTGAGAAGGTGACGGGTAGCGATATATCGCGCGACAGGAGTCACGAAGCATAGTTGTGCTAGACGGGCAGTGGGGTAGTGTTTGTATGTAGGTAATAAAATCTTATAAAAGTAAACATGACTCACTTCCCTTTCCAATTGAGCTGAAATTTTGTAGACATATGTCAATCGGATTAGAATGCAATAGTATTATGATATAGATAGAGCTTATGTATGGATGTAAAATTTAATCCTATTTTTCCGTTCTTAGCCAGTCTTAGTGCCACGCACGCATCAGTCGATCCCGTCGCCACGCCCCACGACCAATGGCGTCGTATTCTCCACATACAATCAATAAAATGCAATACTCGAGGTGCTTTTCAAAATATCAACAGTACTTTCTGTAGTGTTTTATACTGTGATCTGTGATGTTAGTTTATTTTATGGATTGCGGTAGTGACGCCTCTAAAGGTGAAACTTGGAAGAATTATGTCTCATTTTTTTTGTCATTTATTTATCATAGTACAGAAAAAACAATACATTTAACAATTATGCAACGAGCAATAGCATAACTACTAAGGTTTAACTGCCGCATTTATACGCCTTGGTTCTCGTGAATGGCACTTTCTCCAGGGCTTCTCGTCAGTTTTTGTCTTAGTTCGGACGATATTTTTTTTTTTTTTTTTTTTTGAAAATAATAATAATAATAATAATATTTATTTAAGAAAACACAATTTACAGAAAGGTCCTTAGAAAACTAGAACACTACTCCCCGAATAGGTAAAACCTGAGCTTCAGGATAAGCAGCGCACTTATTAGTAGATGTTCGAAATGTAATGTGTTACAATTTTACACTTAATCTAGCTAATTATAACTACTTATACTATACGGTGTGTGTGTGTGTATGTGTGTGTGCGTGTGTGTGTATTAGTGTGTATGTGTGTGTACGTGTTTGTGTGAAATTAATTCTGCGTGCACTTACTAAGATTTCTTATTGTTTGTTATATTGTCAGGCAAGAATAGTTAAAATCTCTTCTGTCTCCTCGTAGCTTTTGTTTTTTAGCCAGCTTGTGACTGCTATTTTGCAGTCACGTTTGGTCATAGGGTATATGTTCAGACTCTTATTTAAGCTATTGTAAAGAAAAGGCCCGTTAAAACTATAGTATTTCTTAATAAAGTTAGTTTGAAACTTTGTATCTCTTCTTCCAATATATTTGGGTCTACGGGAATCACCTAGATTTGATTTGTCAAATAGATTTGCGGAATGATACCTAAGGACAACAGAAAGAATAAACAGTTGTCTCGCATTTAAAACTTTGCAAACTTTGTATAGCATTTGAGTAGAGTAGGTAAACGGCAAGAAATTCATAACTTTCAGCACAGCACGTTGAGCGACTTCTAGACAAAGCATGCTAGTTTTCGGGGCTCCACCCCAAACCGATATGCAATATGTTATGACCGATTGACACAGTGCCAGGTATACCCGTTTTAGAAGTCCCTCGTCAGCTACATGTCTCAGATTTTTGAACACATAAAGGAGCTTCCGAACTCGTTTGCTAATAGATTCAATATGGGATCGGAAACTCATATATGGATCAAGGTAAACCCCTAGATATTTTATTGATTCCGTTCTAACTAACGGACTACAATTACAATTTTTAGTTAGCTGATATTGACAGAGGTGCACAGACAGCGCTAAGTCATTTGTTGGTTGGCCAGAACTTCTAATTGAGTGCGTTATATATTTAGTTTTTGTAATGTTTAGTGTCAGTAAGTTCTGTGTCAACCACGACACTACACTGTCCAAGCCCCTCTGAGCATATTCAAATACTTTATCCCAGGTATCATCAGCAAACATAAGGACAGTGTCATCGGCATATGACATAATCCTGCCACCGGGGATATTTAATTGGCAAAGATCATTCACATACACAAGAAAGAGAGTGGGCCCCAAAACACTTCCCTGGGGCACACCATAATTGATTGGAAGATCATAACTCCTCAGTTCACCCACTTTAAGACATTGTGATCTATTATTTAGGTAGTCACGGAATATTGCTAAGCAATCACCTCTGACACCAAGATTCTCTAGCTTGCCAATAAGTATTGATGCCGAGACGGTATCAAACGCCTTAGCTAAATCTAAATAAATCGAGATGCACTTCTTCCCTTTATCTAAATTATTTGCTACATATTGGGTAAGTTCTTGTACAGCATCTTCAGTAGATTTACCAGACCGGAAACCATACTGATTGGGAGATAGAATATGAAATTTTTCCAAATACATATTCTATCTATATACATATTGATAGGAAAGTGACTAGTATCATTTGTCGCATGACAAAGAATCGCGTGTCACAGTTATGCTTGACCTTATGTATAATGTCACGCTCGCACAACTATCTGTACGGTCCTTAAGGTAATGTTTACGCAAAACGAAATTCCGAATGAATCGTTGTTACGTCGCTCGACAGTCAATCGGCCGATGAATTGCATTTTAATTGGCTTTAAAATTCATTTGATTTCAGTAAATTACAATTTGGTTGATTGTGATCCTTTGGAACGGAGAACATGTCATGTTAAGTTCCATTTAAATACTCGGACGCCGTACGCCGTACAGGTAGAACTTATGATGGTTGCTTTTATCACGCGATAAATAAGTGACAAAGCATCCATCAGGGGGGGGTACACTACATAAATACGAAAAACATAATTCCGATATTTATAATCACGAATTTCAAAATACCGATTTTTACATTTCCGAATGGATCAACATTCCGAATATGATTATTCCGATATTTCATAAATCCGATTTTTACATTCCCGAAATTACAAAATTCCTAATGGTTATAATAACGAATTTCAAATTTCCGAATCTTTGTACACCGAAGTGTAAAAAGTCCGAACTATTAATATTCCGATTTATCACAAGTACGAATTCCGATTGCTAAAAAACCGATTTTCAAAATTCCGAATTTTAATACACCGAAAAATGAAAAGTCCGAGTCAATATTAATACGAAACATCAAAATACGGAATTCTAATATTAATAATAAGTATAAATATGTATTAGAGCCCGAAATTAAAACTCACATAAACCTGCAAAGCTAATTCTTATGTGAAGCCGATTTGAGTCGGACCTGCCTTAAGCTAAAATAGGTAATGTTAGGATTTTTCGACCACTCCATATAGATCTCCGCGGCTCGCTCGCTCGTTAGGAACGTAGTTCAACCTAACACTCCTCCTCGCTTCGCTCGCCGTCGTACCTAACCGAAGCCAATTTTACTTACAATTTGTCAATTTTTTTATTTTGGTTGTTATACAAACGTAACCTAACCTATAGTTTTCGGGGTTCAGCCAATAACCTAACCTATAGTTTTCGGGGCTCAGCAAGTCTGACGCTCCGCTCGCTCCGCTATACGTGGTCACAATACAAACCTAACCTAACCTACAGTTTTCGGGGTCCAGCTAATAACCAAACCTATAGTTTTCGGGGTTCAGCAAGTCTTTTGACGCTCCGCTCGCTTCGCTCGCTCCGCTATACGTGGTCACGATACAAACCTAACCTAACCTACAGTTTTCGGGGTTCAGCCAATAACCTAACCTATAGTTTTCGGGGTTCAGCAAGTCTGACGCTCCGCTCGCTTCGCTCGCTCCGCTATAAGTGGTCACAATACAAACCTAACCTAACCTACAGTTTTCGGGGTCTAGCCAATAACCTAACCTATCGTTTTCGGGGTTCAGCAAGTCTTTTGACGCTCCGCTCGCTCCGCTATACGTGGTCACCATACAAACCTAACCTAACCTACAGTTTTCGGGGTTCAGCCAATTCGATATTTGTCCAAATCCAGTTTTCTATTTTTGTTTTAACGTAAAAAATCGGTACAGCAAGTCTTTTGACGCTCCGCTCGCTTCGCTCGCTCCGCTATACGTGGTCACAATACAAACCTAACCTAACCTACAGTTTTCGGGGTTCAGCCAATTCGATATTTGTCCAAATTCGGGTACCTAATTTACTAATTCCGATTTTTAAAACTCCGAATTTCATAATTCCTAAGAAAGAAATTTCCGATTATTGAATACACGAATGTCATTATCCCGAATATCAAATTTCCGAATAAGTAATGAAGTTTCGGAAAATTAATAATCGGAATTTTGTTTTTCAGGCCAATAACACTTCGGGCTTTTCATTATTCGGAGTTATAAAAATCGGAATAATATACAATCGGAATTTTGAAATTCGGTTAAATAAATTTCGTGTTTTTTAGTAATCGGAATTTTATTTCCTAGGAATTATGAAATTCGGAGTTTTGAAAATCGGAATAAGCAAAATCGGAATAAAATATTTCGGAGTATTTGGGTGTTCCCATCAGGGGGGTAATTCGACCAATTTTAGAGAGATGGTGGAGATCTTTTCATCGCCAGCCGTCACTTTTGACGTATCCCTACTTGACAAGTGGCGATATCCCTAGAACATCGCAACTTTGTCAACCCGGTCGCGCTTAATTTGCGTTTTCTTTGAATGTGACGGCATAAATAACAGGCGCATACTTTAACTTGACCGTGTAGTGCGTGAAATTAGTCAGTTACGTTTCGTTCAAAACAGAAATTCATATGCATGAATAGCATTTTTGACAATCATTATCGCCTTCGTATTTCCAAAATTGAGATGAGATGTCACTGGAAGCTCATCGCATTTTAATGACAGTCCAAAGGCGATATGACAGTTATCTAATAGAGTTTTGACGTTTTGCGATCTCTCAAACGGCATTCTCGAATAGGTCCCAGGTTTTGACGTTTTTTTTTTGCAATAATAAATTAACCAGCATTACAGCTATACGCCAAGGCACTGGCAAACTTAAGTTCTAAAGTTAACAAACATACTTAACAAAATATCGACCTGAAACTACATTTATAATGGTACAAAATCAGTAACAGATCTAACATAACGCAGACAATATAATAGATGGGAACAGGAAACTACATTTAACACAAAATCCCTTGAACAAAGTAAACACATAATTTAAATTATGGGCATGAATATACATTTCGTTCACAATAACGCAACAGTGCAACAACGTTACCATCATGGGCCCGCTGGGTATTGCAAGCATCACCTTATACCATGGTATAAGAAAACAAGGTATGGTACTCCGGACTGACCGGCGAGACTCACGCTATGATTGGTTGGACGATTCTGTTTTTTTTTTTTTTTTTTTGGATTTTATGGCTTGGCTGCAGAGGCCTTTAAGCCACTTGGACGGTTCTGTCAATCCGATTCTGTGTTGCCAGTGGTGTATCATAATACCCCCCGATTCCCTTGTTACCTGTATGAATCTCATAAAATCGTGAGTGTTTAAAATCAATTATTTCGACAAAATAACATTTTATTTAAAGAAAGCGGAACTGCTGTAACTCGGTCGAATTTTTTTTTTGCATATATGGAATCAGCGAATTTTTCTGCGTCGAATGGTCTGGGTCCCATGGCTCTAAGACGCTTAGCAAAAACTGGACAGCATCGAAAACGAATGTATTTTTTTGACCATGCACCCTTATAATTGCTGTAAATGCCCAAATAGTAGCAAATTTTGAGACGAGTACACTAACGCCTATTTCGGATTTTCATAACCCAACGAGTGTGGTATTTACAGCGCTGCCGAAATTTTGTCCTGTGGCGTATACAGCATTTATGCATGTAGTGAAAAAAATACTCATCAAGATTGCTGCAATTATAGCAAAATAAATTATCTATCATCGACGCATACTACGTTTACATCGAAAATAATATAACATAATAATATAATATAACAGTTACGCTATTTAAAAAACGGCGGGAAGTAGGTGCAGCTCGTCGATACCGCCTTTAAAATGTCCGCTCGCGGCGGTGTACTTGGTGCTTACGGCCCACATTGGTGCAAGGTCGGAATAAAGTCCGAAAATTACACATCAACTAAAGTAATTTATTTGACTTAAATCTAACAGTAGAATACTTTTACAACTCTATACTGAAAGGATTTCAATTTTGGTGCATTATTTATTTATAAATAACTAATACAAAACACATGATGCTGAACAATTACTAATTTTTGGTCAAAAAAGTTGCTTCTTTCAGGTAATATATTTCTAAAACGGGCACTAAAGTATACAAAATGTTATTTTTATCTGATAAGCCATATAATAAGGTATGTTTATGTTTTATAATATCAGTGATTTCTGTATTGGTTTGAGTATGGCTTGGATTATAAACACCATGGTCGCTATTTTGACAATCTTTAATATTCAATTGGGTATTACTTTCTAGCCTCACCTCGCCTTTCACCAAAACATACCACAAATGATACCTTATTTATCGAAAATAATTACTTAATTGATTCCAGCTGCCGATACTTGCAATCTTTTGAATAATGATCATTCAACTAATCAGCGTATTTAGAGGTAGGAAAAATAATCACATAGATAAACACATTAATGAGGGTAGTTAATTAACAAATGGCTTGATTTGGATATAAAATGCGTGCATTATTGTCTTTTTCTTCACTTACTATTATTGATTTGAGAAAGTAATGATACATGATTTTAATACAAAATATACACATTTTTAAATGCTTTTTTTATTTATTTTATCTACTTGTATTGATAAAATCACATTTCAAAACTTTTTAACCGTCCGCCTTTCATAAAAATAATTAATTCCGCGCTCCCATACAACCCGCACCAATGCGGCCTGCGAACCAGTCGGTTGGCAATCGCCGGTACGATTCCCGTGCGTAGTGTGCATTTTCTGAGTGAATATTACGTTCGGTGTTGAAGTGTTTTTGGAAAGATAGTTGTTTTATTTTTTAAGTAAATATTTTATTTAGGAGTGCAATAATTAATGTCTAATTATTATTAAGAAAATATGACTGCAGCTATTGGAATTTATATGAAAATATTTAATACTAAGTGCAATTAAGTTTCCTATGTTAATTATTGCGCTCCTATATCATTAATTGAGAGGTGCAAATCTTATTAAGTTTGTTATGAAAATATGTAATTTAATTTAGAAGTAAATTGAGAGTTGATTATAATTTTAATAATTAGAGGGATTATTAAGTGCAATTATTAAAATTAGTTTGTTTATAATTATAATAGCCGATATTCAGTAGCACTAAGTAATAAGTACAATTATTAAGTTTCTATTATAAAAAAAAAGATTTTAGTTAATACAAGGTTGTAAAATCGTTTAAGTTTATCTCGAGCCGTTTGAAGTTTTTATGTTTTTGAAAGCCATTTGACAGTTGGTTTTTAAGCAACTGTTTGTTTTTTATAAAGAAATTATAAGACTTGATAATTATGCACGTTTTATTGCGGTAATTGTTCCTATTAAGCTTTTGAGTCTACGCTCCGACCTACTCGGGCCCATATTCAAAACCCCGAGAGCTTTCAACTCGAGCTCTCCAACCGCTTCGCTTGTCTGGAGAACTTTGTCTCAGTGGACGAGATCAACGACGGGCTAGTGGAAACTGTCCACACGGTAGGGTCTAAGTTTTTCAGACCCCGCCGTAAAGATAGACCTCAGAAATTGTCTGATCGAACCTTAAACCTCATGGCTGAACGACGCTCGCTACAGTTGCAGTCTCCCGATGAATAGGCAGCTTAATAGACGTATATCGAAGTCCTTGCGACATGATCTGCGGCTCTTTAATACTGTTACGCCGGTAGGTTAGGTCAGAAACTTCGAACGTCAATTTCAGTGCTTTAGAGGCGTTTTCAGCAGGCTGAAAAGTCATTTCAGGCCGTTTCAGAAGTTGCTCTATCACATATCTAAAGATCGAAATTTCACCCAAGTTGCCGTCGTTTTCAGGCGCCTGAAACATGTTTTCAGTCCGTTTCAGGGCACCCTCTATCAGATGACGCCATAACCTGAAAACCCGTTTTCAGGCGTTTTCAGGACCCCTTATAGGCCTCTGAAGCACAAATCATTATATGGCGGAATTTCCAGTAGGAGTGACAGAGATAGCATTAGTAGAAAGAGATAGCTATGCTCAGAACATTCTAGAAGTGTGTAACAAGGATGGGACTACTAGAAAGAGATAGCTATACTCGGAACATTCGAGAAGGGAGTGACAGAGAGTGCACCATTAGAGAGAGACATATATGGCCTCGAATGTTCTCGGCCCTCACACTGGACCTTACTAGAATATTCGCGATATGTGTGGACAATGCGTCTAGAGCGGTTCTGCGGAATATAAAAGGCGCCGACGGCCGGCGCGAGTTAGTTACATTCTAACTGCGATCGAGAGCTAGTACAAGGATAATCGGAGAGAAAGACTCTTGAGTGATTAGTGCGCTTAAGTACAGTTCGTGTGAATAGTGAGTGCATAATTTGTGAAATAGTGTTTGTGTTAATTAGTGGATTTTAAGTACAGTTCGTCTGAATTGTAAGTGCGTAATTTGAGTAATAAAGTGTGTGTTTTCATTTGTGGATTAATTTGTGCTTTTCTATCAAATACGAACCCCACGCTCGTAACATTTGGTGTCAGAAGTGCGGATAGAAAATGCCGTTAATGCCACGAGAAACCGAGCCGAAAGGAGTGACGACGCGAAGCCAAACATCTGGATCTGGAGACTCGACGCCTGGTACGTTGGAATCACCTGCTCCAGCTGCACAGGGAGTGGACCTTAACGCCATTTTTGTCCTCCTAAAGGAACAAGCCAGAAAACAAGAGGAACAGTCTCGCATCCTCCAGAATGAGCTTAGGGAACAAAAGGATCACCAGGAGGTACAGGCACGAATGCTTCGTGAGGTACACGAGTCCACGACTGAATGGAAGAAGGAGTTGTTCGAGGTCCAGGAAAAATTGGCCGATATGGATGAAAAACTGGAGAGTCGAGTGCATGAGGTCGATAAAAAAATTGAGACCTGTGAGAACCGCCTCCAAAAACTAGAAATAAAAGTGGCGAATGGTACAACCACCTGTGTACCCGACGCATCGGTGGCAGGAGGTGGTAGGTTCAAGGTACCACCTTTTGATGGTACTTCATCGTGGACCGCCTATAAGCTGCAGTTTGAGTCCGTTTCCCAGGCTAATGGCTGGAGTAAGGAGCAAGCCAGGACAGCACTGACTTTGGCGCTGCGCGACGAGGCCCTTACCATACTCGAAGCTCTGGGGAACGACCGGACGTACGACCGCCTTCTGGAAGCCTTGGAGGCACGTTACGGCGACAGTCACCTGGAGCACGTATACCGAGCCCAGTTAAAGGATAGGACGCAAGGACGTAACGAGTCCTTACAACAGTGGGCCTTGGAAATCGAGAAGTTGGTTAGGAAGGCCTATCAACGTACGTCAGCATCCTTTGTGGACAGTATGCTGGTGCAGGCTTTCATTGATGGGATCCGGGATCTGGAAGTGAGGGCGGCCGTGCGGTTGGGGCATCATGGCAGCCTAAAGGATGCAGTTGCCCACGCTCTCGAGGTGGAAGCTGTACGACAGGACTCATCCAGGCCTTTCAGGGTGCGAGAAGTGTCGTCTACGAAGCCGGTAGATTCCCGCCGCGAATACGGGCCACGTTGTTACCATTGTGGGGAACGTGGTCATCTGCAGTCAGGCTGTCCGAAAAGGAATAGGAGGGACAGAGACCCCGCTCCAATGGCGAGGACAATAGGCTCTGTGGATTCAGAGCCCCAACAGGGAAACGAATAAAAGCCAGGACTATGGGACGAGTGCTGGCTGGTGGTAGAAATGTCCCAATTATGATCTCACAGGCGAACGACGGGAATAGTCTGGTTGTCATTGGAGAAATCTGTGGAATACCATGTCTCCTTACCATAGACACCGGAGCTTCTCGGACTGTGGTCAGCTCTCGGCTACTAAAACACCTGACCAGAGATCATCTAGTCCGACCTAGGCATCTCCAGCTGCAGACTGCTACCGGCCAGTACATTTCCGTCCAAGGAGAGCGAGAGGTAGCTGTAAGAATAGGTGAAAGAGAATACTGGCATAAAGTGATCGTTGCTAACATCGTGGACGACTGTATTATTGGATTGGATTTTATGAGGAGATATGACTGTAAAATCGACTTGAAGGTTGGAGTTCTAAAGTTTGGAGTTGATGAGATTCCTATACAAGGTGGAGTAAATGGAAATGTCTACTGTACCAGGAGAACCATTCTTCAACCAAGGTCGCAGGTTTTAGTTCCTGTGAAATTGCCGAACTCCACAAGGCCGCAATCTCACCGCTGTGTGGTGGTGGAGAGGTTAGATGCTGATAAACCGTGGATAACAGCCCGTACAATGGTAACCACGGCATCTACAGCATTTGTGAGGATCCTTAATCCAAGCGACACAGAATGCGTCCTCAATAAAGGAACGCTGGTCGGATCATGCGAAGAAATTTCCTGGTTACGAAGCTGTCGGGAATCTGAGGTAAGCGTAAAACCTGGGCATGTTAAGCCTTCAGTGGATGTTGAAAAGTTACTGAACGACTCCATGAAGGACCTTACCAAGGAGGAATTCCTTAAGGCGCGTAGCTTACTGCTGCGATATCGCAATGTCTTTTCTACGCATGACGACGATATTGGAAGAACTGGAGTGGTCCAGCATGAGATTGAAACTGGGGAAACCATGCCTATCCGACAGCGCCCTCGAAGAGTTCCAGTAGCTCGGGAGAAGGAGGTTGAGGGCATGATCGAGGAAATGCGAAGAAGCGGCGTTATTGAACCTTCAACAAGCCCGTGGTGTTCTCCCGTAGTTTTGGTTAAGAAGAAGGACGGCACCATGAGATTCTGTATTGACTACCGTCGACTTAATGATGTGACCAAAAAGGACAGCTACCCACTTCCTCGAATCGACGACACCTTAGACACGTTGAACGGAATGAAATGGTTTTCAACGTTGGATCTGAAAAGCGGCTATTGGCAAGTCGAAATCAAGGATAAGGATAAAGAGAAGACGGCCTTCTCTACTGGCAAGGGACTCTGGCAGTTCAATGTTATGCCATTTGGACTGTGTAATGCACCAGCCACATTTGAGAGATTAATGGAACAAATATTAGCTGGACTTCTAGGAGAAACTTGCTTGGTCTATTTAGATGACATCATTATCGTTGGTAGAGACTTCGACGACCACTTGAACAAATTGGAGCAGGTGCTAGCCAAACTACGAGGGGCAAATCTGAAACTCAGTCCGAAGAAATGCTCGTTTTTCAAACGTAAAGTGAATTACTTGGGACACGTGATTTCAAAGGACGGCATCCAGACAGATCCTGAGAAGATTAGCGCCGTGAAGGATTGGCCGACGCCAAAAGACAAGACTGCAGTACGTGCCTTTTTGGGGCTTTGTTCATACTACAGACGTTTTGTGAAGAACTTCTCGGATATAGCAAAGCCTTTGCATCAACTAACGGAAGAAAAACGATCATTTGACTGGAACGAACAATGTGAGTCAAGTTTCAACGAGCTTAAAGGAAGACTTTGTGAAACGCCGATATTGGGGTATCCAGACCCGGAGGTGGATTTTATTGTGGACACAGACGCTAGCAACACTGGAATTGGAGGCGTCTTGTCACAGAAGAAAGGAGATAATGAAGTTGTGATTGCGTACTTCAGTAAGTCGCTATCTAAACCAGAGAGGAATTACTGTGTCACTCGGAGGGAATTGCTAGCAGTTGTCAAGACGTTACAGCATTTCAGCAAATATCTGTTGGGAAGAAAGTTTCGTATCAGAACTGACCATGCTGCTTTGAAGTGGTTGCTAGAATTTAAAAACCCCGAAGGACAAGTGGCAAGATGGATTGAACAACTGCAGGAATATGATTTCATCATCGAACACCGTAGTGGGAAAGCACATGGAAATGCTGACGGCCTATCACGAAGACCTTGTGCGGACGACTGTAAGCATTGCTCAAAACAAGAAGACAAGGAATGTGTTCGAATGATAAGAACTGATACTGTCAGCGATGAGTGGAGTGATGAAATCATGCAGCAAGCGCAACAAGAGGACCCTGACGTGAGGCCCATTGTTGAATGGATTAGTGCGGGTGTGCCTAAACCAAGATGGTGTGATGTAGCTCCGATGGGTGCGGTAACAAAAAGCTACTGGGCACAATGGGATAGCTTGGTTATGCATAATGGCGTGCTATGTAGAAAATGGGAATCAACAAATGGGAAGGATGCTCACCTGCAAGTCGTTGTCCCTAAGAAAAGGGTGAAAGACGTTTTGAGAAGCTTTCACGATGGAGCATCTGGTGGACACCTTGGAATAAAAAGGACCCTAATGAAAATTCGGCAACGCTTTTATTGGATTCACTGCCGAGAAGATGTTGAAAACTGGTGCAAAAGGTGCACTAACTGCGCATCAGTCAAGGGACCGCATACCCGTAGCCGAGGAACACTCAAGTTGTACAACGTTGGAGCCCCTTGGGAAAGGGTTGCATTAGACGTCGCAGGACCGTTTCCAGCATCTGACTCCGGAAACAAGTATATTCTTGTCGTAATGGATTACTTCACGAAGTGGCCTGAAGTATTTGCCATTCCAAATCAAGAAGCGGTAACCATAGCTGAAAAGTTAGTGAACGAAGTATTCTGCCGGTTTGGGGTACCTCTCGAAATCCACAGTGATCAAGGTAGAAACTTCGAATCTGCGGTCTTTCAGGAGACTTGTCGCATAATGGGAATCCATAAAACAAGGACTACGGCGTATCATCCTCAGTCGGATGGAATGGTCGAGAGATTTAACCAGACACTGGAGAGACATCTAGCCAAGGTCGTTGAGAGCCACCAAAAAGATTGGGATCGGCATATCCCCCTCTTCTTGATGTCTTATAGGTCTGCAACTCACGAGAGTACGGCGGTTACTCCATCATACGCGAATTTTGGAAGAGAGCTCCGTTTGCCTGCAGATCTCCTGACTGGACGTCCGCCTGATACACCAAGGACCATCACGGAATATGCAAGTGATTTACGGGATCGGATTGATGATGTTCACAGCCTGGTACGTGAACACGGGCTCCACGCTAGCATAAAGATGAAAACCCGATATGACCGGAAGTCTTATCAAGTGGGTTTTGAGGAAGGTTCGTTGGTGTGGCTACATAACCCTATGCGACGAGTAGGAAAGTCCCCGAAACTATCTCCGAATTGGGAAGGGCCTTACAAGGTAGTCACCAAAATAAACGACGTCACGTATCGAATCCAGCGGAATCCTCGTAGTCCGAGCAAGATTGTTCATGTTGACCGGCTGGCCAGATACCACGGAAATAATGATGCTCGGGACGAGCATGTCTTAGGAGGGGGTAGTGTTACGCCGGTAGGTTAGGTCAGAAACTTCGAACGTCAATTTCAGTGCTTTAGAGGCGTTTTCAGCAGGCTGAAAAGTCATTTCAGGCCGTTTCAGAAGTTGCTCTATCACATATCTAAAGATCGAAATTTCACCCAAGTTGCCGTCGTTTTCAGGCGCCTGAAACATGTTTTCAGTCCGTTTCAGGGCACCCTCTATCAGATGACGCCATAACCTGAAAACCCGTTTTCAGGCGTTTTCAGGACCCCTTATAGGCCTCTGAAGCACAAATCATTATATGGCGGAATTTCCAGTAGGAGTGACAGAGATAGCATTAGTAGAAAGAGATAGCTATGCTCAGAACATTCTAGAAGTGTGTAACAAGGATGGGACTACTAGAAAGAGATAGCTATACTCGGAACATTCGAGAAGGGAGTGACAGAGAGTGCACCATTAGAGAGAGACATATATGGCCTCGAATGTTCTCGGCCCTCACACTGGACCTTACTAGAATATTCGCGATATGTGTGGACAATGCGTCTAGAGCGGTTCTGCGGAATATAAAAGGCGCCGACGGCCGGCGCGAGTTAGTTACATTCTAACTGCGATCGAGAGCTAGTACAAGGATAATCGGAGAGAAAGACTCTTGAGTGATTAGTGCGCTTAAGTACAGTTCGTGTGAATAGTGAGTGCATAATTTGTGAAATAGTGTTTGTGTTAATTAGTGGATTTTAAGTACAGTTCGTCTGAATTGTAAGTGCGTAATTTGAGTAATAAAGTGTGTGTTTTCATTTGTGGATTAATTTGTGCTTTTCTATCAAATACGAACCCCACGCTCGTAACAATACGAACCGTGTTAAAGAGACCATTGAGCGGAACAAAGGCTCCAAAGTGTTCGCAAAGGACAAGTCTATTGGACAAAGCCAGCTGACCAAGCTGAAACGGGAAGATAGCAGCATAGCGTCGACCAAAGCAGAGGTTCTAGGCGAGATCGAGAGGTTCTATGGTCAGTTATACACTTCAGTCGCAAAGCCCGTTGACAGCTTGGTAGGAGATCCAAGAGCCAAGCTGTCCCGACATTATACCGAAGACATCCCGGACATCAGTCTGTACGAGATTAGGATGGCCCTGAAGCAGCTTAAGAACAACAAGGCGCCGGGCGAAGACGGAATCACCTCAGAGCTTCTGAGAGCGGGTGGAACACCGGTACTTAAGGTCCTCCAGAAGCTCTTTAATTCCGTCTTGTCCGAGGGCAAAACGCCTGAAGCATGGAATAGAGGCGAGGTGGTACTGTTCTTCAAGAAAGGTGATAACAGCCTATTGAAGAACTACAGGCCCATCACGCTTCTAAGCCATGTTTATAAGTTGTTTTCAAGGGTCATCACGAACCATCTCGAACATAGACTTGATGACTTCCAGCCTCCCGAACAAGCCGGTTTCCGAAGAAGCTATAGTACCATAGACCACATACATACGCTGCGGCAAGTTATACAGAAGACTGAAGAGTATAACTTGCCATTATGCTTAGCGTTTGTGGACTATGAGAAAGCCTTCGATTCTGTGGAAACATGGGCGGTGCTCGAGTCACTTCAGCGATGCCATATTGACTATCGGTACATTGAAGTGTTGCAGTGTTTGTATAGTAACGCCACCATGTCGGTCCGAGTTCAGGAGCAGAGCACAAAGGCCATTCCATTGAGAAGAGGCGTAAGACAGGGGGACGTTGTGTCCCCGAAGATGACTTACGGCACCGAAACGTGGTCTTTCACTATCGGCCTCATCTCAAAGCTCAAAGTCGCTCAACGAGCAATGGAGAGGGCTATGCTCGGGGTGTCTCTACGTGATCGAATCAGAAATGAGGAAATCCGTAGACGAACTAAAGTGACCGATATAGCTCACCGGATTAGCAAGTTGAAGTGGCAATGGGCAGGCCACATGGGTCGTTCTCAAAATATTTGCACCGCCACCTGTCACCAGGTTTGTCTTAGAAGAAGTTTTTTACACCGCATTATTTTAAATATTCAATTATCATCACATATCTAAAGACACTTTTTACATAGAGGCCAAATGCTTTCAATTAAAAGTAAAGTATATTAATAGACAAAAAAAACGATTTAAAACTAGGGTTTGTCGGTCACTTGCCGTGTCCCAACGCGAGGTACTCATGTTTCGTTGTAATAAAAACATATACATTACCGACTTAGCTTAAGTTCAGTACTCCATTTTATTTTCATATATGATGAGGATTGAATACTACCATATCGAATAATAATACTATGCTTATTTTGCGAATTATTAGCAATTTAAGTTTGTCCACGCCATTTTTTGTCGTTCACTTGTCATGAGACAAACATTACAATTGTGTGACTACTATTTCGTTTCCCCTGCCTAACCCCGCATAAATCGAGACCTTCAGTTGCCACCTAACACTGTTCCGACTGACACGTCGTCACTGTGCTGCACTATAAAAATATGATACATACTCTTACGCGAGCGGGAGTTTGTAATGGGTATGTAGTCTATATTCTGCCTTCCATATTTTGGTTGACGTGTGTACTATTGCATTCATTTTAATTTATAACGCGTAAAGTATGGTCTACTTTTATGTGTATAAATATGCAGTTCATCAACGAAATACTTTATTTGTTTTGATGACATAACTGTCATTTTGTCCATCACCTGTATGTCGTTCACTTGTCTATATAAAAACAGGTGAACGGCACATACGGCAGGTGAACGAAAATTATTTAAACACTTATACAAAATTATTTTAAAACCAGGTTTTATCGGTCTCTCGCCGTGTCTCAACTCATGTTTCGTTGTTATAAAAACATGTAAATTTCCGAAGTAGCTTAGTTTGAGTATTCCATTTTACTTTCAAGCTGTCTTAGGAATCCTTAGCAGGCGGCGCCCGCACCAGATTTTGAAGCATCAATCCTCTGCCTGTCAGTGGCTTTGAGCGTCCAGGTCTCTGCCCCATAAAGAGATATGGAGATGACAAGGGTACAGACGAGGTGCATGTTAGTTCGGTTAGGGATGTGTCTATCTTTCCATATTTTGTCGCGTTGGGTAATCGCTGTTTTGGCCATTCCGATTCACCTGCGAATCTGTGGTTTCCATGTGCCTCTATTTGTGAAAATGGAGCCAAGGTACTGGAACTGATCAACAGTTTCAAACTTTTGAAGCAGGTTAGTACTTTGTCGACTAGTAATGGTCGACTATCATCAGCTCGGTCTTATATTTATTAATATCGAGACCCATTTTCAGGCTGGTTGTTTTGAGTCATTCCAAAAGTTGGGCCACTTCTGCTTCGGGTGATGCAAAATAGGCGATGTCTACCACGTACCTTCAAGGGCTCCATATCTGTTAAATAGTATTGGGGATATTATGCATCCCTGTCCGGAACTTAAAGTTTTTGTATGTGACATCTCCTACTGACACCATTCTGTATTCGGACTCGTAAAGGCTTTATAAAGTTTTACCAGATGTGCTGGCAGCTTCAGACAATACCTCCCATAACTTATCCCACCCAACGCAGCCGAAGGCTTTCTGTTTATCAGATGTGAAGGAATTCCTCGAAGATGACGAAAACAGCAGTAAGTTACTCAGCGGGTAGGAAAGAATATGTCTAAAGAGGCAGCATCAGGATGCAGAAACGTTATTTAAATGATTCGCTGTTGAACCTTCATAAGAAATTTATAAAATCACGTGGGTATGCTTGAGTTTTGCATCTTTTTGCCGGTTATGACCTTTCTGGATAGTATAGGCTTCAAAAAACCTCCTCAGAAATGACCTATGATATGAGAATTAAATGCTTGTTTTTTTATACAAATTACTAACATAAGATAAAAAAAAAAAAAAACAAAATCAATCAAAAAAGCACTATTTGACAGTTCAACGTAGATTTTATTTAAAACTGTCACTTACCTGCAACCGTCGTCGTTAACCTGCTAACAAATTCAGTGAAGTTGGAACATATTTGTCGCAAACCTGCACCCATTGTCGATAACTTGGTAACAATTGTCGTTTACCTGACATCGATGTCTTTCACCTGTCGACCTAAAATTTCAAACATCCATATCTTCTAAGATATTCAATTTAACTACTTCCCTCGACGTGATATCAATTGTCTGAATATATTTCTAGCGATCCTATGAAAAATAAAAGAAGAAATCGCAACTTTAAAAAAAAATGCAAAATTGTCGCAGCGGTGCAAATTTTTTGAGAACGACTCACATAGCACGCAGAGCAGATGGCCGATGGGGCCGAAAAGTGCTCGAGTGGAGACCTCGGACCAGCAAGCGCAGCGTAGGACGTCCACCTACAAGATGGACAGATGACCTTATAAAGGTCGCCGGAAGGCGCTGGATGCAGGTCGCTTCCAACCGGTATATATGGAAGTCCAAAGGGGAGGCCTATGTTCAGCAGTGGACGTCCTATGGCTGAGATGATGATGATGATGAAGCTTTTGAGTGATTATGAAACTAGACTTAAAATTTGATAACATTTGTAAAAAAAGTGTTAATAAAAGCTGATTGATACTTACGTCGTATTAATTTCACAGTTTCATTTTAGCGGTTGGCACTTAACACAATTCAGTAAGTCGAATAACGAATTTATTGGCATTTAAGTCAAAATTTATTTAATCTATGAAATAAATATGCAACTGGTTACGGCATTTTTGCTTTATGAAATGTGTTCTAGTCTTTCCGTTTTAGTACATTTACCTTTTGCACGCACAGCGTTTCCGCGTTACAAATAAAAGAGTGCCATTGTCGTAAGCGCCACTATACTGTAAACTGTTCACTTATGCCAAACTTTGAATATGGCAGTTGATAGAAATTTATAAGTTATAAGTGAATAGTATTTTCGTTCATTAATAAAGAAGTTCTGATTTTTTTTCTCAAAATCGAAAAGTTTTTTGGCTCTGGTGTAAAGTTTGCATTTTGGCGTTTACAGCAGTTCCGCTTTTTTCCATCGGTCATGACAATTGTAATGCAATTTTTTTTTGTACGACTGGCGGCGAACCTTCTTTTCCTTATAATTATTTTGTTACTATAAAGCGGGAACTAATCAGTGACGTAGAAAGGCTGACTTGCCGGAGTGCCATAGCTTATTTTATTATACCATGACTTATACCATCAAGCATCGCTACCGCAGTATCACTTATATGTTACTACTGCTGCTCATGTCACAAATGCCCGAGTATTAGTTACATGATATTTGGGTTACCTATTTACGGCATATAATAGTGAAAATGAACATCCAAACTCTTCGGTTATGATGCAACAGCATAACAGGAAAAAGGAAAAGTTTCATTCTAGACTTTATAATGTTGACTATAGGTACAGACATACACGTACAGATAACTTATATAGGCTTATCAATCGACTAAAACTCTTCGATTCTGAAATAAAAGGTAATGAAACGAATAAGCATGGTTGTGATGATTTTCGAGGATTGATTGTTATCAATACTTTAGCACCAATAATTGATAGTTACGTTTATTGAAGAAAGTCACAATTACATAACGTAATGTGATCGTAATATCTATACTTAACGGTATTATTATGGGTTTTTTTTCGTCGTATCAAAAAATTTCTACTGCTGGACAAAGGCCGTTCCAATGACTCAAACGTTGGAAAAGTGGTCATTTTCACATCCCCCAACGGGGAGCGAAACTTACACAGACAACAGTTTAGAAACCTATGGTGTAGTCTCTTATTTAAGCCCACAGGGCGACACACGACTGAAGACTAGAAACGAAGTGGGCCGCGGTCGCTAAGATATACGGGGAGCATTATCTTAAAACAATATGATTTCCACAGTCCTGTCGTCGCAGCTGTCAAAATTCGGTCCGCGCACGATTTCGAATCCACGAGTGATAAAATTCCATTGGAAGTAGAGGGGAAGTTGGTCATAACCACAAAGAAATAAAAGTGTGCCGTGGTCAAGAACACTGCCTTAAGGCGACATGCCCATGCTACGACAAGTTGTAGAGTTGTGTGAATCAGCAATAGTAGATTTGCTAAGCCGCGAAATTGTGTGCATCGGGTTACAAGTATGAAATTTCTACCACACATAGAGCGTTCCGCGGTGATTATTTTAAGATGTGGAGGGAAGACAGATTCGTCCCCTGAGTGGCGGGAGAGCGGGGTGAATAGAACCAAGTACTGCCTTTTCTTTTTTTGATTACTGATCAGTTAAGGCTATTAGGGCTTGTGTGGCATTGTTCTCGTGTAAAACAGATATCAGCAATTAATTTTTTATGTTATTTAAGAATAGTTTGGTATACACATTTGGGTACATTGCCGAAAAGGTAAAAATCACGATATGTTTTTTTTATTCAGAACGATAAGTTAGTTATCACAGTTAACGCTACTAGGGCTTATGTGGTATCGTTTTCGTATAAAAGAGATATCAGAAATTATTTTTTTATGTTATTTATTTATGAATAAATAACATAAACCACAATAACATATACCATATTTTTATATGGTACTATGGTACCATATAAAAATATGGGTGTATTACCGAAATATTAAAAATCACGACAAGTTTTTTTTTATTCAGGGAGATAAATTAGTTATATTTCCTTAATATTTACAACTAACAAAAATATTGCAGAACTGCAAATTTAATCTAGTTTCTAAACCTATATACATGTTGGGCACTCTTCATACAAACAGTAACTTAAATAAATTGTTGATGTTGAGATTAGCCCGTGTGCTCGAGACACATTACCAAAAAAATATTTTGTTTTAATTATATAAATTTGTTGTTCTAGGACGTATTTGGTAAATATTGTATTTAAAAGCTTGTTAATAATCATTATTTAATGTATTTAATGAAGCGAAATAGGATGCGTTCGGAGATTTACGTTGGTTACGCCGACATAAACATATATTTTAAGCTACTGTTTGTATGCTAAGTGCCCAATATGCATATATTTTTAGAAACAAGATTAAATAAAAAATTTTTAAAAATAATAATAAGAATTTGAAAATGTTAACGAAATTTAACTAATTTACCTCACTGAATAAAAAAACTTTTTGTGATTTTTACCTTTTTGGCCATACACCCATATTTTTGTACATAACTATACAAAAATAACATAAAAAATGAATTGCTGATATCCGTTTTACACGGAAACGATACCAGACAAGTCCTAGTAGACTTAACTGACCAGCAATAAAGAAAGAAAAGAGGTATACTTGGTCCTATTCACTCCGCTCTCACGCCTCACAGGGGACGATTCTGACTTCCCTCCACATCTGAAAATAATCACCAAGGAATACTCTATCTGTGGTAGAAATTTCATGTTTGTGACCCGATGCGCACAAATATATTAGAAAACAGCGGACTAACAACTCTACGAGAACCAATAATGTACCAATAATGTTGACATTATATTTTTTTGTATACAATTCGTTAATCCTAATATGTTTCTTAATTTAAGTTGTTTTTCTTTTAGTTTGTATCTATATTTTGTTATTAATGGCATGGTTTAGCTGCTAAATGGATGTTTTTGTACGACAACTGGCAAAACATACAGTTACTTTATACTGGTATTCCGCCTGTGTTCACTTATGTTTTACAAACTATAACACTTTGACTTTGACTTTGAGAACACTATGTAGAGTCTAATAATTACCATCTGTAATCCTTATAAATGAAGTGACTATTTTTATTTTCCGTCTGTTGTACCGTCCACTATATTTTTAGCTAGAAAACAAAATGGAAACGTACTGATATGTGCTCCAAAACACCAACAACCGAAACATTTTTCTTTTAAAATGTAACTTTTACACTCCGTTGTGTATCGCTACCCGTTATTACACCCGTTTTACCCTGTTCGGCTTTTCATTTTATTTAAAACACAACATGCGCTCATATTTTACGTAAAAAAAAAACAAGCGAGGCGCGAACGTTTAAACCAAAGGCATAATTTCTCCACTATGAAAAAAAAAACAAAATGGCGCAGTGCGCTTCTTTCGGTGCGATTTCGGTAACGAGCACTCAGCGCTTGAATCGCGTCAAAGACTCTCTAATAGGGCCGAATATACGTACTTTACTTGCCTCTAATTGACGGCCCCGATTCTGAATGAATGTCAAAAATACATAACGTTAACTTTTTGTACTTTTTCGCGGTTTACTATGAATGAAAGACTGCGACTTCTTGCATTCGAATCAAACATGTTCCTTCAACTAGAACTAGCTTTCTTTTGTTTTAATTTAAGTGTATATGTACCTTACCTAATTTTATACCGATTAAAATCTTATATCGTTACCTTTTCAAGGCCTCGTTAACTGCATATCTGTGGACATCTGTTATTGGCTTTATGTTCTAACTATAAGCATTGTTATATATGTTCTGTAATGCTGTTGATGTTCCAAATAAATAAAATAAATAAAAACTGTACAGACTGTGTCTCTGTTGCATCGTAGGTCCTTGAGCCTATGAATGCGTTTTTTCATCGAAACCCAAGTCTGTCGAGATGGTCCGTAAAGCTGGGTCTGATGAAAATAAAACCTGTCAGCTCGAGATGATATGATTTCAGGGAAAATATTAATAGCGTGATGCTGGATCGTGTTTTTTTTTGTAAGGGCGCGCGGCGCCATGCCAGCCTGGCGCCATCTGTTGAGCATATTTAGTTTCGTTTGTCATCTCATCACGCCGAAACGGCTGGACGGATTTGAACCAATTTTGGTACAGGGATAGCTGGACATCCAGGACGGTTAACGATACTTTTTACCCAACTACGGTAAAAAAATCATGCGTACGAAGTTGCGGGCATTTTTTTGTGAACAATAAATGTGTTATGTGGGCATTCTTGCAAAACGTGATTCAGCAGATTTGTATCTGTTTTGCGGACCATCATAAAATGAAGTAATACATTGGCACGACGGAAATTCGGCAAAAAATGTCATGTGTAATTAATAACTCGCATGAGGCCTGAAAGTAATTAAAAACCGTGTATGGCTCCAGGCGTATATCAAATTAATGGGGCAAGAATCATTCAGCTCGCGGATTTTCCAGGCTATTCATTTTGATAATTCGCCCGTAAGTTTAATATGTGGTTTAATACGTTTCACCATCTTCTATTACCGCTCAGGTAACTTTGCTGAAGCAATTACTGCACAACTGGGTTTCATATAAACCTTATGGGGTCAACAGTCACTTAAGTAACGTACTTTTCGAGCAAGAGAAGTGAAAAGTATTGTTTTCATAAATTTGCGATCCATTCGGGGCTATTGTAGCTATGGGGCTATTGTATCTTATTACCATTATAATGGTCTGTGACCATTATAATGGTCTGTGTATATATAGGATACACAAGACAATACAATAGTCTACCCCATAGCTACAATTGCCCCGAGTCACCTTAAGTATGTTTGATATAACAACATTTGGTATAACAACATTTGGTATAATGACTCATTTGATATAATAAACGTTTGGTATAATTTCAAAATATCTATTTTTATTTCGTATACTTATCATTTGGTATAACACTTATTTCCTATAACCATAATATGGTATAATGTTCATTAGGTATAACAACATTTGGTATAACAACATTTGGTATAATTTCATATGGTATAATTTCATATGGTATAATGTTCATTTGGTATAACAACGAATTGCGTTTTATTTACCTAACTCAAACTTTTCTTTCGTTTTGTGTAGTGCTCGTATCTAACCTTTTTTTCCACTTTTTTTCCTTTTTTTGTCCTTATTTTTTTTTTCTATCCTAACCTAACCTAACCTAACCTACGTTTCTAATTGAACTTTCGGTTTAAGTTTTTTTTTAATGCGGGGGGCTTTACCCCCCGAGCCCCCCCGTGGGGGCTCCGCCCCCCGCCCCGCTATTTCTCTATACCCTAAACGTTATGCCATTTGAACGTTAGATAAAATAAACGTTATACCATAAATTCATTACACGAAATATGCATTATACTTAAAGAATGTTATATTAAATGTTATTCGATAAAATGATCAGTATATGAAACAATAATTATATCAAATGTTGATATATTAAGTGTTGTTATATCATTCAATAATTATATAAAATGAGCGTTATACCGACTGAAATTATATCAAAAGTTGTTATAGCCATCGTTACGCACCCTTATGGAACACTGCGTGCTAACGCTCTGTCCGCGCGGCTGCTAGATGCGGGTGTCACCAGTGAAGGTGACAACCCTCATCTCACACAACACTCACTACCTTCCTTTGCTCAGTCTCGTTCACACTAACCACCGACAGTTTCCAAAACCGTTATCCAGCTGGAAACACTAACCATCCACAATCTCGTTCCATATGTATTTTAATGTATCTGAGACGGTTCTCTGTCTTTTTGCCGAATAATTTATCGTCTAATGCTTCATTCCGAAGTATGTAGTATCATTTATTAAAAGGCATTTTTCTCTGAAACTATAAGCTATTTGGAATTGTTATAAAAGAAACATTACCTAAATCAATAGGATAGTATTTGAAAGAAATATGAAAAAATGATTTATTTATTATTTATTTAAACTTTATTGCACAAAAGAAAAACTTAACGTACAAAAGGCGGACTTAATGCCATGAGGCATTCTCTACCAGTCAACCTTAGGGCAAAGCAGAGAAATTGTAAAATCAAAAATCAAAATCAAAATATTTAGTGTCCAACATAGGTAAAATTTGATGTTACAAGATATATTGTACCACTATGTGGTGCCAATGGGTATACAAATTAAAATATAATGTAGGTACATGCCTGGCGTACATGCAGCGTGCATTATATAAAAAGTTTACATTATCTAGATCTAAGTCATAATCAATCATTAACTTAAGAACTTAACTTAGAAATCATGATAAAAGGAAATAAAAATATAATAACAGGAAAAATTGAGTACTTATGTCAAATTAATTATTAGTCAATGATGTCAGTCAAAAATTCCGTTACAGAGTAATACGCTTTGTCTATAAGAAATAATTTCAAATTCCTTTTAAAGTCAATAACATTTTCCTTTTTAGCTACTATTGTTTGTGGCAGTTTGTTAAATATCTTATGCGCCATTCCAAGTACACTTTTTTGCAATAGTGCTGTGTTACTCGGTTGTGCCCTGATTTTATTTTGAAGCCGTTGACTTCTAAACTTATTAAATAGATTATGGTTAGTAATTACAAAAATAGCTATTTCATATATATATAAACTAGGTAGTGTTAGTATTTTTAATTCTATAAAATGTGGTTTGCATGAATCAGTTGGTTTAAGACCACATACTGACCTAACGCACTTCTTTTGGGCTATAAATGCGTTATCTCTTCTTGGTGAATTTCCCCAGAACATGATTCCATACCTTAAAGTGGACGTAACATAGGCATGATATGCAGTTAACACAGTTGACTGATTAACAATCTTTCTCAAATTGTACAGAGCATATGATAATTTACTTAACTTCTTACATATAAGGTCAATCTGGTTGTTCCATGTCAATTTGGTATCTAAATTAAGCCCTAAAAATTTTGTTATGTCGGTTTCAGTTATATTATGTCCCTTAAAAGCTATACTTAAATTAATAGGTTTAAGCCTTTGTCTAAATGTCATAATATTAGTTTTATCTAAATTTATTTTTAAGTTGTTATTCGTTAACCATGCTATTATTGATTCTAATGTGTTGTTAATGTCTGATTCATATGTTTCTTTGTTCCGTCCAGTGAATATGACTGTACTGTCATCAGCAAATAAAACCATTGGGTGCTCTATGGCTTTAGGAATATCATTAATGTAGATAAGAAAGAGTAATGGGCCTAATACACTTCCTTGTGGCACACCATACCTAATCTCTCTAAAATTGGATGAATATATTTCTTCAGTTTTTGTTTTGAGTGATAGCTTTTTAATTTGTGTTATTTGATTACGATTAGTCATATAGGATTTTAACAGATTAAGAACGTTTCCACGTATTCCGTAAGCAAAAAGTTTGTCAAAGAGGATACTATGATCAACAAAATCAAATGCCTTTGACATATCCATATATAAGGCACATACTGATTCTTTTTTATCCATGCTCGTTATAACTTTTTGAAGTAAATCAAATATGGCTAAGTTAATCGTTTTTTTCTTACGGAACCCTTTTTGTTCAGGCGCGAATAAATTTTTATTTTCAAAATAACTGTATAAACTATTATATATTACTTTTTCGATTATCTTAGAGAAAACAGAAATTAACGTAATAGGTCTATAGTTGCTCATGTTATGCTTATCATCTTTCTTAAAAAGAGGTCTCACTACAGATACTTTAAGTTTAGCGGGAAATACTCCCTGCTCAATGCACATGTTTATAATGTAGCTAAGTATAGGAGAAATAATATCAGATACCCTTTTCAAAACTTTTGTATGTACACCATCAATCCCAGTACTATTAGTGTTTTTTAAAGAAAGTATTATTAATTTAATGTCACTTGGGCTTGTCGGATTCATGAATAGGGAGTTAGAATTAAATGTCAGTGTATTTTTATAATTTGTAATTACGTCTGTTGATTTATTGCCGTCAGATATTGAATAGACTTGATCAATAAAAAAATTATTAAATTCTTCAGCAATACGTTTAGGATGTGTTATGGTTTTGCCGTTCGATACTATTAGGTCAATGTTTTCTGTAGGATACCTAGATTTAGAGTTGTTTATAATGTTCCATGTAGCTTTACTTTTATTTGTGGAATGTTTTATATAATGATCATTTTGGGATTTACGTGTCAGATTTATAATTTTCTTAAGTCTAATTTTTAATGCCTGGATCCGAGGAGAGCCTATATAGCCACAAAAGTTCTCGTTTCCGCTTACAACCAATTTTAATTCCTTTTGATACCCATTTTGATTTGCTAATGGTGGTAATACGAATACATTTTTTGGGAAAGCATAATGTGTAGAAAAGGTTAAAAGTTTCACAAAAATTGTTAAAGGCTTCATTTGGACTATTGGCACAAAATACATCATTAAAACTAACACTTTGGAGACAATCTATAAATTTTACAATGTTTTCTTCACAAAGATCAATTTTATTTGTGTACCAGTAAGGAATAGAACATGTTTTCTTTACAGGACATTTTAATAATTGTGCAGTGTGATCAGAAAGGGCAAGTTCTAATACCTCAGTCTTACCACCGCGTACATTATGAATAATGTTATCGATACAAGTACCACTGCTCAGTCTTGTCGGTTGAGATATTCCTAATTTAAGATTATATCCATATAGAAGATTTTTGAAATCAGTCGAGTGTGCAGTAGTTTTGAGGGTATCAATATTGAAGTCACCACACAAAATAATTTTTTTATTATTGTAGCAAGTTTGAGCTAAAATTTCATTGAGTTTATTTAGAAACAGTATTACGGAAGCTGAATAATTTTAAGGAATTCTATACATACAAATAATAATTAAATTATGCTCAGTTAATACTACAGCTGTACATTCGACAATATTTGGTATAGAAACGTTGGTGACTTCGTGTAGTATTTTTAACTTGTGATAATTTCGTACCAGAATACAAGAACCTCCATTTCTGTTATCTCTTGCAAAGAATGTAGCTAGTGTATAGTTAGGCATGATTAACTGTGTCTCATCGCCTTTCTTCATATTGTGCTCTGTAATACAAACAACATCAACGGGTTTCCCGGATTCCATTAGCGCCTGTAAATGAACACATAATATATCTGCCTTATTAATTATGCCATTAATGTTTTGATGCAGAACATATATGTTGTTATAAACGATGACACCATTATTGACACTATCAATGGATACATTATTTAATGTTTTATTATTTCTAAAAAAAATCTGCTGTTATAAAATGCCTCATTTACATATTTTAGTAATTTGTTTATACATTGTGCTAATTTATATTTTCCACTGTGATTTAGGCGATTGCCATCATTTTGATAATCCGTCATTCCTAGATAAATACTGCTAGGTTGTAGCCACACATGGGGCAAATTTGCAATTTTTTTATGTATTGCAGAATTTAATTTACTGATAAAGTTATTGTAATGGTCGGAATGTTCAATTATTGAGTATGGAATGTCACAGATGATTACATTAGTATGTTCAGAATTTTTAACAGTAACTTCTAAGAAATCTAAAATATTTTTTAACGGCGTGATGTTATAGTCACTGCCTCCACACATTATTACTAGACAATCGCTTTTCCTAAAGTTAAGAATTTTTTGTTGAACATTTTGTAGCACTCTTTCTGTTGTACCATAGTGTATTATGTCTGCAGAAAAATCGTAGTCGTCTCTTCTTATCTTAGAGAGAGGCAGTAGTAAGTCGGCTCCATGGAAATCTGACAAAAGTAGAAGCTTCGGTTTGGGTGTTACATTATTGATGTCCACTGTTTTATGTTGACAATAATGTGGCTTTTGCTCAGATGTACTCTGGTTTTTATCTGAACCCTTTTCGAAAACAGAGGTATTGCTGATTTTTTGTTCTAGCTGTTTAACCGTTTTTTGTAGTGTTTTAGTCGACTGTTGTATGCGTGAGAGTGTTATGTCCTTATTTATTAATGTATCCGATTTGCGTGTTATTTCTTTGTTTGTTGATAAGACCTTGCTCAATTTATTTTGAAGAGTACTTATTTTTTTGTTTAATTTACTTATCTCACTTTCTAGTTCCTTTATTTTATTTTCAGATTCTAACGAATTCATAGTGCCAGATGAAAGCGAAATTGGACTGTTCCGAATATTTTTTGAGGGAGTCCATTTGCTTTGAGGTCGATCTTTGAGTAGAGTCGTATAAACAACAATTTTTTTCTTGTAATCGTCAATTTGGTGTAAGTCACTATTTTCAGTATTTAAGTTCGCAATTTCGTCATGGGTGCTTGACAGTTCTATCGCGAGATCTTCTAGTTGTAACTTAAGGGCTAATATTTGAGAACATTCCATTATGGACACATTTGGAAGGCTCCGAGGACTTTCATATGTACTTAAATCTTTAAGTGTCGAACTCATAATATTCGCATCAGATAAGGTCTGGGATGCGTCTTCACAAGAGTTAGATTTTGCAATCACAATACGTTTCCTACGGGTAATATTGTCCTGTGATGTATTATTACTGCCGTCAATTTTCGTTGTGCTTGTCTTTGCTACCTTTATACGTGATTTATCACAGCATATATTACATGTCCGCTCTTTCCTGTTTTCATGTGTCATCAAGCGATATCTGTTTAATGTTATGCTCCCTGTACAATTCAGGTCAAAGAATTTGCGACAGTTTGAACATTGTAGAAATTCCTTAGTTCTTATCGTCAACTTACACTTAAAGCATGCAATCGATTTATTCGAAGGTAATGTAGTCATCTCGTTGAATTCTATTTCAGTGCAAACAATAAACAAACGAAACAATAACAATAGATATGTGTTGTCGTTATGGTTGATGAAAGTGATCAATAGATGGCACTTTTTCCTAGTTGCGCTTAGAGATATGCCTCTGTCAATAATTTAGTGCAGTGGCAACACAGGTATTTTTCCTCTTTGTTGGTAAGCAGATAGGACTGTCAACTGTCAGTGTAATGGCCAATTAGTTTTCGAGTGAATGCCGGTGATACAGTTATCGTCTTCCGGTTCGTGTCCCAAGATGGCCGCATGCGTTTAAGTTTAGTTGTTCATTATTTATTCATTTTAGTTGTTCAACGTGTAGTATTGATAGCGTATTGTGCAGTGATCTAACGTATGAGTGAATAGCTAATGAAGAATTCAACTTGAAGCGTTCATAGCCCTTCCTGGGTCAAGGCCCGATAGTCCGCGTGGTTTTTTGTAAATCGCTATCACTTTACAAAAAGCACGATTTTTTCAACTCACCGTACAACGTGGTATCAATCCTCTATCTAGTCGCCTAGTGCGATTGGCAAAATAGAATAGAATAGATACAGTTATCTTCCTTGAAAAGCAAACTAATATTTCCCGTTTGTTTTCAAATCTGAAGTGAATTCAAAGTGTAACGACAAAATTATTTCTCACCTCTTCGCTATGTGTTCGGTATATCCTTCAATTGCATGGATTCGACGTAGTATATGGATGTAAGTTTCTAGGTTATAATTTTTGTTGCACTTTCACTAATATTAGTATGAGTTATCTATTAATATTTAATTTTTTTTTTTTGTTTCAACGCAGGCATCGTCAGAGAGAATACAAAAATCTAATCAGCGACAGGCTTCGTCAAACAACACACCAATAACGTGACATCTGCAACAGGCTTCGTCAACGTTGTGGATCGATAGCAAATATCTTGGAAGGTGAAGAAGGACTTAAAAAGGCTCGCCCCGAGTCGCACCTGGCCCAAACGTTCCCATTACACTGGCAGCGTTCCCACGTTGTATGGCCAGTGAAATCTGTTGAACCAGATACGACCCTGAGCGAGGATCACACCCTCTGTCTCTGAGCCTGCGACCCACCTCCCTTATAAAGTCCCTGGCCTCAGTACCCCACGGTCCCGCAGTCTCCACTGCCACAGGCACAAAATCATACATTGGTTCCAGGGCAAAGTACTTGGTGTGCTTGAGTTTTGCCGCACATTCTGCGGCGGCCCCGGCAGATCTAGTAGTGTGGCTCAAGTGTGACGGTGCAAACGTGCTAACACACGTAGCGTCCCATAAGAGACACCGTCCCTTCTGCCATGGAACCAATGTTAGGCCATCCGGCCTTTTACCATCGGTACGGCATAACCCTGGGGGCTCCAACACGCAGGGAACGTTGGCTGAAACCAAAGCCCGCCGAATGACAACGTTAATGGCATAATGCCTTGAGAACCGCCCGGCGCACCTCTGACTGTCTAGTACCCATAACACAAGCCTTCTAGAGCTTAATTTGGGACTACATCGATTTGTGTGAGGTTGTCCGATATTTATTTATTTATTATTTATTTGATGAAGAACCCTCAGCTGGTCTCAACTGTATCAGAGATATGGTAATGCCCCCTTCTACTATTGGTACATAAAAAAATCGACTGTCATTGCAAAAATCCAGCGTAGTGGGACACATCTTCTAATTTAATCTAGCCTATAGCGTCCCACAGCTGGGCGGGTTACGTATTACAATCCCGAAAGTTCATAATACCTACAGTTGAAATACCGATGGTCAAAATACCGAAAATCAAAATACCGAAAGTTCAAAAAGCCGATATTCGATAAACCGAAGCTCAAATTACCTATTTCAGAAAATCGAAAGTTCAAAATCTCGAAATTTCATTATCCCGAAATTTTTAAAATCTCGAAATTTTATAATCCCGAAAGTCACTGAGCACTTTAAAAGTGTCAGGACACTAAACTAATCTGACTTTTCCGTGGAACCGATCTGCTCCGGTGCTGCGGGATGTTCAGCCCCTCCGCCCTAGCGTAAGAAAGTGCGGCACCTACGTTCGCCTCCGCAGCTTCGGCTTTTTGGTCACCTTCGGCGACCAGCCTCAGCCGCTGCGCCTCGCTTGATGCCCGCACTTTCTTACGGCGGCCGGGGGCTGCCCTCTCCGCGCCTCCGGGCTTTTATATACACTCTAGGGGTAGGGCAGACAAGACCACGTGGAATCGGGGTTGACAGCTTCGGTTCTGTGGCAAGTCGATTAAGAAAAGGAAAGAGTCCGGGAAAGTGGGAAATTAAGAATGACACTAAATATTCGATATTATGATAAAACATTATGTCATGGACTGCCAACCGAACCGAACTTGTCTGGAACCGAAGCTGTCAACGCTCGCCTCCGCAGCTTCGGCTTTTTAGTCACCTTCGGCGACCAGCGTCAGCCGCTGCGACTCGCTTGATACCCTCACTTTCTTACGCTAGGGCCACAGTATAATAAAGAGTAGGTACTAACGTACTAGGGCGGAGGGTCTGCACATCCCGCAGCGCCGGAGCAGATCGGTTCCACAGAAGAGTTCACTTATAAATAGTAAGTATAGTAGTAGGCAAGTAGGTTACGTAATTTAGGTTAATATTCTTTGTATAAAATAAACATTAGAATCTGTAAGACTACAGAAATACGAGATAATTCTCGAGAGTTTAAATAATATTCCGGATAGGCAGGATCATAGTCTTCGGGATTACATTCTTCGGGATTACATTCTTCGGGATTACAGTCTTCGGGATTATAATATTCGGTATTTCATCCTTTCCATCAAACGTTCTTTCGGGATTTTAAACTTTCGGTCAAATAAACATTCGACATTTTAATTTTCGGCCTTCCGCCATAGGTCTTATGATATTCGGTATTTTGAACTTCGGCATTGTAATACGTACCCGCTGGGCGAATGCCTCCCCTTCTGCTTTTAATACGCATATAAATAAAATTAAAGGAAAACTCTGGACAAGACTAGACTGGCTTTTATACTTATACTCACAAGTTTACAAGAAGAAATAGTCGAACGATTAACTTTATTCTACTCGTACATTACACAAATTAAATAAACAAATTACACCAAATTATTGATTTCGCTCAAAATTTGGTCTAAATATAATGCATTGGACTAAGAGTGGCGGTGATACCCGCACACGTCGCTAGATGGCGCTGACTGGATTTTAAAACGCGCCGTCGTTTGTTTTTCCGATAATCTTATATGGCGAAGTAGCAACCGGCCGCGTTACAGTCGTTTACGACATTCTTTTACTGCGCTTGGAAACGTTTGCTTAGGGATTAGGAGGGGTTATTTGCATTTCGTTGATTTCGCTTATTATTTCGTGAGGTTTGCTAAAGTGAATTAGCAGGTTGTTATAAAACAATATGCCCACGTTTCTACAAAAAGAAGTGAAATCCCACCAAAAACATTCTGTAAAAAACTAGCCAAGTCTCGATGGAGCCGCTTGTTTATCTCTAAAAAGTAATGAAATCTAGACAAAGTCGTACCAAGTCTAAGGTTCCTTACTGCGATTTCTTTATTATTATAGTTAATGTTGTGTGACTTGGCCGTTGAAGGGTACACAAGGGTACAAAACCCGGTGCTCCATGACACCATTGCACCAATCTGTCGCCAGAACCACTACAAGTCAATTTTGTTTACACGTAATGTTATATCTTTTGTAACTACCTATGTTTGTTAAGCGAGATAATAGCCCATACTGGTGTACCCTTCAACGGCCTAGTCACACAACATTAACTATAATAATAAAGAAATCGCAGTAAGGAACCTTAGACTTGGTACGACTTTGTCTAGATTTCATTACTTTTTAGAGATAAACAAGCGGCTCCATCGAGACTTGGCTAGTTTTTTACAGAATGTTTTTGGTGGGATGATGTTTTGCCTGACACATTTCATAATCTATCTAATTATTACTTCAATTTCAAGTGGCCAGCATTAAAGTAGGATAGGTATTCTATGAAAATGGTTAACTACGGACTTTGTGCAGTAAAAGGATAATTTGCAATGTAAGTATTATCTTCATGTAGTATAAATTTAGGTATTTTGAGGTTTGGTTGTTTTAAGCATATGTTGTTTTGCCATAATGCTGTTTTGAAGTTTAGGTATTATGAGCCTAAGGTATTTTGAACATCGGCGATATTAAGGTTTCGGTTGATTGTGAAAACAATTTAGGCATTCTGCAATTTAGGTATTTTGAGACCATGAAGTTTTGAGATCTGGGATTATTGATAATGAGGTAAAATGAAATTTTGTGATAAGCCCAAAGCTTAATTTGGGACTAGGTTGATTTGTGTGAGGTTATCTGATATTTATTTATTATTATTTATACACTAAAAGACTTATGGGGCAAAAATTATCAGAAAAATAAAGGCATTTTTTTTTATAACGGACGCTGTTTCCTAATATCATTAAAGCTGGAAGAACTCTTAGACAAATGTTTCAAGTTTTTAGTTTTTAATGTTGTTTTACATACGTACCTACTTCTCATTATTTTTAATTCATTCGGTGCCTCATTATTACATGTGGGTGGTTCTACTCAGGAGGGACGAAAATGAAGTGATTTGCGGCACACCATTTTTTTAGCATCTAAGGTCAGAAAAGTAGCTTAACGCCTAGCAGAGGTCGTTCTTTTACTGATCTCAAACGGGCCAGTCAAAAAATAAAATATACCAAATTTATGACCATTCAAACAATATATGGGCCCAGGAGACTGTGGACAGGATACTGAGATTATTGTAAGTTTTTAGCCAATAACTACGTCAATGCAACATTTAATATTGAAATCATGCAGTTCTGTACTCTAATGCAACGAATTTACGACCTATGAATGCAAAAAAAGTGTAGAAAACAATGGATTTTAAATAAATACGGGCCAGGATACTGCTAAGCTGACTGGCCGTAGCACAACTTCACTTACACAACTCGCCGTAGCGACTAAGCCAACCGCGAACCTAGACAAACGCGATCATTTATATGCTAACTTCACTTCGATCTTTCACTCAGACCGAACAGACGTGGTAACTCAAACTGATTTTAACGTGTTTTGATGTAGCAGGAGACTGAGGTTAAAAACGAGGGACAAAATATAATGCACTTTTTTTTTAATAAGTTTCGCATTTAAGGTAAAATTAGACAAACACATTTAAACTACATATATTATAGATTTCTATTTTAGCGAAAATATTACGTACATACTCAAAATGCAGTTATGATGCAGCCATTAAGCTTTCATTTCGTCCGAGAGACATGCCTGGAGACTGAGAATTTGGCACTTTAAAGTACAATTTTTGAGATATATATATTTAGGGCTTAGCTAATTTTCAGTGTCATACTAGAAACCATTTAGATGTACAGTTTCGATCGTAAATCAATATAATTTGCCTACAAAAACTATACAAAATAAGGTGAGCCGCGGAAAATTCCCTTGTGAGTGTTCGGGTGAAATCTTGCAACTCAATTTTGAAGCAGATATCGTCAACCGATTGAGCTGAAATTTTGCATACTTACTTAACTTTGATGACAATACAATAATATGTTACCATGGGGCTGATCCGATGATGGAGCCGGAAGGTGGCCATAGGAACTCTATAATAGAAAAAGCAATCCTACCGAGCTTGGGCTCTTTAGAATCGTCTCAGTGAGCATTTGATGGATATCTAAAGAAAAGTACAGTCGGCTATAAAAGCTTGCCACTAAAATGTCATTTTTGACAGAAACTTATTACACTAATAAACGGTATGATTCTGCACAGGTAAACGTTGCTCTGCCTGGGTCAGCGATTCAATAGTTTAATTTTAATTCGGTATAGAACCTGGATCCAGATAGTACAATGTAAGCAGGCCTTGAACCTGAGATCATTTTTTCGTTCATAATTTATATCACATATTTCCACATTAAAAAAAGAATCGATGAAAATATTCTAAAAAAAAAACATTTAGTTTTAAGTCTTGTTCATATGCTTTTAATGTATGTTTGTTTCATATGTTTTTATTAGAATAATAAATAATAACATAGCAGGAGAAGCAGCCATTGGGAATGATTCCCAGTCACATAAATAAATAGCTTTCCGCGCGACCACGCTAAATCAGAGCGGAGGTTGCATGTTGCATCACATGGGCAAAGACTACCAAATTAGAGAACGTGCAAAAATTTACGGTATCGAATCGATTTGGGTTTATACATGGTATAAAAAAAACAACGTTGTTATCATTGGCGTATATAGGGTATGGGGGTAGGGGGGTGACCGGGTGGGCCATGCCCACCCCAGTATGGTCTAGTGCCCACCCCAGGATTTTGGATTACCGATAGATATTCATGGCTTCATCTCATAGGCCATGGCCAGACCCCGCCCTAGGCATAGGAAAAATAATGTTAGATACGCCAATGGATGCTATTGCTATTCCGCAATGACAGGCGCAACTTTCGACCTCACCACGGTATCATCGGTTAGTTGGTTCTGTCAATTTGTTTCTGTGTTGCCAGTGTGTATCATGATCATAATACTCCCCGATTCCCTTGTTACCTGTATGAATCTCATAACTGGAGACCAATTTTATGATCACTTTTTTATGTCATGCGTATTACTAAGTAATATGTGAGTTAGTAGGTACCTACATAATCCTCTAACTCCTGCTCTACAGTGAAGTGTCATTATCAAAATATTTTTTGTTTCACTAAATCGGTAAGCATATTTACGATAACGGTAACAGCCCGGGTCCACGATTTGGCGGTTAATTAGGTCCCGCGAGGATACTCCGTGGCGCTTCGGCGACGATTAACGCACTATCTGGCGACGACAGCCCGTCTTTACGACGACAATAAACCCTTTATGTACTTGAAAAGTCGTAAAGGGCGAAGTTGCACTTCTGATGACTATTTTACTGTGGGAACCGTAGGTCACATTAGAAGATTTGACACATTATCACGAACTGAGATTTGGTCGTGTGTGATTCCATAATGTTTTTATGTTTGTTTTCTTAAAACTGAAAATCTGGGCTTTTTGTTTTACACCCCACTTTTTTAGATTTTGGATATTGTAGGTATTTTCTACTTAGAATCACGAACTGTTTCGATCTAATTAAAGAAAAAGAAGTGTCCCAAAATTTTCATATATTTTTTGTTTTTCCATTCCGTTACCGCTATAGTAGGTTGTATGGAAATGGATACGTAAAAAAAGTAGGGTATACAACAAAAAAAAAAAGGCTCAACTACGCCAGAGACTACCCAGTCGCCATAGTAATGTTATATGTACTTAAGCCAGCTATGAAACGTACAATTTGTGTCATACGAAGTCATAAAAACACTGAGAACAACTGGCCAATCTTTTATTTCCTGTCTATTCTTTTTCAGTGGCGTTGAAAAATCGCCGCTTGGCTAGTGAGCCCGCGCAATACCCGCGCGACACTTTGATTGGCGGAATAAATCACTACGGGAATTAAAGGCTGCGATTGCTTTTTGCGCGATTATTCCGGGTTTGATATCTGGGCGCTGTTCGCGGTTCAGCCGATGTGGTTGCTATTAACAAGCGTCGGTCCGGCCCAGGGATAGTGGCGCTACAAACAGCTTTCAAATGGCAATAATGAGCATACGTCATATATTTGCATTATAAAACGTCGGTAGCTATTTGTCAAGGATTTGTGATTAATAATTATAAAAAACGGTTTAGACTCACGTAAAAATTGTAGGGAACGGCCCGACATGTTTCGAACTCATTTGGAGCTCTTCGTCAGGGGTATCCATTATGCTACGCGACTCGCGAGTGGGTCGCGCCGTTCCTGACAATTTTTACGTGAGTTTGAAACGTTTTTTATTATTATTAAAGACGTCTCACGATAGTTTTAATAACATTATTGCTAACCTTTACGATTTGTGATTAACCAAATTTAAAACATTGTTCACAGGAAATGCTGCTCAATCATTCGTTTTTCTTGCGAAATAAATACTAGGTTACTCTCATTGAAAAAAAAAACTTCACTTTTATCATCATTGGATAGTTTTGGCATTATTATGCAAAATTTAACGAACTAACAATCCTTATTTCTCTCGACATATATTTACCTGCTGTTTTATTTCAACCGGAACTGTTATTCGCTTAAGCCCACAGCTCTGGTTTTAAATTGGAAATCTAATCGACATTCGTTCTTCGGTTTGTGCAAACGTCTCCAAATGATTTTCGATGCAGTTTCAGTAATTGGCTACCGGTACACTGCGGTACTCGCGTAAACATACCTGTATACCGATATCAGATTATATGTATACCGATAAGGGAACACACCGACCGCACTCTAGCAGAACATACCTACTTATAAACATAGCCCGGACTAATAATCGCAAAAAAATGCAACTTGGAAATGGAAAAAGATGTAATAGGTACAGCTGTATTATGTACAATATTCTTAGTTATATATTTCAATTATAACCGCCACCCTAAATTAGTCAAAAATTTGTGAGTATTTCCATTAAAAAAAAAACATATTTTGATTGATTAGACTGAGCTATGCTTATTAAAATAAAACATTGTGCAACATAAATCATGCAAACTTCAGTGGCATGGATGAAATACGAAAAGACTACAGCAAAATCTATGAAATCACCAATTTTTAAAAATCCTGGAAATGTTCTAAGTAACCTCTATATTTCGCACCAAATGACTTAATCAGTAGCGCATTGACTTATTTGGGTATTCAGAGATGAGTAGTTTTAACTAATTTACTGCAGCACTCCAGGGGCTGCTAAGATTCAGTTATATGTAAAACAAATGTTTATTTTATAAAATAAATCATTAGTTTATTACTCTGATATTCGTTTTGAGTCGTACTTTTTTGACAAAGTGGTAGTGCGATTGGTTTATTTGGCATCCTCTGTAAGGGAAAGATACCCATTTTCCTGACTTTGTAACAAAAGATGTTCAATAAAAAATACTTTACAACAAAACAGGCCTCTGTTTATTAGTTTGTTCTGACTGAGTTTTAACCTGCTAAAATGTGGTCACAAATGTATTTGTTAGCGCGTGGCTAAGACTGAATGCGGTTTTGTGAGCTAAATAAATAACTCTTTAAGTTCTAAATTCGAAGTCACTTTGCATACAGTTCAATACGTGGGTGACTGATAAAAACTTCGAATTTAGAGCTTCAGAGTAACTATAGAGTAATACTCAGTATTGGTAGTAGGCGTGGACCCGGCTAATTCGGCCATTCACGGGCAGCGGCGGACATTTTTGAAAATAGGACGTCGTTAGGATTAAATTCGACCGCTAACTTGGTATTTTATCAGCTTTCTATTACTCATTTAATCTGGTTACTAAGAAACAGTGTCACTGAATTCAACATAAGAAGTCAATTCTGACCTGCACTGCAGTTACTTTCATAGCGTTATGTCGTATGGCATTTTGCTGTGGGGTAAAGCTGCAGACGTGCAAACGATATTCGTCTTACAGAAAAGAGCAGTACGATTTATATATAATATGGGTTCACGTGTGTCACTTAGAGAACACTTTAAAAAAAATATATTTTAACATTGGCATCACAATACATTTATGATAATATTATTTATGCTTTAAAAAACATTGACACTTTCCAAAAAATGAACAGCGCTAGACACAATCATAAAATACCAGTCACCAAGTTTCGCGTCCGGAAAGTGCATAAATCTTTTCTGGGCCAATGCATACATTTTTATAATAAATAGACATGTTGACAAATTTTTTTTGAGGATGTCAATCGATTCTATTTTTTATTGTGATCAAATGTCTATATGGGACTGACTACACTTAAATTGCTCTAAAAGTCAGAAATGACCGTCAAAGTTCAACATTTCTACGTAGCGCTAAAAACGCTCCATACAAAACGCGTCAGGCTAGTGACGTCACAGGCCGGTATAGGTACCAATAATTGTATGGAAAAATTAAGAAATTTGGCATTTTCACCGTGAAAAAGTGCGTTTAAGTTCATAGTTGTCATACAATTATTGTTTCGTAAAATTATGAGGATTCTGAAAACATTTTCAAAATTAATTTTGGATTAAAAAAAAATCATAAAATTTGCGTACCTTTGAAGTCACATATTTCCAAAAAAGATATATGTTTCTGGATTTTTTTTCTTTGTTTCGTGATATATTTAGCTAATTTTATTCATATAACTACAGTACGCTGTAGAATTCAACATCAGTCAAATAGCCTATTGCCCAATGAAGTATTAGAACTGCCCCTACCTGGTTTAAAAAAATACCTAAAAAACAGTCTATTGGAAAAGGCTTACTATAGTGTCGAAGAATACTTGAATGATAGAAACGCTTGGCCTTCCTTGCCGACGTAAGTGTGTGTGTGTGTGTGTGTTTGTTTTTATCTTCTCTCCTTCAGTGCTTGCCCACTCGTTATTCTTCTGTTTCATCGTAGTAACTCGTGAATGAAACATCTGTAGCACAAAAAGAATACCTATGTAAAAATTAGTTTTAATTGCTATTTTGAATAACTACACTGTAATAAGAAAAGTGAAAGTTGCGTACTTACCCCTGCAAAGCGTCTTTCGGTTAAGGGTGTTTAAACCTTCAACGGTTTTCTTTATTGTATGAAACAGTGCCAGATGTATGTTTCCATGATGATGTTTTTTTAACAAACCTCCGTTTCAAACTGTTAAGTTTCATATTAACTCCTATATCTTGTGTTGAGTAATTTTATTAATCTAATTGAATATCACATTGACTTTTATGGCAAACGGCAGTCTATCGCTTAATATTGTGCAAGTACCGGACGAGTGAATGAATGCTTTTAGTCTTTGACACCTGCTGCAGTGTTGCAAGGTCACTTTCACTGATCAATCTCTTCATTCTGACCGTAATATTATTTTAACATTTGTATTTGTTTCAATGTAAATAAGTAATTAAATTTTTCATTTACTTTTTATTTATTTATAAGATTTGACACGGTTGCTGCAGGAAGATTTATGTACCTTATATATTTATTCCTTGCACATCTAAGTTTATGAATGAATTATATTAAAAACGTATTAAATGAATTGTTAATTTAAGGTGTACATTTTGACATAATTATGTATTTGCTTTTGACGCGGGTAAAGTTTTTTTTTTGTTGTAATTAAAAGGTTAAAGTAATTTTAATTATCATAATTTTTCAAGTAATTTATCACCTAGTTTACCTACTTTTGACGAAGCAGCATTACCGCGGAAATATTGCAAATGTATGGAAATCTTGTGTACCTATAATAATTTTGTGTTAATGTTATTACTATTGTACCAATGAATGTAATAGCTATGTATTCAATGACGATGCAAAAGTGGTTCCAGTGAATCCCAATTGATTAAATGATTCTTATCTTATCTATCTTATCTTTTATTTTATAACCTAATGCCGGGTTCACACGAGGGCAGAACGGTGAGGCAGAACAGTAGGCAGTACTGCTACTGTTTGAACGCACATAACAGTATAGAACAGTACTGATTTGACAGTAACTGAGGCAGAACAGTTAATAGCTCGCCGGTCTATTTTTCGGGGCAGTTTGCTCCCTCACCACTTTTCTCGCTCGTATGTCTTGTGGCTGGACACGTGTGAACGCGAGGGCAGTGCAGTGCAAAGAGCAGCACTTCTAGCATACGCGACTATTTCTCGCGTGAGATAATTATCAGTCTCTTTCTGTGCGGTAATGTGAGAGAGTGACGGGTAGCGGTAGCGCTATGTCTAAGCATAGTTGTGCTACACGGGCTGGACAGTGTTCAATCAACGTTACCGTTGTCGCTTTCGACGCTCCATCGCTACGCGTACTTGACTGTTCTATTTTTAAACGCCGGTGTCCTTACAAACTGTCCCATTTTTCTGCCTCACTGTTTTACCTTCGTGTGAAACTGGCATAAAATCGCCAGCTGCAGTCAGGAGGACGGGATGCCATCCTTGGATAGTAGGTATTTTCTAAATTTTGGGACTGTCCTTAGAATTTTATTCAGCAATTCCCAAATTTGAGTTACCTTCGGGAAATACGGTATTTAAATACATTATGAATAAATAGTACGGGACCCTAAAAAATCCTTCGCACAAGTATGAGTCCCTGCTTGACATGCCCTTTAAGATGCCTTAGCAGACGCTCAATTAGAATGCGACACCATTAGATCTGAAGCACGGACATTCCTTCTCGATGCTCGCCATAGCTGGACTTTAATTAAGGAGCGATACGCGCGCCATATTAAACGGCAAGTGCCGTCAGGACCTCCATGAAATCAAATGGTATACAATAAGGCAGTCTTAAATTAAGGAAAATTTACCATTCTTACACGTGGTATGTCGATTCACCCATCTCCGTCCACTTCTATATCTTAAAGAATCGCTAGTACTTTCCTAGTTTCCCATACAAAATGAGGATTCCGGAAATTTTCAGAAAAGGCACATCTCTAAAGTCAGTTAATTAAATAGCTTGAAATGGTTATTTTAGTAAGTGGCGGGATGACCTATACGCATTCGATAACGCTTGGAAGGAATTTGCATTTCACATTTTCATTTTAATTTAAAAAAAATTTTTGAACAAAAAAACTGTGCGAAGTTAACTCAGCCGATCACGTTTGTTGTATGGGAGCCCCTCTTAAATATTTATTTTATTATGTTTAGTAATGTTTTAGCGGCAACAAAAATACGTCATGAGTGAAAATTTCAACTGACAGACAGACGGACGGACGGACGGACGGACATTGGAGTCTTAGCAATAGGGTCCCGTTTATACCTTTTGGGTACGGAACCCTAAAAAAGGATTTGTGGAAGAAGGTTTGCGGTCGATAAATAAGTATCAGAAGTACATTACATTAAACATTCTTTAGTCTTGATCGTGTACAAAATTACAACGTAAAACAAATATACCTACTAAAATGCTATTCTTCTTAAGTATCTGTGTTCCTGAGTGTGATGACGATCTAGAAATTAAGTAGATTTTACTTATCCTCGTAAGGCCTAAGCCCAAATAAAACCGTAAGGCCTAAACGCACGATGTACATTCCTATGTACAATTTCTTTACAATGTACCTGTGGCCCAAGTTTTTTTTTTTTAACAGACTTCAAAAAAAGGAGGGCGTTCTCTGTTCGGTTGTACGTTTTTTTTTTTAATGTTTGTTACCTCAGAACTCCATCATTTATGAATCGATTTCGAAAATTCTTTTTAGGTTCATGAATAGACATCTCAAGGTTGGTCCCATTAAATTTTGGTGAAGATCGGATGACGAGATCCATGAGGAATCGAAGGAATTCCTGAAGTTTTATAGGTACTCGTAATATTTTTCATATATTTTCTTAAACTATTTAAGTATTTGCATATGGTAGTCATCATCTTCCAATGCTGAGCTGATGATGGAAGGTACAATTCCTTAACGGTTAGGAGTTAGGAGATAATTCAAACGAGATGCATGCCTTCAAGACCTCCCTGATCACCCCGCCATAAGTATTTTATATGAATCACTGAAAAGCAAAAAAAAAATTAACAAAAAAAGAACCGACTTCAGTAAAACTAAAAATCCAAAAATAACCCGTTCAAGTACAGATTACATTTGACGCACCCTTTGAAGTCGGTGCCAAACCTCATATAAACTATAATATATAATTATAATAGCTGAGTGGTTTGGGATTGACTTCAAAGGGGGAGTCAAATGTAATCTGTACTTGAACGGGTTATTTTTGGATTTTTAGTTTTACTGAAGTCGGTTCTTTTTTTTGTTAATTTTTTTTTGTGTTTTTATACACATTTTTTCTCTAGGGTCTAGACGAATAGAATGCACAGAATGAATCTTGTACATCCCAATGTACACTGGGTGTTTACGCGGGCGTATATCACAAATAAAAACTGTCTGGGTCCGAGTAATAAGTGTCATTTTCTGCATTAACAGGTACATTGAGCCGCACGAGGTTATTCAGTTCCAATTTAAACCAAATGATTGAATTGCAGAAAGATGATGGTATAAGAGACGACAGTTGTCAATATTTGCAGGAGTAACGTCATCTGGACGGGCATCATGGAAATAATCTTGATTCTGACCGGCTCCAGCGACATCTGACGGTGGAAATCTTTCACGGACTTTCGCAATCTTGAAGCTACTGGACCTGGAACTGAAACACCTACTGTCAATTGGTAGATTTGCGATATTATTTAAGGAGCGAACTCATCGCTGCTCATAAACTTTTACGTTTACGCAGTGACCTGCCATTTATACATACGTCACTGTTTTAACGTAGGTATATTTATTTAGACATGTTACTGTTTAGGCATCGGACTTCTGATAGGTTACGGTAGGACGTCAGAGAGCTATGGATTCGTTATCAACATTAAAAGTACTTCATACTCAAACTTATCCTCATTAATATATTTAACTCGAAAGTGCCTTTATGGATTGTGGTTAAAATGACCAAGTTTTAAAGGAAATGCTTACAATAAATGAAATGTTTACAAGTTTTAAATGAAATGTATACAAATTTCATGGTTCGGACAGGATCACATTTGGTTTGAGTTAGCAGACGTTACTGCTTTAATAAAAAAAAAAATGGTTGCTTGTAAAGTCGGTTTTACGGGCGAAGGAAGATTTTACGTGACAACGTCTTTTTCTCGGTAGAATATTTATTTGTATCATATCCATTCATAATTTCCCTAACAACATTTTAAGTGTTACTTTCTGAACGCACCCATCACATGTGTCATTAATGTCATTATAGTGTCATTATTTTACATGCTTTAAATCTAAATATGCGATAATCAGACTATTATGCATGTATGTTGTCGATTCCAAACCCTTATTTAGTCTAGATCTACTTGTAATTATTCTAAAAATACCGAACCGACGGAACAAACATCATATGTTTGACAGGTAAGTACGAACAGTTTGTATTTGTATGGGAATATAAAATTATCTTTTTTATTATTTTCCACTCATTTATTCAATATTTTCTCACCGTTTAAACCTTCCCTTGACTTCCACGAATATTTCAATACTAAAATTAGCCAAATAGGTTCAGCCGTTCTCGAGTTTTAGCGGGACAACCGAGCCTCCTAACAGACGTAAGCGGGCGTTACACTTTTTCATGAGTGACTTCGAGCGCAACCTAATATAAGACGTTGTCACGTCAAAACAAGTTTTAAATGACTAAAATTATAAATAAAATAAATTTCGAATGTTATAAACTCGTAGAAATATTTATTATTTTTTGAAAACGTCATGCTTTTTCTAGTCATTACTGGATATTCGATCCCTCGAATTTACCTCCGTATTTTACCTCCGTATTTTGTGACGACAAAAATAAACAATTCCAATCAGGACTTTTTTATACTCTTTTTCCCGTTGTTTGACTTTGTCCCGGACTATAATATTGCGAATGAAATACAGTATGTACTCTTGAGTATGAATTATATTTTAATAATAATGTCGGCTCTATAGCCCTACTGTGCTATGAGAAGTCCTGCCTAGCATGTTGGTTATGTTATGTTAAACTTACTTGTAAGCAGTGCGTTGTGCAGGCTCGCAATAGTTCTCGTCAAATCGTTCACTTCGTTATGTGCTCTCTGGCCGGAATATAAAACCGACATTATGGCTCCCGTGATGTTTATCAACTGAAGTATCCATGCTAGTAGACTTGCTCGATTATCGAATTCCTAAAAAATGATTTTGCATCGTGAGAATTACGTGTTTTTAATGGATTATTGAACATAAAAAAATTAAAAAAACCTAAGAGATAAAAAATATTTCCTTTCTTTTTATCGAGAGGCCGTAGTTGATTTTTATGAAATTTTATCTTACAATTCCGCTGGGCATCAATGTAGAGATTCCACGAAAACATAAAAAAATGTAGCCAACCGTAAAGTTGAACATGGATAACGCCACCTAAAATGAGATTAATATACTTAATTCAATAACGTAGTTATTTCTTTGTAATATATTCAAATTTGATAATGTTAGAAAGATACAATAGAAAAACAATAGTTACATATTAAAACACAAATGAAACGGGTTTACTCTCGTCGTATAAGTCGAATATCGTTCGACATGTTTCGAATCGATTACCCGCCGCTTCGACTGATCGGCGCTCCTAATGATGAATTGCGATTTTTTTCGGAGCGATATTATTCAACTTAAGTAAACGCGTTTCAAATGTATTTCTTTTAAAAAGGATTAACCGACTGACAACAAAGAGAAGTTTGTTACAAAGGTGCTGATAAAACTGAGTATTTACTTTGTAACAAAATAGCGAGCCGAGCTGAGCATTCTCCGTTTTTAGAGTTCCGTATCTCAAAAGGAAGAAACGGAACCCTTGTTGTCCGTCTGTCTGTTAAGACTGTTACGATAGTATCTATGAACTTAATAAAAACTCTTTATCTCGGGAACGCGTGGAGGTATCGAGTTGAAAGTAAAACCATACACTCAAGTCTTCACTCCCTTGATGCTGTGAAAAACATCAAACTTTTACGTACGTACGTAACGTTTTAAAGTAAAAAAAGATACGGTCGTTTATGCCGCCAAAAACGTATATTTTCTACATCCTCAAGGGAACCACAATTTACATTTTCCGTTGACTTTCCGCTGAAATTTGGCAAGTAATAAGGGAAAGATAAGAAAACTGTATATTTGTAAATAAATCATAAAAAACATAGTTTTTATTAAAACTACGCAAAACAGTTTTCTAATGGTAAATTTAAGTTTGTTGCTCAGTACAGTTTATGTTTTCGTTAGAGTGTTTTGCAGTGAGTTCGACTCGCACTTGACTGGCATTTTTTGAGAAGTGTGCCGCTCACCTAAGGCGCAAGCCAACGCACCTCTAGCATAACTGTCGTACGCGACTATTTCTCGCGCGAGATAATTACCCGTCTCTTTCTGTGCAGTAATGTGAGAGGGTGACGGGTAGCGCTATGTCGCGCGACAAGGGTCGCGAAGCATAGCTGTGCTAGACGAAGAGTGCGAGGCTGAAGGGACGCATCGAGAGGACGCGTCCCCGTGATCCGTCCCTTCTATCTGTTTTGCATCCCGACGCTTCTATACATTTTGAATGAAAAATGCCGCGTCTACGACAAGCCGGACAGAAGAGACGTGTGGGGCTGCCATCCGACCGGGTTTCCCCGGATTTGTCTTAGTTCGGAGGCCGTCCGGGGGGACAGGACAGGACATACACAGGACACTGTTTATGTGAATAAAAAATAAAGCGATTGTTATTATTATTATTTTCGGACACGTCCGGGGAAAAATGCGATTTACGCCAAATGTCCGGGTTTTTTTAAGTGTTTGCCCGGGTTCGGCAAATTTAGAGATGGCAGCCGCAGACGTAAGACGTCCTCGTCCTGCGTCTATATATTCTTATCATGCAGCGAATATTTGCTGTTATGTTACAAGTAAATGCTCGGGTCTATTTAAAATAAATAAATATCAGACAACCTCACACAGATCGATCTAGTCCCAAATTAAGCTGAAGAAGGCTTGTGTTATGGGTACTAGACGACGATATATATACTTATATAGATAAATATATACTTAAATACGTAGAACAACCATGACCCAAGCACAAATATTCGAGTTCATCACACAAATATTTGCCCTTGCCGGGATTCGAACCCGGGACCGCCGGCTCAGTAGGCAACTGCTTACAAACTGCGCCAAACGTGTCGTCAACGTTAAGGCTCCTTATCTGTTAAAAAATGCTGATAGTATAGACAGACATTTTTCTCTATGATCAAACATGTTTCTTAACATATTATCAATGTCACTACTTAGAACAGGGCTATTTCAATTTATTGGAATATATTTGAAGGCTACAGTTTGAATTCTTCATTAATAATTTTTGTTTTAAAAAGTACTCGAATTCGACAAAATTCACGCAGAAAACTGTTTTTTTATTTACTTATTTTCGACTGCACGCAATGAAAGCGTGAAATAGCTATGTTACTTTCTAGAACTCAGGTAAAAGTATACTTTTAAAAATTGGTTGATGTAATCAATATATTTGTCATAATAGGTATGATTTTTTTTAAAGAAATAAGGCCCCTTAAGAAGATAATATTCAACTGTGCCTACCTGTATTCCAAAGCATTGCTCAAGTCTGATACTGCAGATCTTAAGACGATTAAATGCCACAATAGATTTTTTTAAATTATCTAGTAAATTATTGCAATCAGTTCCCAAATTGTCAATGTTATCTTTTTTCCCAATATTTTCAAAAATCTCCACAAACGAAATTAAATCAGTTTTGATTTGACTAAATGCAATGCTCATTATTCTGATTATATTATTAAATGTAAGAATCCGAATAAAAAACTGCATTTCTTTCCAGTAATTTATCACTGACTGAATTACAGGTAAAACGCATTTGAAAGAAATGCTATAGCACTCAAATACATTCATGAAAGTAATAACTTTAATAGTAGCGTAGCATGATATCACACATATGGATGTAATAGTGATTTGCCAAGTCAATTTCCGAAGCTCTTTCTGGTAAGTACTACTTATCGAACAATGATGGTGAACTAAGTCGATTTTGGACACAATTATACAAAACTTCAACGATCTCTGTATGCTTATAACGAAATCTAGCAGACAAATTAAAGTTGTCATTACACCATAAACCGATTCGTATGCGAATGCCATAAAACTTTTTTTATATAATGTGCGATAAACGTCAAAAAGGTCGTCTATCAATGCGGCGATGTATATTATTGACGTCAATATGACTCTAAATATCACGGCAATTTGTTGACTTCTATTGAACGAGAAATAATTTCGATAGACGCACAAAATATTTTCCGCGCTTTGCGAAATATTCAATAATGTTATTTTTGATTTCCAACGAGCCATTTCAATTAATACGTCGAACACGTCTGTGTTTGTACGAAACTCAAACAAAATTGGAACGAATCATAATTGACTGTCTACTTGATGGAACACTTAGTTTATTATTATTTTCTTTATCTTTAATCTTAGGCTGGGTTTTTTACAATATACATATGTTTATAAAAAGTAAAATACAAATTGATTATTACAATTATTATAATTGTTTTGGTGAAAAGGGATTTCCATTTCCAAGGTATAAGTTCTTAAGTATTTATATATTTTGATGACGTGTTTGGCTCGGTTGGTAGACACCTGCCTACTGAGTCGGCGGTCCCGGGTTCGAATCCCGGCCGGGGCAAATATTTGTTCTTGGGTCATGGATGTTATCTATATATGTATTTATATATTATGTATATCGTCGTCTAGTACCCATAGTACAAGCTTTGCTTAGTTTGGGACTAGGTCGATTTGTGAAAAAAAAAAAAAAAAAAAAACTGTACTGAAAGCATACTAGGCAATCATAATGCTATAGATAGGGCATTCTCTAGCAGTCAACCTTTGGGGAAGGCAGATCAATTTTGGGTGCTGCGACTATACTAATAAAAATTACTCTTGTCTTTTTTATTTTGTTCTCTGATTCTGTGGCTCAGTATTAATAGGTACTGATGAAAAAAAAATTGAATTTTTCGTTGCGTGCGGTGAAAAAGTACCTACTTACAAATGAAAAATAACCTTCGGGTGTTACACGGATGTCTAATATTCGTACTCGTTAATTATGAAGTAATAATTTTAAAGCACGGTTAATTCCTCGCAATTAACAATATAGTTAATAAATAATAATGTTGCTTTAGGTTTCAGTCCAGCCATTTCACCACTTCTGATTTGAGTGAAAATTGGCCGCTTTAGATAGCTGTAGGTAATTAATTATTTAGCGCAGTAACTTAATTTAATTGAACACTTAGCTTATTGGTTATTCTAAATGAAAATAATACAATATAACAATACTTTATTGCACACCAATACATTTTAGTACAAAAGGAAACAAGACAAATACTACATAGATTAATGCCAAAATTTTTCTTCGTTTTAATGCTCCTTATTCGTTCAAAAATGCTGATTGTTTTAGACATTGTTCTCTATGATCAAACATGTTTCTTAACATATTATCAATGTTACTACTTAGAACAAGGCTATTGAGATCGATTGGTACGAGTACCTATATATTTGAAACCTACAGTTTGAATTTTTCATTGATAATTTTTGTTCAAAACCTACTCGAAATTGACAAAATTCATGCAGAAAACTGCTTTTTAAACTTATTTTCGACTGCACGCAATAAAAGCATGAAATAGCTATGTTACTTTCTAGAACTCAGGAAAAAGTATTATTCACTTCAAAAAGTTGGTTGAAATTTGTCACTTCTCCGTACTGACCCATTTGGATTGATATTGATCACCTGCAGGCCTATGATGGTTGCTTTTATCGCGCGATAAATAAGTGACTAAGCCTCCGTCACATTTTGACAAGATGCGGGTGTAAGTTACAGATGCTTTGTCACTTGTTTATCACGCGATAAACGGAACCATCATACGACCCCTGCACCTCTAGCATAACTGTCAAACGCGATAATTTCTCGCGCGAGATAATTACTTGTCTCTTTCTGTGCAGTAATGTGAGAGAGTGACGGTAGCGCTATGTCGCGCGACAAGAGTCGCGAAGCGTTGTTGTGCTAGACGGGCTGGTATACATAAAAAGGCGGGCATTAGCATTATCAAGCGTCACTCGTTGAACGCGAATCATGTTCAGACTAAGAACAAGTTGGGAAGAGACGCTGTAGTTAACGTTCTTTGGACATTCTCCATCATACACAAATTAAATTACCACTGCATGGAAATTCTCCGCCCGTGATACAAACTCTGGAGTTTAGTTTCAACAAGCGTCCTTAGGGACGTAGTTAGCTTACGTGAAACTACCAAGTCCTAAGGAATTCGACTTACCTGAGCCATGCCAAAGGTGACAAGTATACTCCGTACACGATCTGACCTGATATACAGTCATTTGAGCTATTTCTCTGTGACATAACCCTTTCCGGACGATCGGCTTGATTTCCCTGCCAATATCTGCCATACACGAGGTTGCTTGGTTTGGCCGACTGGCTCAACGAATTCACCTCCTTTTAGGACTAGCTAACTAGGAACCCTTATAGTTTCGCCATGTCCGTCTGCCGTCTGTCCGTATGTCCTTCCGCGGATTAGCTCCGTGATCATTAGGACTAGAAAGCTGAAATTTGGTATGAGTATGTGTATGTATCACGCCGACTAAATGGTACCTAAAATAAAAACAAAAAAAAAACTGTTTTTTCGGGTACCGCTCGTACACCTAAAGTGGGGGTGATTTTTTTTGTTTTAACACTGGTGTGTGGGGTGTCGTTGAATAGGTATTTTTAAAATAATAGGGGTCTCCAAACATTCTTTTTTGATAAAGTCAGCAGTTTTGTAAATATTAGTTCTGGAAATCCAAAAAATATTAGCGTCCCCCCTAACTTTTCAACCACGGGACAAAAAAATATGGAAACATTCATGAAAATGAGGCCTTATAAGTACTTTCAATGAAATCTATATTGAATAAAATGGGAATAGGATGGGCAACTACGGAACCCTACATTGAGCGTGGCCCGACATGGCCGGTTTTTAGATAAGTACTTACTAGTGTATCGAAAAAGCCGGTCAAGTGCAAGTTCGATTCACGCATCGAGGGTTTCGTATATTGCGTCGCCTCGCGAAAACAGGGTTCCATGTGATACTTACACAGGTTTTCAGGAACAGAGAAATGAAATTTTGCATTTTAAATATATACTTATTTTTACTTTTTTGTAAGCAACAGTGATTGAAGAAAGACAATGATATGCAACTTTATCGATTAAAATACAAAAATTTGTTTGTAGCTAACGGCAAATAAGTTTATTTGTTAAATTCGTATTTATAAGGTTCTATCTGAAATTAGTAAGTACTGCTGCGGGCTTGTAAAACAACAAGGTGCTATGTGAGCTGGAACCTTGGAACCCTTATGTTCATTGCGATTAGCCGATTGTACAAATTCTGTTTATTGTTTAAACTTAAGATTGTTATATTTGGTATGTTGTATGATAGGTTAAGATCTGTAACGCTTTGGCAATTAGCTGTAAGTTACGGATATGTAATTGTAAATAAATAAATAAATTAGAACATTGAGACTTCAGCCGTCAAATTACTGGTAAAAGAATTAATACAAATTACAGAAAATATAAAAAAATATAGGCATATAAAAAAATAAAATAAAATAATCATCTTCATATTGTAATAATTATAGTAATCTTTTTACTCATCAGAATGTGCATGTATGTCGGCGAGGGCGACTAAGAGTCTTCAAAATGCTAGCATATTCTGTTTCATGCCAACTGGTTTTGTAAAACACAGTGAAATAACACTGTGTGAACTTCCATGCAACTACTTTTGTGTAGAGAATTGTACCATAATTCCAATTGTGCAGTTACTGTAATCAAAAATGTCATCCCTCTGCATTTGGTTAACATTGGAAGGCTTTTTCAAATCAACTTTCGTTAGCAAGCGAAGAAGAAGCGGTGAATAAAATTCAGCTGCAGACATAGTTCTGTCAATGCATGAATGAGCAGCATCTACTTCCTGCACAGCAGAATGTCCGGGGGTTGAATATTTTAGCTCTATAGATTCAATGTAGTCATGTTCCTTAAAAAAAAATCATATCGAAAATTACATCCACGAATTACGATTCTGAGGCATGCGAGAATCAGTCCACAGAATGAGTTTTTTAATATTAATATTTACTGAGGATTGTCTTCAATATTTTAATTAATCCTCTTGCACATCCAGATTCGCCTGCAAATGTTTCGTTCCATATAGCACAATAAATTAAAACATTACATTATTTAAACATTTTAATCTTAATGTCTGAATGATAATTTTAATATTTAAATTAGGATTATCATATTATCAAAAGTCATTAAGTTTTGATAGTGGATGACGAATTGCTGATTAACATGTTGAAGCGTCCTGTATTAGGTATATCATCAATACAGAATTCCAGATGGAACCTTGTTTAAAACGGGTAGGTTGCGAAACAGCTACCTTCAGAATTTTTGATAAATATAGGTGGCGTTCCAAAACGCATACTCATGACTGATTGAATGATAGCAGGGTGCGTTTCAAATCTGTTAAATAAGAATATATATAATATTCAAATTTTAATCGTACAAACGGGATTTTGGGGAGTCGTGAAGGAATTTTGATGGTCATTTAGGGCCGTGACACCAAATAGTTTGAAAAACACTGTTCTAGACTGAGAGCTCTGCCCTTCTGGGGCGCCATGGTTTACGATAACATTGGATACGGTAGCTAGCGATGTTGCTGTATCCTTACCATGCGTTAACGTGACCGTACTCGCTAGCGACAGCGTAAACGATTTGTATGGGGAATAGTACAGCTCCCCTAGTGATTACTTTGTAGAACTCTAATTTCTCCTTATCGTTTACGTAGTCGTACAGCTACTCCCTAGCTAGTACAGTCACAGTAAACTCTTGGTACTGACTGCTTCGCGACTCTTGGCGCGCGACTTAGCGTCACCCGTCACTCTCTCACAGTACTGTACAGAAAGGGATAGGTTATATCTCGTGCGATAAAGAGTCGCGTGTCACAGTTGTGCTAGACGTCCTGTTGAGGCAGGTGACGAGAGTTGTCCATGTGACTGTGATTAATTGATAACCCACGGGTCCATGCAACCAGAAAACTTGGCTTAGGTACTTGTTGAATGTGCGAGAAAGACAGACAAAGCGGTTGTGTTCCGTTAATGTTTGCAATTTTGGAGAAACACCAAAAAAATCAGAAGTTTAATTTGTACAAACTCATTCTGAACAGCTTCATTGTTGGAAAATGTATTGCGAAACATCCAATTTAGACCAAAGAACGCTATATAATTGTCTCTTATCGCTTCGCATATAATAATGCTTCAAGAGAACGAAGAAACTCATTTAATGGCTACACGCATAAACAAAGAACAAGGACTAAACTTTAATAGGTATGTGGGTCTAACGCGATATGAAAGTTTAATTAGGTACTTACATAGGTATGTATACGAACCGCGAGAGTATAAAGTGTTACACTAACTTTTGAATGGTGATGGTGGTAATAGCGACGAGCAGTATAGCGTACCTACTATTAGAATTGTGTAGTTTGTTCGCCTATACGTCTAACTATTATAAACAGGGTTCGGAAATTCGGATCGATATTTAGCTAAAGTTGACAAAATCCTATTGCTATCTCACTCATACGTCAAACAAAGCCTCCTATACCGAATAAAAAACCGCCGCCAAAGTTTAGGTAAATATCAATCCAAATTTCCGAACCCTGATTATAACATTCTAAATTTGTATTTAAGAAAAAATCTTAATTTCTTAATCTATAAATTAATCTTTATATCACTGCTCCTTTTCGCAGACCACCCACACCACAACCATCAGTTTACGTTAAGTATGCTCCTGGTAACTATGAAGTCGGATAGAAATGAGGTCCAAACTTAACGTAACCGGCTTATGCAAATCGAAGTTTCTCGTCTTTCCTCATTCAAAACTTAACCATACTTTACGAGGTTTTAGAAAATCGAAACAGTGCGACACATAGCATCCTTCTCATTCTGTTCCTAAATTTTCGTGAAGATTGGATTCTGTGTCACAGCTAGGCCTACTAACTATCACACAAATCGATCTAGTCCCAAATTAAGAAAGAAAGAAAATAAATTTATTGAGACAAACTAAACAGCACCAAAACCATAAATCATACTAATGATTACTAAAGATACATCTACTCTACATCATACAGCTCAAACATACTTAATCTAAAACCATATACAAACTTAAATCTAACAATGGGTAGATAGATCAAGTAAAACAAAGTAATTTGAAATAACGTGATACAAATAGATGGTGCTGTCATGTCAGATCCCAAAAGGACACCACTCAGCATATGCTACGGCATCCGGGAGATGTCGCTACAAATTAAGCTCAAGAAGGCTTGTGTTATGGGTACTAGACGACGATATACGTACTTATATAGATACTTACATAGAACAACCATGACCCAAGCATAAATATTCGAGTTCATCACACGAATATATTCCCTGGCCGGGATTCGAACCCGGGACCGCCGGCTCAGTAGGCACCTGTCTACAGACCGAGCGAAACGCGCGTAGCATGCAGAATACACAGATGCCAGAAAATGTTACAGGTGTTCTGCCTGCATAAAGTCCTTTGGGATGGTAACGTATTTCGAACATCAATGGATCTTTGAACTAAAAAACTACAGTGAGACACAAACACAATATTTACGTTTACGTAATAGAACCAGATTATCTAAGTGTTTCAATTGAACTATATATCGGCGAGAGTAACATTCCGTATTTAAGAGGCCTTATTCCTTTTAAAATGCTGATTGTTTTAGTCATTTTTCTCTATGATCGATCACACATGTTTCTTAACATATTATTGATGTTACTACCTAGAACAGGGCTATTGGGATTTATTGGTATATATTAAAAACTTATAATTTGAATTTTTCATTAATAATTTCTGTTTCTAAAATTACTCGAAAATGACAAAATTCACGCGGAAAATTTGTTATTTCTAATTATTTTCGACTGCACGCAATGAAATCATGAAATACGAGTAGCTATGTTACTACCTAGAACTCGGGGAGAAGTAATATTCACTTCAAAAAGTTGGTTGTAATCCATAATAATATTATAAATGCGAAAGTGTGTCTGTCTGTCTGTTACCTCATCACGCTTAAACCGCTGAATCGATTTTGATGAAATTTGGCATGGAGATAGTTTAAGATCCGAGGAAGGACATATGATAGTTTTCATCCTGGAAATTATCTCTAAAAAGATTGAAAAGTGAGTAAGTAATTCATGATGACATTGATGACCCTGTAGAAAATGTAATGATTAAACCAAAAGCACAATTGCTCTTACATTTGCTTAGGCGCCCTTTTATTAATTAAGGTGATTAGGTGGATATCTATCGTATTGTATTTACGAGGTTGCTTCCATACTTCCAAGTTCCATGCGGACGTAGTCGCGGGCAAAAGCTAGTTATTAATATATTTGTCATAGTATAAAAAAATATTTTTTTACATAGAACCAATGAAGTGTTCTATGCATGACGGTAAGCAATAAAATAACAGAGTTAAAGTCTTGATCCGACAGCGTAGTTTTATTGAAGAATCTGTGGCTGTTTGCGAAGCCGGTAGGAGAATGATGCCGCACAAAAAGTGATAGGTACCTAATATCACTATAATATAATACAATATAAATAATAATATATTAGAGAGAGTCGCGTGTGTTCATGACGGCCAGCGGGCTTAGCATATCTTGTGGCGGCATTGCTTGACGCACGACTCAGTCATCTGTCTTGCTCGCACGATATTGTCAGGAAAGTGACAGGTAGTATTTAACGCGCGACAGTGTGCGGGATGCGACACAGGCGGAGTACATAATTAGGCATTAAAATACTCGTGTGATGTTATTATGAAACTTACCTCCGGCTCGTTTCATGAACCCACACTCGTGTTTAATACCCTTCATTTTGTACAGGCATATAAACTACTATTAAACCACTATCTTTAATTAGACCGCTAACTTCGCTAGTACCATTTTTATGACGACACGTGACGTAAAATACAAACACATACACTTTCGCTTTCTGTTTTTAGGCTTACGTACCCAAAGGGTAAAAAACGGGTCCCTATTACTAAGCTTCCGCTATCCGTCTGTCACCAGGCTGTATCTCATGAACCGTTAACGAGACAGTTCAAGTTAACGATAGCTAGACAGTTGAGATTTTCGCAGATGATGTATTTATGTTTCCGCTATAACAACAAATACTAAAAAACTAAATAAAATAAATATTTAAGATGCGAGAGTTGCGTGTCACAGTTTATTAAGACAGTTTATTAACCTCGCAGCGGGCTGCTTCCACTTCTCGATAAACATTACAGTTATCCCATGAGAGCTATCAAAAGTCCAGCTCATCTTTCTAATGGCTGGCATTCCTCTCTTCTTTCGTAGTCTTTGCTGCTCAGTGGCTGAGACAAATTCAGACCTGCAGTTACGGGCCGCATACAAGCAGGCCCACCTGCAAATGATCATTTAAAAAAAAAAAAAAAAAAAAGCGTGTCACAGTTATACTAGGCGTGCAGAACTATGACACGCGACTCTTAGTCGCGCGTTAAATGTACCTGTTGGGAACAGTAAAACATATTTATAGGTAGTAGGTATGTTCATACACATCCATATAATTACAGATTTCCATAAACCGGTATAAGCTATGACCAGTCAAACTCTCACTGAAATCAAAGTAAACCATTCAAAACAAGCACTGGCCACCCCATGATTAGGGGCCTTTAAAAAATGTCATCTGGGTTTCATTGGGAATTGTTGGGACTCCACCACGCGAGATTGGGGGCCTTGGGCACGTGCCCAAAGAAAGATGACAGGAAAGAGGGGCCTGCGAATATTCGATTCATATAGGGGAACCCGGGGCAATATTGGCCCCTTAAGGATACGAGTATGTCGTGGTGAAATGGGAATGGAGTAAAATACATAATTCCGTAGTAATTTATTACACCAACCAACAGTCGTTAATTATAACACAAAATAATTAGCTCAGTCTACCATTTCTTTGGTCCATTGACATTAAACCAAAAAATGCTAATTGCTCATATTGCCCCGTGCTCGGGGGGACATACCTGGGGCATTATGATTCGGGGCACTATGGGCAAGAAACAAAAAAGAATATAAGCTAAAATATAGCACAAAAGGAACAAATTATAAGGATTCATCATCGTTGTGTTCTTCTGCAAATGAGCAATGAGCCTACGCTCACGTGTCACGCTTTTACACGGGCGACAAGATACTCACCCTCTTCGTATTGAGAGTACCAATCTCCACAATTTAGGCACTCTACATGTTTACAAATGAAGCAAAAATTGAAAAATTTAATGATTCGGACAGGATTCGAACCTGCGTTTCCAACGGCTTTCCGGGCCAACACTGGCGTCCTCCCAATTGGACCACCGAATCAGATGTCAGAGCCATTGAATTTTTCAACCAGTTGCTTCGACATGCCTTAGGGTGGCATCGTAGCGCCATCTACCGTAAAGATTTAGACTTTATCGTCGGCACCATCGTCTCAAATTTGTTGAGAATCGATAGTAACGATGTGCTACACCCGAATTACTTATTTTTTACTTATTTTTTATTAAAGCAGTAACGTCTGCTAACGTAAACTAAATGTTTACAAATGATTCGGACAGGATTCGAACCTGCGTTTCCAACGGCTTTCTGGGCCAACACTGGCGTCCTCCCAATTGGACCACCGAATCAGATGTCAGAGCCATTGAATTTTTCAACCAGTTGCTTCGACATGCCTTAGGGTGGCATCGTAGCACCATCTACCGTAAAGATTTAGACTTTATCGTCGGCACCATCGTCTCAAATTTGTTGAGAATCCATAGTAACGATGTGCTACACCCGAATTACTTATTTTTTATTAAAGCAGTAACGTCTGCTAACGTAAACTAAACGGGCACTCTACATCTTCATCATTTTTCTTTGGGGCTTTGATTTTTCCAGTTCCATTTTATACGGTGAACTTATAACTCCAGTAATTAAATTTTTTGACTGTCCCAACCACCGAGATTAGCATTCCTTTTATAATCTAACCATGTTTGCTGCTGCAAGAAAAATATCATCAGTCTATTATAATTATCTCTCCACTTGGCTCGAAGATCGTGCTCGTGATCCGAAATTAACTTTTCTTTGTGCCTTAAAGGAAATACTGTGGGTTGCGTTTGCGTGCTGGGACTGGACGCTCTTTATCATTAAACCATTAGCAGAAAAAATCTAGCCCTGAATGAATCAGATCATGATACCATTGGCTGTATTTTAACATCATACATCACGAGGACTCACCACGTCTGTGGACGGCGACTTTTATCTTCGCAAAACTGCCACTCCGTATACAGCCGGACGTACGGTTCATGTTTTACTTGAAGGGCTACGGTATGCTTGAAGGTCAAAAATAATTCAAAAGATCTAACCATCGCAAACCGCAGTAAACTTCTAGAAGAATACCTAAAAGCTAAAGGGCACCTAAAAGTGATTAACACATTACCTCGTCCCAAATTCACCGAAAAGGAATTACCAACTCCACCGTACTCGACAATCTCGTTAATAAGTTCTGCGGCTACGTATAATCGCTTTAAGACCAACGGTTCTAGCTAGAGTGCCACGGTAAAGGAAAACTTTCTTCCGAAACACTTCTTCGGCTGATATAGTTTAATGTGATTAGTCAAATTACTGGGGGACCAATTAGCGTTCGCTTGGAGTGGTCTAGTATTGCACGGTCTTTAATCTATCACAGTAAAAGGCGTTCGTTTGTGAGTGTGCTTATGTTTATCTTTGTTAATTTTTCACGCTCAAACGGCTGGACGAGTTTTGATAAATTTTGGTATAAAAGTAGCTGACACCCTGGATTAACACAAATAGGCTACTTTTTGTCCCAAAAAATCGTTTTCTGGTGGTGGGATGAGCGGGTAACACCACGCAGCACACCTGGTATAGTCTATCCGGAATTCTAAGATCAAATTCTGTCAAACTGCCACAAGTGAAAAACAACCTTAAATTTACATGTATACAGTAGCCGGCAAACAACTTGAGCGTGACCTTGACTGAGCAGTAGCCGATTTACGTACAAATCTACATGCGCAGATCCGCCATTTTGGTTCAAGTTGTTTGCCGGCTACTGTACCTACGGTTGTTTGTACCTTGTGCCAAAGTGACTTCATTTAATCTTAGAGATCGGACAGACTATACTATTATAAAGCTCTAAAATTGTATTCAAAATCAGTTTTCTATGGATAGGGGTCTAAATTTCAGGACAAATCTTAACAGCGCGATGCAGGTCTTGCATAGCGGCGCTGGCCGTACACTGCCATCGGTTGGAAAAAAAATCCGTGTCATCTCATCACGCCGAAATGGGTGGAAGGATTTTAATAAATATTGGTACATGTATAGCTGGTGCAAAGATGGTTATGGGATATTTTTTACCTCACTACTGTATAGAACGTTTTACGCGGATAACGTTGCTTTCAATTGAAGGTTACTGACAATCTGGTTGTTGGCAACACATGAACATGAACGATAGTGTCCTGCCTCAACGGGACGCCAGCGCCAGCTACCATGTTCAATACAAGTAAACCATGACGTCCTAGTGTGGCAGAGTTCTTAGAGTCTAGAGTATTTGAATTTGCATGTACAGTCAGCTCACAATACATATATAACTGTAACAAAGAGTAAGTACAATTATTACAAATGAACGGCGTCTCGTTGTAAGTTATCATAATAACTTGTGCCAAGAGTCCACCGCTCTTCCGTGTATACAAATTATCTAGTAGGTACTATACAATTTTTAGTTCCAAATCTTTACAATTTTAAAACCTATTTCACTTAGATATTGTTTATATAGAATATTATAATTTTGAGCATATGGCGAGCGTAGCAACTTCTGCTGAATGCAACCTAGGTCCAAGCACTTTCGTTTTCTAGAGTTTAGGTCGCGTGTATCCCTGTGGGTTATAAAACTCAAGCTCTCATGTGAAACTGTACTAAAAACACAAATTGGTTCATAAGTTAATAATATGAGAGCCCTTTAACCCCTAGAGACTTTTTTAGTACGTCGAATGATTCATTTCGCCGAAAAATCATTTTGCAGATTTTTCATCTGTAGTCATAAATTTTTCATAGTTCTTGCAAATGTCATCCTATTGATTAGGTTAGGTTTGTTTTACAACAATATCAAATAGTTTACGGGTGCAAAAACAAAAGTGTTCTACGAAATTAAATAACTCTGGGAGTTAATAAAGACCCCAGAATATTTAAGATTGGCTCTTTAACCACATTATTCGTTTCCGCATATACCTACCAATTTGCGCCATTTAAATGAACACGGTATTAACTTTCCAATCGGGCCGCTGCAGTTCCGATTGTGACGTCATGAATCGGATCGGAATAAATTGCTTTAATACGACTCCGTGAAACGCTGATATTTGACCAATGAAAATACTTAATTATACATCTCGAGATGCAATTATCATCGATATGTGAAAAGAAATGTTGAATGTTGTCTGAATACTGTTATCGACATAACAGGGTAGAGGCGGAGGGGAAGGCAAAGGCTTCGATGGCTCAGTATTATAAGAAAGGACCTGAACAGCCGCGGGTTAGACGAAGACGATATGTCCAGGATAGAGCGAAGTGGAAGCAATGCAGGAAAGCGGACCCCGTCTCCGGACGGGACAAACGCTAGGAGGATGATGATGATACAAAAATAAATGTTACATAATATACTAGTAAAAAACGTAGCTGTCGGTTTGAGGCTGGAACTGTGTCCAATATTTGATATAATATCTTGAGTGTACTTATATGGATTAATATAATTACAATAATCAACTAATACGATCATACCACAAATGACTAATAGTACTAGATAATATTGAACATGCGCTCGAAATCAGACATGATTATAATAATATTTAAGGGCCAGCATTTATGCTGAGGTGTGACCTTTTCGTGGCATACACACCTAGAATTTTATTTTATTTTATTTTATTGTATTTTATTTCTAATGTGTTGCCCAGTTCGTGTATGTTTACGAATAAATTTTCATTTATTCATTCATTCATTTCATTCATTCATTCATTAATAGTATCGGGCCCTAATTCCACATATATCTGATATTATCTTGGATAGGTCTCCGAGGTGGCCGAGCAAAACGCCACCTCGCCAACCCAGTTTCGTAAAATTTGACGACGCGGTTGGCGCACTTTGTAGAGACCTGCCTACTGAGCCGGCGGTCCCGGGTTCGAATCCCGGCCAGGGCTAATATTTGTGTGGTAAACTCGAAAATTTGTGCTTGGGTCATGTTTGTTCTATGTATGTGAGTATATATTTATCCCATCAAAAACATAAATGTAAAATGAGAGCCAAGTTCAATATCGCGTGCACTTCGCCGACAAAAGAATTGAGATCTGCAAGGGCGCCAAGTTCTTTGCCCTAAAATTTTTAGATACAAGGACATGCGACATACTCAATGCATTTATTTTACTTGGGGTGTAATTCAATATCAAGATTTGACTTGGCTAGTTTTCACAAACTAACTAAATTTTATAAAAGTAACATAGTCATAGTCATAGTTCATTATCAAGCTAACAGTATAAGGAACAAGACGTACACTAACTTGCGTACTTACCTTTACGAAAATAGGTTAATGATTTGATTGATTTTGATTTATAATATAAATTTATATTTTAAAACTAGCCAAGTCACGTCTTGATATTGAATTACACCCCAAGTAAAATAAATGCATTGAGTATGTCGCATGTCCTTGTATCTAAAAATTTTAGGGCAAAGAACTTGGCGCCCTTGTAGATCTCAATTCTTTTGTCGGCGAAGTGCACGCGATATTGAACTTGGCTCTCATTTTACATTTATGTTTTTGATGGGATATCATTACTTTTTGTACAGAAATTATTATAATGTGTAAATTACTTAATTATTATTTGTTAATTAGTTCTGTGTGCTATTCTAGTACATCTTTTGAAAGTTTTGAACAAACAAAGAATTTTCCAAAACGGTTAGTACGTATTGGATTTTTATTTGCATGTATGTGTAAGTGTGTGCGTGTGAGTGTATATGCTATTCTAGTATATCTTTCAAACAAAAAAAGAATTTTCCAAATCGGTTTATAAATGACAGAGTTCTGAGGCAATAATAATAATAATAATAATTCATGACTACTGGTGTTACCTTCCTGCTCCATAAGTCCGGTAGTACCACGGAAGCGAAAAACTATAGACCCATCACGTGCTTGCCCACTTTATACAAGCTCCTTACGTCCATTCTGAGAACAAAAATTAACTCGCACATTGTTGCGAACAACGTTTTGGCCTTTTCTCAGAATGGGTGTAGGGTTGGGTCCCGTGGTACTAAAGAGCTCCTCCTCATTGACACGACCATTTGCCAACAGGTCCGGCGGAACAGGGGGTCCCTCTCAACCGCTTGGATTGACTATAAGAAGGCCTATGATTCGGTGCCTCATTCATGGCTGGAGAGGATCTTAGAGCTGTATAAAATCGATACAGCTCTAAGATCCCTCTTAGGCGCGTGTATGAGGCAGTGGACCACAGTCCTTCGTCAACCAGGAGGCGGGGATGGCCCCCCTGGCCCGCGGGACTTGATAAGGATTGAGAGAGGTATTTTCCAGGGTGACAGTTTGAGTCCTCTGTGGTTCTGCCTAGCCCTGAATCCGCTCAGCACTCTGCTGAAGGATTCAGGACTAGGTTGCCGGCTTCGAAGAGGAGGTGAGGTCATTTCTCATCTGCTGTACATGGATGATCTTAAGCTGTATGCACCAAAACGCCAGGATCTGGTGGAACTACTGGAAGTAACTGAAACCTTCAGTAGTGCCATCAAAATGGAATTTGGCGTAGACAAGTGTGCGGTCATGCATGTACAGCGGGGGAAAGTCGTAAATTCCGCGAACTTACAGCTTTCTGAGACAATGACCCTCAGGTCTATCTCCGAAGTTGAAACCTACAAGTACCTTGGTATGTCACAGTCATTGGGTATTGCGGACGGAGACATTACACAGGCGTTGAAGGAGCGTTTCTTTTGTCGTTTGACAAAAGTACTTAACAGTCTTTTGTCCGGTGGCAATAAGGCACGCGCCTTCAACACTTGGGTGATGCCTCTGCTCACTTACTCCTTTGGCATACTAAGGTGGACTCAGACTGAGCTGGACGCCTTGGATACGAGGGTCCGTCAACTGCTCACTACACATCGCATGAGGCACCCACGCTCGTCAGTTATGAGAATGTAAATCCCGCGTAAGTGTGGGGGCCGTGGCTTTTTAAACGCCAAGGACCTCCATAACCGTGAGGTGTGCAGTCTTAGGGAGTATTTCCTAAACAACGAGTGTGGGATTCATCGCGATGTAGTAGCAGTTGACAAAGGCCTCACCTCTCTCTCCTTAGCAAACGAGAACTGGCGCAGACCAAAGGTGCTTAGCACCGATGATCGCAGGGCTGTATGGAAGAGCAAGGAGCTACACGGGCGGTTCTAAAGGGCCCTTACGGGGCCCGATGTAGATCTGCTCGCGTCGGTGAACTGGCTACGCTTCGGGGATCTCTTCGGGGAAACCGAAGGTTTTGTCTGTGCAATTGCGGACGAAGTAATGATGACGAACAATTACCGGAGATATATCCTGAAGGACGGTACGGTCGACATTTGTCGGGCATGCCGCCGTCCCGGTGAGTCACTCAGGCATATAATCTCCGGTTGTTCTCATCTTGCTAACGGCGAGTACTTGCACAGACATAACCAAGTAGCCAGGATCATTCACCAGCAACTTGCTCTTCAATACGGTCTTGTGGGGTCTGAGGTGCCGTACTATAAGTACGCACCGATGTCAGTTCTTGAGAATGGTCGTGCCACGCTCTATTGTGATCGATCTATCATCACGGACAGGACTATTGTAGCCAATAAGCCTGACATCGTTTTGGTAGATCGATCCAAGCGCCAGGCAGTGCTCGTCGACATCACCATCCCCCATGACGAGAACCTCGTGAAGGCCGAGAAGGACAAACTCAGCAAGTACCTTGACTTGGCTCACGAGGTGACCGCCATGTGGGATGTTGACTCGACGATCATTGTCCCGATAGTCGTTTCGGCGAACGGTCTTATAGCGAAGAGTCTCGACAAACATCTTAAGAGACTCTCGCTAGATGGCTGGATCAAGGGCCAGATACAAAAGGCGGTACTCCTGGACACGGCGCGCATCGTCAGGAGGTTCCTCTCTCTGCAGCCCTAACCACCGGTAGCCTGGGCCCTGCCCCGCTGCCGGCGGCACCCTAGGTTAGGTTTTTTTTAGAATGTGTTTATATTTGTGATGTATTTTTTATATTTTACTTTTTATATAAATTTATTGTAAAAAAAATCTAGCCTAAGTGTAAAAATGAATAAAGGGAATAATAATAATAATAATAAGCCCGCAGGGCAGCTTGTGGCGAGCTGTTGGGGAGTGACGACCCCACGGACCCGAGATCTCCAGAGAGTCGGTCAGGGTCCTCGTCTCCGGTGTGCCTTCATCGGCCGGAGTGGAAACCCAAGAGGACCCGTAGGACTCTCAGCTCTGGCTTGCCTTCATTGGCCATCCAGAGAGGAGCGTTAGAGCTATATGCTCCAGGGGTGGAAGTGTTAAAGGGCATCACGCCGCGAGTAACTTCGGAGAAAGCGCAGCACACCTCTCGACACCCCTGAGCCCTCACGCTCGTGTTGCTTCCGGCCGTCGGCACGATGGCATTACGGGGCCCACCTAGTGAGGGGCGAGTCACCACCCGCCAGAGGTAACAGTCGCATAGATGGTTACGGCGGGTGACATTTTTCTACTGCAATAGCCCACATAAATAGTCCATCCAAACTTCATTTTAATAGCCCGGTTTCTTTTCCATATTAATGCAATAGTTCAATCACCTGCTGGGACCGGTTCATGGATGTATCATCTTATTGATATGATCAGGAACGGGTCCCAGCAGGGCAACAGCCACAGCAAATTTCTCCAAGGGGCCTCTACGTGTTGGATCCATATCCCCACGCAAGCCTTCCAAAAGACCGGGACGTATGAGCCCGATACTCAATAACGAGAAATAATAATAAAAAAACATAAAAAAAATCACTGTTTTAGATTTTTATATGTATACACACACAATTACTAAGCTGGATGCCAAATTTCACCTTTCTAGGTCACCTGGCTTTCTAGGTCAGTCAGTCAGTCAGTCAGTCAGTGATAAAAATACCGTTTTTTGGACTTTAATATCTCAATAACTATTTAACCTATATTAATGAAATTTGGGGTTCTACTTGTTCTAAAGGATCTTAATACATAAGCCAAATTTCATTTTTTTATGTTAAATAGGTTTGGAGTTATTGGGGGGTCAAAAGTGGCTCCAAACGGTTCGTGTAATATAACACACGGCTGCTGCTCGCCAGTTCCTGCGGTGAACTTGGCTGGACACGCTGCCGCGTGTCTAGATCTATAAAAGTAAGTATATCGTCGTCTTGTACCCATAACACAAGCCATCTTGAGCTTAATTTGGGACTAGGTCGATTTGTGTGAGGTTTATCTATTTATTTATTTATTTATACGCGTCGCTATGTTAATCAGGTGAAAATTTAACTTGACCGGGCAGCAACGTGTAATGTCACCTTGATGCAGCTCAAATCGCAAACATTGCGTTTTAAAGACAGTTTAATGTCCCGGGTTCGAATCCCAGCCAGGGCTAATATTTATGTGATGAACTTGAATATTTGTTTCTGGGTCACGGCTGTTATCTATATTTATTATGTATATCGTCGTCTAGTATCCATACTACAAGTTTTGCTTAGTTTAGGACTAGGTCAATATGTGTAAGATTGTCCCTTTTTATTTATTTATTATTTATTTATTTGGTGATATCTCAAAGTACACTCGAATTAGCTCCCCGTTGTTATACTTATTTTTTTAATTTATTAGATTTACTAATCATAAAGTAATGAGTACATTTAATCAATTGGATTTACTAATACATTACTACACACTAATACATTACGACACTTATTAATAGCTATTGTAATGGCATACGTTAATAAGTATACGTTACTGATGAAAGAAAACTTAATAAAGTAAGTGCCACATCAAATTAAGTTGTTTCGACGCACGTCAATTCCATTTTACTTATTCGAGTATAACCTTACTTCAAGTCAGCAAGAAGTGAAAGCCACAAAGGAAAAAACCCTAATTCAGACATATTCAATGAAATGGCAGAATTAAAATCAAAAGTAAAACTCTTAAATATGGTGATACTTGGAGAAAATATCTCCTGCATTTATAGAAATTATTTTTCCTTCAATAAACGGAAACAAATAACAATAATCTTCAAAGTTATATTTACGTCAATAATATACATCGCCGCTTGTATGTCAAGAATCTATTACAATTACCAAATGTATTTCCATGATAATTTTATGTTATTTTTATATGAATTGATGTATTTTGTTTTGACAACTGCGATGACTCTGGTCGATTTCGTAATAAGTATACGACATTCGATGGCGTTTTGTATAATTATATCAAAAATTGATCTAATTCATGATTATTGTTCAGCGGGTAATGTTTACCCTAAGGAACTTCGGAAAATGACCTGGCAATTTTCTTTTAATTCGATAATTCTGGTGTTGTCTTCTGTTGTGATCCAAGTGACTTATATCATGAACGGAACTTTATGTGAATCAAATGTATACAACTGTCTCGTGTCTATATTTCAAATCATCATGTCTTTTTGGATGGAAATTCAAGTTTACTTGAAAATATTTACTTTTAACGCTATAATCAAGTTCATTATTTTGATTTTTATTCAAATGAAAACGAATTTATTGAAGTCCTTGGATAGTTTTGAAAAAATCGAAAGTAGGACGGAGGATAACGTCGAAGATTTAAAAACAGACTTCAGTATTTTGCGTCACAATCTACAGGAATCTATCGTGACTTTTAACCGCCTTCAGATGTGCAGTAATCGATTGAAACAATGCTTCGGAATCCAGGTAATGTGTGATATTTATACAGACCCTAGGTCCGTGGGATCCTAGTGCCCACAAACTGATGTATGACCTCAGTAAAAGGCTCATTGAGTCTACTGGTGACCGAAGAGCTGGCAGCTTCCTCGTACTACGCATCAGCATTGCAATTCAGCGAGGAAATGCTGCCAGCATCTTCGGGACCGTGCCGCGGGGGCACAGTTTTGTAGATTTATATTAGCTTAATTTAATTTATTTTAGATTTTCAGTTATTTAGTTTTATCTTTTTAGTTGTAATTTTAATACAATACTACATCACTCTAAAACTTCATCATCATCATCATCATATCACCCGGTAGACGTCCACTGCTACACAAAGGCCTTCCTCAAAGTACTTTCCGCGGGCCTTACCAGGTCGTCGGCCCACCTTGTTAGGGTGGGCACCGTGGGGCCTTTCCACGTTGCGTCTTCCGGTATACGATCGCCACTCAAGAACCTCTTTGGCCCAACGGCCATCGGTTCTGCGAGCAATGTGTATTTAAAAGAACTTATTTTTTTTCATATATATCATATTATTATATATTTAAGTATTTAATTGTTTCAGGTGGTGTTTTCGATGTTCAACCTTACAATATTCTATATATTTCTGTGTTATCGTGGAATCACCTCTTTAATGCCTACGGGAATAGTAAGAAAAACATTTCTAGTTTTTGTAGCGCTTTTTTGTTAATTGTGTTGTCATCGCTTATTTAAGCATGTATAAATATTTATTAAATTTAAGACAAGCAATATAAATATTAACACAAAGGTAAATTATGAAAGAGAAATGTAATGTGATCTACTACAATGTAAGCAGGACTACGATCCTACTATGATCTACGAAAATGTAGGGTCGCAGGTTCGAGTCCTGCTTACATTGTAGTAGATCACGTTACATTTTACTTTCATAATTTACCTTTGTGTTAATACTAATAAAAATATTTCCACATTAAAAGAATTGAATCGATAAAAAGATTGTATAAAAACAATTAATATATTTTAGGACTATAAACATCGACCGAGTAACATAGTCACGATCCTGCAACTGGTAAACTTCATGGGTGCGATGTGTTCAGTCCTGACTGCCGGACAACTGGCTCACAATGAAATGGCCGATATCACTAGAATAATGGCCAGATTGTACAACGCACTACTTACAAGTGAGTATAGATTTATTGTACCTGCCTCTCTAGCAAAACTACGCTTCGCAACCCTTGTCGGGCGACATAGCATCGCTCGTCACTCTCTGACGGTGTATATGTCGCAGTCATCTGGTTTAATCTACTATTTGATTGAATGACTAGCGCGTTCATTGAATGACAACATTCAATTGAATGACTAGGACGAACTTTGATTTTACAAGCGTGAATCAACGTCCAACTAGTTAGCGGATTGTAACATAGCCCTTCCCAAGCAGCACATTAGTGAATTTTGCAGCTTATCTTATAGCTTTAAGTTCTAAATAAGTGGTTTAACAGTGTTTGATACAACTTATAGCTTTAAACACAACTCAAAACTGTATATGAGTTCATCCTATCACTTGTAGTTGCATATGAACGTTTTTTGTTACTACGTTATTACTTATGGTGGGATAAGGTCGATGTTGCTACTTAAAGTTGCATGCAGGTTCAAATTGTCACTCAATAAGAAGCAATAGTGCTATATAAGGCCCTAAAATCACTTATAAGCAACTTTTACATAAAAGTGGGAATATACCCTTATTTGGAACTAAAAGTTGCAAATGACTAGTATAATAGCGAAGTATATCACCAATAGTGGCTAAAGAAATAATTTTACGGCTCTTCTGGAACCAAATATTATTGCAACTTTAAGGCCTAAGAAGTACCTTATTGCCACTCCAACGCATAAATAGGTCTCAATAGGAGGTTCTTGGAACCAAAAGCAGTTATTTTCACTTATTTCAAACCACTAACGAACTAAAAGTTCTATTATTGTTCCTATTGCGCCTTGAATTCCGCCGAATGGAAAAAAAACCGGCCAAGAGCATGTCGGGCCACGCTCAGTATAGGGTTCCGTAGTTGCCCAGAAAACTATGAAATTTTGCGATAGCTCAAAAACGGCTCAACCGATTTTGCTCAATATAGTTTTCATTAAAAGTAATTATAAGACCTCATGTCCATGAATTTTTCCAAATTTGTTTGGAGAACCCTATTATTAAAGACCTATTCAACGACACCCCACACTAGTGTTGAAAAGAAAATAGAAACCACCCCCACTTTAGGTGTTCGAGAGGTAGTACCCGATTCTTTTTTGTTTTTATTTTACTGTTTTACCGTATCTTACATACATATAGTCATACCAAATTTCAGCTTTCTAGTACTAATGATCACGGAGCTAAGCCGCGGACGGACAGACGGACATGGCGAAACTATAAGGGTTCCCAGTTGACTACGGAACCCTAAAAAGTTAAAAGATGTGGTAGTTATCATCGGCAGGTTGTCGATACTTTAAGGAATATTATGGAGATGGACACAGAAGATACCGATACACCATGAAGTTGTTAATCAGAAATCCAAAGAAGATACAGTAGCCGGCAAGCTTTTAGAGACCTTGACTGCGCAGTAGCCGATTTACGTACAAATGTACATGCGCAGATCCGCCATTTTTTATAAAAGTTTGCCGGCACCTGTACTTGTACTGTTGGAAGGTAATTATGATTAGAATTTTGGCAAAAATTACCTGTATGATACAAAAGAAATAATTTGAAGACGGGCTTACCCCCATGGACCTTACTTATTTTAAAAACAGAATACCTACCAATTGGGTAAAAAGAAGCCACAAAATTTTTAGCCCGGCCCGAATGAAGAAGTTATGGGTTCGAGTCCCGCCCACGGTTGCAATTTAGTAAAGTTATCAAAAAATGGAAGCAAGTTCTCTCAAAGATTTGCTTACAAAGACAACTTGGGATTTCGCAGTAGTATTGAGGACCCCTAATTCACGAGCACGTGCGATCTACAAAAGAGCAATAATTACTATTGGTAATAGCATTCACTGCTTTGCCACTCGCAAGATACAAATAAGTAATTTTTAGACCTGAAAGTTCCAAATGGGGAACAAATAAGTAAAAATACACACCGTAAGATCTTTTTTGTTTCGCCATGTTTACAAATAGGATTCCTTAAAATTCATTATTTTAACCAGAATTTTGTCACACTCACGCATAATCACAGACTTTTGATAGTTGTGACGATGTTACTTTAACATTTCACGTAACCTACAATCATTAGGTCAGGTTTTTAACAGTTTTATTTCTTATCAGTATCTATTCCTTATTTGATTTAGCACTCTCTTTTTTAATATTCCTGATCAAATCAAAGGCGCATCGAAATTTACTAAGAAACCATACCATAGTTTCACAGTAACAAAACATTCGCAAGAATTTCGTGCTTATTTCAATGCCTGTATAACGTGAAGTTTTAATCACTCATCCAAAATTAATATGGCAGATCACATATTACTTTTAATAAACACAACTTTGACAGTTGCCTCGCCACTCAGATACTTCGGCGACTCATTTATCACTCATTGACCGAACTGAAATTGTTTTCATTCGTTCACTGGCTTCACTGCGCATAACTTTCACCCATAGTTCTAATTACCACTTAAGGTATTTGTGAGATCTCTTATGGATTCTATTTAGCACCAAACATAGGCTGCAATTTTTCTCCTTTTGGTTCTATACTGGTGGCATAAGGGTTCTTGCCACCTATATAGCACTTAGTCATGGTGGTAAATTTAACTTAAGCATCTAATTAGATATGATATACGAGCTATTTAGACCAAGTTGTGCTACTTGGGTTTGAACAGAGCAGACGTAAAATCAGTCAGGTGATTGAAATGCTAAATGACGTTCAGTCAAGACGTTGAACGTTATATTAAACAACTTGACGAGTTGTCATTTAGTCATTCAATTGAATGACTAGGCCGAACGTTGATTGAACAAGCGTCACTCAACGTCCAACTAGTTAGCGGATTGTAACATAGCCCTTTGAACAGAGCAGACGTGATTGAAATGCTAAATGACGTTAAGTCAAGACGTTGAACGTTATATTAAACAACTTGACGAGTTGTCCTTTAGTCATTCAATTGAAAGTTGTCGTTCAATGAACGCGCTAGTCATTCAATCAAATAGCAGATTCAACCAGATGATTGCGACATATATACCCGAAGGAAGAGATAGGTGACTTTACTCGCGCTAGAGGATGTCGCGTGTTACAGTTAGTGCTAGAGGTGATATTATGCATAAAGGGCAAAGTAGCTAATTGATCGAAAAACTACTCAGAACACTAATTACTAATTATAAAAACGGTATAAACTCACGTAAAAATTGTCAGGAACGGCCCGACATGTTTCATGTTTTACTCAGAACACGTTGAGACTTTTGCAAAACGTCCAAACTGCGAAATATATCATACGGGGCAAACGAGCAAACGGATCGCCTGATGGAATCTGATTACCGTTGCCCGTAGACACTTGCAACACCAAAGGCGTCAGAAGTGCGTTGCCGACCTTGCAGGAGGGAGTACGCTCTTTTCGTGAAGCAGGTCGTATCGGGCAGGAAAGGAAACGCAAGCGACAATTCATTCAACAATGCAGTTGTGCGAGGCAGGAGATTTCTAGAAAAAGGCACTGTTTTGGACTGCCAACTATGTAAGTGGCCAAGATAAAAGAATTGTCGCGTCGAGCGATGGAGGAAAGATGCCTCCATTAATGCGACGGATATGTTGTAACTTAACCTGGTGCATTATTGTAGTAAACGTTGGTGATACGAGTATGTCGACTGTTCAGGTTTATTGTGTTATCGACCACATTCCTAACTGAATTCAATCTCCATTAAATTTATTATATATTTTGATATTTATTACGCAGTTAGGTATTACTAAAAATACATTTGTGCTGTGAATTACACTTTTTTATTATTGTTGACATTTATTTTAATACAAGACAAAAAGAGCAACATAACATTTATGTTACTTATAAGTAAAAATTACTGTAGAAAATATATATTTTGGAAATCAATTACATTTGATAAGTAAATAAAATAATAAGAAAATGAAGTATAAAAGCTAAATCGAAATTACTAAAACTACTTAAAATAAAAAAAATAACTACATAAATATTAATTTAAAAGGTCCCTAATTATGAAAAAAGCGCAATACATACCTATAATAACCCCCGTATTATCAGTTCCAGGTCCAGATGCTGCGAAGTTGAAGAAATCCGTAAAAGACTTCCACCGGCAGATGGCGCTTGAACCAATCACGATTAAGATCATGTCCATGATGCCGGTCCAGATGACGCTCCTGCTGCAGATATTGACCACCGTTGTGTCTTATACTATCATATGCCTACAATTCAATCACGTAGTGTAAAATTACACAAAATGAGACTCTTGTCTCACTCTCTCTCTTGAGAAATAGCCAAAATGTGCTTAATAGTAGTAACCAAAATTATGAAGCACAAAGAAAAAATTAAATGACCTGGCGGAAGAGACCGGGAACCGAATCCGGTACACCTTTGGATTACCGGTCCAGCGAGTAAACACATAATCAAATAAACAATGCAAAGATCGACGAACAAAGCATAAGGAAAATTCGATCTTTGTTCAATCGATTCGGTTCGATTTTATCTTTGTATAAATGGTTTAATTATTATTAGTACCCACTTTAAATAATGAGACATTACATGTTTCATAAAACATAACTCTTTTGGTTACTAGTAGCCCTCAGTTTGTCAGCCCTCCGATTTGTGTAACTAGCAGCTAACATTTGGGCTGTTAACAAATCTTTTTTGTCAACTATTTTCTCATACTAGAGACGAACAAAAGGTATAGATTATGCTCAGTTAAAGAGACACATAATTAATGTAATTATTGATATCTGATTGTTCACACTGCCAGCGAGTAATCCATCTTCACTAGTTCTTTGAGGTGTCAAGAGATAAAACTCGCACGGCGATACTCGCTCAGCAAGCGAATGGAGCGAGTTAGCTTCCTGCCAAGATTTTCTCGGCGGACTACAGTATGAAGTTCAAAAGTGTGCAGATTGTTTAAGGGTAGGGTTGCCATCCGTTCGGATTTCCCCGGATTTGTCCTAGTTTAGAGGGCGTCCGGGGAGCGTCCGGGCGGGGTTTTAGTCCGGGTTTAATTTTCAGGCACAGTACGTCGAGAGATGTAAATTAGGTCGCTCGTAATACGGCACCACGTTGGTGGACGGCGACTTTTATCTTCATGAAACTACCAATCCGTTTACGGCCGAACAAGATTTTAAGATGATGACAGATCGCCGGTCCGGTCTCCCCTCGCGATCCCTAACATCGTTTGTCCTAAAATCACTTGCCCGAACTGTTTTGTCCTAATGGGTCCTAATTAGCCCTAACGATCAATTGCCATAACAATCATTTTCCATAACGTAATGTTTGTCCTAAAACTCATTTGTCCGAAACATCAATATCCCTAACTATCAATATCCTTAATATTTTTAACCATATTCCTCGCAATCCCTAAAATTAATTTTCGTTTTTTAAAGTCCCCGCCCCTTTTGCAACCACCGAACTGCTACCAGTAAAGTAGTTTAAGGTTAGGTTAGAACTGCGACCACAACAGAGCCCGAGCCTAACGATTAAAACCAAAATTAGGGCATAGGAGTGTTAGGAGAAATGATAATTATGACAAATTATCAATATGGCAAGTGACATTAGGAAATAAGATATTAGGGAAATCAATATTAGGGCATATGAGTGTTAGGACAAGTGATCATTATGACATAAAACGTTAGGGAATGCAAAAATAGGTTAAAAAACGTTAGGGATTCAGATATAGATTCCGCCGGTCCCTAGTATAAAAGTCGGATCTGCAAAATGACTACTTTCCAGGAGAGGCAGTTAAAGTTTTTTAAAGACGTTTTTGTGTATAAAATTGTCAATTTAAGTCCTATTGTTACGAAATTTTGCCAAGTTTTTATTATTAAGTACTTTTAGAGTATGTGTAAACAAAACTATAAATTATTTATTAGAAATGCCAGAAATAAGACATCTTTGCTTTTGATATTGATACTAGTCCGTCCAAAACCAAAAATTTGAATTAATCTTTCTATGCAGCTGTGAATTTTTTGGAGATATTAGTACTACTTGAGAGACCGCAGCACCGTCTAACTAAGTCGTAGTCGAATCGAGAGCCTTCTCATAGTACAAAGAAATGGAAGTACATATACATATACAATGTATATGTATCTAGGTATACATAGGTTCTAGGGTTAGCGGTAACCAGCGTTGGGGGGCTGAAAGTCGTCAAACCTGCGTGCGAGACGGTTCGTGATAAGAGTGTCGACTACGCAGGTTATAGTCATGATTCATAAGCGAGATGGGTCTGTAATTTACGCGAGATGGGTCATATAAACCTCCCTGAAAATGAGCAGTATACATGCCACACTTTTCGGCCATGCTCCTATCGTTTTGCCCTCAATTATAACATGATTTTATAAATTCTACAGGGTTTTCTTTACCATTTTACCATGCTGCTTTCAGAATTTTAGACATGGCTCCAGCATCATCCGCTGCATTTTTAAGTTATTTGATAGCCATTCCAACCTCGCATAGGTTGCTATCTAGGATTTATTCAAATTAGTGTCGGGTTAAACTGACCATTGGAACTGTTTGTAAGACATCTCAACCTCGCCTAGAAACACGTTGCAATTGGACTGGTGCAAATCACGAATTAAAGACTGAGATCTATTGTTGAACCTTTGGTAATGAGTGGCATCGTCAGGGGAATGCAGAAACATACTTATCGCCTCTTTTAATTTATGAGTTCGAAGGCACCATTAAGGATATTTCTGGTTCTTTCGAAAGATTAGTTCCACTCTCACCGTGGGGTAAAGAGCTTAGATTCCTACTGACTTAGATAAACTGACCAAAAGTAAGAGAACTATCAAGCGGTGAGGGCGACCATCAATTGAGACCAATAGAGAAAAGTGACAACGGATATGAAATCAAGTGATCACGATTCTCAGGAATATGTGGTCGACTAAAGAAGAAGTCATGAGCCGTTACTTATTATTTAACTGTATATTTAATTATACACATTCTGAAATGTTCTCAGCAATGCCACGAGTAATCGTTATCTCATTATGTTCTTATTCTGGTTATTTTCCTTCAGAAGAACCAGAAGTCAGACGGATTTATTTTTTTATCAGGAGCTTGGTTGAAGTTGCCACATTCACCATAAACATCTCCCAATTATTATTTATCGTTCGAAACCATCAATAAGTTTACTAAATACCCAATTTCATTCAAACTGTTGATTGCAATATTCAAACAATAAGACAAAATTTAAAGCATCCAAAGATATTGTGATAGTTACGACATACACTGCAATTTATTTTCCGTGAAAAAATGTCGGATATGTTACATGCGACCAAAGTTGGAATATATTTTCCGGCAAAAAACATCGGATGTGTCACATACGACATAAGATACAATTTATATTCCGTAATAAAATGTCGTCAGTGGTACATACGACATAAGGTACCCTTAAAATTCCGAATAGTAATGTCGGAAGTGCCACATACTACACAAAACTTTTCAGCTAACCCGGTTAACATAGTCGGAAGTACCACATCTGACAATATTAAATGGACACTGTATAAGATACGAAAATTTTTGACATTGATTATTCGTGAAAATAATGAAATTTTGAAAAATCGGTAAATGTACGATTAAATATTAATGTATATAACAAGCATTAACGCAATAAAACGAAAATGGCAATTTTGTAGATCCGACTTTTTTACTAGGGACCGGCGAGATTTCCTCCTTTTCTTCTTTGTATAAACTTTAATTTTAAAATTATACTCAGTTACTACAAAAAATTATAGACTTAGATATGTGCGCCCGTCCGGGTTCTAAGCTCCAAAATCCGGGGTTTTCACGTTTCTGGTCCTGGTAGCCAGATTTTAGAGATGGCAACCCTATATAGAGGTCGGCAACACGCGTGCGATAACCCTGGATGTTCATTGGCTGCGGTAAACGTAGTATAAGTATTAATTTTTTATGTGATTTGTTGTGTGAGCCTAATAAATAAATACATTAGTAAGAAGCCAATGTTTCGTGAAGAGTGCATAACAAGCAACCACACTCAACCTCAATCAAACATAACAAGTTCGTTTATTTGCTCTAAAACTGAATGAGATAGTATTATATACATTGAAAAATTAATGTTATTTCATTTTATTATTTACTTATAGACTAGAATGTCAAATAAATAAAATTAAAACGTAATCGCCTCCTTAACACCAATATAAAGAAAGAAAGAGAGAACGCGACTGGCTTGGCCAAGAGGTGATATATACTAGGTGTATCGCCACTCTCCGAGATATCACAGAGGTACCTATATGGAATTAGGGCCCTGATCTAATAGCCCATGTAAGGAGGAGATTTGGCGAGCAACTGCACATACGACAAGAACTAGCACTAAGCGCCGTGCGATGTCTAATCCCACGCTTGATGCTAGATTACTATTGGGGGGTTATTCGCAAAGCGATCGATATTAAGGCACCTTGTCCGTTCAAAAATGCTGATTGTTTTAAACATTTTTCTCTATGATCAAGCATGTTTCTTAACATATTCTCAATGTTCTTTATTGGTAATAATGGAAACCTAGTTTGAATTTTTCATTGATAAGTTTTGTTTCAAAAACTACTCGAAATTGACAAAATTTACGCAGAAAACTGGTTTTTCAACTTACTTTCGATTGAGCGCAATGAAAGCGTGTAACAGGTATGTTACTTTTTAGAACTGGGAAAATTATTATTCACTTCAAAAAGTTGGTTGAAATTATCAATATACATTGATAGTCATAATATGGAAGAAATAAATTTAGTCACATAGTTACTAAGATTTAGTGAGCCTCCGCATGTACGACAAGAACCAGTACTAAGCTCCGTGTGATGCCTAAGCCTGCACTCGTCAACAGATTATAAGGGGCTATTCGCTAAGAGCTGGGGACTAATTCGAGTATTCTTTGAGATATCACCGAATAAGCGATATCTCAGGTATATCGCCTTCAACTGTCATTAAAAGGCAATGTTTGTGATTCGAGTTGCATAGCGTGTCCGGTCAAGTTAAGTTTGTACCTAATATCTATGTAGCCGCGTATAAATGAGGCGCAAACATAACGCGACTGGCTTGGCCAAATGGTGATATCTGAGAGATGTATAAAAGGTTAGGTAGGTAAATAAATAATAGTGCTTGTAGATATCAGAAAAAAAAACATATAGTGATAGTGAAACATACAACCTTCTCATTATTTAAAATGCGGTTAAAATACTTTCTGTTTCTGCTCCTTTTTAGTTGTATAAATTTCTTACAAATAAAGAATCATTTCTAAGTTTAGGTTGACATTCATTTTCTTCCTATTCGTATTACAATATTAACCTCTAAAAGCTCAAAAGAAACTCCACAATTTTCAACAGTTTATAACTTAAGATAGAATCAGAAACAAACAAGGCCGTTTACCATTGCGGCATACGGTATTTGTTGAAAACTCTCACATTCCTTTATCATTGTATAAAAATGCGATACAAATGCTTAGCACGATCCGCCGACGGGGGAAATGATAAATAGCACTGCAATCCGAAATACAGACACTTGTGACGATCGCGCGTGCTAGCGATGTCGGCACGTCTTAATCCAGGGGACAAATTCTACAGGTTTCGCTGGTATATCTCTGAGATATGACCAGTAAATGTATGATTATGTTCGTCTTGGCGGGTGCACTGCCCCCAGATTCTTTAGAAATGTATTTTATGTTTTAATATACAATATAATGTTTTGGTATAAATACATTCTATAGGTAGGCATTGGACTTTGCGCATAAACTGCTATTTTAAAACACTATGTACAATCTATACGTATTGTACAATAATTTTATTAAGACTTTCGTGAGACGTATTTAATTATTGTATTAAGCGGTTTACACTCACGTGGAATTGTCAGGAACGGCGCGACATGTTTCAAACTCGTATGGAGCTCTTCATCATGGACTGCTGCTCGTACAGCGGCGCGGTAGCTTCGTCACTGATTTTTTGCTCCACGCCCCGCCCTAATAGCATGTCGGGCCGTTTCTGACAATTTCTCGTTAGTGTAAACCGCTTAATACAATAAACGATGTGCTCTATTCTAAACTGCCGTTGATCTTTAACGTAACGTAACGTAGTTTGTAACTCAAACAGCATTTATTACACATATATATCGCTTTCATGAGCCTGACCTCGAAGATCAAAAATCGATTTCGTCACCCATATTACAGCTATTCAAAAATAAATTGGTTCCCATGATAATGAATTCGATTTAATACTACTTTCAAATTTTAAATGTTGGCTGTTGATATTCAGCTCGCGTTCTTGTCTTAGACACTTGCCTAAATATTGGGAGAACAAATTAGGATCGACGGTGATTAGTGAGGCGCCCACGCTGACACCGAAGCGAATAATTTAGGAGACTAATAATGGCTTACATGGAACATTTCTAAATTTCAGTTGAAAAAAAAATGAAAAAATTAAAAAGATATTTATTTCCAAAAGTACCACATCACTAATAAACATAGGGTCATCCTTTTAAGTAAGTAACCTGTATCAGGAAGTCCCGCTCCTCCACATCTGCACGTGCCTTATGACAGTTATGACTTAAGCAATAAATCTTATTATACATTACATACTTTGCGTATCCACTAAATAAGGAAAGAATTATATTTTATTAAAACCTATAAATCAGGGACCTAATTCGAGATTGACATTTGAGTGATCGCCAAACGTCAAATCTCTATTAGATAACAGTTATATCGCCATTGAACTGTCATTTAAATGCGATGAGCTTAAGTGACATATCATCTCAATTTTGGAAATACGAAGGCGATAATGATTGTCAAAAATGTTATTCATGTATATAAATTTCTGTTTTGAACGAAACGTAACGGACTAATTTCACGTACTACGCGGTCAATTTAAAGTATGCGCCTGTTATTTATGCCGTCACATACAAAGGAAGCGAAAATTTTGCGCGTCTGAATTGACGAAGTTGCGATGATCTAGGGATATCGCCACTTGTCAAGTAGGCACACGTCAAAAGTGACGGATGGCGATGAAAAGGAGAGATCTCCATTATATCTCTAAAATTGGTCGAATACCCCCCCAGTTTAGTCAACTATGTTGATTCAAGAGTATGCTTTTTTGTATACTTATAAAATATAATAGTATTTTATGCAACCGTTGTATAAGAGGGGGCAAAAAACGCGAGTGGCATGGGTTACGATGTGAGCGCAGCGAACATCGTAAGAAAGATGCCACGAGCGTTTTTTGACCTACTTATACAACGTTGCATACAATACTTTTTCTACGACTCGACATTTCATAAATAAAATGAAAATAAACAACAAAGAAAATAATTACATGTTCCCGCTCGGAATCAACAAAATTAAAAAGAAAAATTGTCTCTGATAAACTTTTTTTTTATTGACATCCATCTGTCAAAAAAATATTAACTTATACATAAAGGTATACAATCACCATACTAAACATCTGTCAAAAAAATTAAACTTATACATAAAGGTATACGTTCACTATACTAAACATACATGCACTGAAGATAAAACTTTTTTTTTAAAGTTGGCAGCAATGCCTTAGTACAAAAGTTTTTTTTTTAATTTGCAAATTGTGTGAATGCATCTGTTCATCATGTAATCTGAGGTAATAAGTGATGGTTTTTTGGCGACATTATAACATCGGTTAGCAGTGTGTTTTTAAGCAGTAGAGTATAGACTTTTACAGACTTTCATAATTTATGTCTTTATATTAGAGTTAGTAACTATATAAATGACAGAAAAAAGTACTGGAGTAGAAAAAGAATATATTATATATACGTATCAGTTTTTTAAGTTATACCCACTAAACAGTTTTAACTTAGAAATAAATGTATTACATATTATTGAAACATATTTAAATGTTGTTAAATCCACAAATAAATAAATAAATGATTTCTTTAAATTGAGTATCTAAAACACAGCATTTAAAAAAAAAAAGGTTTAAAATTAAGGTAAGTTGGTTATCATTATTATAATTAACGGGCTAGCACTTCCAATCTTTCCCCACTTTAGTTATGGTATATTATTCACTAAAGGGTGTTCGTAGCGTCAGCAGTGGAATCCTTTTTTTGGCGGAGCGAAGCGAGCCAGGCGTCTCTTATTCAGCTTCGTGCTTTTTTCGTATGTTCGGATATTTGTATATGAATGTTCGGATGTCTAGCTGTTCCTACCTTATGAAATTTTGTGTGTAAATAAGTACTTATAGATTTTTATTGTTAATTCAGTTTATTGAAACTTTTCAAATGGCGGAGATATGGAGCTTGAAACCGTAAAAAATTACAAATTTCAGTAATTTAGAAACAAACTGGTGAGGTCTACAACTCACAGAGCTACTAGTTTAGCTCTCATTTAATCAGTGTTACTCACTCAATATAAAAGCCGTAGATCGAATAGTAAATCGTATAGTTGATCGAATACACTGCCTTATTTAGGCGATGATATCGCTAAATTGAAGATATTCCAAAAATCCATTGAATATATTACTTTGTTGTAGAGGTTGAAAAGTAAGCAATAGATGAACGAGTAAATTTTAAATGCCGAGTTCATGTATTGCGCTTCCAGCCGAAACTTAACATTCTGATTTTTACGAATAATGCGAGGAAATATATGCCAATACGTATGTGGTATATTTGTCATCAAACACGGCGCCTTTTTTCAGAGGGCTATTATATTAAAGCGGCAGTCGATTAGCTTTGATTGGTTGAATTGTCGCTAAAGAGAAAATTACTCTGTAATATTTTCTAAAAAGTCGTATCTTACTATGAGTTTTGTGTACAGAATTCAGGTAATCTATAACTACATTTTCGAGTAGTTTTTGTAAAGGAATTGTAGGTGACATGTCACTTTATCCACTGGTAAAATGTCGTATGTCTATAAAAGGAAACGATTTATTCCATGGCGGGATCGCTTACCCGTGTAATATATTGAATGTCTGTGCTGACGAGCTGCAGTTTATTGGTGCATGATTGCTTCCATTCCAATGCGGCATTCAGTATTTGGCGAAGTAAATATTTAAAATCGTAATTAAAAGCTGGTAATTTCACATTTGTATCACGATCACGATAGTTCGCTGTTATATGTTAACATGAATATTGGAAAAAGATGGCCAAAAAATATGTGGCTGTACTGCTGTACATTGTAAAATTAATGGCTAAAAATAAGGAATACGGTGAACTCTTCATGGATTCCATCAGCACATCTGGCACTAAAAATTGGGCTCGGGTTATTTAAGATTTCAAAGTACCTACTTTTTCCTGTAAAAGTATTCTATACCATTTTTGGATGTCCAGCTATTCTTGTACCAAAATTGGTTAAAATCCGTCTAGCCGTTTCTGCGTGACGAGCAGACAAGGATATTTCTACGTCCATACAAATCCTGCATCGCGATGGAGATTTTTCCTAAACTAATGAATGACCCCTCTATAGAAAACTGATTTTTAATACAATTTTAGAATTTTATAATAGTAGTAGAAGGTGCTCACTTTGCCCGCGTATTTTTTTTTCTTTATCATTGTCGCGTAAAATGTATAACATAACTTCTTTGGATGTCCAGCTATGTCTCTAACAAAATTGGTTGCTGTTTCAGCGTCAATTATGAGACAAGAAAAAAATTACCAACAGGATGGCACCGCTGTATTGCGCTGTTAAGTTTTTTCTTAAATAATGACGGCTATCCGTAAAAAAATTTTTTTAAAGACAATACAATTTTTGAATTTTATAATAGCATAGAGAAGCAAAGATACTTATTATAAGAATTGCTCGTTTAAAGTAAAAGGATTGTAACCACAAAAGTCATTATACTAATTGCATTATGGCTTTTTTTTTTCAAGACTACTTCTGCTCTTCCGTCGCTTGAATTTTAAACGTTATAGAAAAAAAACCGGTCAAGTGCGAGTCGGATTCGCGCACCGAGGGTTCCGTAAGAATATGTAAGTACTGCATATTGCTCTAACGAAAAATTAAACTGTGCAGATCGACAAACTTAACTTTACCGTTGAAAAAAATATTTTACGTACTTTGAACAAATCATTTTTTTAATGACTTAATTACAAATGAATTGTTAAATACGTTTTTGCGGCATTAAAGGCCGTATTAGGGCCTGCAAATATTCGACCATTTTAGGTATTCGAATATTCGTTTTTTTTTCCGCAGATATTCGAATTATTCGAATACTATTCGATTAGTAGAAATTATTTTTAAAAAGTATTAAAAATAGTTTTTTTTAAATTTCAGTGGTAAAATTAAACAAACAGCAATTCGTGAATACCTAAACATACGGTGACGACGACAATCCAAAGCGAAATCGACGATAAACCCTGTTCAAAGTGAAACCTTCTGTATCTGTCCCTTGACCCAGCCAGATGGCTCTAGAACGAGATCCTCTTAAGGTGTTTTTGCGAAAGCTTGTAATGTAAGGTCCCTGTAGAACAACCCGTACTGCTCCTTGCTCTTCCATACGTCCTTGCAGTCATCGGTACTACGTAGCTCTGGTAGAAGTGAAGGCTTTGTCTACTGTCACATATATAGAGGGTGAGTCATCGGAAGTCTCAACTGACATACGTTCTTTTACATCGCTCTGCTTATATTTAATAAATTATCTAGAAAAAGTGAATATCTACGCTCGAAAGAGTTGGTTACCTAAGGATATAAACAGTGTCTACCAAATCAATTAATTTATTGTGTCAAATAGCTGTTACAGTGAATATTATCGGTGATTTAATTTCGGTTTTGTAGCAACAAAGCTAAGTTAATAAAATCAGTTTGCGGGTCAGCTGACTGGCTGTCATCGTTCAGCCGTGTTAGTGCGATTATAAACCTTCTTCCTTACGTACTCAAAGCCACTTTAAAATGTCAACCTGTGCTGGCTGTCTAAATAAAATCACCGGTAGTTTTTTAAACTGCGGTAACTGCCGGAATTCATATGATCTTCTTTGCGCTAATGTTCCTGAAGGGACGCTCCACAGTATCGCGCCCGGAACCTGGAATTGTGTGCAGTGTGCGAGTGCAGGCCCTAGGAAGGACAACACTGAAACTCCAGTAAGATGTGGCAGTGGCAACGTGAATACGCAGCGTGGGGCCACGAGATCTCGTGCTGTCATGAGCCCTGAAGTGCCCTCTGAAGACAGCACGATCATGGATGTCTCGTACACGCATGGCAACGGTTCACTCGATGCTACCCCGCCCGACAATGGTCTGGATATGTCCCGTGCCACTGACATGCAGCTGCTCGTCGCTGAACTCCGGCTCTTTCGTGAAGAGATGCGGGCGATGAGCCAGGAGATTCACGCTCTTCGCACGGCCATGGCTAGCTTGACGTCACGTATCGACGGCTGCGATGGGCGCATTGACGCGCTCTGTGCCCGTGTCGAAGCCTTGGAGGCCCAGCCTCACACACTCGAACATATTCGCGACGTCGATGGCGGTGCTGAGTCAGTGCTGTTAGAGACAATTTCGCAGCTCAAGTTGGACCTACTCGACCGAGACCAGGATTTATTGGCTAACGATCTTGAGATATCCTGCGTCCCCGAAAGTAGCGGGGAAAATTCTACGCATTTGGTAATTACCTTAGGCCAGAAACTGGGGATCACGCTAACGGAGCAGGATATCGTGGATGCTACGCGTGTTGGTCGGGCGCCGCAGCTTGACGAGGGCGTCCAGGGGCCGGCGCCGCGGCCTCGGCTGCTTGTGCTGCGCCTGGCGCGCCGCGCCGTGCGTGACCGCTTACTCCAGGCGGCAAGGGTTCGGCGTGGGGCGACGACGGAAGGCACCGGAATACCGGGGCCGACTACGCGTTTCTACGTAAACGAGCGGCTGACCCCCCACAACAGACGTCTATTCCAGAAAGCTCGGGCTTTAAAGCAGCATTTCGACTGGCGGTATGTGTGGACCAGGGACGGCAAGATCTACGTGCGTCAGCGCCCAGGCACGGATGTACCTCGTCACCGCATCCGAACAGAAGACGACCTTGAGCGTGTTTTTGGCCAACGAAGCGTTTGATTGCCCGGTTTTTCACGCATTGCTTTATGTACATGTTCTGTTTTTGTCTTATTCCTGCAGCCAAAACATTCTGTCTAGTCTCAAAGTTCCTGTTCTTTTATCGAAACTGCACTCTTACTGTAGCAACCGTACACATAATTCTTTAACACGTACCACTATTATCTATTATCACTGCCACAAATTAATAACAAAATTATTATTTTACATCACTTTTTACGACAACCGCACTCAACAGATACACAACTCAAATGACCTCCACGCGATAGGACGAGAAATCTCTCTGTTTATCTCTAACGCAAAACCGGTTTGCTGCATCTGCGTTCATTGCATACATTTAGCTTCACAATATGGTTAATAATAGACTAAGGGTAGGTTTGTATAATGCGGGTTCACTGGGCACAAATCATGACAATTTTATAGCGGCTTGTACTCGTCTAGATATTGATTTACTAGCAATAAATGAAACGTGGTTACAACTTAACGAGGAGGGACGGGCGCCGGTAATCCCTGGTTTCAGGCTCCGTCACATACCTAGACCGTTGGGAACGCGTCTGCGTGGTGGTGGTGTCGGGTTCTACATTCGACGTAGTTTGAATGTATCGACTTGGCCTCACCCTGTAGACCCGCGGCATAAGCTGGTGGAGCAAATGTGGGTTAATATAACGATACATGGTTTGAAAATAGTGATAGGTACAGCTTATAGACCGCATTGGATGGATCTCGATGTATTTTTTGATGCCGTAACTGACTCAATCAGCTCGATACCTAACTGCGAACACCTGATATTGCTGGGCGACTTAAACATAGATTTACTTCAGAACTCCACTGTTCCAGATGTTACCAGATTTAACAATTTTTTATCTAGTTTAAAGCTATCACAGTTAGTAACTAAACCTACACATTTCACTAACACTAGTCAGACATTGCTCGATGTAGTTTGCACAGACATGAAAGCCAAGGTTACAGATATTGTTCACGTGGGTTCTCCTTTTGGACATTGTATAGTGGTAAGCGAGTATAATATTGTGAGGGAGAAACCGCGGCCGTATACTACATCATTCAGGCCTATAAAAAATATAGATATATCACTCTTTGACTGGGACTTGCAGAGTGTGAGGTGGGATCTGATGTCAACTTTGCCTAATGTTAATGACGAGGTTGAGGCGTTCACCAATCATATAGTTTGTTTATTTGACCTGCATGCTCCTATACAGACCCTGGTTATTCGAAACAATTCTCACCCCTGGATAACTGATACAATTAAGTTAATGATGAGTTTGCGAGATAAAGCTGCCGCAGACTACCATAAAACCGGGTCCGATAGCAAAAAGCAGCTTTATAAAGATCTAAAGTCGACAGTAAATAAAGCACTTTACCATGAAAAATCTGCCTACTTTAAACATAATATAAATAATCAATTAAAAAATCCAAAACAGTTATGGAAAAATCTACAATCTACTCTGCTGCCTAGAAATAACACAGACTTGCCTTCTTGTTTCAGTGATCCCAATATTATAAATAAACATTTTTTAACCTTACCTATCAATACAGAAGTTACCATTTCTCAACTGTCTTATTTTGAATTTCACAGGTTTTGCCATTCTACATTCCATATTGAACCAATTAGCGCTGATAAATTGTTGAAAATTATTACTTGTCTAAAATCAAATGCTGAAGGTATCGACGGTATTACTTTAAATATGCTGGTGTCCACTTTTCCATACACTTTGAACATACTAGTTGATTTGGTGAATACCTCCATCGCTACATCTACATTTCCTGACCTATGGAAATTGGCAATAGTGTGTCCTCTGCCTAAAATCCCTAATCCATCTGAGCTTAAGGATCTTAGACCCATTAGTAGACTGCCTTGTTTATCTAAAATTTTAGAGAAAACTGTATGCTTACAACTGACAGAGTATCTTGAGAATAATGGTATGTTGCCGGAGGTCCAGTCAGGTTTCAGAAAGGGGCGAAGTACAGTCACTGCTCTGCTGGATGTCACTGACAACATATTATGTTCTCAGGATAAAGGTTTGTGTACATTGCTGGTACTGCTCGATTTTTCGAGGGCTTTCGATTGTCTTAATATTAGTTTATTGCTATCTAAACTAAGTTTCTACGGTTTCGACCACTATGCAGTGACTTGGTTTGCCAGCTATCTCAGCGATCGTCAGCAGTGTGTGAAGCTGAGCCTTAACGATGGCTCCACGCGGGTCTCTGAAAGGATGTGTGTAACTAGAGGAGTGCCTCAAGGATCAATCCTTGGCCCAATTCTGTTTATATTGTACTCTGCTGACATCGGATCACACATAACACACTGCAAGTACCATATTTATGCCGATGACATCCAAGTCTATATTTCATGTAAGCCATCAGAAATTGATGATGCTATTCACAAACTTAACACTGATCTGTCGCAAATATCGACTTGGGCCACAAATAATAGCCTGTTACTCAATCCGGCCAAAACCAAATATCTTATTTTTGGTACTAAACATCAACTGAATAAACTCAATCTGTCAACTGATGTTAAATTGATGGATGTACCTATCGAACGTGTTTATGAAGCACGTAACCTTGGTCTCATAATGGATTGTGATCTTAGATTTGAAAAACATGTCTTGAGTGCTGTTAAAAGTTGTTTCTATAAGCTTAAGGTTCTATACAAAATAAGGCACTTCATAAATGAATCACTGCGTGTTCAACTGGTTGAGTCACTTGTATTATCAAAATTAAATTATATGGATGTGGTGTTTGGTCCGCGACTTCTTTCTAAAACGAAGAGGCTCATCCAACGCGTTCAACATGCCTGTGCTCGTTATTGTTTCAATATTCCGTTTAGGGCCCATGTTACCCCTTATCTAAATGAGCATAACATCTTAAAAATGCAGCACCGTCGCAAGCTTCATTTGGCATGTTTACTTTTCGGTGTAATTCAGCATAAGATACCATCATATCTTTTCGAGAAGCTGTCATGGATGTCCAGAAATAGGTCGTGTCAAACTCGCCAGTGTAGTGTGCAGCTCACCACTCCACAACATGCTTCAGCTGCCTTCAGGGGAAGCTTCCGCTATGTTGCAACAAAATGTTGGAACAACATCCCGCCGCCAATTAGGAACCTAAAATATATCAAGACCTTTAAAATCCATGTACGAAAATTTATGTTTGAACATCAGCGGAATCAAGAAACTTTGAGGCTAGACACGAGCTGCTTGTAATGATTTGTTTTTTTAAGATTTTTCTTACCGAGGTTTTTTGTCCCTTTATATGTTGTGTTGTTTTGCATCATTGTATTGTTATTTGTCGCCTTATGTTTCATGTCCTTGTTTAGTATTTGGCTTTACTGTACAGGGTTTCGTTTCTCCCTGTTCTTTTATATAAAATTTAGTTATTTCCCTACACATCCACATTTATTGTAATTTTAGTAACTGTCTTTCACTTTTGTACCTAAGTTGTAAAATGTAATTTGTTAAATGTTTTAATGTGCTGTACACATACGGGCATTGCATTCTTAGATTATTTTTTTCATTTCTCTTCTTCGCTAACGGTCTGCAGTGACATTGACAGCACTTTCTGTCAATGTCATTGTCTTGGCACTGCGCTTAAGCTGCGTTCAGTATTAGAGTGCGGCCGTGTGTGTACGGTTTCCCGTGGCGTCACCTATAGGTTACACCGGAAGACCAGCGCTGGTTCCCGGGCCAGCATTTATGCTGAGGTGTGACCTTTTCGTGGCATACACACCTAGAATTTTAATTTTATTTTATTGTATTTAATTTCTAATGTGTTGTCCAGTTCGTGTATGTTTACGAATAAATTTTCATTCATTCATTCATTCATTCATATTTTCTAACACTGGGATGAATTCCATACTTGTTGTTTAGGAAACACGCCCTGAGACTGTACATCTCGCGGTTGTGGAGATTCTTGGCGTTTAAAGTCACGGCCTCGACTCTTACGCAGAATGAACAGTCTCACAAATGATGGCTTTAACATGCCATATATAGTGTTAGCTTCTTCCTGTCCAAAGCCCCTAGCTTAGTCTGAGTCCACCTCAGTACGCCAAAGGAATAAGTGAACAGAGGCATCTCCCAAACACACCTTGTAGCCACCCGACAAGCATTAAGTAATTTTGACAAACGACAAAAGAAGCGCTCCTTCGAAGCCTACTTCATGTCCCCGCAATACCAAATAGTAGTAATTAGATTTAATTTCGGAAAGAAATCTAAGGTGCTATCGCCACTAACTCTTTCTGTGACTTTCCGTAGTTCCACCACGTTTAAGCCTTCTGGGGAACTTAGTTTAGGGTTGTCAATGTACAGAAAATGAGCAATGACCTCGCCCCCTCTTCGAAACCGGCATTCCAATCCTGAAACCTTCAGAAGAGTAGGCTCAGGGCCAGGGAGAACCACAGAGCCCTGAAATAACTTACTCAATCCCTATCAAATTCTGCGGACTAGGAGAAGAAGACTTATCATTTATATTCACATGCATACATAGTTCTACAGTTATTTTTATGGATATATTGATTATTTACGTTAGTCTACAATTTTATACATAAGGGTATGTATAAAATTTAGCCGAAGTGAAAGAATAACATTGAATTTCTTACATTTTTCATTAATAAAAAAAGTATTCGAATATTCGAATACCGCACACGGTAGTATTCGAATATCAAAACGAGTCGAATATTCGTACTATTCGAATATTCGAATATTCGAATTGCAGGCCCTCGTATCCATTTTTACCACAAAAAAATATTTTTTTTCACTTAAGAAGTATTAATATTTTGCAACACACGTACAGAAAATTACCCGATTTTTGACAAATTGTTTTATCTGACTTAAAAAAAAACATTAGTCGTAATATAAATGGGATCACCAATAGGCGCCTTCTTCTTAATTGTACTACAATCAATCAATCGCAAGCAAAATTAAAAATAAATTTAAAAAACCAACCAGGTGCGGGTTCGATACGGAACCCTAAAAATATATTATTATTAAATCTTGACTTAGTGCTGTACATCAACGTGTAGATTAAACTAAATGTTATTTTTAAATCGATTTTGCGGTCAACCGGCATAATCTGAAATCCGACATTATAGTGAACGCGATTATGCTACACTCACAGACGCTACCTACACTTAACCGTATTTCCTGTGAATAAAACTATTTAGGTATTTATAATGACTGAACGAAAAGCATCAAGTGATTCAAGTCAAAGTGGATCTGGACAAAATATTGGTGGAAGAAATAGGAGAAGGCAAATATCAAGTTAAGGCAATCGCATTGTGCGGATTAATTACTTTCTTGATGGGATTTACATTTAATGGCTTTATTTTCTTTGCTGAAAGGGTGAAAACTAGGTAAGTATAACACTGACATAACTATAATATGAGTAATTATCGGCTATATTATGTGATTATAGCCTATAGATTTTTTTTGTTATTCGAGCTGCATAAAGTTGAAATTTAAAGATTAAAAGAGCACATCGCTTAAGTGGATTGTTTTTAGAAACCTGAAATTCAGTTCCAGGGTATGTTTCCAGAGAGCGGATTTAGACTAGTTGACGTAACCTCACCCTGCATTAGAAAGAAAGTAAACCTACTCAACGGAACTCGAAATAAAGAAAAATAAATATTTAGCGTATACTTACATAACGACGGCAAAAAGCAGAAATGTTGTAAACGCCAATGAATTCCCTTGGCGTTTACATCGTTTACGCTTCTTGACGTCGAAGTACTAAAGATACAAAAAATAGGAAGAGTAGAATTATGAGCGCTAAAAATTCGACCCACTTGGCATATTTATCAAAAGCATGATGTTTTGACATTTACTCACATTAAAACAAGAATATACCAGCGAGTTGAAACTTTGTAAGGCAGACAAGACCACTCTACTCTTGATTCTTGATCATATTATAAAAATGTCTTTCAGATGTAAAATCCAAGAATGTGAAGACACGGAAGACTTTTTTCCTCCGTGGCTTGAAGACGCAGTGCCAGCGTTTGGTCAGACTTTTGACAGCTGTCATCGATTTGCTCCCTCCAACTCGTGGAATAGCTCCGTAATGGGTTGTCACCCGTTTTTGTTTAACAAGAGCTCCATGGTTCAGTGCACTGAGTACGTCTATCAACATCAAAACTCTGCTGTATACGGGGTATCATGATTTATGATTAAAATTAGCGTTTCTAAATATTTGACGACGCGGTTGGCGCAGTGGTAGATCCTATTGAGTCGGCGGTCTTGGGTTCGAATCCCGGCAAGGTCAAACATTTGTGTGATTAATTCGAATATGTCTTCCAGGGCCATGGATGTTTTCTATGTATTTAAGTATTTACTTCACTTTTATTCACTCAGTACGTGCACTCTTTCTCGCTCAAGATATATCTATTACTTACCTATCTTTTTCTAAACAGTGCAATGAGAGGAGAGGAACGGGTGAACCTATGTCGCGCGACAAGAGTTGCGGCTGGTATAAGCATTTATGTTTTTATTCCAGTTTGGCTTAGCATGCGATGAGTGGCGATGGTTTCTCATCAGTTCCTCGGGGCGCATCGGACTGATGATATCGCAGCCCTTGACTGGCTTCATTACAGGCCGATGGGGGCGTCGCTTTGCTGTCTCCATAGCGGCGTTTAGTTTTGCTTGGTTCAATGTTACTCGATATTGGGCTAGCTCATTCAATGCTTTCATCTTAATAACGTTCTTGGGAAGTGTTTGCGGATCATCTACCGTTGCTGACTGTTATCTACTAGGTAAGATCAATGACTGAATTTACTATGCTCAAAAGCTTTAAGTAAAGGTATAATAATTACAGCATTTGGTTACCACAACTTAACTTCAGATGAACTTAAATCCTGAAGAAATGGGATTTGATTTTCTGTTAAAATAAATTGATCATCAGTAAGTGGCAGAGTGCGACTCTATTTCCTGCAATATTCGTTACTAATAATTTTGACAACTAATCATATGCATTCATATAATTTATTTTTGTTTTTTCGCAGCACTAGAACTTGTTAGTTCAAAGCGGCGTATGGCAGTTGGCAGCATACTATCTACTTGTATGATGTTAGGCTCATCTGTAAAAGGGCTCGTGGCATGGACCCAACCTTACTGGCGAGATCTGCTGCTTATACTGTATTCGCCACTATTCATCAGCATCAGCTATTTCTGGATCGCACCAGAATCCGTACGGTGGTTGATGAGCAAAGATCGTTTTGAAGAAGCCAGAGATCTCCTTATAGAAGCAGCTAATGTTAATGGTAGAGTCCTATCTGACAAAACTGCAAAAATATTAAACAAGGGTTCTAGGAAATCGAAATCTAGAGGCAAGGGAGAGAACCTCATTTGTCTCCTATTTAAATATAAGATCATCCTTGTGCGATGCTTGATTATTTGTACATGGACATTTTCAACGGCATTAATGTCTAAAGGCATGCTGATTTCATCTGTAAGCATAGCTGGGAATAAATATTTGAATTTCACCGCAATGGCTGCTTTCACCATTCCCGGTTATTGGATTACTACTTTTTTAATAAACAGAACAGAATGGGTAGAAAGGTCCTGTTGGCGGGTTTATTTTGGCTGACTGGATCTTGCCAATTAGGATACATCTTCTTACCAAAAAGTGAGGAATTTGTACCCTATATTAACTTTGTACATATTGTTATTTCGTATAAATAAGTATATGCATACATTTTTTTCAATGAGTAGTATAAGAGAAAAAAGCAACACAAAATAAAAAGTATGTAACTAAACTTTAAGAAACTTATGATCTAATTAAACCTAACTTAAACTATTGGGACTTGAACTATATATCCCCTAGGTCACTACCATTGGGTAGGGTGCCCAGGGCTGGCCGCGTTACCTCGCTGGATGGCAATGCCAATGCGTTGGGCGAGGAACGAGCCAGCACTACGATCACCGGTGGAACGGATAAGCAAATAACTCAGCTTTTTGAAAAGCTTAGCTTCTGGTCCCACGGTCCTAGGGTAGCTATCACCGAGAGCTGCGTACTTGCGGCGCTTGGCTCTCTGCCGCAGCAGCCGCTCCACCTGCCCACAACGACGTCGTGCCCACATGGGACGGCGCTAGCGTATCCACACATGTGGCGTCCCATATTAATGGCCGCCTCTGTTGCCAGGGCTCGAGGGTCGTTCCGTCGGGCCTCTTGCCATCGTCCCGCACCAGGCCATTTGGCTCTAAAGTGCTTACATTTGAACCTTATTAAGCCTTTTTCACCGAGCAAGATTTTTTTCATTAGGTACTTTTCCTCGGGAGCTTTATTATTCTGTAGTCATAATTTTTTCATAATTCCTCATATTGATTAAGTTAGGTAAGGTTTGTTTTATAACAATCTCAAATATTTTAGGGTTGCAAAGAAAAATGCTTTCTACAAAATGATTTTTCGCCAAAATGAAACATTCGACGATAATTAATTCTAGGAGTTAATATAGACCCCTCTTCCTCAAGCAGTGAGGTTTCCGAATTATCGGAGAACTCATACAAAGTAAATTAATATAGGCGATATAAACCGAAGATAATATTATGAAATGGTACTTTTCTATTCATTGGATAAAACTGGCATTCTATATGATAGCGCAATGTAGTACATCAGCGGTTTCCATGTTGATTACCGTGTACACGCGCGGCAGAAGTGCTTCCAACCAGCCACCGCAGTCCACTGTCGGGTATCATGTCCATAAGCGGCAGGCTTGGTGGTCTTGCATGATTACTTACACCGGCTCTAGTATGTAAGATGGCATCATCAGAAACAACCTTAAAATTATCATCACTATAATTTTTTTTGCATTCGTCACTATTATCTTTATCATGTATTTGATCCCGATCTGATGATTGCTGAGCTTGTAATTTTGCCATTGTTTTTTTATTATATTTTTTTGTGTTTCTTTTTTGTAATTATTTTTATCTGCGTTAGACTGTTATGTTATTTTTGACAATAAATACATCTTCATTCTTTATTTTTTTCTTAATCTGTGTATGTATTACCTATGTATGCATATGTATGTATATGTAGGTTTATGTATATCTATTTACGTATGTGTATATATATATTATTGTTTTCAGGCCGAACGTGTACGGGATCATTTACCAGACGCATTATTTAGCGTCATGGCGTTCCTCTGCAGCCTGCTAGTGCTGCTGACTCCAGAAACCCTCGGAATCTCGCTGCCAGAGACCATGGAAGATGCCGCCCAACTCGGCAAAGACCAGTTCACTACATTTAGGAAACTGCTGAGAAGATTTACGCCTAAAATCGGTAATCATCATGATTGAAGTATTGTTTTAAAAAGGTTAACCACGAATTACAATAATTTGATTATTTTCATTTTAAATGGTGAGAATTATACAAATGCAAATCTTCTTTATTTTACAAAGGTAAACAACGGCGGTTCTTATCGCTAAATAGCAATATTTTCCCGACAACCTTTAGAAAAACAGAGGTTGATAAAGAAAAAAAGTCTGTTCGGCTGTATTTCAGCGGGACTGCCTTAAAGACACACAATACGTATAATAATAATAAGCAAAACTAGGAAGGGCCCGCAGGTTTGTTCGTGTAACCCTTTATATTCCTTACCATACCATAGTCTGGTAAAAGGTATCCCATGAATAATTTGGATGTTTAGAATCCCCTATGCCAAGTTTGGTAAAAAACTATCCAGCCGTTTAGGCGTGATAAGAGGACGATTATATCCCAAACGATAGATGGCTCTGTACTATCGGTGCTCAATATCCAAATTGTGGCCTGATACTTAATAGTATTTTAACACTTTCGGTTTAGAATTATGGCTGTCTCTGCCACAAGCTGAAAGGGCGGGCATTCCATGAAAGGCGATACCTACCGCGACCAACTTATCAGCGAAACGGCGAAATTAGGAACTACGACTATCATGCTGAGATTTCATACGATTGTCAGTGTCTCTGCGTTCGAGTGCTTTCTGCGTGTGAAGATTTTGGCGAAACCCTTCAGTTCACAGAAAAGTTGGTCACACTATTTGAAATCTAAATTTATTGTTCTTAGTTGTCTTATTTAGTGAACAAGATTCTTTCAGGGCGCCTGAAAAATCAGGATCAGGTAGCCTTACCACGAAGATTATTTAAGTAGCCTTCAGCTAGAGCCGGGTCCCCCGAGACAGCCCTCAGTTCTTAGGACAATCCAAATATAATTACAATCCAAAGTTTTCGAAGGTGATCTTAGAGGTGCCGTACGAATTCTTATGTCAGATGACGGTGTCGCACCGTGAAGCCCTGAAACTTTCGCAACAGTACAATCAAAACAACCGCCTCCTTCCCGACCTTTGACGCTCCCGCCCGAGCCTGATAGATCCGTTTCTGCACTAGAAGTAAAGGCAGAAGACGTTGCGCAGGCACTTAGCACATTTTACAACGGGTCTGTAGCTAGCTTAGATAGTTTTGCGCCCAGTGCTTGACAAGGTTATGCAACTTCCTCCTCAGTGGTCATCTAAATATTGCGGTTTGCCCCTATATTTACGGAGCGTCCCTGTGCGCGTTATCAAAGAAGGACGGAGGGGTTTGACCCATTGCGGTAGGCAGTACGCTCCGTCGCTTGACTGTGAAACTCAGGTGTTATGCTGTGAGAGAAGAAATGGCCGCTTACCTCGTGCCTCACCAACTAGGGTTTGGTACAAAATTGGTTTGTGAGGCTGCTATCCACGCAACAAGAGACTTCTCGATGGATCGCAGGAACACTGACTGTGTCATCGTCAAGCTCGATATTAAAAATGCCTTTAGTTCAATCGAACGCGACGTTTTGTTGAGACGTCAGAGAGAAGGTGCCGTCCCTATATCCTTTTATTTTCCAAGTCTATCGTATCCCTCCAATCTCTTTTATAACAATTCCCTTATCTTTTCCCAGGTCAGCGCACAGCAGACTTTCAGCCTTGCAATCCACAAAGTTATATTAGGACTTCAGTCCCCCCTGAATGTCTGGTATTTGGATGATGGCACCCTCGGTGGAAAACCGGAGACGGTGGAGCAAGATCTGCTTACCCTCCTTCCACGTTTTAGAGAGCTAGGTCTGGAGGACTTTTCCGCACACATTGCCTTGACTTTGCTTTGGTTTTGTTTCGCAGTTCCGAAAGTTACATATTTTTTGCGCACTGTACCTCATCTTAATTTGTTATACAGCGTGGTGAAGGAGACGGTCCAATGGGACATTTATATAGTTAGATAGATAGAAAAGATGGCACCAATTGTCGACCAACACAGACGAAAATATGAGTGCAATGTTCGTTGTAAATTGGCTCATGCTAAAAAAAAACAAACATACATTTCTTTAAAAACACAATTTGCTACAATAGGAACTAATTAATGCTCTTTTATTGAATATGCAATTATATTCTTCTGTAGTTTGTAAGTATTGATTGACCATAAAAGAGCCCGGAGAAGCAATAAAAAAAGTTAATGAATAAAACAGATTATTTAATGCCATTTTATCGAGTGTAATTGAAATAAAAGTATCTCGAATCAATTTAAGTAAATTAAATACATTTTTAAATATGTTTTACCAACCAACATATAGAACATATAGACATTTGTGTCAATAAACCAATACCGAGTAACGAGTTGATAACCATATCGCAGCTGTGGCGTGACTAATATTTACTCGTCTCGGCCAAGTTGAGGTAAAGGCACCTATTACCGCAGCGGTAATAAGTAATTTTTTCAAAAACTTACACAAATTAAATAATGAAAAATTTAAAGAAGATTTTTTGATAAATATGTTGGTATTTATTTTATTGGCCAAACATTAACGTTATTGAACGAAAGAAGACTGATCCCCAAAGCCAAAACTAGTTTCAAATGCGATTTGCGATGCGATTTGTATGTAATCATACGAGTAGGTCCCAATGTATAATAAGCAACCCAACAGCGCATTAATTTAATTTGTTAGTTTTTGTGTGGTTTTTACATTAGGTATATATATAGAGTAATTTCAAACCACGAATATAAGTAAAATCAATCATAACATCATTAGCAAAAATTATTTTTCGACAACGCAAATTATCAATTGAAAAACAATTTTACTTGAGGTGTCGCGTAATTGTATGGGACAACTTAGAACAAACACCAAAGTAGTAAATACGGCGTAGGTAATAAATAAGTAGTTAATGAGGTCATTAATTATTGACCTCCTATTATAGTTCGGTGAATAGAGACTAAAGTACTATGGGTGACCTTACAAACGGTCCGGTAGTTTGGAATTTTTGATATGTTGTCTTGAATGGTTAGTCAGTGTTTAAAATGTAAAATGCACAAGTATTGTTGTTTTGATGCAAAGTGACGTTATTATGCTAGGCAATGACATAGATTCGCATGTCCTTCGGCAAGCTACGTGATAGTTATGCGCCGGTGAATTCAAAATGGCTGCGGCGTGGTCAGTGGCTCAAATTTAAGAAGTACACAGTGACTCGTGAGTCACTATGTACTTTCTTGAGCCACTGTGTACCTACTTATATTATTTCTATTGGATAATGTTATGTTATGCTACTGTTCAATGCCAACTAATTAATAAAATAAAAAAAAATATAAAAACAAAACTGTATTTTTTTATAGGAATAAACATATATGCATGAAACACTTTTGCACTCGAGTGTAACCTATCCTAGTGTAGAACCTACTTTTTTTGGTTATTTTTCTGGATTTTAAACCTTTCAATGTATCTTGATAACTGTTATGTTATTTGCTTGGACTAAGAATAAAAATTTAACTCGTTTTTAATTTTTAGATCTCCAACGACAAAGAAACAAAGTCAGAAAAGAGGTTGATCTCAAATATCCTAAGAGATTTGATTTTATAATTTTTATGTGTCTGATATTGATAGATATGAGGCTTAGAGTATATTTCTACTCAAACAAATAAATGAAACTGAATGTAAATTATAGTTTTAGTTAAATATTATATACTTGAGCCACTGTATACTGTTAGGGTCTCTGTGTACTACAGGGGCGAGTCACAATAGCCCAGTACCCGTACACAGTGGCTCATTTCCCATTTTTTTAAAAACATTGTCTGACTACTTTATTGTTGCCTTGATTGAAAAACTGATAATTCTGGGAAAAAGTTTAATAACCAAAGCACGTTGAGTGTGAATTTCAGCCCGCTACCACGACTTTTTCTTCACAATTTGAGCGTTCGAAAAAATCCGAGCCACTGTTGGCGACCCGACCTAATGACTGCTGAAAATATCTCAGGTGATTCTAATCATGATGACAAGCATTTGGTTTACGTATTGGAAACATTTGGTTTACGTTAGCAGACGTTACTGCTTTAATAAAAATAATTCATGAATGATAACAAGGTTCATCTGGATAAAATATTGGTGGAAGAAATAGGAGAGGGGAGATATCAAGTCAAGGCAATCGCATTAATAATGAAATAAATAATGAAATAATGAACTTTATTCTGCAAGTAGGCCACAAGGGCACTTTTATATGTCTGAGTCTACCGGCATTTCACAAGAGGAGGCCACTGTTGAGAAGAAACGCCGAAAGAAACTCAACAGTCAGTCATTTTTTCATAAAGGATAAGTAACTAACTACTCGTAATATGAACTTAACTATACGTAGTTCTCGACGAAAACATAATTATTAAAAGTGTATTCTAAGATATAAATGAGGACTAGTGTAAGAATAAAATATAGAAACTATACAAGAAAGTATGGCGGTTTAACACAATTTATGTACGTTTGATATGCTTTCTTATTAGAACTGTGTCCCTTAAACTAGTCAGGTACAATCTAAGGAGTCAGTTACTCGGTTTCTGGTTCAGGCCATGCATTTTTGTCTGTCAGATAGTCCTCTACTGTATAATATGCTTTTGACATTAGAGATTTTTTTAGATAATTTTTGAGAGATGGAAGGGTAAAAATTATGCGGTGTTCTTACTTTCCCGATGGAATTAGCTTTTAATAGTTTTATTTTCTTTGCTGAAAGAGTAAAAAACTAGGTTAGTAAATATATACGTAATAAATAAATAAATATTATGGGTTACAAAATTTTTGAAGGGTCATATTTATTTTTGAAACATTTTTTTTAAAGATAAGTAAAAAACAAGGGCATGCCTACTGCGAGCCTGGGTTTTATAAAATATTTTGTCTAGACTCATTCGGAAGAAAACTAGGGACTACAATGAGAAAATGCTTAACTGTCAAAAAGGACGGAGATGAAGATTATTCAGGATAGGTACATCAAAATATTACTATCGACATACATTAATACTGTATACCTTCTTTTGAGTAAGTTCACTACTACACCATTGGCCAACTTAACCAAGGACAGAGACCTCGATAAGGTGGAGGTGTCTACTGAAAGTCAGAAGAACGCGACTTTTCGTTGCAATTGTTAGAGAAGTTTTAAAATTAATGGCTTTGTTTTACTAGTTAAACTTTTCACTATACGATTAAAAATAAATTGGAATTGGTAGTCTTCTTTTCGGTTGTTCTTCAGTACACTAGTTTACATTCTTTTTACACTCATTTACATTCTACACTCAAATGACACACGTCATTTCTTGTAGATTTTTTGATGTTGAATTTTATTTGATAACAGAATAAGCCTTAGAGAGTCACAATTTTGAGGTGTACCAATCTTTAAGTGCTAAAAATAGATGGTCCGAAGTTATTTTCCGTGCTTTTAGCACTTTGAGATTGGTATAATCCCAAAATCTGACTTCCTCGAGCAATGATTGTAGTTCAAGAAAATTTATAAAATCAGGGGAAATAATTCGTGTAATTTTAATAATTGGTACACTTATACTTTCTGGTGTCTAGATGAACATACTAAAAGTCCTCAAGGGTAGGGGCTGTGCTAAGGGTGTAGGGGGGTTGAAGGTACCTTTTTTTATGATTTTGGCTCATATCTCAAATATTTGTGGAAATAGCATAATGATTACTTCGGACAAAAGTTTTTACATAAAATTTCTTAAAAATTTGATAATATTCATTTTTAAACTACGCTCAATACTTTGGGAGCTACAGGGTGTTTAAGTTAACAAAATTATCAAAAAATAGTCGTTCAAGAAAACGTGTTTTTTTCGTAGTTGCTCATCGTAACACGCGAACGTGTTGCAACGTTGTGCAGATGAGAAATTCTCGTTACCGGTAAATTCCCATTTGGGAATATTCCAAGTAAATTCCCATTGTTCCGGGGAATAATCGAGCTCGGTGGACCCATTCCTTTGTTATTTAGTTTTTAGCTAATTAATTGAATACAAGCAAAGCGTTTTCGCTTTTTGACTCATCCTGAATCACCACTTAGATTGAGTATCATAAAATTTACCTAATGATGGACTCTGGAAGCCCGTAATAGATAGGATCTCAAGATAAGTTCAACGTAGAAATGTGCGATTTTCACATTTCAACTCTTCTTGATGAGAAGTTACAGCCGGTATCATTAAATAAACCCGATGATGAACCTTAATAGAAGCCCGTAATGGATCTCAGGATACGTTCAACGTAGACATGTCTGGTCTTCGCATTTCAATTCATCTTGATGAGCAATTAGAGCCAGGATCATAAAATAAACCTGATGATAGACCCTGGAGCCCCCCGAATGGGTCCATCGAGCCCAATTTATTAGCTAAAAACTAAAAAACAAAGGAATGGGTCCACCGAGCTCGTATATTTCCGGGAACAATGGGAATTTACTTGGAATATTCCCTAATGGAAATTTACCGGTAACGGGAATTCCTCAACTGCACAACGTTGTAACACGTTTGCGTGTTATGATGAGCAAGCAACTACGAAAAAACTACGTTTTCTTGAACGACTATTTTTTATATTTTTGTTAACTTAAACACCCTGTAGCTCCCAAAGTATTGATCGTCGAGTACAAATGAATATGACCAAATTTGTAGGAAATTTGATGTAAAAACTTTTGTCTGAAGTAATCATTATGCTATTTCTACAAATATTTGAGATATGAGCCAAATTCAGAAAAAAGGTACCTTCAACCCCCACCTACACCCTTAGCACAGCCCCCACCCTCGAGGACTTTTAGTATGTTCATCTAGACACCAGAAGGTATAATTTTACCAATTTTCAAAACTACACGAATTATTTCTTCTGATTGCCCATATTCGGCTTAATTTGCTCGACCTATCTAGAAACAAACAAGAATTGAAATTTTGATGACCAGTATCAAGATAATAATAAATATTGTTTCAGATGTAAAATCAAAGAGTGTGAAGATCAGGACTTTAACTTCTCCCCTCCGTGGCTTGCAAACGCAGTGCCATCAATGATATCGAAAGTCTTGATACGTGTGTCCGAACAATTCGCTTGACATCTGTTCATAATGGAAAAGAGTGGCGCCATCTGTTATATGGACTGCGTACCACATGTTTGGGTGGCCGCAGTAACCTTGTAAGGGCGACTTTTCTCAATATTAATGAAGTGGCTGGCAGTAACCACTGCCAGCAACAATGATGCAGACTGATGTTTACATAGAGATAGTGGTACCTATGTAATAAATAGGTAGTTATAAATGTGAAAGTGATTTTGTATATTTATTTACTTTTACGGCTCAGCTACTGAACGGTTCGTCACGAATTTTTGTCAGGGATGCGGTAGAGGATTTTTCCGTAACGAATGTAAGATTTTAATACCCAAAAATAATACTGTCTCCAAATGATAGGAAACCACACGGACGAAATCATGGGCGCAATTTAGTGAGGCCACAAAGGTTCACAATAATTACAACAGAAATATTCTTAGTTACACCACTTTACAATGTAGCAAATGATAGAATAAGAGCCAAATAACATGACATTATGTGTCTCTACTCTACCTCCATCTGTCATCTGTTCGAAGACGCGGTTGGCGCAGTTTTCAGACACCTGCCTACTGAGCCGGCGGTCCCGGGTTCGAATCCCGGCCGGGGCAAATATTTGTTTTTTTTTTTTTTTTTTATAATTTATTTATGTAAAACAATAGTACAATAAAACTATTTAAATATCTGCCAAACTGCACAGCAGTTTGTTGGCAGAAAAACATAGTGCCCTCCACCATTGTACATATTACTATTGAGTAGTATCGCATTTTATTTAACTTACAAACTACAAAAAGTACACTGTAAATAAACAACAATATTGCTACTCGATAAAAAAGGAAAAGCCAGCTTGTAATCAGCAATCAAGAACATTTTCAAACAGTGTTAAGTTTAAACAAATTTTATTACTTAATTTTTTCACCAACAACTAATATAATATCGATTCAGAATTTAATCTATACCTACAAGATTCAATGTGCGCTGAACTCGAATATTTGTTCTCGGGTCATGGATGTTATCTATATATGTATTTATATATTATGTATATCGTCGTCTAGTATCCATAGTACAAGCTTTGCTTTGTTTGGGACTAGGTCGATTTGTGTATGATTGTCCCATAATATTTATTTACTTAACTTCTAGCTCCATCGTTAACAGCAGGGTACCTACAGGTAAAGAAAATTTTAATAATGACATAAATCAAGCAGTTAGTGACATTATGTCACTAACTGCTTGATTTAACAATGCCAATTGCCATTGTATTAACAATGGCTTAAAGATAATAACCTGACAGTAAACCTAAAAAAACTAAATACGTTCAATTCTACAACAGGTATGAAAATAAACAAAAAAATTATGTCACTTATGAAGATCAGATCATAACGGAATCTGATGACATAATTTCTTTAGGGATAACTTTAGATAATAGATGTTCCTGGAAAAAAACATGTGGAAAATATAAGTAGCAAAATAAATTGATTGGCTTATGCACTTTAGAGACTGGCAAAAATAACCAACCAACAAACCGCTCTTAAAGCCTATCATGGCTACGTGGGATCAATTTTAAGATATGGTATTTTATTGTGGGGGAACTCCACCGATATAAACCGAATATTTTTAGGTCAAAAGCAGTGCATACGCAGTATATATTGTGACGTTAGTCCCATAACATCATGTAAGCCATTGTTCAAGAAACTGAACCTCTTAACTGTACCATATCTGTTGTATATCTTTGAAATCAGCGTTTTTGTCAAAACTCATGCGCATTACTTTAAAACAAAAGACCAAGTATGTAACTTCAACACCAGATAACCGAATAGATTACAATATTCAAAAACAAAAACAGCCTTATAAGGCATTGGAAAACAATTTTTGCGATATATCGCAAAAATTGTTTTCCAATGGCTATCCGTATATTTAATAAGTTACCAGATGATCTCAAGGACCTAAAATTGTAGACATTTAAAACTAAATTATACTATTGGTTAAAAGAAAAGACATTTTATTCGGTTAGGGATTATTTAAATACGGTAGAACGGGGTTACTTTCAAATGCAGGGGCTACTTTGGAAAAGTGTTTTTACGCCATATCCTTATATTTTTTTACTATCTGTGGCAATGCACCATACCTACCTTGAACAATGACGTAACCTTTTACTTCATTTGCTCAATCGCACTATGAATATTTGCGTTTTTATAACCATTTTAAACCTATCAAAGTAGCCCCATATTTTCCTAAAGTAACCCCGTTTTACGGTAAATAATTGAGGAGTGAGGACGTTCATTTTATTATATGTAAAATTGAGTTAATATGTATGTGTATGTGTGTGATCAGAATACATTTTCTTTTATATTTGATTTGACATGATATGTACTTTGTTAACTTTTGTAGCTATAGACTCTATTGTAGATAATGTTTTTTGCATGCCAGCATTGCTGGTTAGATATGTCATTAGTGCTTAATATGTTCTTGTCCATCTATATGTACCATATCTAAAGCAAATAAATAATTTCATTTCATTTCATTTCACTTTCATTTCATGATAAGTACCTAATAGAATTCATCAAAAATAGATTTTGTATATATCGAATCGGATTCAAGGATAGGATCCGAATGAATATAGCCAATAGTGTAATAAATAACTTGTATGTAGTGTAGTTGGTGTGTAACGAATAAAAATATATATATTTTATTAGTGTGGTTTCAAATATTAACTGAACGGCAAATTTATAAAAAAAACTAATAAATTAATTAAGACGCGGAATGTTGCCAATGTTATTTGAATAACAATTTGGATAGAAAAATAGATGTTTTCTTCTTCGACCAATAAGAAACAGAAATCTCAGTTCAGTAGTTTTCTATAGCACCGTTTGCAATAGGCTATTTGACTGATGTTGAATTCTACAGCGTACTGTAGTTATATGAATAAAATTAGCTAAATATATCACGAAACAAAGAAAAAAAATCCAGAAACATATATCTTTTTTGAAAATATGTGACTTCAAAGGTACGCAAATTTTATGATTTTTTTTTTAATCCAAAATTAATTTTGAAAATGTTTTCAGAATCCTCATAATTTTACGAAACAATAATTGTATGACAACTATGAACTTAAACGCACTTTTTCGCGGTGAAAATGCCAATTTTCTTAATTTTTCCATACAATTATTGGTACCTATACCGGCCTGTGACGTCACTAGCCTGACGCGTTTTGTATGGAGCGTTTTTAGCGCTACGTAGAAATGTTGAACTTTGACGGTCATTTCTGACTTTTAGAGCAGTTTAAGTGTAGTCAGTCCCATATAGACATTTGATCACAATAAAAAATAGAATCGATTGACATCCTCAAAAAAAATTAGTCAACATGTCTATTGTATAAGTAAGGCAACATTCATACAAAATACACCAATATGATAATTTTCGTTCCGCTACTGCACACAGGCTCCCACCTCGTCTCGATACGTCTACGGATTGCCATTTTTTACGCATGACCATTTAGCGGCACAAATTGCTAATTTAAAACAGTTTTACATACCCACGTGAGACGTGGCGTCGCGTATTTCTATGGTAGCTACTATTTTATTGTATACATGTTTATTTCATACGTCTGCGTACGTTTATATAGAAGAAAATAGTAATTACTTGGCAGCGGTAACGCCAATATGTGCCTTCAGTAAATGGTCGTCAATAGGTACATTCACCTTGAATGACAAAATGCAATTGATTTCAAGACTTGGCAATAAGATATTCATATACGAACTTGACTGAATATCGACTTCAGTGCTCACTGTTTTCCTGTAGATTTATATGTCATACTAAGTGTATTTTTTGTATCGGCCTTTAGATCAACAGGCTCCAAAGTGCAAGCTCATAATGTATTGTGTAAAATTAACCATTAAGTGAATAAAATACCTATTTATAATGGCTGTAGGAAACGAGTCAAATGATTCTAATAAAGATGATAGGGTAGACCTGGAGAAAATATTGGTGGAAGAAATAGGGGAAGGAAGGTATCAAGCCAAGGCAATCGCACTGTGTGGAGTGCTTGCCTTTTTAATGGGATTTCCATCTAATGACTTTCTTTTCTTTGCTGAAAGAGTAAAAACTAGGTAAGTATTGCATACATATTTATTATGTTACGTTGATTTGATATATGACATATGGCCACAGGGACATATGGATATGTGGCCATATGGTCACTTGGGTAATACCACGATGAAAGATGCGTGATGTTGATGTGGCCGTTAAGGATAAAAGAGCATATTGCTAAAGCAGGCAAGGCAGGTTTGCTAGTAACCTTGCGTCCCAGACAGCGCAAATAAATGCTTTGCACTCATCCCTTTTCATTAATCAGAAAATAAACATGCTAAATGAAAGTAGATAGGTACTTGAATACACAAATGCACGCAAATGTTAAGTTAAGGATAAAAAAAAAACTTCCAAGCAGTATGTATAGCATAACGATTTGGCAAAAACTATAGAAGAACTAAAGAATAGGCACGCGAATACTTTGGTTTACACAAACAATTAAGTTTTTTTTTTGGAAACTAAAATCAATCACTACCGTGTACTCCGATATTAGATTAGTCTGTTTTGGCCAAAACTCTTGTACTCAAATTCTATAATAAATTGCGCAGAAATTTAAACGGTCCTGCATAGAACATTTCCTTGCTATTCAGTCCCTAAAATTTTGTAAAGGCATGGTATGTTTTGGAGGAAGAAACAAACGAGAACGAAACCTCAATTTGTATAAGCCGTTTATGTTTAGCTTGGACCTCATTTGTATCCGATACCATAGTGACCAGGCAAACTAACTGATAGTAGTGATAGTATGGGAAACGGAGCAGGTATAATGTCCTCTTACGAGGGACGGAATCTTCGCTTAAATGGAGTCGCCGCACTCCGGTCAGTGGATCACGATTCTGTTTACACGTCGTTGGCCGTCACAATACTGAAATTATTAAGTAATCCATGACAACATAAATATTTTCAGATGTAAAATTGAAGAGTGTGAAGGCCAAGATCTCAACAGCCTTTCTCCTCCGTGGCTTGCAGACGCCGTGCCAGCGATTGGCAAGACCTTCGACAGTTGTCACCGTTTTGCTCTTTCCAACGCGAGGAATAGCTCCGTAGGTGGTTGTCACCCGTCTCTGTTTAACAAGAGCTCCATCGTTGAGTGCACTGAGTACGTTTATCAACATAAAAACACTGCTGTATACGAGGTATGATATCCGAAATTATAGAAAAATAGACTAGAAATATAGAACGATTTTAATTAATCCATACTAATATTATAAATGCGAAAGTGTGTCTGTCTGTCTGTCTGTCAGTCTGTCTGTCTGTCTGTCTGTCTGTCTGTCTGTCTGTCTGTCTGTCTGTCTGTCTGTCTGTCTGTCTGTCTGTCTGTCTGTCTGTCTTTCTGTCTGTCTGTTACCTCTTCACGCTTAAACCGCTGAATCGATTTTAATGAAATTTGGCATGTAGATAGTTTAAGATCCGAGGAAGGACATAGGATAGTTTCATCCTGGAAATTATCCCTAAAAATATCGGAAAGTGAGTAAGTAATTCATGATGACATAGATGATCCTGTCGGAAATGTAATGGTTAGACCAAAAGCACAATTGCTCTTACATTTGCTTAGGCGCTTTAAATAATCCCTTTTATTAATAAACACATTCATTGCCGACGCTTCAAATTTCCATTCAGCGATGACGCGAATTCGCGTCTTCGGCAATGAATGTGATTAGGTGGATATCTAAATATCGTGTTGTACGAGGTTGCTTCCATACTTCCAAGTTCCACGCGGACGTAGTCGCGGGCAAAAGCTAGTTACTTATATTTAGTCTTCGGACTTTTCATAGCACTGTAGTATGTTAGAGAGGTATGGAGCCGATATCAACATTAAAATCTAAATTATGTTAAACCATTAATACAAAGGTCAAAGCTCAAAGAATTAAACCAAAAAAAAGAGCTGTGATCTTTGTATCAATGGTTCAATATTATAAAAATTGTGGTGTGCCCACATAAAAAAAGAGACATTACATGTTTCACACATTTATCTAAATCATTGTGTTTATATTTTCACTGAGCGCTGTAAGTGCTTAGCTCTAATTTATTTTATCTATATATATTAAAGAAGAAGTCCTGACTGACTCATCAACGCACAGCCGAAACTTCTAATGTTAGAGAGTTGATTTTTGCACAGTAGGTTACTTTTATAACGTAGGCTAGAGATAAGAAGCGATTTTAAAAAATTCAATCCCTAAGGGTGTTAAAAAGGGGTGCAAAGTTTGTATGGGATACAAGTTTTTTTTAAAGCTAGGAACTTGAAACTTTGTTAGAAGATATTAAAATAAAATAAAAGAAAACTAATTTCAGTGTTTTTGAATATTCATCCTCTAAGGTGGTAAAAAAGGGGTTGAAAGTTCGTATGGAGATCAAGTATTTTTTTGAGCGCGGGACTTGAATGTTTGTGTAAAGCATACTATTAGAATACAAGAAAAGTCATTTCAGCGTTTTCAAAAATTCGACCCCTAAAAGGGTAAAAAAGGGGTTTAAAGTTTGTATGGAGATCAAGTATTTTTTTGAGCGCGGGACTTGAATCTTTGTGTAAAGGCATACTATTAGAATACAAGAAAAGTTATTTCAGCGTTTTTAAAAATTCGTCCGCTAAAAGGGTTAAAAAGGGGTTGAAAATGTGAATCCATTACAAATTCCTTGAAACTTCTTATTAAGGCATATACAATAATAACAAAATAACATTAATTTAACGTCATCAAAGATTCAACCTCTAAGGGGGTTAAAAGGGGGATGAAAGTTCGTCTTGGGGTTCAAATTTAATTTTAAGCTAGGAACTTTAAACTTCGTAAAAAGTTATGCAAATAAAATGGAACAAAAGTGATTTCAGCGTTTTTGAAAATTCATCCTCTTAGGTGGTAAAAAGGGGGTTGAAAGTTTGTATGGAGATCAAACCTTTTCTTGAGCGTGGGACTTTAAACTTTGTATAAAGGCATATAATTAATATACAAGGAAAGTAATTTCAGCGTTTTCAATAATTCGTCCCCTAAAATGGTTAAAAAGGGTTGAAAGTTTGATTCCATTACAAATTCTTTGACTAAGGCATATATAATAATAACAAAATAACATTAATTTAACGTCATTATAAATTCAACCTCTAAGAGGGTTAAAAGGGGGATGAAAGTTTGTCTCGGGGTTCAATTTTAATTTTAAGCTAGGAACTTGAAACTTTGTAAATAGGTATTAAAATAAAATAAAAGAAAACTGATTTAAGTGTTTTTGAAAATTCATTCCTGAAACTGGTAAATAAGGGGTTGAAACTTTGAATGGAGATCAAACCATTTTCTGAGCGTGGGACTTTAAACTTTGTATTAGTGGATATAATTAGAATACAAGAAAAGAAATTTCAGCGTTTTTTAAAATTCAGCCCTGAAGGTGGTGAAAAGGGGTTGAAAGTTTATATGAAGATTAAAAAATTTTTTGAGTGTGGGACTTGAAACTTTAAATAGAGGCGTATTATTAGAATACAAAAAAAGTGATTCAGCGTTTTTGAAAATATATGTAGCCCTGAAGATGGTGAAAAATTGGGCAAGTGCGAGTCAGACTCGCGCATGAAGGGTTCCGTACCTATATATATATCTATAACAAGTTTGTTGTATGGGAGCCCCCCTTAAATATTTTATAAAATTTTTAGTATTTGTTATTATAGCGGCAATAGAAATACATCATCTGTGAAAATTTCAACTGTCTAGCTATCACCGTTCTTGAGATACAGCCTGGTCACAGACGGACGGACGGACGGACGGACAGCGAAGTCTCAGTAATAGGGTCCCGTTTTTACCCTTTGGGTACGGAACCCTAAAAAGGGGTTGAATGTTTGGAATGGAATGGAGATCAAACCATTTTTTGAGCGCCGGACTTGAAACTTTGTATAAAGGCATATAATTAGAAATCAAAAAAAGTGATTTCAGCGTTTTTGAAAATTCAACCCCTGAGGCGGTAAAAAGGAGGTTGATAGTTTGTATTGAGATCAAACATCTTTTTGAGCGCAGGACTTGAAACTTTGTATATAAGGGCATATTATCAGAATACAAGAAAAGTGAATTCGTTTTTGAAAATTCAGCCCAGAAGGTGGTGAAAAAGGGGTTGAAAATTTGTTTGAACATCTAATATTTATTTTGAGTGAGGGACTTGAAACCTGAGTTCATAATGATTCCGCGTAATTAGAGCAATTTAGCCGAAAAAAAAACTAAAAAGAGGCCAAGAGCGAGTCGAACTCGCTTACGAAGTTCGGTACCATTACGTATAAAATGGCAAAAAAAAACACGTTTATTGTATGGGAGCAGCACTTCAATATTTATTTTATTTTTTATTTTTTTTTTATTTTTTTTATTTGGGGAACAAACAGAGATAGATATACATAGGAAGCAACTTAATTATAAAATTATATACTAAACATGTATCTAGCTCCTCAACAGTTCTCACTAAGACATACATTCTTATATTTATTGCTCTCTATATACTTATTTATATATTTCCTAACTACACTTACTAAACTGTATGTTAATAAACAGTAGGTAGGTATGTTGCAGAGAAAAGAAAAAAAAAAAAGAGATTGAAACGGCCTGCTTATCAGGTACGAATAAGGTACAACTTTGCATACAGATAAAAGTCATGGAATTTGAAAGTTAGTCAGTAATAACATTGAGTAATTGTTTTTTAAACCGGTTACGTGATGTGTTAAAAATATCAACCGAGACGAGGGACTTGTTGTAAGCGTGACAAATGCGACGTATAGGCGCGCGCACCCCGGCGTTTCCGGCGCTCGTGGGCACGGCGAAGAGGGCCTCGGCGCGCGTCGCGCGCGCGCGGCGTGTCGGCACCCTAAACTGCACGAGCTCCAGTAGTTCACAGCTGTCATACTCTGACCGACAGATATTGTATAGCGCTACCGCATCGGACATTTTACGCCGTACTAGTAGTGATGAGATTTTGTAATGTTTCAGTAAATCTGTATATGTCATTTTTTTTCCTGTCAATCTTTTATGCATAATTCTTAAAAATTTCTTTTGCACCATCTCAATACAGTTAGAATATTTGGCATATAACGGGTTCCATATCACTGATGCATATTCTAAATGTGGTCTTACTAAAGCTTTATATAGTAATAGGTATGTGTCTGGTTTTTTAAATACCTTAGATGACCTGATCACGAATCCTAACATCTGATGTGCCTTCCGAACGATTTTTTCAACATGTTCATTAAAGTGCAACTTTTCATCGAATATTACACCGAGATCCCGAACTGTTTGAACCTGTTTTATTTCAGTACTTCCTATACTGTAATTATAGTTGATTACTCTTTTATTATTCTTTGTAAATGTTATTTGCATGCATTTATTAACCGCTAGCCGTAGCTTATTACATTCACAGTATTCATAAAAGTTATCTAAGTCATTTTGAATCAATCTACAATCATTTTGGTCTCGTACTATTCTATAGATTTTTAAGTCGTCAGCAAACATTAAGAAGTTGCAATTTTTAAAACATTTCTTGATATCATTAATAAAAATAATATAAAGCAAAGGCCCTAAAATTGAACCTTGAATCACACCGGAAGTCACTTTGGCTTCCATTGATCTAAAACCGTTGATAGTTACTACTTGTGACCTATTTGTCAGATATGACGCAAACCAGCGCAAAAGATTACCACGAATTCCATTGAATGCTAGCTTCCGAAGTAGGTATAAGTGTAAGTATTTATTATTATTTATTTTTTGTTGAATTACAGTAACCAACATCAAAATCATCGACTTGCAAAAAAGAAAAGTAATTTCAACATTGTTTAGATCTGAAAATAATATCGTCGACCGTAGGTTCAATTGGGGTAAGGGACAAAATACGATTTTTCAGGAGAGGCTGACAAAGTTTTTTTTTTAACTAAATCGTTCATAACTTTTTTTGTAGTGAACCTTTTTTGGACCTGATTTCATACATAATCTTGTATTTTAGTGTTCTGTCTATCTATGTAGTGCTTGTTTTAATAATTTAGATATTATAGAAAATGGCATGTCCCTTACACCAACTTATTTCGCTGCTGATGTCCCATACAGACAGAGTTTTCTGTAGTCTCGTCCCTTACCTTAAATTTACCTATTCATTGTATCCACTGTATTGATGAAGAAATGGCGTAAGGGACTAGTTGAGATTATGTGTGAAAGAAAAAAATACGTAAAGGGTTCGTTGTAAAAATAAATAAGCACATACCTTTGACGTAAGGCGTATCTTAACACCGGAAACCTTTAAATAATTAATGTAAGAGGTATATAAATGTATTGAAACCGTGTGAGCATTTTTTGTGTGTCCGTTACATTCAATATTTGTATCGTTACACGTAACGTTTCTATCGAGTGGAATACCCACATTTTAATTTATGATTATTTTTTTATTATGATCACATTAATTATTTCTCAGCCTCTGATCGAATACTGAAATAAACAACCAATGTTATTTATACAGCTATAGTAAAAACTAAAGTTTAGGGCTATTATTAAAAGTTTAGGGCTTGTGTTGAACGGTATAAGTTACAGAATTAAATACAATTCAGAAATAATTATTTTTCATTTGTACTTTTTTAGGAGTCCTCTTAGATAACATAGTAGTTGCTCACAATTCAGTGCCTCCAGTTAATAATAACGCCCACCCCGGTGAGTTATTTTTTAAAGAAATGTCGCAGTTCTGCTCGGATCAAAGTTGGGTGTGTGCCGATGTAAATAAACTGTGTAATAATTCGGACACATATACTTTTATCAGTGACGTTCATGGTAGTGCACGGTGGTTGGACCATTGCATTGTGACGGGCGCTGCGTGGCAAACAGTCCTTGATGCATATGTTAAATATGACGTGTACTGGTCCGACCACTTTCCGTTATATTTAAAATGTGACTTAAATGTTATAGCTATGAAATCGGTTGCTAACACCGCGCCATGTAACGGGGTAATCTGGGGCGAAAGATCTGATGCACAAATAACACATTATAATGAGTTGTGCCATTCTAAACTTAAAGATATAGATTTTCCGTCAGATTTCCAGCAGTGTTGCCATACTTTTTGTAGTGATGAGTCTCATAAGATACTTATTAGAGAACTGTATATGAGTATTGTATCTGCGTTAAGTTGGGCCGCCAGTGAGACTTGTCACAGGAAAAAACACAACACTTGTAACGTTGCAGGATGGAATAAACATGTTTCAGAAGCTCACAAAGAGGCTAGGTTTTGGTTTGATGCGTGGAATAGGTATGACAGACCGAGAGGAGGCTTTCTTTACGAAAACATGGTTAAAAGTAGAAATAGTTTTAAAAGCAGGCTTAAATGGTGCCAGGATCACCAAGAACAACTGAAAATGGATATTTTGGCCTCAAAACATTCTGAGGGTGATTTTAAAAGTTTTTGGAAGCATACGAATAAATTAAGCAGTAGACCTAGCTTGCCTGTAAGTGTAAATGGTATTACAGAGCCGAAACACATTGCCACTATGTTTTCGAAGCTTTTTAGAGTACAGTCGCCTCTCGGACCATCCACATGCAATGTTAAGCCACATCATGCCCAGTTTGTACCACGTGTCTCCGCGGACATGATTACAAGGATAATAAAGAGGATGATTAAAGGTAAATCTCCTGGGCATGACGGGCTTAGCATTGAGCATTTGAAATACGCTGGACCGCATCTCGCTCGAGTTTTGTCCCTGTTATATAATTTGTGCCTATGTCATTCCTACTTACCTCCTGAGATGCTGCGTACCATTATTGTATCAATTGTAAAAAATCGAACAGGCAACGTCTCGGACGGGTCCAACTATAGGCCTATATCATTGGCTACTATCCTGGCTAAAGTATTTGACAGTGTGCTTAACTCTCAGTTAGATAAATAAATAAACTTGCACGATGCCCAATTCGGTTTCCGAGCGGGACTTTCTACAGAAAGCGCTATCCTGAGTCTTAAGCACACAGTCAGGTATTACACGGACAGAAGGACGCCGGTGTATGCATGCTTTTTGGATCTGTCCAAGGCTTTTGACCTTGTCTCGTACGACATCTTATGGAGTAAGTTGGAAGATACTGGTATGCCGCCTGATCTGATAAACATCCTCAGGTTCTGGTATGGCAATCAGGTGAATGTAGTTAAATGGGGTGGGGAGTTGTCTGAGCCATACAGTTTAGAGTGTGGAGTGAGGCAGGGAGGATTAGCGTCTCCCAGCCTCTTTAACCTATACATAAATGCACTCATAGAGGAGCTCAGTAGCACACATGCCGGTTGTCACGTTGGCGGTATCAGTGTCAACAACATAAGCTACGCGGACGACATGGTGCTGCTGTCTCCATCTGTGGGCGCACTCAGACAGCTTCTTTCGATATGCGAATCTTACGCGAGTGGGCATGGATTAGCGTATAATTGTAATAAAAGTGAGCTCCTTATCTTTAGGGCCGGCAGTAAATGTCCATATGAAGTCCCGCCCGTGATTTTGAACGGGACTGTAATAAGGAGATTCAAGCAGTTCATGTACCTGGGGCACTATGTTACTGAGGACCTTAGAGATGATGTGGACATCGAGAGGGAACGCAGAGCATTGTCGATTAAGGCTAATATGGTGGCTCGTAGGTTTGATAAGTGCTCAGACGCGGTAAAGATAACACTTTTTAAAGCGTATTGTACATCTATGTACGCGAGCAATCTATGGGTAAAGTATACCCAAAAATCGTACAATGCTCTGCGGGTCCAATTTAATAATGGGTTCAGGGCGCTGATGGGGTTGCCTCGCTACTGCAGCGCCTCGACTATGTTCGCAGAAGCTCGCACGGATGATTTCCATGCCATTCGGCGGAAAAAAGTGGCATCACTTTTGGGAAGAGTGCGAGGCAGCTTAAGAACCTACTAACATTAGAAAATAAGTTAATTATTGTATACTAACAAATATGGGTCAAGGTTACCCGAAATAAATAAATTGAATTGAATTGAATTGAATTGAATTGAATAAGGGATAACACAAAACGGCACTTTTCAGAAGAGACAAAAAACAATTTTTCAATAGTAGATATTTAGAACTTGAACTTTTTAAGAACTTTTATATAAGCTATAGTGTTAGGCTTTCATTTAATAAATAAAGAACTAATGCGTTGACCCTATAAATATGTTTTTTTGTAGTTATAGCTTTTGTTCGCGAGTATTTAAAGACATACTAACTCAATTTATTTGCGCAAATTTTATCCTTATCAACGACATGTATAAACGAAAGAATGCAACTTGTACCTGTATTTAAAGACATACTAACTCAATTTATTTGCGCAAATTTTATCCTTATGAACGACATGCATAAGCAAAACGAACCGACTTATTCTATTATTACTTATGGTATTTTATAAATTATACTACTTGTCAAACTTGAAACTTGTTACCTAAGGAATCAAATGAGGCTGTATAATAAAATGACCATAAGAATAATGTACTTGAAAAACATCAATGAAATGAAAAGTTCTTGTTTATAGCTATGAAATATAATCAATATCAACATCAATATCAGTCAATGAATAGCAAGAGCTCTAGTTAGATCCTGTGAATTCTCAACACTTACCGGTAGCGGAATTTCAGATAATGACTATTCAAGTGTGTCGTATCGTGTTCGTACTTAGGAATGCCTTTTAATTGACAGTGAAAATTTTCCTTTGCAATTCATCAAGTACCGAGATGATTTTAAGAAGCCGAAACTAAGTAGGATTCGGCTAGTCCTCGGAAAGTCAATCTAATCTTCCTTGAGATATTTTTAAACATACAATGTGTAAAGTAAATCAAAAACTTTTAATAAAGAACGTGTTAATGCCTCCTCCAGTATTCCATTGGTTATTGCTTTTTTCGACAATCTAAGCCAACTTTTTTAAACTATCCGCTTAACAAAACACTTCACGGGTAGAATAACAATCACGAGCTGTCAGCATGGAGATGCACTTGTCCCTTAATGATGCGCAATTTGGTTTTCGGTCCGGTCTGTCGACGGAAAGTGCTATTCTTTGCCTCAAGCAGACCGTACAGTATTATACGACTAGAAAAACCCCTGTTTTTGCTGCGTTTTTAGACTTATCAAAAGCTTTTGATATGGTGTCGTATAATCTGTTGTGGGACAAGTTGAAAAAAGAGACGACCCTTCCATCAGAAGTTATATCAATGCTGAAATACTGGTATAACCACCAGAATAACCAAGTACGATGGGCGGGTGAGGTCTCTGAGGAGTATAGGTTGGAGTTTGGAGTGAGGCAGGGAGGCCTGACCTCTCCCAGACTTTTTAACCTTTACGTTAATCAGCTGATCGGAGGACTTAGCAACACCGGGATCGGGTGCCATGTGGGAGGAGTGTGCATAAATAATTTAAGCTACGCTGACGATATGGTTTTGTTGAGTCCTTCGATCAGGGGACTACAGAAATTAACATCTATATGCCAGGGCTATGCGAAGACGCATGGTCTTGTATATAATGTTAACAAAAGTGAGCTAATGGTTTTTAGACCGAAGTCTAAAACCTATACCAGTTTGCCTGAGGTATCGCTTTACGGCACACCTCTCCGTAGAGTAGCTAAGTTTAAATACTTAGGTCACTGGATTACTGAAGACCTTAGTGACACGTGTGATATTGAAAGGGAGCGTAGGTCGCTGGCCGTCCGTGGCAATATGCTGACACGCAGGTTTGCTCGCTGTACGTATCCGGTTAAGGTTACGCTTTTTAAAGCTTCCTGCCAATCTTTCTACACGTGCAGCCTGTGGTGTAGCTATACGCAGCGGGCGTACAGCGATCTACGAGTTCAATATAATAACGCCTTCAGGATGCTTATGGGGCTGCCTCGTCACTGTAGTGCCTCGGGGATGTTTGCGGAAGCGCGGGTCGACGGTTTCGAGGCTATCATGCGGAAGCGATGCGCCTCTTTGCTTGCCCGCTGGCGGGGTAGCACCAACAGCATCCTGGTAGCGTTAGCGGATAGGTGGGACTCCCCCCTTTTGCAGAGGTGGACAAAGCTCCACACTGTATTTAAACAAATTAATAAAAAAATGTCTACGGTATCTACTAACACTAGCATATAAGTTTGTAACTAACAGCTATGGACCTTATCCGAAATAAATGGTTTATTATTATTATATTATTATTATAGAGTTCAGTACTTACTGTCGTTCAGACGCCAAACTGACGAATTATACCTAATAACATAAATAGACACTTACATTTCTCGGTGGACTGATTACTAAATTTGAAATTTTCTTACCAAATTTATTTGAATACCTTCATTTATCGTGACAGTTTGCATGTAAATAAATCAAACTACGCTAGTAATTTCAATGATTTAGTAAAGCCAAAAATAAACATCCAGTTTACACAGATACCCGTATAAACAAAGGTTATAAAACTGATTAACTGGTTATCATGATGATGATGATGATGATGATGATGATGATGGATAAAACTGATGAAGGTGTTTTTATTGCAACATAACACTTTCTTGTGATTAAAATAATATGAAGTTAGATGTGTTTGTATAAAAAGGTAACAGGGATAAGTAATTCATTGATTCTCACGAGAAAATTAGCGTAACGGACACGGAATCTAAATATAAATCGGATCAAACCTAAATATCGTCTTAATCAAATTGGTGCAAGGTTCACACTGTTAAAAATATAAGATGGCAAATTGGGGTAAGGAGCATTTTTTTCAAAGCTCGTGCAATCATTTTAAGGTATGGGTGTTATTTATTCATGAGCCAAAAAAAGCATTAGTGTAAAAGACAGTTTCATAAGATTGTCTTCAAAAATAAGTCATGTAAAGGTAATTCCTTAATTGGAAAGACCTTTACCTTATTCAAAGTGGATTGGTGGCAGTAGTTACCCTATTTGATGTTGCTTTATTAAAATAAAAAACAGATACACGGTTTTTGTGGGTCAGATTTGATTTTGAACCCATAAAAATCAGTAGTGTAAGGAACACTTTTTTCAAGCTAGATTTTTTTTTATATACACCATTCGATAGAGCGGAAAATTCTGAACAAAACTGTATATTCAACTCATTTTGCGTATTTTGTCCCTTACCCCAATTGAACCTACGGCCGACGAATTATCATAAAGATGTAAACTGTTCAAGATAAGATTCCACGCGGACGAAGTCGCGGGCAACAGCTAGTTATGTATAATTTAAAAAAGGACATTTAAGTTAGAACATGGACATTTAAATTTAAAGGACATTGGGTACTTTACTATGGAAAAATTCCCCACGGCGGACAAAGCTGAAACATACCTCAATTGAAAGCTTATAACTTCTAGTTTTACTAAGTAAGGGGGCATTATTGTGGCGTATGGGAATACCGAAATATATTTACATTAATAATTCAGGTACGGTGATCGTATTATTTTAATACTGTACTGTATATGTAAATGTTTAGTACTGTATATAAATATATTTTGTGTTATTTGATGACTAGCTTGGTATAGATAGCAGTTGAAGTGCCAGACTCACAGAGGTTGTGGTTTATAGTCTTGTCAAGTTAGAGTACGCGCACATTTTGGGCGGGCTGCTACGGGCCGGCCCGCACCGCAGAAATCGGTCTCGAGTATTTTATATGAACTATTGCACACCGAGGCGGGCCGCGTGAGGTGAACTCGTTGAAAACTGTTCTCAAGCATCTCTCCTGAGGTCAGTGGCGTGCACCTTATAAAGACAAAAAGACACTGCCTACCCTAGTTGATTACAGAAACGAAATATATTATTTATTGTTACAAACATTACCTTTTTATAAAATTATATAAAACAAATGTACAAAAATAATCAATTTGCGATCCGCGCCATCTATCGAGTTGGTGCGCCAAAATTACGTACGCAATGGTCGATTCCGTGGAGATTGCCTTGAACGATTCCGCGGCACTAGCGCCGCTTCGCGCCGTAAGCGGTAAAGACAGGCGATTTTCTGTCTAATTTTACATTTGTGTGCCTCGTGATAACACGGACCGCGTGTGTGTGCGTTCTTATAAAAATATTGCACACAATAACAAAACTCACGCACACAAATACAGAAGTAAGACACTGTCTCATGTCTTTTACTTCCTTACGGAAGTAGGATGTTCCCGACCCGCGACTCGACACGCCGAACAACATTCGATGCGAGCGAGGCGCGAATACCGCGACGCCCGATATTAAGCGAACAATGCCGAACGGGTAGCCTGTCTCGCTCTCTCCTTAGCTATTATTTGTAGATTCAAACTTCCGATGTTGATTATGTAACGAATTTAAAAAGGCGCTTTTTTGTTACTTTAATTAGCGCAAAAACAGTACTATTTAAGTGTGTCGTATTTTTGTTACCTATAGGTTTTGCATACTTGGACGCCATTATTGTTTGTTTTGATTATTACGTGTGATAGTGGTGACTAGTAAATAAGCGAATAAAAACTTTTAGTGTATTCTTTTAATTGTGATACTGATAATTGTGGTGGTGTTTATAGTTTGCGGTCGTCGGTTAATAGAGGAAATTATTAAATTTAGAGATGGTCGATTTGCTTGATATTTCAGAAGACGAAGAAAACCTGTCCCGCAGTATTTCTGTAAGTTATTAGGTTCTCAAAATTTTGTGTCTACCCTGTCGTAAAACTCTGTGCACGCCACTGCCTGAGGTGTACGTCCTGTCCTCATTTATGCCCTTCGTGAGTAGGTTGCGTAGTGTAGTGTGACAAGGACACGGCGAGGACCGCGCAAGACGTCAATCCAGACTACGACTTTGACTGTTAGTATTCTGTTTCCATCGTTTTCCCCATAGATCCCGTAACCCTTCTCCGCGAAGCGGCCTGCTCCGAGGACCACAAGGAAGCCATCGAATCTGTAGCGACAATGTAACACGATACAAGACATTGTACGTACATTATTATATACCTAGTTACGATACCGCGGGTAACCAGTTAGTTCCCGCTGGACCGCGTCACTGTTCACTTGTATCCATTTTAATGTGAAGTTTCAATATAATTAATTTTTACCTTTTGTGTGTGCTTTTATTGTGGACTCCTGTTTTGCATACCTGAACAATAGACTACGCAGTGAGTGCAACCTTCGCATCTACACATCATCATAACATTGGTGACCCCGACGTGATTTGAACACGCAACCTTCTGATTGACATTGGTGACCCTCGACAGTGCAAAGCAGGACAATTATCAAGACGCGATACAAGGTCACGCAAGTACCTAGTGAAATACGAACGCTGGTCAATATAAAGACAGGGGAACTCGCGGCAGGACAGTTCAAGGTCATAGCAGTTAAACCATCGATAATATGGCACAAGCAGGACAGAACGTACCACCGCAACAACCACAACCACAACAGAACTTGGCACAAGGTCAAGCACCGGCACCAGTGCAAGACTGGTCAGGGTTGGCAGCAGTGTCTGTGTCCAACCGTTTACCAGATTTTTGGACAGACCAACCACGTGACTGGTTTATACAAATCGAAGCAATTTTGTCTCCCCAACACCTATCCGACACTAACAAGTTTAACTTGGTGATAGCGAAACTCGGTAAAGACGTAATTAGACAGGTAACCGATTTATTGGCGGACCCTCCGACAGAGAGAAAGTATGACACTCTCAAGCAAAAGTTACTTGGGCTTTACGAGGAAACGCAGAAGAGACAACTTCAAAAATTGTTTAGAGAGATGAGCCTTGGAGATCAACGACCTTCACAATTATTACGACGGATGCGAGAGCTCGCAAAAGGAAAAATCGACGACGAGGCCGTAATAGCACTATGGGAAGATCACTTACCGGCTCCAGTCAGAACTGTGTTAGTAGCGACGGAAATGAAAGGCTGGGAACAGCTAGCTAACGTGGCAGATAAAGCAATGGACAGTCTGCGACCGATTTTTGTGGATGAGGTAACAAGAAAAGCTTCCGGAAGCCAGCAACCGGCGGACAATAGCTCGATATGTACCATAGAAATGCTGAGACAAGAAATCGCCAAACTGGAATTTAGGCTGAATAAGAAAGAACGGCGAGGACGAAGTTTTTCCCGCAACTCAAGACGTAGCCGCAGCCGCAGCAATCGGCAAACCGGCGGCGTGGAACGACGCACACCAGCAAGCAGCGATTGGTTATGCTACTACCATTACAGGTACAAGAAGAACGCCAAGAAATGCGTGGAACCATGCAACTGGAAAAACCAGGAAAACTAGGACAGATGGAGACGACGACGGGCACCTCCATCGGAGCAATCAACCACCGTCTGTGCGTAAGTGATAGTAATAGTGGCTTAAAATTTTTAATAGACTCCGGCGCAAACGTTTCGGTATTGCCAAAATCAGTGTTAACTAAAAATTCAGTGCGCGAAAACGATCAAAAATATACTTTATTCGCAGCAAATGGCACGGAGATAAAGACATTCGGCACTAAAACCTTAAGTTTAAATTTAGGTTTAAGAAGAGTTTTTACGTGGACATTCGTGATCGCCGATGTATGTAATCCAATTTTAGGAGCTGATTTTTTGGCACACTACAAACTATTAATAGATTTAAGCAGCCGTAAGTTAGTAGACCAAGTTACGAAACTGCAAGCGATAGCGTCCATTTCAACTAGTGAGGAACAGTTATCGGTCAGGACTATTAATAGGGACCATCCGTATTTTGACCTTATCTCTAGTTTTCCGGACATGTTAAAACCCGTAACATTCAAGGACATACCTAAGCATTCCGTAGTACACCATATAGAAACCACGGGACCACCAGTATACGCTCGCGCTAGACCCTTACATCCGGACCGGTACCTAAAAGTAAAAGAGGAATTTCGCATTATGTACGAAATGGGAATCTGTAGACCATCGAAGAGTCAGTGGGCTAGTCCCCTACACGTCGTACAAAAAAAGGACGGACGTTTACGACCTTGCGGCGACTACAGAGCTTTAAACGCGGTAACAAAACCAGATCGGTACCCGATCCCACGCTTACATGACTTTACGTATTTACTCTCAGGTAAAAAAGTATTTTCGCGTGTAGATATCAACAGGGCATATCATTGTATCGGCGTAGCACCGGAAGACGTAGACAAAACGGCAATTATAACCCCTTTCGGGTTATGGGAATTTGTGCGATTAAATTTCGGGATGCGAAATGCAGCTCAAAGCTTTCAGCGTTTTATGAACCACACAGTGTTAGAAGGTTTAGAAAACATTTTTTGCTACATTGACGACATCATAATCGCAAGCGACAACGAATTAGAGCATAGAGAACATTTGTCAAAATTGTTTGAGCGCTTTGATAAATACGGTATCACAATTAATTTATCTAAGTGCGAATTCGGAAAGGAAAAGGTTAGTTTTTTGGGACACGAAGTAACAACAGAAGGCCTAAGACCACTCAAAGAGAAAGTCGAAGCAATCTGTAATTACCCAAAACCCAAAACCGTGGAGGAACTCAGACGTTTTATCGGTATGTTGAATTTTTATCGCAATCACATACCAGAAGCAGTAAAATATCAGTCAGAGCTCAATAAGTATTTACATAAATCCAAGCGCAGAGACAAAACAGTAATTACTTGGAATGAGACTGCTGACGAAGCGTTCGAGCAATGCAAAACAAGTTTGCAGAACGCAACGCTTCTAGCATATCCATTGCCAGAAGCGCCGCAAGCTATCATGTGTGACGCCTCAGGTAATCGGATAGGAGCCGCATTGCAGCAATGGCATGGGCATTGGGAACCTTTAGGTTTTTTCTCAAAAAAGTTAACAAAAGTTCAAGAAAAATACTCGACTTACGATAGGGAATTACTTGCCATTTACGAAGCAATTAGGCATTTCCGAAATCTCATAGAAGGCAGACCATTAACGGTTTTTACGGATCATAAAGCTCTAACGTACGCTTTTTCAAAATTGAGTAGTGATAAAGAGAACCCTAGAAGAATTAGACAACTTTTGTACATAAGCGAGTTCACGACACAGATAAAGCACGTGTCGGGAGAGCAGAACATTGTGGCAGATGCGTTATCCAGAGTGGAAACGATATCATGTCCACTACAGCTCGATTATGTAAACATCGCTAAAGCTCAACAAGACGACGTTACACTACGCGAACTAATGAACCGCGCAGATAGCACGTTGATTCTCAGGAATATCACGTTACCAGGTAGCGACATACCTATTATATGCGAACTAGCTACTGGTACTGCCAGGCCATACTTACCTAAAGCATTTCGGTTATTAGCTTTCGAAAGTGTTCACAACATTAGTCATCCAGGGATACGTACATCGCGCAAGATGATTAAGAAAAGATTTTTTTGGGAAAACATGAACACAGATATAGGAAATTGGGCTAAGGCATGTATTAAGTGTCAAAAATGCAAAGTATACAGACACACTAAGTCAGAATTAGGGACGTTTACGAGAGCGGATCGGTTCTCCCACTTAAATTGTGACATCGTCGGCCCATTGTTATGCACGGAAAATGGTTACCGTTATTTATTGACAGTCATAGACAGACATACAGGATGGCCAGAGGCATTTCCTATGAAAGAAATAACGGCAGAGGAGGTCGCGATTAACATTTTCAACGGTTGGATATCACGTTTCGGTTGTCCCGACCGGATAACAACAGATCAGGGCAGACAATTTGAAAGCAATTTGTTTACAAAATTATCTCAGTTATTAGGCATCAATAGAATAAGAACCACGGCCTACCACCCGCAGTCCAACGGGATGATAGAAAGATGGCATAGGTCTATGAAAGTAGCATTAATGGCCAGACTAGATCATGGAAACTGGGTTAAGGAATTACCTATCGTTTTATTAGGACTTAGAACCGCGACGCGATGTGATACAGGCGTAAGCGCAGCGGAATTCACGTATGGTACAACATTAAGACTACCCGGTGATTTTTACGACCAAACAGACCGCTCGATCGAAGAACCGTCCGAATATATTCGTAATTTGAGAAAGATAATTGACAATTTAAAACCTAGACCAATTACGCGCAATCGTAACAATCGCAATATTTTTGTACATAACGACCTTAAGACATGTACACACGTTTTCGTCAGGAATGATTTAGTTCGCAGACCTTTGCAACCGCCCTATGAAGGCCCATTCAAAGTTCTCAAAAGAAATGACAAAGTATTTACGATTCAACTACCGTACCAAAAGAGTAGGATATCTATAGATAGGTTAAAACCAGCTTTTATGATTAACGAAGATTGTAATGAGCCACAAAAATCAGTTCCCAAAACGGGATCCGAAAAGAGTTGTAAAAAAGATGTACCTAGCGAGGAAAACGCCCCGCTACCGCTTGTAAGTCGTACCACACGCAGCGGCCGAGTTGTAATAAGGCCACAGCGTTTTGCTGATGTAATTCACACTAGGAAGTAACAACACTACTAAACAGGCACAGTATACAGACATGAGGCAGTAGTCGGTATCTACAGTGACACAACCCACCTGTTAAAATGTTAATGTTTTTCAGGCGGACACATCAACACAACTCGATTATGATATATTTTTTGCTTTTATGGAATATTCTTTGGTAAGGTTCGCTAACACAATTACAATGAGTACGCGAGTACTCATTCCCTAACCTTGGTTGAAAAACCTAAAGTTGGCACAGTTTTGAGGTCACAAGGACCCAAAACCATCATGTAGTTAAGTATCAAAACAAACAGTTTCAAGTCGGTCCCTGAGACATGGGTTTACCGCAACTAATGTAGTACTGTTAGATTAAGTTTACTGTAAAAAGACAATAAGCTGAATTAAGTTATTTGGCCAAGGCTAAATAAATAGATATTAGGACAAATAACATAAGCATATTTTTAACGAATACGTGTTGTAAGATAAATTTCATTCGTAATACATACATAGTAACGAGTACACTGATCAACAAGTTTTTATTTCGCCGTGAATGTGCATCATGGGAAATTACGGAACCAAAAAGAGCACTGACAACGATGTCAAAAACGACCAGATTATAACAGCCGAAGCATCAGTGAATATTCAAGGATTAACTTCACAGCTCAATAACTTCAGTATATTGTTGATATGTGTTATCGTTGTACTAGTTTTTGTTGTGGGATATTGTGTATATCAGGGCTGTCGCAGAAAATTCAACTCTTGGTTCGCTAAGAAACTAAGAAATGTCACACATACGGAACAAGAACGGCATAAGTGCTCAGTAAAAGGACCCCAACAAGTACCTTCTAGTATTGTAATATCGTAGCAAGTGACGATACAATATTTTTTGTGTTTTTCAACAATGTTTGACATAGAGTAAGTTAATATTAAGAATATTATTAGGTAATACTAAATGAAATTTGTAATGAAACACAGCTTTGTTCAAATAAGCAATTTATTAATTCTCAGACATAGTTCTTTGTAATCATCGTGCAACACTTTGTTGTTATCAAGAACAGGATGTAACAAGAACCCACTATATAATTTCATTACAGAGAACGCAAGCTCGCTGACAACAGCGTAATGTAGTAGATTGATTAACAGCTAAGTATGTATACAATTTGTAACAAGGGTTCAGTACATTATAATTTTGTTTCCTCTCTTTAACATACTGTAATAAATTTTTTTTCAAAATTAGGGGAGGAGTGTTTGTAGCGACAATGTAACACGATACAAGACATTGTACGTACATTATTATATACCTAGTTACGATACCGCGGGTAACCAGTTAGTTCCCGCTGGACCGCGTCACTGTTCACTTGTATCCATTTTAATGTGAAGTTTCAATATAATTAATTTTTACCTTTTGTGTGTGCTTTTATTGTGGACTCCTGTTTTGCATACCTGAACAATAGACTACGCAGTGAGTGCAACCTTCGCATCTACACATCATCATAACATTGGTGACCCCGACGTGATTTGAACACGCAACCTTCTGATTGACAAATCTGTTGCTGGCTTAGTTTTACGCTTTTTCAAGCATGAAAAAGGGCTAAGCAAGAGGTTCTCTGACTTCTCGGTGGCTGATGCGTTCGGGTCGCTGAGTGTGCCGGAAAAGTCACAGAAGTCATCGTCTCCCACGGCCCCTTCGGCTCCGGTTGCAACTGAGGTAATCGAAGCCCCTAAGGCTCCCTCTCCCCCGGTGGCAGAGCAGAAGGCTCCTAAAAAGGCCAAGACTCCTAAGGCCTCCAAGCCCCCAGCGCCCCCTACCTCTAAGGCAGCCCCGGCGCCGTTTAAGACGCAAAGCCCCCAGTAAAGGGGGCCACGCCCGCCCCAGTCACCCTTTCGGCCCCTAAGGCCAAGACGGATTCTGACGTTCGGAAATCCCGTTCCCGTACCCCCAAAGGTGCAGGAAAGGTAATCCAGAGCCCGACCCTCAGTGTTGGCCCCGCCTCCGGGAAGTTAGCAGAGGTCCAAAGCCTCAAAGAGCCCCTAGTTACCCCAAGAGGCGCGACGCGGACAAGATGGAAACAGAATTTCAGGTCGCAATGCCTCGGAAAGAAAAGCTTGCGCTTAAAAGCGCGCGCGTGCTTCCTTCGAGGAAAGGAAGTCGGCAAAAACAAAAATACAGGTACCTTCCGCCTTCAGCGGACGTAGCCCCCCCGGCGCCTTCTGCGTCCCAGTCCAATCTTGTCTCGACTTGTCTAAACAAGTCCAAACGTGCAGCCCGGGCTGCACCTGCTCCCCCAAAGACTGAGATTTCTAGTAAGGGTATGTGAGATGCGACATCTCACATAGCAGCAATTGAGGATGAGCTCAAGACTGCGAACGAGCCCTACGTAATTAACTAGCTCTTTATAAAGAGATAAACACTTTTTAGAAAGAGTAGTGCCAACTTCTCTCAGCTCGCGGTGCCAATACTAACTATTATGGATAGTACGCCCCTCACGCTTAAACCTCGTTCGTTAATTATTGGCATCTTCAATGACAACGGTCTGCGTGGGATGAAAGATAGGGTGATGGAATTCCTACGCGCTCATTCTATCGATTTATTTCTAGTTCAAGAAACTTTTTACAAACCGCATTTAAAATCATTCCGGATCCCCGGTTACGTGATGGTTAGGAATGATAGGTTGGACAGGCCTTTCGGAGGGACCGCGATCTTCTACCGCAGATATCTGCACGTAGTTGCCCTCTCTCTCCCGCCTCTTATTCAGTTGGAGGCATCTGTCTGTCGTATTTCGTTAGAAGTTCACGACCCGATAACGATTGCGTCAGTCTATCTGCCTCTCTCTAACAAACTCTAACCGACAGACTTAAACCTACTTGCTCAACCAGATCCCAATGGAGTCGTCTTCGCAGGTGATTTCAATTCTAAGCACACTGCGTGGAAGTGCGTAGCATCTAACCAAAACGGCGTTCAGTTTTTCAACTTCTTAGCCAGAGAAACAACCGAATTGTCAATCATTCCCCCTAGGGAACCGACTCATTTTTCGAACACCGACCTTAAATAATTAGATGTGGCCCTTATGCAGAAAACCTTATAGTTGCGCTCTGTAGAAGTGGTTGTTGCGTTAGATTCTGACCATGCCCTGGAAGACAACGCGGAAGTATCGACGTCGATCTCCAGCAAGAAGTCCTCCAAAAACCGCCAGAAAGCGACTTCAGTAGCTACAGCAGTAGCAAGCTTTAGATGTTTGTAAACAAGGAAAACCTTATTGCTGCGCTATAAAAATCTCATTTTCTCAGCTTTCCCATTAGTTATGGGAATAAAAAATACACAGTCGTAAAGCCCGTAACATTATCTAAAAACTTTAATTGGTTTCGTTTGTGTCCGCTAGTGGGGAAGAAAGTACCCAATGTCCTTTAACCTCAAAAGATAAAACTAAAGAACTCACATCTAAAATTTAATTAAATATAGCTAAAATAACTAGAAAACTGTGTCCCCGCGGCATGCTCCCGAAGACGCTGGCAGCATTTCCTCGTTGAATCGCAATGATAAAAAAAAATGTGTTTATATTATACATATGTCATATATCGATCGACAATGCGGTCTTGACTTAAAGAAGCATGGCAAAAAGCAATTTCAATTGTCGATACAATTGAATCTATGAGTTTGTAACATAATTTATTCTATTGCGGATTTTTTTTCACACAATGATCATAAAGACACTTTTCAAGAAATAACTGATTGTGAGTATAGGTATGAATAACATTTTAATGATTATGTCCTACGGTGCTAGAAAGGTCTGAAGCCTGCTTATAATATATTTGCCTTTGTCTTTCTGCCATGATGCGTTAATGTGTTAAAAAAGCTAGATAAAACAGGGTCCCTATTTAATGGGCTAAGTCGGGCGCGGCCAAGCACATTTTACTAGTTGGCAAGGAAATTAAGAGCGTGTTGTCACATCCGATCGCGTCCGATCGGATACATTCGACGTCCGCTCCGTCGCACCGCCACACTGTGTCTTCGTCTTCGATGAACCAACTGACGGACGCAGTCGGGTACCGCTGTACCACCATGGTATAAGAAAATAAGGTATGGCACTCTGGAATGACAGGCGAGACTCATGCTATGATTGGTCAGACGGTTCTGTCAATCCGTTTCCGTGTTGCCAGTTGTGTATCATAAATACTTCCCGATTCCCTTGTTACCTGTATGAATCTCATAAAATCGTGAGTATTTTAAATCAAATATTGCGACAATATAAAATTTTGTTAAATGACTCTAATGCATAAATGCATAATATTTTTTTTGTAAGACTGGCGGCAATTTTTTTTTTCTTATAATTATTTTGTTACCATAGAGCGGCAACTAATCAGTGATATAGAAAGGCAGACTTAGAGTGCCATACCTTGTTTTCTTATACCATGGGTACCACTGGATGCTTAGCATCCGCTGCGACGTGGTGGCAGCTGATTCCGACCCGACCGGCCTGTTCAATGGACGCGGTCGACCCCTGCCGAGTGTCCCCGAAGCGGTCCGCCCTGGTAGGCAGGAAAAGGCGTGTAAATATATTTTTTGAAGATGTCAATCGATCCATTTTTTGTTGGGATTAAATGTCTATATGGGACTAACTACACTTAAACTGCTGTAAAAGTCACAAATGACCATCAAAGTTTAACATTCCTACGGAGCGCTAAAAACGCTCCATAGAAATGGCCACCTACATGACGTCATTATATGTTATGGGCACCAACATTCGTATGGAGACAATAAGTATAATAGATACAATGGCCATTGTTTGAAAGTTTAGGGCTCGAAGCGAAAAATTCAACTGGGAAGAGCCGTACTATAATTTGCCATCTTTACCGTGAAAAAGTGCATTTAAGTTCATGATTGTCATAAAATTATTGTTTTGTTAAATTATGAGCTTTTTTTTTCATTTAAAAATCGAAAACATCAACATCACATATTCCAAAAAATATATATTATTTTCTTTGTTTCATGACATATTTAGCTAATTTTATTCATATAACTACAGTATGCTGTAGAATTCAACATCTGTCGTCATACCTATTGCACACAATACTTTGCTTCAATGGTATGTGTGCTATCCTGATATTACTGAGGAACAGCTGAATAAACTTGAGCGCCTTCAAAATTTATGTATTCGGTTTATATTTCGCTTGCGCAAATATGACCACGTTTCCCATTTTCGCTCGCAACTCAAGTGGCTTCCCATTCGTCTTCGTCGCAACTCCCATATTCTTGTCTGCCTCTTTATTATACTTTTCAACCCCGCTACACCTTGCTACCTAAAAGAGCGTTTTAAATATCTATCTTCTGTTCGTTGTTCTCAAAATTATCTTCTTTCTCCAATTCCTTCTTCATCAAAATTTTTAAATGAGTGTTTTGCCTGCCAAGCAATTCGGTTGTGGAATACTTTGCCGCTCGACTTACGCAAAGCTCAATCCCTCCCCATCTTTAAACGTAACCTGAAGCAGCACTATTTATTACTTCATGTACGTATATTATACGAGTATGTATATATAAGTATACTCATACTCATACTCATACTCATTTATTGATAAAATGTCAACATTTTACAAGTCAATAGGTACATTATAAAAACATCATTTCTATTACTATTCAATTTAAAATACAAATTATTATAAAAATATTAATTATTAAATACAAATTGGAAGAGGTAGTTACATTATTGGTATTATTATATTATTTAATTATTAAATTGGTAAAATTCGTCCACGCTGTAAAAAGCATTGGTTGTTAGCCATTTCTTTAAAACATTGAGGAACGTTATATCATTTTCTATATCTTTGATATTGACGGGTACTTTATTGTAGATTTTTGGCCCCACTATGGACATTGTTTTACCCGACTTTGCTAGCCGACAACGTGCTGTGGACATCATGTTTACGTGTTTCTGTGCAATACGTGTGCTTTTGTATGTAGCCAGTGGAAAGAGGTGTATATTACATCGAACGTACTTAATTATGTAAAAAATGTATTGTGATGTGAGTGTCATTATGTTTTTATCTTTAAAAAGTTTCCGGGCGGGTAGTGCCTGGTGCCGCATGAGATATTATTCTCAGTGCTCGTTTTTGGAGAACAAATACTCGCTGCCAATCAGCTGCTGTGCCCCAGAATTCATGCCCATAACACATCGTCGAGTGGAATAGCGAAAAGTAGCTAGATCTAAGTTGCTGATCTGGTAGTACTCGTGACAGTCTGCTCAGGGCAAAACAAGCGCCCGATAACTTTCCACAGGCAGTCTCGATGTGTGCATCCCATTTGAGTGCCGCGTCCAAGGTCATACCCAGGAACCATATATATGTAAATTATAAGTTATATGTGTATGTATATTTATTTATTTATTATATATATTTATATTACAAACAATTCAGATGTATGTGTAAATTAAGTTTCTTAACCAGTTTCTTGCACTACCTTTTAAAATGTATCCTCCGACTTTTTCTGCTACCCAAAGGTTGTCTGGAAGAGATCGCTTTTTAGCGATAAGACCGCCTGTTGTTACCCTATTTAACGTTGCTTTATTTCTTTGTTATTAATCATTTTCATGTGGTGCACAATAAAGGATATTATGATTATTATTCCCTTTATTCATTTTTATACTTATGTCGGAGCCGATGATGTTCAGGTACAGCTCAGCTGAGGGGTTCTTTATATAAAGTAAACTCCTGCTTCAAGATACTTATGATTTAATGCCAACGATTTACAACAGTAATGAATGGCAAAGTATGTGAGTACGGCGCGGTGGTTGATGGCGGTGTGTAGGCGCGCGGCGGTGACCGCTGTTACGTCATCGGCTCTCCGCAGCCCTCTCCCCGCTAGAACTGGTTGAAGCAGTGGCTGCGCCAACATCCTGCCCCCCTTGAAAGCTCCTGCTTTCAAGCTCGTCTGTGCAGGGTAGAGGACAAACTCGGTTGAGTGCTCTCGTGACTGCACCTCTCTGCGTGGAAAAATCCGCCACCCTGCAGACTCCATCAGCCCCAGGATGTAGTTGAAGGACTCTCCCAAGCCTCCATTTTAGTGGTGGTGTGTTCTCCTCTTTCAACACCACCAAGTCTCCAATCTTCGACTCCTTCTGCCTCTGGCGCCACTTGGCGCGTTGTTGTAACTCTGCCAGGTATTCGTTACGCCATCTCTGCCAGAAATGCTGTCTCAGCTGCTCGATCCTCTGATACCTGTCAGGGTTTTTAAGAACAATGGGGGGTGACGGCAGTGAGGTCATGGGCCGCCCCACCAGAAAGTGCCCTGGAGTCAGAGGGGGAAAAATCATTAGGATCCGACGAGTTAGGAGTGAGGGGTCGGGAATTGAGGACTGCCTCAATTTGTGTAAATAAAGTGCTCAACTTCTCAAATGTCAGACTAGCATTACCCATAATCCGTTTTAAGTGGAATTTGGCCGATTTTACGGCAGCTTCCCAAATTCCGCCAAAAGTTGGGGAATAGGGAGGAGAAAAGACAAATTCTATGTGCTCATCATTGCAATTCTGAGCGGATCTTAGCAATCTACCCAACTCATTATTTGCCCCAACAAAGCTAGTGCCATTATCGCAATAGATTGTATGTGGTCTACATCTGCGCCCTACGAAACGACGTAAGCTCAAAATGAAGGCATTTGTGCTAAGCTCGCTGACTGCTTCCAAATGTGCGGCCTTGGATGCGAAACAAACAAATATATTTAGTTAACATTTTGTGATGCGGTTACCCTTTCCTTTTTTTCTGGAGATCATGAAGGGTCCTGCAAAATCAAGGCCGCACACTTGGAAGGGATAAAATGGTGTAACCCTATCTGCAGGCAGATTGCCCATCAGTGGCTCCAAAGCTTTGCCACGGAGTCGCATGCATGCAACGCATTTACGAACGACACCGCGAGCTAGCGTTCTGCCACCTACCGGCCAAAATTGTTCGCGTAATGAGCTGAGGAGTAACTGAGGGCCAGCGTGCAACAGGAGGCGTAGGTGCTCGCTTTCACACATTCCATTTAAAAACATCACCGTCCACCCCAAAAATAATCCATGGGTCGACTCTGAACTAATCGACATTAAATTGCTAGTGTTCGACATCATAAATTTCTCTAAAAACAACCCCCAAAACAGCGACCTCACATCCATCACATCCAAAATTATAAACTTATACGACTATAAACTACAGACCAAACGGACCGACTATTTCAATTCTTTAATAGAAAACAATCCCAACAAAAGTAAAGCAATGTGGAGAGCGATCAACACAGAGTTGGCCAGAAAGGCCCACGAACGCGCCGATTACACCGACCTGCTGGTGGACACCGACGGAAACCCGTTTACTTCCAAGCAGCAGCTGGTGGACGCGCTAAACGCGGAGTTCGTAACCGCGGCCGCCGCGTGCGGCGCGCCTCCCGCAGACCGCCGCCGCTGCCTCGCAGTCCTGTCTGATCGCTCTTCACAAAGCGACTGCTCCATCAGGTTGGGCCAGTTTACACCGGACGAAGTACACAATATTTTATCGAATAAAATAGCCCCGAAAAACAGTACGGATGCCTATGGCCTGTCCGCTAACCTACTCAAACACGCCAGCCCAGCAATCTGTTTCGCCTTAGCCCACCTATTCAACAACTGTATGAGGTTAGGAACATACCCAAGTTGTTTGAAAAAGGTTAAAATCTGCCCCCTATACAAAGGAAAAGGTAAAAAATCAGACCTCAAATCATACCGCCCTATCGCAATGGTCCCCGCCCCCAGTAAATGTTTCGAGGTAGGGTTAAATAAAAGATTGCTAGCGTTTTGGACGCCGAGAAACATACTATCGGACAGCCAGTATGCTTACCGGCAAGGCCGGTCGACAACCGACCTTGTGCGGGAGGTGGTGCACTGCGTGCTGCTAGCACGTGAGGCGAAACGTCACGTAGCCGTCATCTGCTGCTACCTGTCACGTGCTTTCGACACCGCCGACCACGGTCTTGTCGCTGACAAACTCGCTCACTACGGCATCCGCGGTCCTGCATTAAGCCTAGCGATATCTTTTATGACTGGCAGAGCACAGGTAGTGGTCGGCGGTGGTGGAAACGTCGTGTCCTCGGAGCGACAAAACCTAATGGGCGTCCCTCAAGGATCCTGCCTCTCCAATACATTATTCACCATACTCCTGAACGACCTACCGCAGGCAATAAACGGCGCTGACATATTTATGTACGCTGATGACGTCACGGCTATAGTTAGCACGCCCTCCAAACAGGAATTAGAAAGCGCCTTAAACAGTGTAATCAACCAACTGCACAATTGGTTCAAGTCGAACGGCCTAGCACTAAATAAAGACAAAACCTGCTTCATAACTTTTAAATTAAACGGACACGCCGGTGAGACCCTGCGAGTGTGCGCGGGCGATGCCTGTACGAGCACACTCGACAATATAATATTAAGCTGACGCCGCACCTAGCGTATGCGTCACAATCGACTTTATTTGATATATTTTAATTATATGTAATTTTTAGTGCAATAAAGTTACTCATCGGGAACGGTCACATCTTTTACTTAACATTCCGCCCCGTTATAATATACTAAACAAACCTGACAATTAACATACTACATTCGTACATGTAGGGTGCGATAAACTATTTCACCCTACAATGCCCCTATACAGCATGTGCCCTGCACACGCCTGCTCGGCTTCCACCTAGACCAGACGCTGTCGTGGGAGACACACATAAACGATATGTGCAGCCGCCTGGGCCGCGCGTGCTTCGCGCTGCGCCGTCTGGCGCGCACTGCCGGCAAGGCGACGGTGCGAGAGTGTTACTTCGCAACAATCCACTCAGTGCTGACCTACGGTGTGGAACTGTGGGCTATGGCAGCGGATTGGTATCGCGTCTTCTCGATGCAAAAAAGAGCGGTTCGAGCTATGGCAGGCAGGCCGAAGGACGCTCCGGCCCGAGAACTATTCCAGGAGTTCCATATTTTACCCCTACCGTGCCTAGTCGTATATCAGGTGGCAACGTTTACGCACGACAACCTGGACATGTTTAAACGCAAGGGTATTAACTCCAGATACCCCTTACGCAGCAACAAAAACCTTAATAGGCTCGTAGCAGAGCCACACCAATTAGCTAAAACTAAAAAATGCATTTATAGCTTGGGACCGATAGTGTACAAACGGCTACCTGAAAATGTAACAAATGCAACTACCACCACAAGTTTCAAAGTACAACTAAAAAAATGGCTTCAGTATATTTTTTTTTACGACTATAAGGTTTTTTTTAATCTACCACTAGTATTATAGTGTGTGTATTTTAAATGATACGAAATTGGACATGTAGGTATAATGTAATTTATAAAAATTATGTAAGAATCGACTTGTAACAATTGTTATTCAAATAAATCATTTTCATTTTCATCTGTAATCAATAATCCCTCCCTCTGAGACCCTGACAGGTAGGAATTAATTGATTTTGTTATAGTAAGTAAAGTATTTTAAATTATTGTTTATGTTTCTATTTCAGTTTGGATTAGCTTGCGATGAGTGGCGTTGGTTTCTCTTTGGTTCCTCGGTGGTCACCGGGATGGTGATATCGCAGCCTTTGACCGGCTTCATCTCAGAACAATGGGGACGTCGCTTTGCCATCTCCATAACCGCCATCAATTTTGCTTGGATCAATATTACTCGATATTGGGTTAACTCATTCAATATTTTCATCTTAATAACATTCTTGGGAAGTGTTTGTGGATCATCCGCCATAAGCTGCTGTTATTTACTTGGTAAGATGTACGACAAATTATACGAAATAGGTATATTACGGGCGTAAATCTAATCTAAAAGCTTTAAGAAAGGGGATAGTTTGTTACAGTTTGATACCGCAATGTAACGTGATAGAACCGTAAAACATAAAAAAATAAATTTAATACTGGCCGGATATCCAAGATTTTGTTGACCGATAAACTATGGTGATCAATTTAAAGGGTTCAATACCCTGCTTGAAAAAAATTACATATATATGCCCATGTTTTCTTTCAGCTACCTATGTTAAAATAAATTTCCTCGAAATTGTTTTTTTTTATAGCACTGGAACATGTTAGTTCAAAGCGCCGTATGTCAGTTGGCAGCATAATAACCACCTGCGTGGTGACAGGGTCAGTTGTAAAAGCGTATGTGACATCGACACAGCCCTACTGGCGTGAACTGATTCTCATGCTGTACTTGCCCCTGTTCATCAGCATTAGTTATTTCTGGATCGCACCAGAATCTATACGGTGGTTGATTAGCAAAAATCGTTTTGAAGAAGCCAGAGACCTCCTTGTTAAAGCCGCTAATATGAATGGAAGAACCCTATCCGACGAAACTGCAAAAGAAATAAGTGAGTGTACCAGGAAATCAGAGGTAGAAAACAAAGAAGAGAGCCTTGTTTGTCTTTTGTTTAAATATAAGACAGTTCTTCTTCGCTGCATAATTATATCTACATGGATACTGTCAACAGCGTTAACGATTAAAGGCATAACGATTTCATCTGTTAGCATTTCTGGTAACAAATATATGAACTTCGCCGCTGTGTCTGCTTTTACCATTCCGGGATATTGGATTGCAACATTTTTTATAAACAAAGTCGGTAGAAAACCTTTGCTGGCGGGCATATTTTTGATGACTGGATCTTGTAATTTGGGATACACACTCATACCAAAAGGTGATAATTTTATTAATTTTGTGTCTATTATAAATTCCTGAACATGAATTACACTCAGCGGCAAAGAATTTGACCCTATTTGTTTTTAGTTTTGATACTATACTGCATACGAGTAATATTCATTTGTTTGCTATTATTAAGTGTACAGAGTGGAATTTTTCTATGGGCCCTGGAGGGGAACTACCTTAAATCCTTTAGTTAGCTCATTTTACTGAAAGGAAACATTCCTTTATTTTTAAAAAGAAACAAAACTGCATTCAAAGATTTTCCAAAATTTGCTTGCCTCAACCGGGAATCGAACCAACTAAAAATAAAAAAATTAAACCCTCGATATTTTATTTCACGAATCGGTAGGATTATTGTTCAGGATAAAATTAATCCAGTAAACTTAGCCTTACACTCATCTGTTGTACGAGATTCCATGAAATTTTATACTTATTACAAGTTCTTTATTAACAATACGACTATACTGTTCACTTGTAATAAGTAAATGACATGTTGTAATTTTCTTGTCTCTCTAACATCCAAAGACATCGTATGAAGTTCAAGCTTGCTAATGTTATTAATTTCTAAGTACCTTGTTAAAAAAATCGTTAAATGGTAATAAATAATAAATCAATGTACAATTTCTTCTTACACTAGGCGTTCTGACGAAAAGTTCAAAAATGGAACGTATTTTTTTTTTGCAATGCGGGGCAACAAATTCAAAATTCGAGCCATAACTTTAAACATTTTTAGAATCGATAGTACCGTTGAAGAATCTTTGAATGCAGTTTTGTTTCTTTTTAAAAATAAAGGAATGTTTCCTTTCAGTAAAATGAGCTAACTAAAGGATTTAAGGTAGTTCCCCTCCACGGCTCATAGAAAAATTTCACCTTGTATAGCGATTAAAAATATTTGCTTGGAATCAGTTTCGCTTGTTCCTTCGATTAAAAAGTTTAAAAATTAAGAAAAAGTGTAAGGGTTAGTGATAAAAAGATTGAATTTTAAATAATAAAACAGTATCGAGTCTAACCATCTCTGGCCCATATCACTGCATGCATAGGGCCCACCATACTGTTGATAATGTTTCTGATATCCATTCGTGGAAACCTAAAGCAACCACTGAAAAGGTTTTCAGCTCACGAGAGTCAGGTGATGGGTTGGGACTCTTCTTCACCCCCCGTTTTAACATGTCCCATACATGTTAAAGACATCACGTTTAGACACCGTGGCAGTTTGTCACTTTCCCTCGAATATTCACTCCATGGCTCAAATGTTATCTGGAAGAGATCCCTGATTAATAGGGGTTAGTTCGCCTTTCATACCATCACGCCTCCAGTGACGTATTTATTAGTTCCCTCCACAGTCCAACTTTTCTTGTGAGTCCATTATCATCGAGTGCTTTGTGTAAATTAAACCAAACTTTTTTCGCCGATTCACAATACTGTACGTGTACGTAATTCTGTGAACTAATTGATAAATAGTATAAATTAATTTTGATCTCGCCCTGACGTCTTTGTTGGGATCCACAACTTTGCCTACCGGGGTTTTATTACTTTCCCACAGTCCTTCGTGTTCTAAATATGTCTTCATACAAAATTTCCAGGTCGCAAAATTCTCTCGTCCGCTCAATTTCTCGAGGTTGAACATGTTCAAACTTTAATTCGTCATACATTCGAAATACTATCCAAAACGGTTCAGCGGCAGAAACACTTCTGTTTATTCCGGTAATATTGATATTTCTTTATTTCCAACCACGCTCTGATAGTTGCTACCATGTAGGATTTTGAGCGGAAATAAAGGATAATTAAATAGAATAAACCTAGTTTATTAAGGCAACACATATTTTGACCCCCAAAAAAATTTTAGGACCTAAACCAGTATCACTTAAAAATCATATGAAACACCTGTTGTGTTTGTGGATCTGGATCTGGATAAAACCTATTAGGTAGGTAGTTATACTTGAAGGGCCGAACCGCAATTGGTATAATTTCCAAAAGGGACACTGCGGACACAAGATAGCTTGTATTCTGCTTCCTTAACCAACCTTAAGTCAATCAAGAAAAGTTTCTAATGATTATTATCTTACCCTACACTGAGAATGGCCCCACATGCTCTATCTCGGTTTTTTAAAAGTTAAAAAATACCCCGAACAAAAATGTTCCACCATGTAGGAATGACCATGCTTAGATCATAAAAGCCTGTTTGTATATTATTTAGGTTAAATTCTGTGCTGCTGAGTGTATAAAGTGCAGTTGTGCAAAATATCGAGTGAAACGCAATCTTAGAGTACGTATATATATGACAAATGACAATATTTGATTTAATTTTATTTCGTATATTTCTTTGAGTTCATCTATCTACGTACAAGATAGATGTCACTACACCCTTAGGTTTATTCCCAGAATCTGGGATCAGTAGCTATTGTCATACAGGATACACGTTTGTCTCTCATTTATGTTAGTCGTTATCAACAACTATTTGCACTACCATTTTCATAACTATTTTTTGTTTACTCTCTACCCTAAGGTTGTCTGGAAGAGATCGCTTTTTAGCGATAAGACCTGTTGTTACCAACTGTAATGCATTTTTATTTCTTTTGTTTTCTGTTTGTTATTTTGTGGTGCACAATAAAGAGTATTATTATTATTATTATGTTTCAATCTCTTCTAGGTACAAGTATTAATTGGATGAATCTTACTCTGTACATACTCGCACAGTGCAGCGCTACCGCGGTTTTGATGTTGATTAACGTGTACACGGCAGAACTGCTCCCCACCAGCCATCGCAGCCGTCTCACAGGGTTTATAAACATGTTCGGAAAACTTGGTGACCTTGTGGGGTTGCTTACACCGTTTCTGGTATGAATATTTACAGTAATAACCATCATCATCGTCATCATCATACTCATTCTGATCATCGTTACATCGTTGGAGCTCCCTCTGAGCCCGCTCAGCATCGAGGCGATTTTCTTGCGCATAAGCGCTGGAAAACCGTCCATCTGTCTTACCGCACTCGAGTTTATACTCGGAGGACAGACCATCGGCCCGCCTCACCTGGTTTACCAGACTGCGATACCAATATCTCAGGATATGCACTATTTCTTTCGGTATGCCTGTCTTCCCTAACTTGCGCCATAAGATGTCATAGTCCACTCGGTCAAAAGCTTTTGACAAGTCAAGAAAACAGGCATAGCTGGGCGTTTCCTTTACGTATAATACCCGACATTATGCTTCAGACTTAAAATGGCACTTTCAGTGGACAGCCCAGTTCTGAAACCGAACCGAGCATCATGTATCTTTAGATGCCGATCGAGTATAGAATCCAGCATACTGTCGAGTATCTTAGCCGCTGTCGTTATATTAGCGAAAAGTATCGACAAACACCTTAAGAGACTCTCGCTAGATGGCTGGATCAAGGGTCAGATTCAGAAGGCGGTACTCCTGGACACGGTGCGCATCGTCAGGAGGTTCCTCTCTCTGGAGCCCTAACTACCGGTAGCCTGGGCCCTGCCCCGCTACCGGCGGCACCCTAGGTTAGGTTTTTTATAATGTATTTATATTTTGTAATTTCTTTTTGTATTTTACTTTTTATATAAATTTATTGTAAAGAACCTAGCATTAGATACAAGATAAATAAAGGAGATAATAATAATTAAATACTTTATTCAGATAACCAGGATCCATAAGTGTTGTTCGTCGGCAGTATGTTAAATGATTGAGTTCAAATTCCACTTTATAAATTTTGCGAATCTCGTACCTATAATGCTTAGCGGTCGATGAGCACAAATATTCGCGCGCAGGCCAATGGGATACGTCGATCCGCGCATTCTACGGCCAACACGCCCCTTTCGTCCAGTGCGATTATTTTTAAGAAGCGTAGTATGGAAAAGTGAACTAGCCTTGTGATTGGCTCTAACGGTCGTTTTGGTCTACGGTATGGGTGGTTCGGGAAGTATAGCGTCTACGCTTACGGGCCGATTTAAACGTTTTATGTCTTCCATTGCGCTGCATTAAAAAGCCTTACGTTTTATAAGATTGGTTCTTGGATGGTTCTTTAGTAATTCATTAGGATCGATCAATGAAGTTAAGTTTTAGTGGTTCAAGCAAGTTGCGGAAGGCTTTGAAATCTATGTGCAATGAGTCCACGTGATTAGTTCGTGATTAGGTCGGTTACAATTGTTAGAAAGAAATTCCAATTGGATTTCGTAGTGAAAAAGGTCTCTAATTAGGAGGTTCATAGTTTACGTTTTATTTACGTAATCGTTAATTATGGTTGACTTAATTACTTTAGGACCTTTATAATAATGGTTTTCTAGTGCGTTTATCAGCTTCTATCACATGGTACTATCACGTCATCACCTGTACCGCCATCGCCATTATTATCATGATCATAACCAGAATCGCCACCATCATAACAATCGTTGTCATTCTCATCATCGTTGTCAGTACTGTAAGAGTCATCATCATAATTAGTCTTAACATTACAATACTATCTAATAATAGTAATTCGTAATCAATACTGCCATTAATGTCATTTTTATTATCACCGTAGTCATCCTCTTCGTCAGCATCATCATCACTGTCATCACTTTTATCATTTTCGTTGTCGTTGCCATCATTATCGCTTTCTACGGGCGGGGTCTGCGCCAGTGTGGTTCACATTCGACTTTGTGTTCTTGTTGCTAATGTAAAAATAAAAAAAAACTATATGATTATGGTTTGTCTTGTGCAGTCTAGGAGTTCCTAGGCCACTATTTTGTATTCATCATCAAATCAGGTCCGAGATATGTACCATTTTTTTACGATCTATGTTAATTCAGTAACTAAGTATTTCCGGGAATAGGGCTCTTATACCGCAATAAACAATGAGATGTGACAATATGACACCTGTGAAAAGTTTTTCATATTTAACTTTTCGACTTTCAATTGACCTTGCTTTTTTGCATTGCAGTACACGTCAAGTCAATAGTGACGTCACCTCAAAATACTTACCAAAGAGAAAAAGAATTAAACGAATCTAATTGGTAATCGCATGAAATTATTATCTTAAATTATTGGCCTTTATTTTACGATAAAAAAAGTGGGACTCCTTATTTTTTAGGTATATCCCCTTCATTGAATAAGTAGTCACATGAAATACAAAAACAAATTATGCACTAAATTATTATTATTTATTATTATTATTTAATTAAACGACCCGACAATCATAAAATAATACTTAAATAACAGTTACTCGCATACGGTGCGTCCACCCATAATTACACGTAAAAAGTCAAATAAAATAATTTCTCTTATAAAATAGTATTTGGCTCCTTAGTGCCAACCAAATATAATTAAAAGACGCAACGTGGTACGACGTGACATCGTGCCACGATGCGACTTCGTCGTGTTGTGGAAATACATAAATTCAAAATCAACTTGTACCTAACCAGATTCAAGATGAAAATAGTAACAGTTTTCAATATCACGATATCGTATCGTGGCACGATGTCGCGTCGTGGTACGATGTGATGTCGTATCTTGTAATTGTGTTTCAGAATGGCCATGTGATGTTTATGTTTCCAGATTGACCGAGTATGGGAACATTCACCACATGCATTATTTAGTGCCATGGCAGTCTTCTGCAGCCTGCTGGTGCTGCTGACTCCAGAAACCCTCGGAGTCCCGTTGCCTGATACCATGGAAGATGCCGCCCTACTTGGCCAAAATCAGTTTACGTCGCTTACGGAACGGAAGAGAAGACTCACGATTAAAGAAGACCAGGGACCGGAAGACCCCTCTTTAAGGTTAAGCCTATTGATAGGCTAAACGTATCAGTTTGCTTACCAAAACATAAGGTAACCTTATAATATGGTTACCCTATCGATATAGTTAACTGTAACCTCAATAGAGTTAAGCCTCGAACTCTATCGCGATAGGGTTTGGAACTTACTTTATTGATGGATCATTATGAGCGGGGTTGGCAGGATGTCTACATTTTGCCGTTTTTTTACAGGGTGCGTCCCATGAGATATAACTACATAATATATAATTTCATATTAATAACGTTCACAAGATATAATAAACTTTTGCTATAACATCAAAATCAATATTTTTATTAGGAATAACGGTCAATTAGCATAACACTCATGTTGTAGAATGATTTTTTATATAACACTCAAATACTCTAAATTTAGTTGATATAACATACATAACGCATATCGATCATAGTATATACTTTCTTTTCGTATAATGATTAGAAAATATAATAGCGTATTATATACTAAATAGGTTATAACTGCTACCCCTATGCCCCTAAAATGGAACATGGGTCAAAAACCGAAAACTGTAGGTTAGGTTAGGTTTGTTTTATGACCATGGATAGCGGAGCGAGCAAAGCGAGCGGAGCGTCAAAATGCTTGATTGCATGGAGGTACCTACATTAAAATTTAACAGCGAACTATTGCATACGTATGTTCACAATTGATAATGGCAGATGAAATTTTGGTAAGTGCGATAAAATGGAATATGGGTCAAAAACCGAAAAATGTAGGTTAGGTTAGGTTTGTTTTATGACCATGGATAGCGGAGCGAGCGAAGCGAGCGGAGCGTCAAAATGCTTGCTTGTATGGAGGTATATTAAAATTTAACAGCAAACTATTGCATAAGGATGCACACAATTGATAATGGCAGATAAAATTCTGGCAAATACGAGTATACCGTCTGGAAGAACTGCGACAAAATGGAATGTGGGTCAAAAACCGAAAACTGTAGGTTAGGTTAGGTTTGTTTTATGACCATGGATAGCGGAGCGAGCGAAGCGAGCGTAGCGTCAAAATACTTGCTTGCATAGAGGTACATATATTAAAATTTTAAAGCGAACTATTGCATAAGTATGTACACAATTGATGTGCAGGCGGTTATTCTATACGAGCATTATGCATTTTGGTGTTAGATGTATTGAGTAATATACATTATAAATCTGAGATATTATGAACGTTATACGTTATGATCGTTATATACAATGATATTATACTTCAATAACGTTATACTTAACAGAAATAGATATTTTGATGTTATATCTAACGTTCGTTATACACCTTGAACGGTATACAAAACAAGCTTATACCATATGAGCGTATATAATATGAATATTATAGTATAAGTTCTTATATCTTATATTACTTACCCTTTTTTACATTTGTTTTGAGTAATATGGGTGTTGCTGACTAGTATCGATGGAATAAATACGTCATTACAATTGTTTTTTGTTATCCAAGGCTGCAAAGTTGTTATTTGGCGCAAGTGTTGAAATTGAAAGCTAAGCGGGCGAAGGGATCTAAGATAGAACCATGAGCGAAACGAATGGTCCAAAGATAGATTTTTGAGCGTAGCGAGGCTTTAAAAGACACGAGAAGCCAAATAATTTTGCAGCCGTGCGGAACACACAACTTTTCAGCTCACTACGGCGAGGAAAATGTGAGATGCAAGAAAAACAATTAAAATAATATAAAACTAATCATATTTAATTTTGCCCTCTATTTAACATATCACATTTAGGTAACAATAACACACTTAAATTCAAACCAAATAAACAACAGAAAATCACACATATATATAAAAAAAAAACAAATTTAAATGACTTGCGCGCTCGCGGATAAAATAGAATTTTGCATGCAGATTTCGCGCTATAAACGGAGGTTTTCCGAGCGAGTGAGGTGAAAAATATATTATCTGCATCAATGATTGTGTGTCTGCATGAATGAGTGACTGCTTGTTAATAATCATCATCATAATTTTAAGTGGCAGTACCACCGTGGCATAACCAACTCCTTGATTTCCCTATACGATATGACGTTTACCTTCTCTTTTATTTGTTTTATGTAGCTTATTTTTGGTCTTCCCCTGCCTCGCTTTCCTTTAACTTTTCCTTCGATGGTGTCGTATAAGGTGACCAAACAAATCATCGCTCTCCTCTTCTCTATGGTGTTCAAAAAATTCTTTTTTTCTGTCATTATTTTAAGAATTTCTTCATTCGTGACTTTTACTGTTGAACTAATTTTCTCTGTCCTGCGCCAACAGCAAATTTCAAAGGCTTCCATTACCTCCCTGTCCCTTTGCGTCATGATCCACACCAATATAAAGCTATGCTCCAAATAAAAGTTTTAACTAGTTTCTTTTTTGGTTTTCTGGGATATATTATAAATACAGTCATTAAATACTTTTTATTATTAAAAACCACCTTTGTTAAACCTCTTCTTGCTTTGATGTCTGGTGTACATCTTGAGTCTCCTATAATTATAAAAAAATAAAAATAAAAAACCATAACTAAGTGTAGAAAGCAGGCATGAGTCCAGCAATTTCTTTTTAAGATGTAGCGGTAAGGAGCTTTTCAGCACATTTGCCATAGACCAAACCTTGTTTCAAGTTTTCTTTACCCGTCTATCTACCTCTTTCACGTTGTTATCTGTACTGAAGGATATTTTTTGCCTAGGTAAATATTAGGGTGTTGCTTATATGGTGAAAAAAGGAAAAAAACTGAAATCTTAAAGTCTCACCCCCCCATTTTGTTCTACGACCCCTATTAACGGATGCTAGTTTTTTGCTTTTTTTTTAAACCAATTTTAGGGGTCGCTACCAGCTGTCAAAGTTTTGGAAAAACAATACAAACATGTTCAAATAAACTAATATAATTTACATACATTCTTATTAAAATTAATTAAAATTATGATAATTAAGTAAAAGAAAATTAAAATTTCAATTTTTATAATGCTAAAGTAGATTTTTTCGCATTAGGGTGCAGTGCACTCTAAACTCGACCGATTGCTTATCTTAACGCGGCCTGCCGGGGGGCGAGGGGTGTGTATCGATCAAGGGGGATTCCCAAGAAATCGACAAACGTTATAGAAGTAAAATAAATATAAAATAGTGACTGCCAAGCTTGTCATATTGAAACCTAAATTATGTTTTTTCCAAAACTTTATCAAGCGGTAGCGACCTTTAAAATTGATTTAAGAAAAAAAAAAAAAACTAGCATCCGTTAATCAGGGTACTAGAACATAATGGCGGGGTGAGACAATGACTTTTTGAAAGTTAATTTTTAAGCAACACCCTAATTTGCATATGGTAGTCATCATCTTCCAATTCTGAACTGATGATGGAAGGTACAACTCCTTAACCGTTAGGAGTTAGGAGATAATTCAAACGAGATGCATGCCTTAAAGACCTCCCTGATCACCATGCGAATCACTAAAAAGCGAAAAAAAATTTTTTTAACAAAAAAAGAACCGACTTCAGTAAAACTAAAAAGCCAAAAATAACCCGTTCAAGTACAGATTACATTTGACTCATACATTTCTAATAGCTTTTTCACATTTGCCTTTTCTGGATATGAAATACCACGTTTAACTAAAAAATCAATAAACTCGGCTTTTCTTGTGCCTTTCCTTGGATTTTTTTCTAGCTGGCGAGAATGGTAAGATGCATTGTCCATGACAATGACGCTGTTTTCTGGAATATTTGGCACGCCAGCTAATATTGAATGTACTACTACATTAGCAATAACAATAGGATTAAGTTGGGGCGGGTGAATTCTTTGTTAACTTTGCAAAACAAGTGCGGCAGGCGGTGTTACAAACGTTTTTGATACTTTCCCTCTGTTAACTTCCTTTTAATAATATTAGCAAATAGAAATACCACTCAGTTGTTTATTAAACTTCGAAGAGATTAGTTCAGTGGAGATAGCTATTACGTCTTTCGATATGTTTCGTCCTTGGGTGAAATCACCTTCCACTGTGCCATGTGAAAATAATCCGAATGTGTTCAACAAGCATCTAAGTCGTGATGCACGAATAATTCTCTTGAACGTTTATTTTAATTTAATTGCAGTTGTGAGTGAGAAAGGTGCTCTGAAAGAAACTTCCCGCTTGACAAAAGTGTCAATGCGAACGATACAGCGAATAATTTCAAATGGACCAATTACTTCCCCTCGGAAAAGAGCTAAAATAGCGTTTAACAAAATTGATAATTTTGTGATAGATAATAATTATAGTCAGAATAGTTCATGGTTTCTATGCTAATATAATAATTGCGTGCCGACACTAACCGAAATTTACAAAAAAGTGACTACGAGTGATTTGGGTTGAGACCCATTTGGGACGCCATACGGAGCGGACGCGTTGTCTTAGCCTCTCCCGATCCCGATCTGTATTAGCGTTGTAAAAACCCGGCCAAAACAATACAGTCACAAGACAAAGACAAGGCTTGACCAGATGTCCGCATGGCAGCCTGTTAAAGTTTAGCCGCGTGTCAAAGAATTCGCCGCGTTTTCACTGCTTCGGTTTCTCTATCATACTTAGCAAAGTAGAAGTTCTAGTGTTTGGTGCGTCTATATTACGCGGTCCTTCAGTGAGTGTTGATCAAGTGTGTGTGAATGAGAGTTCGCAGTGCCCCTTCGTGCGGTGCTCACACGTCCAGCATCCTTGCTGGGCCCGCCTAGGAGCCTAATTTGGTGAGAACGTTCCATTTCACTTTTTGCTGCCACTTGCAATTTTTTACTCCTTATTTTCTATTCATCTACCCCAGCCCCTACAAGAACTCTTGAGGAGGCCAAGAGATACGATCATAAGACTTTAGGCAAAGCCCGTACCAAGACAAAATCGGTATAAGTAGGCACGGCCATACAGTAACGCTCTGTAAGTTTTTTGCACGGAGGTAAAACCCAACGGTAATCACGCACGGTTTAAATTCTCTTACTTTTCTTCCCTTCCTTTAATCTCATCGGTTGAAACCCGACCACACTTCATGGACCTCCACATATAGACGAACGTAATACAAGACTTACCGAACACCAGCAAACCCAACCGCCGAATTTGGAAAGCAGCAGGATAATCCTATTTTAATTTTTATATTAATTCGTATCTAGGAGGCACCACACAACAGCAAACGTATCGCGAGTCGCTTAAAAATAGTCCACAAAACACTTATAATAATTATATTAGTTTTATATTAATTAAGGCTTAACCTAGTCTAATAGTTTGTATTAAAGTTAAGTAGTCTTAGATTGTTTTCCCTGCAATTCTTACTACCATTACTTAACCACAGTAGGTATATAACGCACCTCCTTTAATACATAAAGGAGGTGCGTTATATATACGTACTCCTAGTTAATACCAAAATATAATACTTCATCTCTCACCGTAAAAATAAACTAAGATATTACATACATATGTACTAATCTTAATTAAGGTTTAGTGACTTCGGCACACGATTGTTAAATTCTTCTCTTAGTAATAAGTGACGCGTTGGTCTCTTTATCTCACTCTGTTACGCTCGCAAGATTATTATAATATTATAAGATTATTATAATACCGAAACTATACTAAAAGTCCTGCTTTAAATCAACGAATAGCGGGCTGAAGTACACACATGATACCTATCTTTACCTGCAACTGTAGGAAACCTATAGCATAGTTTGGGTAACTGGTAAATGTTAACTGTTTGTCAATTATTATTTTGTTAGTGACTAAGCAAGGAAGAAGTGCAACATCTTGCAACGCTTTTACTTCCAAGAACAAAGAGGTCCCTTTTTTTCCAACGCCATTATAGGCCAGGTCACTTTGCAGCGAACACGTGCAGACATCGCGAGATACCTACCCCAACAAATAGCCTAGCCATTGCCAACAAAAAAAAAAGGGTTTACAAGTGCATTGCCGGCCCATCTGCGACACTAAACTCGACGGTTTTAACTTCGCACGATGGAAATTTTACCGATTCCCAAAGACGGCAATTGTCTGTATAGGGCGATAGCGAACCAATTGAACGCGGTGCGCAATACCGATTTCGATCATCGAGAGGTACGAGAATTGCTCGCTAATCACCTGTCCGCTGAGAGAAATAACAGCCAAATCCAAATGGCGCTCAATGGCAGTGTCTTAGACGTCAGGTCTCCCGGTGACAATACACCTCCCTCCGCGGAACAAATTGATGAATATATTAGGAACCAGTTCATAGACGGTTTCTGGGGAGGAGAAGAAATAATCTTAGCCGCTACCGGTTGCTTCACGGTAAATATCTATGTACACATGAATCATCAGCGACCACTACAATATAGGGCCCCCATATACGAATACCACAAAATGGCAAATCTTCACCTCTTCTACGGAAACCATCACTATGACTCCGTTCACTTCAACAGCCCTGACATCGAAACATCATTCATCCAACAATCCATCGCTGAACAAACCACGACGGATGATAAAACCAGCTACCCCTTATTCAACTCCCAACGGAGTATAAGCGAAGACTTCACACAAACTACTGACGCCTCTTCATCCCCCAGCCAGGCACATAATTCAAAAGAGTACTCACCAATAATCGCGCTGAACCCCTCCTACGATCAAAACGACTATGTCGACGTGACCGGCTCACGGTTACTAAGAGCCACCCCTACTGCTCCCCAAACGCTGACCCCACAACCCTGCACGGAAGTCTCAGTAGCTACTTGGAACGTAAGAGGCTGCGCCCCGCTACAAGACAAAACAAAAATTGACAGCGAACTCTCGAAGCGGAATATCACAATAGCGGGCTTACAAGAAACCCATCTAACAAGCGGAGAGCTCACCACCAACAACTATCGCTGGCTTTTAAACGGGGGCCGGAACGCAAAAGAGAAAAGAGGGGTAGCCATTCTAATAAGAAAAGATGCTCAATTTGAAATAGTCAGCACTATCCGAAAAGATAAAAACATAATCGGTACGCACCTAAAACTCTCAATAGCTAATAAGAATGGTCCCATTGAGCTTTTTATTGTCAATACCCACGTCCCAACCGGAGCCGCAACCTGTCTCGCCAAAATAGGCACGCTACTACGCCAAGCCCCCAAAAAGGCCTTCCCCATAATTCTAGGAGACTTCAATGCGCATATCGGGATCAAAGACGTAAACAATATAACCAAGCATGTATCTCCGAAAAATCTGCTACATACCGAGTCCAACTTTAATGGTAGCTTGCTTATCCATTTCCTACAAGAACATAACCTCTGCGCGAAAAATACCTGGGGCCGCCCTTCGTGCAAAGCGACATGGCAAGTTGGTTATCGAATATCCCAAATAGATCACATTTTAACCAGTCTTCATCGCCCTCTATTTTTCCAATCTATCCAAGGAATCCTCACTCAGTCCGTCAGCACTGACCACAAGCTAGTATGGGGCGTCGTCCGAAATTCCAGTTGGGACCACCCCATCGCCCGCAGATCCAATAGCAATGTCCCGAGAGAAGGACCCAAGAACAAACGACCGTTTAACGCCAAAGCAATTAATTACGAAGCTCTACAAAGTTCAGCCGTAGTAGAAGAGTTTCAAAAGGAAGTGAATCGTCTTCTAACTACCTGGGACATGAAATCACAAGGTCAGCGTGAGTCTGATAAGAATCCCACGTGGAGCGAACTTAATGAGATTCTCAGACAGGCATCTCATACGATTCCAACAAAGGCCATAGTGCGGTCACGGGACAGTAGATTAGCGCTCGCCTTCCTTCAACAATCACTGTTTTTGAAGAATAAATTTCCAGGTAACCCGAACTACGATACCAGGGTCAAAGCAGCGCGCAAGAGACTCCGTGACGCCCAAGAACAGGACTCCCATAAAGAGTGTACGCTCTTCTTTCGTAATCTCAGTAAAGCACACCGGGCAATGAGAATGAAGATCACCTACAGGTACCTAAGAAGATTCAAAACTGCATCTGCACAAAGATCTTCACCAAAACACTACATCCCAATGTCAAACTGGGTAAGAGAGTTGAAAAAAAGCGAAGGAAAACTACCTGAAACATTCACAGGCCAGAAGGATGAAGTGCCTACCGAAGATAGGCCCGACACGGACACGATAAACAGCATCATTAGGCGAATGAAGAACGGTACAGTTCCAGGCACAGACTAAATTGCGCCGGAGCTATACAAGGCAGCACCACCAGAGTTTATCGCAAGGGTCGCAAACGTAATGCAAGAAGCCTGGGCGAAAAATAAAATCCCAGAAGAATGGCTGCTGTCCAAACAAGTGCCAATACCTAAGAAATCATCGCCAAAAAATGTAGACGAGTATAGGAGGATATCTATCTGCAACGTCGGTTATCGTATCTACGCCAACTTCCTCCTTGAAAAATTAGACAAGGAAATTGAGGCACTAGGTAACTACCAAGCGGCCTTTTTAAATAATAGGTCCACCGATGACCACTTGTTTACCCTGCGAAGAGTCCTGGATGCCAATTGGAGGGAGGGAAAGAGACTTTTCGTAGTGGCCCTTGATATTGAAAAGGCTTTCGACAATGTAGATCTTGGGGCCTTAAGGGATATCCTTCTCAGCCGGACAAATGCCCCCCTGACAAACAGAATAGTGGCTGCGTGTATGAGAGAACGAACGTTTATTACCTGGTTCGGCCAAAACTCCGCGATAATCAACAATGGCAAAGGGGTTAAACAAGGCTGTCCACTATCACCACGCTTATTTACGATCCTCATGGATGATGTCCTGAGAACTCTGGAGGAAGAGGATGAGGCTGTTATTCTAAACCAGGATAAAGAAATCACTCTGCCACTAATCCTTTCCTTCGCGGACGATCTAATTATGATAGGTGACTGCATAACGACGCTTGACCGTCTTGTAACAAAACTGAAAGAACTGCTAACCACAGTAGGACTCACTATTAACGGAACAAAAACCAAGCTTATTGTGAGGGACCCCTTCGGTCCACCCGTTGCCGAACAGCAGCAGAGAATCCTTGGTGGCGTACCAATAAAGCCAATCGAGACCATAAGGTACCTGGGCTCGTACATTACTGCAACACACAACAGAAGAGCATCTATCAAGACAAGATGCGTAAAAGCGCTCCGTAACGCCAAAATCCTGACAAAATTCATACAAAAATACAAAATCGAGTGGAAAATCGCAAGATTAATGCACAAGATGGTTATCGCACCCTCCATGACATACGGCCTGAATGTCATGGCCCTTACAAAAGCGAATAGATCTCGGCTCAGGAAATATGAAAGGCACATAGTAAAAGAAATGTTGGGTGCATCAAAGGACCCTCCCAAAGGAAAAATCCATCAAATACTGGAAGGGAAAACCATCACAAAAACCATCAAAGTGCGGAGAATATCCTACTATGGTCATTTAACTAGACGTCCGAAACCACACCTGCTACACGCGGCACTGGACTACTTGGAGTCAAAGCGGAAGATTGGCAGACCGATCTTCACCTGGACTGACTCATTAAATCACGACATCACCCGGTACACGAACCGGAACCGAGCCTACTGGGAGCGCATTGCAAGGAATCGCGGCCTCGTCAAGAAGAAAGCAGAAAAAATATATAAAACTGTGGAAACGGACACGGAATCAGAAGAAGAAGGAACCAGCGTACAAGAAATAACGGCTTAACAAGACCAGCCTCTCCAAGAAAATATTCATCGTGCCGACAGGGCACTGTAATCGCAGTCAAACATCCTTTCTATATTTATTTACACACGTATCTGTATATTTTCCTTTCTGGCTCGATGCTAGTATTCTTGTCGGATCTCTCCCATCGGTCCTCATCCCGACTGCAAAGGAACCCACACTCCCAACCTGTAACTTCTGGCTCCCCGGTGCCTCGGATAGGAGGGCCAGTTGATCTTGCCGGAGCGGCAGAAGCCGGAGGGGAACTCGGGATGACCCGGATGCGTACCCTGCCACTGAACCGAAGGCTCCGGCCAGGTAATGTTAAGGTTTCTATACTACCCTGAACGACTTTTGGTACGGTGTCAGCATGCGCTTCTGAGCCTTCTCGCAGAGCTTCTCTGTCCCTCCTTCCCTTGCATGATCAACGCCTCCGCGTCCTTGCAGCAGAACTGCTGGCTGGGTGTAGTCACCGAAACGAAACGAAACGAAACGAAACGAAGTGACTACGAGTGATTTGGGTTTTGAATATTGTAGGACTACTCTGTGGAGTTTACTGAAGACTCTTGGTTTCACATACGGCAGACTCGATGACAGAAAAGTGATAATGCAGTCTCCCAGATTGTTACAGTCACGAGGAAAACGTTTGATTATACTGCACGCAGGAAGTGAAAATGGATGGATTCGAGGAGGTTTACTTATTTCATCCAAGTCAATGCCAAACTCGAGTGCCGATTACCACGAAGATATGGATTCTCAGCTATTCGAAAATTGGTTTCGTAATCAACTCTTGCCAAATATTTCAGAAAACAGCGTCATTGTCACGGACAATGCATCTTACCATTCTCGCCAGCTAGAAAAAATTCCAAGGAAAGGCACAAGAAAAGCCGAGATTATTGATTTTTTAGTTAAACGTGGTATTTCATATCCAGAAAAGGCAAATGTGAAAAAGCTATTAGAAATCGTATAAGGAGATAGTGTCATTACCAAAATTCATCATATTATTTATACTTCGGATCCGATTCTGTGGAAGAATTCTTACAATCACTGTAAGAAAGTAGAACAAGGATTTTTAAAAACACGATGCACTAACTTTATAATAAATGTTGGAAGTGACTCATCGGAAAATGAAATCGTAGAAAATAATTCTGAATCAGAAGAAATCAGTGAATAGTCATAACTTAAAAACCACATGTTTTGATTTATAACTTTAAAATAAATAAATAATTAAATTTTTTATTGTATTTTATTAAACAAGCCTGTACGTATCTTTTTTAAATATTCTATGTATATTTAAAATTAAGTATCAACACTGGTTGGTTTGTAACAAAATAGACAAGGTCGAAACGGCTCCTTTAAAAATGAATGAGCTCTATGGGTGTTTGGTTTATTACCCTTATTGTTTAGGTTCAAGTGGAAACACGCCAGCTAATATTGAATGTATTCTCTTTTTTCGAATGGCAGTTCGTTTCCGTTGTTGGTGCGTGTGGTCTTGTGTATAAATTTTCATAGAAACAAGTGGCTACTTCTAGGATGTCCGGCCTCTGTACCTCTTCGTTAAGTTTTGGAATCCATTTTTTGGTTATAAGTATTTAATTCATTTTGGGCTTGTTTTAAACTTCCTGATTTTATTAGATGTTTTTTTTTCTAAAGTTCTGATCTGTGCTTGATGAGTTGTTTTGTTCTGTCTGATATTATAGTTTTCTTTTTGTCTGTGTTTTATAAGAGATAGAGCGGATGCTGTCTTTGATTCCAGCCTCTATATCTTGTTGTAGTGATCTTGTGCTGGCTCGTTTATATTCGAGCACAACATATTTTCCCTTAATTCTGTTAGTTTTTCTAGATACATTGTTTTTTCTACATCTGTTTGTAGTGGTTTAGGAATGTATTTTTTTTAAATGTAACTCGCTTTTTCTTTGTTGCATCTATTTTCCACGTTTTTCTAACCAGACGATGGCCTGAAGGGTATTCTAGACTTAACATATCAATATTTTGAAATCTACTTTGTCATTTGGTAGTATAAAGTCGATTTCATCAGTTGATTTTTTGTCAGGGTCCATCGTTTTTTATCTTTTTTTTATGAAAAGTGTATATATGATGTGTAATTTGTTCTCTAGGGCAAATTGTATACGACGTTCACCTCTGTTTTTTTTTTTTTTTTTTTTTATTTTTTTTTATTCAAAATAGCCATGCATTTAACCTCGATTGCACCTGATGTTAAGTGACAATAAGGCCTAAGATGGAGCATGCTTGGCTAGAAGATGCCTATTCACTCTCGACTTGAAGAGATCCAAGTTATATTTTTCAGGAAACAGGTGCGCAGGAAGAGAGTTCCATTCCTTAGCTGTCCTCATAAGGAAAGTAGACGCAAAGCGTTTCGTACGAATCAGTGGTATATCGACAACATAAGGGTGGAATCCAAGTCCGCGCCGAGTACTGTATTGTCTGAACGGAGACGGTGGAATTAATTCATGCAGTCCTAGTGCACACTCACCAAAGTGTATCCGGTAGAAAACCGATAAACAGGCGACTTTCCTGCGGTGTTCGAGGTTTTGCAGCTTTTCCTGAACTAAGGCAGGGTCGCCAATGAGCTTCTTCGCACGTTTGTCAATTGAATCCAAGGCGGCCAGTTGGTATTTGGCGGACCCATCCCAAAGATGGCAGCAGTACTCCATGCATGATCGGACTTGCGCCTGATATAATTGAAGCAGCTGTCTCGGCGTGAAGTACCGCCTCACCTTAGATAGGATCCCAAGTTTTTTTGCTGCAGTTGTAGCCAAGGATTCAATGTATTGGCCGAAGTTCAGGTTGGATGATAAGGTCATCCCAAGAAGCTCTAGGTGGTCTGAAATCGGAACGGATACACCTTGGAAAGTGGGAGTCAGGTCAAAGGGACTCCGTTTAGCGGAAAACAGACACGCCTGAGTCTTGGTGGCATTGAATCCAACTAAATTGGCATCTCCCCATTCGGACACTGCCACGAGAGTTTGGTTCAATCGATCCACCATCGCCTCTCGACAAGACTGGATTTCGTCCCTCTTGGAATTTGCGCTGGATGTGTATCTGTCAACAACTGTGCTGTCATCAGCATACCCATAGGTACCGGGCATAAGCATGTCGTTAATATGCAGCAGAAAGAGAGTTGCAGACAGAACAGACCCCTGAGGAACACCGGCGTCAATAGCCCTGGGATCCGAAGTGTAGCCATCAAGGACTACTCGGATCGAACGCTCACTCAGGAAATCAGCAATCCATTTGCAGAGACCTTCAGGGACCCCATACGCTGGAAGCTTTCCCACCAGGCTTGTGTGCCAGACCCTGTCAAAGGCTTTTGAAATATCGAGAGACACGGCGAGAGCCTCCCCGTGTCTCTCGATCGCCTCGCTCCATAGATGAGTGACATACACAAGAAGATCCCCAGTTGATCGCCCCGGACGGAATCCAAACTGGCAATCACTGAGCAACTCGTTCACTTCCAGGTATGCAAGGAGGCGTTTGTTCAGTACACGCTCCATAGTCTTACAGAGTATGGAGGTTACGGAAATTGGTCGGTAATTGACAGGGTCAGCCCGGCTTCCTTTCTTGGGGACAGGCTGCACATGTGCAAGCTTCCAAGACGTCGGGACAACTCCAGTCTCAAGTGAGAGACGGTACAGGCGTGTTAAGACCGGAGACAACTCAGCCGCACAGTTCCGCAAAACAACAGCAGGAATTCCGTCGGGACCACTAGCTTTATTCACATCAAGACTCCGCATGATTGCAAGAACCTCCTTCTGGCGTATGCGGATTGGCTCCATGGTGGTTCCTACATGCGGCAGTATAGGTGGGCAACTACCTGCGGCGTCCAGATGCGAATTTTCCGCAAATAGAGAAGCAAATAGATTTGCTTTCTCCTCCGCTGTATGTGCTAGAGATCCGTCAGGCTTTAGCAGGGGTGGCAACGAAGAGCGACAGAAGTTGGCTTCGACCGCTTTAGCCAGGGACCAGAATGCCTTACTCCCAGGTGGATATGAGGCAAGTTTGGTCCCAATGCGGCGTATATGATCGAAGCGTGCCTTGCGTAGCTGTTTTTTGCAGGATTTGGCGGCTTTATTAAATGCTTTTTTCAGCTGGGAAGTATTCGAAGCTTTACGCCTTCGAGCATCAGCCCATGCACGGTAAGCTGACTCTTTAAGTGCCTCCGCACGATCACAGTCAGCATTATACCATGGGCGTGCTGCATAACCAGTCGAAACGTCTGAATATGGAATGAAATACTCCATACCCTGCCGAATGACGTCGGTTACATTGTTAGCGCAGCTTGACGAATCCCCCGAAGAGAAGCAGACCTCGCGCCAAGGGTAGGATGCAAAAAAGTGACGCATCTCGTCCCAATCTGCTGACTTGTATCGCCACACCCGTCTTTTACCACTAGGGCCCTGATCAGGTGGGGAACAGACGGACACAGCTTTCACCAGACAGTGATCGGAGGTACCCAAAGGGGAAGCTACAGTCACGGAGTACTGATCTGGAACTGTAGTCAGCAGAAGGTCCATTTCTGGTTCTTAGTCCAAACTTTCCCGAAATCAGTGACTCGTCCGGTTTTGGCTTCCCTATTTTGCAATTAAAGTCACCCAAAAATATTTTATATGCTTTTGATGCACCTTTTTATAAACCTTCATTTGCTGTGAGACTATATTATAAACACTACACGAATATAACACTTTTCACCATGAAATGTTTGTTTAAATGGAAGCAGAGATATTATAGAGTCGAAGTTGACAGTTTCAGGCGTACCTACTTCTGCTATAATTACGCTGCCTAAATATTTACAAACTATTTACGTCTTGAACAGGAGTATTTTCTATTGTTATAATCTGATTGGTGTGTAGTCCTGTTTTTGATGCAGTTAAAACTTTGGTTTAAATTATATTTATTTTAAGTGAGATGAAATCGTCGATAGTTGTCAGTCTACTTCGATGCGACAAGTCGCTGCATTCGACTACATTATGTTATTTTAGTTCTTTAACCCTTTGGGTTCCTGGTAGTCTTGCACTTATATGTCGTACGGATGATTTAGAGACATATTTAAAACTTAAACAAAATAGTCGCTGGCGTTTGCTTAAATATCGGGCATTTGATGACTGAGAGGTCCCCTGTAGCAGAATGTATATTCCAACTAGGGGCTTAGAATATTTGATGGAGACTCATTTCGACATTTAATCTGTATGAGATATTTTTTTTTGGTGTGTAATTAATAATAATAATAGTTCTTAGAACAAACAATGGTATAACTTTCATAATATCGAACAACATATGATATAAGTTTAAGACATCGAATCGATCAATTGATAGAATTATCATTTCGTAGACAATCAGTTCATATATTTTTTCATTTCTTGTTTCGTCTACTGAACACTTAATAATGAGCACTTAATATAATCAACATATAATAGAATAAACAAATAGCATAATATGCACAGTAATAGAAAGTTACGTAAATAATAAGTAGTAGAAATCTAATTATGCATACGCGTATTCTAGGATATCATATGAACTGGTACTCTGTGGAAATTGCCGGGACATTGATAAAATATTTGTCATCCAAAAAAGGTGTATCCGTATATTGGCAAACATAGACCAAATGGAATCTTGTAAGTCCCATTTTATTAAACTTCGGATATGTAACATCTATGTATATACATACTTGAAACATGACAATTTGTCAAGAAATACATTGACCTATTTTTGCCTAAAACGCTAGTAAAAAGAAACGTTCGGAACTTAAATAAACTAAACCACCATTTTGCAAATTAAAATTAATTTCAAACAGCCCACATTATATGCTAATAAAAATATATAATCATATCCCAAACACTATAAAAAACATCACACGGATAGAGCAATTTAATAAACATTTTAAAAATGTTAAATCGGCAAATGTTTCTACAGTCTGGACGAATTTTTTAATGAACAATAAATTGAATATGCTTCGATAGCTCTTGCCCTAAATATAATTTGTACTTTTTGAGATGTATTGATGTGTTAATGTTTATTATTTGAAATTTAAATTGTTGTGTATATTTAAAATATAATGTTAGTCCTCTTATGTTGCAGTGCCCTTGCAGGGTGTCACATGTATACCTTCCAAATTATTCCATCAAAATTATGTAATTTTATATGAAATAAATGTTTGACTTTGACTTTGTTTGACTTTGAATCGCAACTGCTTACGCCTGTGCGAATATATTAGCAAAGGGGTTAATGAGCAATCAATGGACTAAAAATATGTACCCGTCGTCGTTGGGCCGAGGTGGGGTATAATATGAGTAATTATCGGCTATATTACGGTGATATTTTCGTGATATAGCCCATATAATTTTTTGCTATACGAGCCACATGAAGTTGAGATTTAAAGTTAAAAAGCGCACAACGCTTAAGAGGCCTTATTCCGTTATTTTTTTTTTTCATATTATGACAAATATATCGATAATTTTAAACAACTTTTTGTTCTAGATAGTGCAGTGCAGTTTCATGCTTTCATTGCGTGCAGTCGAAAATGACTTGAAAGAAAACCAGTTTTCTGCGTGAATTATGTCAATTTCGAGTAGTTTTTGAAACAAAAATTATCAATGAAATATACATACTATGATTTTCAAATATATACCAAATAATCGCAATGGTCCTGTTCTAAGTAGTAACATTGATAATATATTAAGAATCAATCAGCATTTTGGAACGGATAAGGAGCCTTAAGGGGATTATGTTTTTAGAAACAAGAAATTCAGTTCCAGTGTAGGTTCTCAGAGAGCGGAAGTAGAATGCCTGACTTAATCTCACCCTGCATTAGAAAGAAAGTATAAACCTACTAAACTAACTCCAAAACCCAAAAGAAAAAGATATATTTAGCATATACATAAGTACTAAGGATACAAAAAAATAAGGAGAGTAGAATTTTGAGCGGTAGAAAGACTTGGCATATTTATCAAAAACATGATGTTTCCTCACATTAAAAGAAGGATATACCAGCGAGTCCAAACTTTGTAAGGCAAGTCCAATATATATGTACGAACTTTTTATAAACATACCTTTCAGATGTAAAATTCAAGGATGTAAAGACAATGAAGACTTTTTTCCTCCGTGGCTTGAAGACGCAGACCTTTGAAGGGTGTCATCGATTTGCTCCAACTCGTGGAATAGCTCCATTATGGGTTGTAAACTTGTCACCTGTCTTTGTTTAACAAGAGCTCCATAGCTCAATGCACTGAGTACGTCTATCAACATCAAAACTCTGTAATTATCTATGTATTTAAGTAATGTGTTGTGCTCTTTTAAGTATAGGGGCAAATATTTGTGTGACGAATTCGAATATTTGTTCTTGGGTCATGGATGTTATCTCTGTATGTATTTGTATATCATCGTCTAGTACCAATAGTACAAGTTTAGCTTAGTTTGGGACTAGGTCGATTTGTGTATGATTGTCCCATAATATTTATTTATTTATATTTATATTTACTTCACTTAGCTTCTCTCAGAACGTACACTTCTGTAGCAGAACTTCGAAATATTATACAAATATACTCTATGACTTCGACACGCAACTCTTTCCCGTCGCACATTACGGAGATGTCACGACTTTCGGCGGCAAGCGGGGCTGCGAGCGTTTAGCGAGAGATCCAAACGCGGCGGCCATACGAGTGAGCGAGACACATGCACCGCGGACTGCTGCCGCTCGCCGCTAAGACCGAAGTCGTGGCCGGGCCGTTGAGTAAGGAGCGTTTTCAGCGCTCGGTGGGTAAGTACTATCATTTCTAACTGTTAGCGTTCTTATGAATCCCATACTTATAGACATTTAATCTCCAGAAAACGTAGGAATCAGATATTATAAAAGTTGGTTACAAGCCTATTTTCTAATTTCATTTTGTGTTCAAGGCTAGTTTAATAAAAAAAAGGACGGGTTGCACTCCGGGAGTGCCGGCAGAAGTGAAAACTTCGATTTTATTATATCTCACTGACACTTGATTTCTATTTGAATCTCTATTTCTTACTAATGTATGTTTATGATTACGCTTCACCATCTGTCACTTACAACATTTTGTTGTTCGAAGGCCCCCTTTCTTTGAAACAGACACGGTTGCTAGGTTATAGAAATAATCCTTTTGCTTGAGCGAATCCACTTAGCTTTGTACCCGATGAACAATACTCATTATCTGTATTGTTAGCTGTGGCCACAACTGCCACTTCAAAATGTAAGGCGTTATAAGTGCAAATTACTTTTACAGTAAATTAGTTTTTAAGTCAAACGAAATAAGGTTTACTCTTAAACAAAGAGAACAGAGATGTTGGTCACTTCATTGTCATTATAAGCATCGATAGGAACTTCACTACTCTTTCACTTACGAAGTGACCAACATCTGTGTTCTCTTTGTTTAAGAGTAAACCTTATTTCGTTTGATTTAAAGACTAATTTAGTGTAAAAGTAATTTGCACTTATAACGCCTTACTTTTCGAAGTGGCAGCTGCGGCCACCGTTAACAATACAGATAATGAGTATTGTTCATCGGGTACAAAGCTAATGGGAATCGCTTAAGAAATGGGCTTCGAACTATACCGACTGACTGTTATCTGTCGCGCGGATCTGTCGCGAGTTTAACATTTTTTACCCATCTAAAAATTACCAAGCGCCGCTAAAGAAGTTTTCACTTCAAAAACATATAAACCATTTTTTGAAACTAGCCTTAAACACAAGTTTGACAATGAATTAACGAAACTGGTTTCATTTACTAGTTGAAGATTATATTACTTCTTCCGATTTGTTCACTCGGCTATGGTTAAAGCTAAAAATGCCAGCTTTTCTTTTTACATTTGTGACAGTGTTTATTAAAATGAATGTCCCACTGTTCCGGTTTCCATAAAGACGCGTAGACAGTTAATTGGTATAAATATGCAAGCAAAATTCATCTCTATTTAAACCCGAACAATGGGACATTTAGGGGAAAGTAGTACGAGATGATCCCCTTAAGCGGGAATGACCATACAATCTACAGTTTTCCATGCATTCCAAAAATGTTGGCACTAATTACTAGCCAATTTATCGATCTAACTTTCCTCATACTCAAAACAATAAATTAGTTTAGATTTCATGGAAATATTGTCGTTTTTCCAAAACCTTACGAAGTAATCATCTTGTACACCCCGGTGTACAAGATGATTCCCATGGTAAGGGTAAGATGATCCCTATGATCATCTTACCCCCTATTGAGAATTAACAACTGTTTATGAAAATTAAGAGGTGTTAAAAAATAAAATTACGCAGAAATCATAGAACGTATTTATTGAAAATAATTAAAGGATCTAGACTATGGTCTATAAACTGATATAAATATCAGGCAGACGAGTTTTGTCGTCATGAACAAAAAAACAAACATAATTCAGTCTTCTGAGATAGATTAGCAATTATAACAGTCATAAACCATTTTTCACAGCCTCAAGAGCGGCCTTCATAGATTCTTCAGACCACTGACCGCGTGTGGTCTTCCTTTTGTAATTACGCGGCATTTATCTGCAATAGAAATATTTAATTCCCATAACCAATTTGAAGATAGAAACACATACAGACAAGCAAACAGACAGATATACTGGCTAATAAAATAGTAAAAACATTTTTTATTATATATTTAAAAAAAAGTTTCGTTCATATTGTAAAGATCATCTATTCCATATGTACAAGATGATCCCCGGGGATCATCTAGTACACATGGAATGGGATCATCTCGCCCCAAATCAAACTTTTTTTACAATGTCACCAAACATAACCTCCAAGCACGAGGCTATGTTTCCGTTGCCTAAAAACCAAAATTAGGCATATTAGAAAGCCACAAACATAACAGTCATTGCAATTAACAGCATACAATAAAAGTAACATAAGCTCAAAGTCAGCCTTACCTTAGATTAAGCACACACAATTTTTATTTTTTTACGTAAAAGACGCTGTGTCTCACGCACCGCTATTACACTTTGACTGAGGCGGGGGGGTGTTTGGAGCTACAGTTTGGCATATAAACGTACTAGATGGCGTTAGCAGTTTTCACACAATCGCAAATGATCATCTTACCCCGAGGGATCAACTCGTACTACTTTCCCCTATACGTTGGTTAGTAAGCTATGCAAAAAAATTGTGTCAATAAACCAATACCGAGTCATCATCACATATTTAAGTGCTAGGCTCTTGTCGGTGGAGTAATTTCCAGCTTATTCTACATTCCTCGTTTACTTTTACTTCTTCATATAGGTAGAAACTTTTTTTTTTCTTTTATTTGCTCCATTTATGTCCTTTTTGGTCTTTCCCTTTCCCTTTTCCTTTTCCCTTCTATTTTTCCTTCTGTTATAGTCTTATTGTAACTATCGTGACGCAAGTCAAGAGATGACCTAAAATTTTTTCTCTCCTGTTCTCAATTATTTTCAATAAAAATCTTTTTTTAGGGTTCCGTACCTAAACGGTGAAAACGGAACCCTATTAGAAAGAAAGAAAGAAATACATTTATTCGTGACGTGCAACAAAACATAATTACATAAAAGGTGTGACAGAAATAGGAAAATAAAATAAAACAATAAGTAACTATATTCTTATGGCTGTGCCACGAAAAGGTCCCACCTCAGCAAGATGCTAGCTCGAGAGCCAGCGCTGATCTTCCGGTGGGACCATATTACTGAGACTTCGCTGTCAGTCCGTCCGTCCATCCGTCCGTCCGTCCGTCCGTTTGTCACCAGGCTGTATCTCAAGAACGGTGATAGCTAGACAGTTGAAATTTTCACAGATGATGTATTTCTATTGCCCCTCTAACAACAAATACTAAAAATAAAATAAAATAAATATTTAAGGGGGCTCCCATACAACAAACTTACAGATAATGGTACGGAACCCTTCGTGCGCGAGTCCCACTCCACTTGGCCAATATTTTTCTTTAACTATATTTAAAACTTACAATACAATACAATAATTACAATACCGAGTAACGAGATAATAACCATATGGCACCTGTGGCGTGACGTGACAAATAAAGTGCCTCGGCCAAGTTGAGGTAAAGGCACATTACCGCAGCGGTAATAAGCAAGTTTTTCTAAAACTTACACAAATTAAATAATAATAATTGAAAAGAAGATTTTTTGATAAATAAAAATTATTAAGGGACAATCTTACACAAATCGACCTAGTCCCAAACTGAGCAAAGCTTTTACTATGGGTACTAGACGACGATATACATTAAATATAATTTTCACCTCACCAGCTCAAACATGGCGATTTTGCTGTCAGATAACAGTGAACAAAATGCGATTATGTTTCGAGCGTGAGTAGAAAGTAGCTTTTTAATTTTTTCAATATCTGACCACGAATTGTCATTCTTCAGCCAAAGGTTAATTATACAATTCTAATCATTTGAATCTCGATGCACTCTGTTTCTTTCATATGTATATAAAAGAGAGGGATAGAAACTTATCAATTTGAAATTCGATTTTCGAATCCGACCTCGATTGAGAACAGTTCGGATACGCGTTATACCAAAAAATTCATTAAAAACACCCGAATAAGTTTTAATTGCAACGTATTTTTTTTCTTTATTATATTTTTATTTAACGACCGAATATTAAAATGATTGTGTCTTTTATATAAAACAATTGATCATTGCTCAAATATAATAAGATTTTTCACCTTATTACTTATTGTAAATTATATTTACTTATTGTAAAATATAATTTATAATTTCGCCATTTATCATAGATGCATATTCGAAACGTACCTTAAAAAATATCGAGTTCATTATTGTAATTGTTATTTTCTTTTGCATATATTTTGTTTGGTGTTTTAGGAGTAAAAATATTAATCAATGTATAAACAAAATCTCGTAATATAATAATGTATTTATAAATAAACACGTCATGTATCTGCTAAATCTTCCAATTTGATCAAATAATGACAATAACCGTGTTGGTTGGTTGATTATAATTTCAATTAAATTATATTGTTATTCCTTTTTAAGCAGCACTTATCTATTTTCTGATTAATAATATTATTGAAATCAGCAACAAAGACTATAAACATACGTTGGAAGAAAAAACACAAAATGTCGAATATGTTCTCGCTGATGAGTTGAAAAGTTGTGTGTGCTACACGAGAGCAAAGTTTTTTGCATCTCGTGCTGTTGAGTCCCTCGCTACACTCAGGATTCTAACGTAGAATCCTTCGCTTGCTCGGGACTCAAAATCAGCACTCATAACAAAAAACAACTTTGCTCTCTTGTTGCACAAATAACTATTGTTAGTTTTTGCGTGGTTTACATTATATAGAGTAATTTATAACCACGAATAAAAGTAAAATCAATGATAACATCAGTAACTACTGCTACTGTTGCATTCAATGATTCTTCAACAAACTATCATTGAGCGCAACTATTCAACGCAAATTATTCCATCTATCAGTTCTCAGTGGCGCCGCTGCAGAGTATATTCCCCAGCGGCGCCACAATCATAGAACATTATTTCGTTCCCTGGTACAGGTACAGCCAAAAACATCATACGTACATGGTGTACGTTCAACGTACATCATTTCTCCGTATAATTCATTGATTTTTCATTATGGTGGCCACAGAGCAGCACACACAACTTAACATTCCTAGAAATATATATAACCTAATAACAAAAAAGAGAGCTAGGCTAAAAACCGTCCGGCGTCCCTCCCGATGCAAAGGTGCCCATCACGCTCGCCGCGTTGCCACGTTGAATCGCGATAGACAACCTTTGCATCAAGAAGGACCCGGAACGAGGGTCGAGACCTGCCTGTGCAAAGCGCCGCCCCACCTTCATTAAAAAGGTTTTACCCTCCGCACAATTGAGAATCTATTGGGTTTCCAATGAATACACACATTACACTCACACAACACAGCACCCACACACACACATGCATCACACATACACGATAGCGCAACTCATTGTTTTATTATATGGTATACTTAGAGTAGTAAATACTTATTTTCTTGTTATTGTTATTGCTCTTTCATTGTTATTTATAGGTAGACTTATTTATAGGCATTTGTGAGGTGATAAATAAATACATTATTGTTATTATCTCTTTTATTTATCTTTCATCTTAGGCTAGGTTTTTTACAATATTTGTATATAAAAAGAAAAATACAGCAAACAAATTACAAAATATACATACATATACATTATAAAAAACCTAACCTTATTTATTTTAAAGCTTAGATTAGGTTTTTTACAATAAAGGTATATCAAAAGTAAAATACAAAAAGAAAGTACAAAATATAAATACATTATAAAAAAACCTATCCTAGGGTGCTGCCGGCAGCGGGGCAGGGCCCAGACTACCGGTGGTTAGGGCTGCAGAGAGAGGATCCTCCTGACGATGCGCGCCGTGTCCAGGAGTACCGCCTTCTGAATCTGACCCTTCATCGAGCCATCTAGCGAGAGTCTCTTAAGGTTGTTGAGTTTCTTCGCTATAAGACCGTTCGCCGAAACGACTATCGGGACAATGATCGTCGAATCAGCATTCCACATGGCGGTCACCTCGTGAGCCAAGTCAAGGTACTTGCTGAGTTTGTCCTTCTCGGCCTTCTCGAGGTTCTCGTCATGCGGGATGGTAATGTCGACGAGCACTGCCTGGCGATTGGATCGATCTACCGATACGATATCAGGCATATTGGCTACAATAGTCCTGTCCGTGATGATAGATCGATACCAAAAGAGCGTGGCACGACCATTCTCAAGAACTGGCATCGGTGCGTACTTATAGTAGAGCAAGTTGCTGGTGAATGATCCTGGCTACTTGGTTATGTCTGTGCAAGTACTCGCCGTTAGCTAGATGAGAACAGCTAGTGTTTGTTTCTTATCTGAAACGTTTGGGCAAAATTTCAGTCCGAAAGAATTTTATTCCTGTAACCCGTAATATTTTCAGGATTTTGAAAACATCGTTTTTTAAAAAAACCCATTAGGTTGTGCACGTTTTTTTATAATTATTGTATTTAAAGAATAGGCTAGTTGACTCATGTCAAATTGTAATAAACTAATGTTTATTCCGTATAGTATTTAGCAAAGGAAACCTAAATATATATTTTTCAATTCTAAAAGTGAAAGATGGCTGAAAAAATTGAATTTGAAAATATAGTTTTTAATCTGTATTTTGAAATGCTTAAAACGCTGTCCGCCTTATGATAGTGACGTCATCGATCATGTAAACAAAACTGAAGGTCTACTTTGACGACTTCGAATAGTGCCGTCCCTCTCGATCTCCTGTCAAAGTATATTGGAGTGAGCGGAATAGCACTATACGACTGTCAAATTTCGAATATTTACAGGTTTGACGACTTCGAATAGTGCCGTCCCTCTCGATCTCCTGTCAAAGTATATTGGAGTGAGCGGAATAGCACTATACGACGGTCGAATTTCGAATATTTACAGGTAATTGTACGTCACGCCACAGATTAGCAAAAGGGAAAAATGGCGGACGGCGTTTTTGACTGTTCATGAAATTTTTAATTTTTAATTGATAAAATTTAGCTTTCTATCTTTCACAAAAAATATAGGTGACAATTTTTTAGAGCTAGTGAGATAATTATTAACCATTTCATAGTTATTTGTGCAACAAGAGAGCAAAGTTGTTTTTTGTTATGAGTGCTGATTTTGAGTCCCGAGCAAGCGAAGGATTCTACGTTTGAATCACGAGCGTAGCGAGTGATTCTATGTTAGAATCCTGAGTGTAGCGAGGGACTCAACAGCACGAGATGCAAAAAACTTTGCTTTCGTGTAGCACACACAACTTCTCACCTCATCAGCGAGAACATATTCGACATTTTGTGTTTTTTTTGCCAAAGTATATGTATAGTCTTTGTTGCTGATTTCAATACTCTTATTAATCAGAAAATAGATAAGTGCTGCTTAAAAAGGAATAACAATATAATTTAATTGAAATTACAATCAACCAACCAACACGGTTATTGTAATTATTTGATCAAATTGGAAGATTTAGCAGATACATGACGTATTTATTTATAAAATAAATACATTATTATATTACGAGATTTTGTTTATACATTGATTAATATTTTTACTCCTAAAACACGAAACAAAATATATGCAAAAGAAAATAACAATTACACTATGAACTCGATATTTTTTAAGGTACGTTTCGAATATGCATCTATGATAAATGGCGAAATTATAAATTATATTTTACAATAAGTAAATATAATTTACAATAAGTAATAATAAGGTGAAAAATCTTATTATATTTGAGCAATGATCAATTGTTTTATATAAAAGGCACAATCATTTTAATATTCGGTCGTTAAATAAAAATATAATAAAGAAAAAAAAATACGTTGCAATTAAAACTTTTTCGGGTGTTTTTAATGAATTTTTTGGTATAACGCGTATCCGAACTGTTCTCAATCGAGGTCGGATTCGAAAATCGAATTTCAAATTGATAAGTTTATATCCCTCATTTTTTTTTTATACATATGAAAGAAACAGAGTGCATCGAGATTCAAATGATTAGAATTTTATAATTAACCTTTGGCTGAAGAATGACAATTCGTGGTCAGATATTGAAAAAATTAAAAAGCTACTTTCTACTCACGCTCGAAACAAAATCGCATTTTGTTCACTGTTATCTGACAGCAAAATCGCCATGTTTAACTGTGGTGAGGTGAAAAATATATTACAAAACTGGGTCTACTAGCCTATTAACAGTATTGAAAAAAAAAAGGCTATCGGGCAAATTAAAATTTGGCGAAACGTTACAGATGAGAGAGGTAACCGGTACATTCACCTTGAATGACAAAATGCAAATGATAGTAACACCTGGCAATAAGATATTCATATTAAAATTTTACTGAATATCGACTTCACTTCAGTAGTCACTGCTTCCTAGTAGATGATGTGTCTATATCTTACTGTGTATTTTTTCTATCGGCCTTTAGGTGAATACTCTTAATCTAAAGTGGGGGCTGATAACGTATTGTGTAAAATTACTCAAGCATAAAGTGAAGTAAATACCTATTAAAAATGGCTGTAGGAAACGGGTTAAATGATTCTAATAAAGATCCTAGGGTAGACCTGGACAAAATATTAGCGGTAGAAATAGGGGAAGGAAGGTATCAACTCAAGGCAATCGCAATGTGTGGAGTGCTTGCATTATTAATGGGAATGACATTACATGACTTTGTTTTCTTTGCTGAAAGAGTAAAGACTAGGTAAGTATCACATACATATTTATTACAATGACAAAGGTCAATATTAGATTAGATTGATATTACATTAATATATTACATTAATGTGGTCATATGGCCACTTGGCTAATACCATGGCGATAAATGCGTGATCTAGCCGTTAAGGATCTAGAGCATATCGCTAATGCCTTGATCACACGTACCGAGTAAACGGGCGAGACAGTGCTCTGTCTCGCCCGTTTGTCTTGTGTGTGACAGGGACGAGAGCACTGTCTCGCCCACTGTCTCGGTACGTGTGATCAAGGCATAAAGTAGGCATGTAACCCAAGAAAGGTTTGGTTTACTTGAGATGTATGGACGTAAGTAAAACAACGGATGCGTGCAACTGCTGATTTATTGTTGGTTTAGGCGGGTGACAAATAATGAACACAAGCGCGTTAACGTGTAGCTAGGTACATATATATCATTACTCCATACCAATGACCACTTACATGTGACATCATAGGTTGCGCACCAATATTTGTATGGAGACAATAAGTAATTATAAGAATCAGAATCAGAATATTATTTATTGCCTTAAAAACTTATCCTAAGAATTACATTGCTAGTAACTAAAAAAAACAATACAAAACAGAATAAAGTGAGGCAATGGGTCTCAGTCTCAGCATGTGCTAGGTCAGTAAAGCCCAGCGCTGGTTTTCAGACTAAGCCCGGAGATTAAGTCGGCTGCTGAATTGTTGACAGTTCAAAAAAAAAAAAAAAAAATGTATAATATGACAAAAAAACAATAATAATAACAACGTGATGCAAACAACTATAATAATAAAATACTAAAATAATGTAAATTAAATTACAATAACACCAGCATGGAGGTTTGTGAGTGTGTGTGAATGTATGTATTAGTGGATGTGTTTGTCTTTGAGTTGTATATGTGTAAAATATTTGTGTGTGCAAAAAAAAAAGGAAAGAAAATGCCGATATATAACCGATTTATAACCGAACCGTTCGCTTAGGTGGAGTCGTCGCACTCCGGTCAGTGGATCACGATTCTGTTTACAGTTACACGTTGGCCGTCACAATACTGAAATTATTAAGTAGTCCACGACAAAATAATCATTTTTCAGATGTAAAATTGAAGAGTGTGAAGACCAAGATCTCAACAGCCTTTCTCCTCCGTGGCTTGCAGACGCCGTGCCAGCGATTGGCAAAATCTTTGACAGTTGTCACCGTTTTGCTCTTTCCAACGCGAGGAATAGCTCCGTAGGTGGTTGTCACCCGTCTCTGTTTAACAAGAGCTCTGTCGTTGAGTGCACTGAGTACGTTTATCAACATAAAAACACTGCTGTATATGAGGTACGATTTTTTTTTTTTTTATTAGAAAAGATACATACCACTTACAGAGTACAGATACAGACTAGTCCAATGCGTGCTCTAAGTCTGTAGAAGTCTATTTTTCTATAATTCTTTTATTCCAGATATATTTTCTATAATTCCAGATTCCATATATGGCAAATTTCAGATATCTGGAATTATAGAATAATAGACATGAGATATCGGACAATTTTAATTAATACTTATATTCAGCCTTCGTACTTTTCATGGCACTGTAGGACGCTAAAGTGGTATGGAGCCGACAGTAACATTAAAATTTAAATCTTACTCATAAGAGTATTTAATAAAAAAAATATATAGTCAAGGACAGAGATGTGATATAGACTTGTATCACAGATTAATAATATGTAGCTAGCTAGCAGGTCGATATAAAGTCTTGATTTGAGTTTCCTTGTTTAGGCATTAATTCTCTTAATTGTCAACATTTAAAATTTTCAAATAGTGTTAAGTTTTAAACTAAATTCATAACTTTATTATCACAGAACCCAAATAAATAAAAATCTCTAAATTTTATTTGGTTATACGGACTATTATAAAAGGTGACGTCACCTTGTGGAAAAATGACAGTCGCAAACTACAAAAATATAAGTGGTACAATTCCTTACTAAATCCGTCTTAGATAATCCGACTGTAAGATTTTCTGCGCTGTGACCAATTAATTGTCGCCTACGTTCTTTTAGAATGAGAAACTTTTCAAAAAGTTGAAGTTTCAGAAACGAAATAAGACTTGGATTGAATTTAACAAAATAGTTACAAGAAAACATAGAAAAATTTATACTTATATACAAAATATTACCTGCAAAGCGGCAGTCCTTACAAGTATTTGATCAACAATTTATGTATTGTACAGCGTCATTTATACGGTACAAACTATATAATTATTATATACAATTACGATTAACTCGTAACACCATAATAATTAATAAGCAATAGGTATAATATTTGGTTAGTAAATATAAAAGTTAATATTTATTAAGGCTGGTTTTAGTCTCACGCTGACCGCACGCGCACCGTCGGCGCTGATGGCCGAGATAGATATATGAACTTCTAGGAAGCGTTTTTGAATGACGCGTAGCTATCAGCGCGCACGGTGGTCAGCGCTGATAGCTACGCGGCCGTACGTATACGTCGCGCGTCGGCGCCGCGTAGCTGTCGGCGCTGACCATCGCACGAAAGCCTCTGCTGTCACAGCGGAGCAGACGTCGTCAGCGTGAACAGTCAGTGTAAGGCGGTCAGTACGATACTAAAACGAGTCACGCTGAGCCTCAGCGCTGACGAAATACGCGCTGAGCCATCAGCGCCGACGGTGCGCGTGCGGTCAGCGTGAGACTAAATCGATCATCGCAAGTCGGAACGTGTAATGAAAAAAGACAAAACACGAGCATCTTACGCCTATATTTTTTAAACGGCGTTTGTAAGCGGCCAGTGGTGCACCATGAAGGTTTGCCGCGTTACAACCATCTGACGGACGCAGTCGGGTAACATTGGATGCTTAGTATCCGCTGCGAAGTGGCGGCAGTTGATTCCGCGCGGCCTGTTCTATGGACGCGGCCCGGCCTGGTAGGTGGGAATTGCACACAATACTTTACTTCAATTGTACGTCATCTGCAATCAATAATCCCTCCGAGACCCTGAGAGGTAGGAATTAATTGATTTTGTTATAAGTAAAGTAGTGTTAATCATGTATGTCGCTCCCGCTCACGGGACAATAGTGTCCCGGACCTTTGGGATGCGTGCGCGGAGCCGAAGCCAACGCGTAGAGGCCATTTCGACAATTTAATGAAATGTAATGTGTACATCAAGTGGATGCTGTCCCTATCCGTGTCATGGGACGCACACAGAGACAGCACCCGCTTAGTGCAAGAACTATTTATGGATCTATGGAATCTAAATACAAATTGGGCTATGGGGATGAAATGGAGGACTGGGTAATTGGGCTATGGATTGAGACAGTCGGGCGTCTACCAGGAAAAAAAGTCTCATGTGTAACATCATGTCACTGGCAGACGATGACTCGCCTCCCGCTGGATGGGCCCCCATAAATAGCGACACATTGACTGGCCTAAGGGCAACATCGGTGCGGAAGGCTAAGGGCGGAGATAAGTAATACTGGGCTTTAAACCGAAGCCAACTAACCCCTTACGTTTCCACATCCACCCCCGAGCCGCAACTCTTGCGACTCCACTCTGGCCGGCCGGTTAAGGGTCGCTACTCCCAACAGCTCGCCATAAGCTGCCCTGCGGTGACTGACTGCGCCGGTAAAACCAGCGGGCGATGGGGTCGTCACATCCCTACGCCTTTGTAGTATTAATTATTGTTATGTTTCAATTTCAGTTTGGATTAGCTTGCGATGAGTGGCGTTGGTATCTCTTTGGTGCCTCGGAGGTCACCGGGTTGGTGATATCGCAGCTTTTGACTGGCATCATCTCAGATCGATGGGGACGTCGCTTTGCTGTTTCCATAGCCGCCTTCAATTTTGCTTGGATCAATATTACTCGATATTGGGTTAAATCGTTCAATATTTTCATCTTAATAACATTCTTGGGAAGTGTTTGTGGATCATCCGCCATAAATTGCTGTTATTTACTTGGTAAGATTTACAATACATTACGAAATGTGTTATGGGTAAATCCAGACCAGCGCTGACGGTGTGTAATTTGAAAGCTTTAAGAACTGGCCGAGTATCCAATATTTCGTTGCCCGTTAAAGTATGGTGATAAATTTAGGCTTATTATTTTCGCGGCGACAGAAATATTAAAGAGCAGCAAACTATTTGCAACTAAAATAATAACTTGTCAGCGATTAAATATTTTGGCAATCATTTATTTTAAATGAGCTTTAAACTAAGGATATTTTAAAATTCAAATAATGGCAGCTACTTTAAGGTAGCAGAAATAATAAACAAGATTACTGAAATCATAGGTGAGATACTATAAATAATGACTTGGCGACTAATATTAGCAGAAGGATAACAAACTTTATATTAGTGGCAACTACAGGTCTCCATCTAAAAAAGCATTTTGGGCTTTGATTTGCTGGCAGGTTAAATATTAAAATGGGTACTATATAAAAGTAATGGGGAGTTATTTTTTTAGTTTTCGAAACCATAATTTAATGAAAACGGCGATAAGCGTTTTTTAGGTAAAAATGTTTTGCCCATACAAAATACGCTTATTTTAGTCCGAATCTAGCTAAAACACGCTACGCTAAAATAAGCATTGCATTATCATAAGACTTGCCTCAGAACCGAAGCTGTCAACCCCGATTCCACGTGGTCTTGTCTGCCCTACCCCTAGAGTGTATATAAAAAGCCGGAGGCGCGGAGGGAGAGCAGCCCTCGCCCGCCGTGACAAAGCTCGGGAGCCGTGCGGAGCGGAGCGGCTGAGGCTGGTCGCCGAAGGCGACCAACAAGCCGAAGCTGCGGAACGGAGTACGGGCGATCGTGCTTTGCCACGCAAGGGCGGAAGGGCTGCACTTCCCGCAGCGCTGGAGCTAAGGCAGAGTCTGACACAATATCCAAAAAAATATTGTCGCTTTTAGGAGTCCATATCTCGGTAATTATTAAGTTTAGAAAAAAGTTGTCCATACAAAACACGTTTATTTTAACGTATTCTATACGATAGAATCATAAAAAATAGGTGTCAATATGACATCACACCTGACGAAAAATTGACCAAAATCAGAGCCACTAAAAGGATTTTTTTATGACCTTGATTTATTTTATATGTAATCTCCATTGAACAATTAGAGTAGGCCATTTTCAACTTTTTATCCGCTGTCATGTTTCCGCTTAATTAGTTAATTCAGTCGCCAAAACAATAACTGGATGCTAGTTTATATTGAAACAAAGCCGAAAATTGATTACTTAGCTGCTACTTTTTACTTTAATAGTCTCCGCAATTAGTCGCCAAGTTATTATTTTTGCTATCCCCTTTAATTTTTTATAAATCCCTAAATCTGATTAATTTGTCGCCGCGTTAAATACATGCCATTTTATAGGGTTCAATACCCTGCTTGAACAAATGTACAAATATAAGCGCGCAAATTTATGAAATATATGTCATTATTTTTTTATGTGGGTACACAGCACAATTTTTCTATTAAACCATTGATACAAAGATCAAAGTACAAAGAAAATTTGAAATGCGTAGGTAACCTGGTGAAAGGGACCGGGAATCGAACCCAGCACCTCTGGATTACCTGGATTGGGCACATGTGGATCTGGATATACATAATTTAGTTTTTATAGACGCAGCCGAACAGTTGCATTACGTGAAATATCTCTAGTCTCAAAGTAACAAAATATGCCATAATGTTCAGTGAAATGGTGTATCAATCACTCAGGAAAACACAAAAAAAGATGGTTCAGTTTTCATACGTAAATAAAGCCGTACAGTACACATATTAATTTAATTTATTATACGGAACAGATTTTGTATAGGGATGGTGTTATGCCATATGACTAATTTATACATATACGATGTTTGAAAAAAGTAATGCAATCAGTGGCGTGCCTAGGCTTACAGGAGAGGGCCAGCCCAGGGATTCGTTTTGGTAATTTTTAGTGGGTAAATCCATTTTATTGCCGCATTATTGTTCAATGTACAATTTCAATAATATACAGGTTGCGCGTCGGGTTTGGGGAAAATATGAGCTTTTTTTTTCTGAGCGAAAGTTAGAGTGCCTACCTTTCCTTCGCCTATTAAAAGACCTGCACACTTTAACTCATCACAATTGCACGGAACAACTCCTTCCACTGTTTAGAGCCACAGTAATCACAACAACAAACAAAATCAAAACACAAACACTATCTCTAATATTACCTACTTATTACTACGCTCAAACAAACACTAGGTACATTAACTAAATATTATATAAGTTAAATCACTCCTGTTTACGCGCACGTATGTACGAAATTTGCAAGTGGCCGATCCGTATCTAACTTCACTTCACCGTCCACCGTTCAAAAAGGCAAAAGTCCGGCTTATTTCTAAAGGAAAATAGCAACATGAAGCAACGTATAGTTATGTTGATACATAGGATATTTCCATGTGTTATAGTAGGCGGTATGAAGCCCGATTGCAAGCCAACGCGTGCGAGGGAGATGACTAGCGGTGACATAGTACGGCGACGAGCGATCAGCGAGCGAGCGGCTGGCGGTGGCGCGCGCGGTCGGTCGGTGCGCGGACAAATTTTGAACCACGCGGCGTCGACAAAATTTGTTTTTTTTTTTTTTTTAATATTTTCTATCTTGGTATAATTCTGTGATTATAACTATTACATTCAGAGCTATTTTTACAATTACAATGAGACATCGTCAGCAAACATAACGCAGGTAGTGTTTGGGTTTACAATTGTAAGTAGGTCATTTTATATATGCTAGAAATAGGAGATATCCACATACACTACCTGGAGGGACTACACGTGATTTGGCGCATTTCAGAAGAAACAACTTTTTTTACATTCTTTATCGAAGTAATCAATTTCCACGGTTATGAAGATAAGAATAAAACCACTTATGGGCTAAACTGCGTACCCCATGCCATACAGCTTACTAAGTAAAATTTCATGGAAAACTTTTTCATACGCCTTAGTCATGTCAAGCAGCAGACCTACGCCGTATGTTTTATTGTTTATATAGCCCAAGATGCTCAAAATATACTGATAAACAGCTAACGAGGTTTACGAGGTTGAATGGTTTTTGTTAAGTATGTTATATTTTTCGAAAAAGTTATAGACTCGATTTGACGGACATTTTTCGAATATCTTAGATACCGCCTGTAAAAGTGCTATAGGTCGATATTGGCTGGGATCGGTCAGAATACCACACAATGTTCCTTCATTAAATGATTGATTAATTCTTAATTGCGTCAGCGGTTGTATTAACTCAATACTCAATACTTTATTGCACATAATGGTTTTACAGGTGGTAATGTTGTCCAATTTGAGATCACATCATGTAACCTGTAAGCAGGGCGTAGCAATTTGAGAGATACTTATTTAGAGGTATACAATTTAAAATTTAAAATAATAATAAAAACTTAATCTAGGAACATAGTACAAAAATTAATAAAATGCAATTGAAATGTATGTAAGTACACAAAAATATTTTGAAATTATAAATATTATTTTATTTAGATTGATTCCGTACACTTTAAAACAATTTACAATATAAATTGAATGAGTAGATAGATACTCTGCATGTAAAATGTTATTCATAAAATAAAAAAAAACTTGTATTAATTCGTTATGAGCGTAATTATTATTCCATTTTATGTTCGTGTATATGTGCAAGTCTATTTTATATTGTTACGAGCATGTTGTGATAGTTCTTATTAGGTAACATATTAGTTTTAATTTTATAACGTCACAAATTCCTGTAATATTGTGTAATATGATTTTTTTGTTAGCAATTGTTTTAATTTGTTTGTAAAGATCGGATCTTTTGTTTCATCTTTTATATTATTAGGTAGCTTGTTATAGATTTTAACAGACATTGCAAGAGGTCCCGATGAGTGGAGCTTGAGTCGCGATGGTGGATTTTTAAAGCGTAACGTTTAACATATATCCCCTCTTTTGGTGTAGAACTCCGTTGAGTATACTTTTATTAGTGTAGCTGGTATTTCGTCGGAGTCAAACATTTTTGTTTTCGAGCTGTTTAATTATTTTCATTATTTCGACTTCGGTAACTGGTCGTATGAATATAGCATTTGTTGAGAGGTTATGCACATTATGCGCGCGCGCCGGACTCGACCGGGCGCCGGCGCTCGGCTCGCCTACCGACGCAAATTATTCATTGAACACGTTAGCTACTTCGTGAGGTGACGTAACGACCGCGTCAGCTGTTTAATTTTAACGTTATATTTTTATACTCGCGATTGTTACACTTTTTCGTTATATTATTTATAATAGACCACATTTTATATTAATTAAATATAAGCGCATGTTTTCTTTCAGCAGCGACCTATATTCATTCTAATTTCCTCTAATTTGTTTTTTTTTACAGCACTGGAACTTGTAATTTCAAAGCGCCGTATGTCAGTTGGCAGCATAATAACCACCTGTGTGGTGACAGGAGTACTTGTAAAAGCGTATGTGGCATCGACACGGCCCTACTGGCGTGAACTGATTCTCATGCTGTACTCGCCACTATTGGTCAGCTTCAGCTATTTCTGGATCGCACCAGAATCCATACGGTGGTTGATGAGCACAAATCGTTTTGAAGAAGCCAGAGATCTCGTTGTTAAAGCCGCTAATATAAATGGAAGAGCTTTATCTGACAAAACTGTAAAAGAAATAAGTGAGTGTACTAGGAAATCAGAAGTAGAAAACAAAGAAGAGAGCCTTGTTTGTCTTTTGTTTAAATATAAGACAATTCTTCTTCGCTGTATAGTTATATCTATATGGATACTGTCAACATCGTTAACGAATAAAGGCATAACGATTTCATCTGTAAGCATTTCTGATAGCAAATATATGAATTACGCCGCTGTATCTGCTTTTACTATTCCGGGATATTGGATTGCAACATTTTTTATAAACAAAGTCGGTAGAAAACCTTTGCTGGCGGGCTTATTTTGGATGACTGGATTTTGCAATTTGGGATACATATTTGTACCAAAAGGTGATAATTTTATTAATTTTGTGTCTATTATAAATTCCTAAGCATGAACTACACACAGCGGCAAAGAATTTAACCCTATTTGTTTTTAGTTTTGATACCATACTGCATACGAGTAATATTCATTTGTTTGCTATTATTAAGTCATCATCATCCAATCCTAGCCGATTTCGGCCACGGCGACTGGACACACTAGCTAGTCAGAGCGTCGTTCGTGTGCTCTAAGGTGACTGACATAGCCAATTTTTGCTGCAAATGTACGGCCACGGGGTGCTGACTTGCAGCATTATTAAGTATAGAGCGATTAAAAAGATTAGCTTAGAATAATTAGTCTCGCGTGTTGCTTCGATTGAAAAGTGTAAAAATTAAGAAAAAGTGTAAGGGTTAGTGATAATAACATTGAATTTTAAATTAATAATAAAAAAAATATCAGTATCGAGTCTAACCATCTCGTATCGTCATATCACTGCATGCATAGGGCCCTCGTACTGTGGATAATATTTCTGATATTCATTCTTAGAAACCCAAGCAACCACTAAAGAGGTTTTCAGCTCACGAAGATCCGGTGATGGGGACTCTTCTTCATACATGCTCTATTGGGTAGTTACATAATTGAAATTAAAGACTTCTCGTTTGGACATAGTGGTAGTTGGTCTATCTCCCTTGAATATTTACTCAATTACTCAAATGTTAAATCGAAGAAATTTCTCATAGGGATAAGTTCCTAAAGTTAACCTTTTCTGTAAGCACTTCTGGTAACAAATATTTGCATATAGCGCCTGTCTCTCGATAACGTTTGAATGTTAATGCATATGTCACGTTGGAACGCTCTACATAAGATGGTAGCCATTTGACGCTGAGTGTGACCTTGTTCAATTCAAATACAAATACAAATCCTTTATTGGTAACACCAAGTAACATATCAAGAATTTTGAGCATAGGTACTTATTTAACAAATTACAGGTTTTAACTTATGATTATTATCACTTAACTTAATTTATGGTTATCGCATTATCTGAATTATTAGTCGTGTTACTAAATTCGTTGGATATTATTATATATATATACTCTCCAAGCCGTGTTCGGTTACAGCGACTACTTTCCTACAAATTATGAGAGCGACGCTAGTGAGCTCTCTGGTGGCTGACATAGCCGATTTTAGCCGTGAACTTGCGACCACATTCACTGCATGTCAGCACCCCTCCGACATAATTATATGGAATGGCCGCTGGTGGCCGGGCCTTGAGCTCGTCGCGCTTAGAATCGAGCTCATTACGTCGTCCCGTTTCAAATTCACGCACCTGCGTGTTCACAGTTTGCCTCCATTGTGACCGGCCCTCTGCTAAAGTCTCCCATTTAGACGCGTCGATGTTAGCCCTCTTCATGTGACGCTTCAGCACATCTTTATACCGCAGGATTTGGCCACCCTGCTTTCACTTGCCATTCTCCAATTCGCAGTAAAAGATGCGCTTTGCGACTCTCTCGTCTGACATACGGGAGACATGTCCACACCACCGCAGCTGTCTTCTCATTAGATAAGCCTCGATTCCGGCGACATTGGCTCGTCTAAGGATCTCCGTGTTCCTAACACGGTCAGACCAATGAACGCCCATAATGTCGCGGAGGCATCTCAGATGGAAATGATCCAATGAGCGAATATGCTTGCGGTACAGGCACCATGTCTCGGAAGCATACAACAGGTTTGGCAGAACGATTGCCATGTATACAGCTACCTTAGTAGGGAGCTTTATGTCGTGCGAGCGGAACACCTTGGAACCAAGTTTGCCAAAAGCTGCTGCAGTTGCTCCAATTCTGCAGTTGACTTCGTTATCAAGATGGCACTTAGCTGTCATCGTGCTGCCCAGGTATTTGAACTGCTCTACTTGCTTAAGTGAGTCTTCGCCGAGTTTAATGTCTATTCGCGGACTAGCTATATTATGTCTAAGGCCATGACTTCAGTTTTTCGGACATTCATTTTTAGGCCCAACACTTTGGAAAGATTCATTAAGACTCAACATAAGCTGCTGTAGAATACCTGGGGACTCCGTCACAAAACACAAATCATCTGCATACATCATCTCTGTTATTGTAATGTGTGAAACTTTTGTGCATGCTTTAAATCTCGCTAAATTAAAAATGCCGCCATCGGTGCGATATCGAATACGGATGCCTTCGGAGAGAGTTTGCAGTGCTTCCCTAACCACAACTGAAAAGTACAGGGCAAACAGAGATAATGGATATTATTATAATACATTTGACTAGATGAAGTAATTATTTATACATTTACATATTTCTAATTACAATTATAAAGGTACCGGGTTCGAGTCCTGATGCGGGCCACGTGTGAGCACAACCCAATTTTTCTGTGCGCCTTATAATCTTTCTATCTACATCTACAAGTTATTTATAGTATTAAATTATTGAATGGGAAGCTCATATAACTCGTCGATTGAATAAAATGTATAGTCAAGGAGCCTAACCTCGACCTAAATACCGCCGTGGAAGTTGCATCCCTTTTAATTATTTCCGGCAGCCTATTATACACCGCCGGGCCAATGACATATACCGATTTCTCTGACTTACGCAGCCTGTATGCGGGCGTTACCAGAAGATGAGCAAACTTGTCGCTACGCATTGCGCGCGATGTATTAACTCCGCGCTCACGGAAAACGGCCAAGTTATTGTGTGTGAAGAGGGCTACCTGATAGATGAGCTCGCAGGGAAGGGGCATAATGTTTAACTCCTTAACCTCCTGACGACCAGCATTCATAATTTGTCAATTTAATTTTAGTGTTATGACAAATAGTTGACAGTTAGTAGTAGTAACTATTCATTGTAGTTTATGTACTATGTGTAGGACGCTGGAAGTCAGAAGGTTAAACAAGTCTCTGCACAATACATCATCAGGTACGCCTATAATGGCACGTATCGCCCGCTTCTGCATTCTAAAGGCTCGCCCGGCGTCCGCAGCTCGTGCCCACAGCTCCACACCGTAGGTTAGGAGACTGTGGACCGTGGACCGTAAGTACAAGTAAGACTGTTTAAGCGACTTGTGCAGGTGTCAATGACGTGATAGATATGAATTTTATGATTAACATAACGTCAGTCTAAAATCTACCGTGAGACCATAAAAAGCTTATCAAAAAAGGTCCTTGGATATGTCCGAGTCATAAAATCAGCAACTCGCCTATAAAATCTACACAGTTTTGAACAAGGAATATCCCGGACAAAAATGTTGCACCATGTAGGAATGACATGCCTAGTTAATAAAAAAATGCCTTTTTATAATATTTAGGTTAAATTTCGCGCTGCTGAGTGTATAAAGTGCGCATTGTGCAAAATATGTAATAAAACACAATCATAAAGTATATAGTGACAAATTTCACTACGTGTGATACTTTTAGATCATCTCTCAACGTACAATATAAATGTCACTACACCCTAAGCTTGCTTCCCAGAGTCTGGGATCTATTGCTATTGGAATACGTGATATGCATGTGTCCCTCATTTATGTTCCAATCTCTTCTAGGTACGAGTAGTAATTGGATGAATCTTTCTCTGTACATACTCGCACAATGCAGCATATCCACGGTTTACACGTTGATTACCGTGTACACGGCAGAAGTGCTCCCCACCAGCCATCGCAGCCGTCTCACAGGATGTATCAACATGTTCGGCAAACTTGGTGATCTTGTGGGGTTGCTTACACCGTTTCTGGTATAAATATTTAGTTATAATTACCATCATCGTCATCATAATAATCTTTCTTATCATCGTTACCATGGCAATGATCATCATTGGCATCATTATCATCACTATCACCTTTTACCACCATAGCCATATTTATCGTCATCATAACCACAATTCTCACCATCATTACAATCGCCGTCATTCTCATCATCGTTATTGTCAGTACTGTCAGAATCATCAACATCATTAGTCTCAACATTTCAATACTATCAAGTGATCATAATTCGTAATCATTACTGCCATCAATGTCATCCTAGGGAAACATTGATTTACAAGAAAACATAAAAAATATATATATACTAGAAGGTGGCTAAAACTATTATAAAGAATTATAAAAACATGGCCCTTTTGGCAGCGTGCCCATCACATAGGCAGAATTCCCGCGTTGTATTGCGATGGCAATTCTTTGCGCTAGAAAGCTGCCTGCGCGAGGGTCACCCGTTGCCTCCCTTAGGTGTTTGCTTAGCGCCTTGTGGAGCCCACGCACAGCCTTACCCCACGGACCTAGTGTCTCGACGCCAAAAGGGATAAATTTGTACTGGGCGCCGAGATACTTATATTTATTGCATTTACAATTCTCCCGAGCGTCAGCCGCCGCTCCGACCGCTTTGAAAGTTGCTGCGAGGTAGGACGCCGCCATGCGTATCAGCGCAAGTGGCGTCCCACACCAGTGCGCGGCCCATTCTCCAAGGGATCAACGACATCCCGTCGGGGCTCTTGACATCGTCCCGCACGATCTGGGGCTCCAGTGCTGCGGGTACGTTGGCGGATGTCGTTGAGCGCAGCATGTCGGGAGAGACGGCCGGCGCCCGAGGAGCAGGAGAGTCCGTGGTGGCCAAGTCGATCTACTGGGGCCCCACAAGGGGCGCAGCTGTGTTCTACACACACATCAGCCCCAACCCGGAGACCGACAGCTATGCGAAGCGTGCAGGGGTCAATGAATGTGCCAGTGGTAGGTGAAGGGTAGGCATGGAGCCATTGTCCGGCCTCAGGTCTTGACACTGCGAGTAGTCGTGCCCGGTCCTTACCTGAAGATGTGGCAATTAATGAATTTGTGGTGGTGACGGAGTTATGTCATCCTTCTTATCACCGTAGTCATTGTCTTCATGTGCGTCATCATCACTATCATCACTATGATCATTCTTGCCCTGCGCGGGCGGGGTCCACGTCAGTGTGGTTCACGTTCGACTTGTTGTTCTGGTTGCTTGTTTATTAAAAAAAATATATAAGCATTTTCGATTATTTTTCGTTTTATCTAGTGCAGTCTAGGAGTTCCGACGCCAACTTCCGTATCCTTCATCAAATCAACTTCAAGATACCAAATTGGCATATACCAATTTTTTACGACCTATGTTAATTCAGAAACCATTCCTGGCTATATCAATAAACAATTTTCAACATTTCATATTTATAACAGGTGGAAATTAATATAGAGATCGACAGGGCTTTACGTCGTGTATACCTTAAAAAAAAATCTTTGAATTTATTCTTCTGTATTTAAAGAAATATAAGAAAATACATCAAATAACTGCAATCTAAGACAATACGGGCTGAATAGGGTTGTTGTCTAAACCAAAGAGCAAAAAAAAATATTTATTTTTATTTGACTTTGACAGATGACAGATGCATACCGAGTTTTATTAAGTTTTTTTTAATAGAATACCGACTAAAGTAACCGTTCCATTAAGTTCTGGTTTTGGTGTTGCCACATTTTAAAATGAGTATGTTTTTATAAATTAATAATAAAATAAATAATCATCTCAGAAAATAAATAAAAACAGAGATTACTTCTTCATCTTTTTAACCCGTCAAGTGTCAGACCTCCCTAGAACAAAACACCGCGAAATGTCCCATACAAACAAGAAACGGCCGAATTTCCGCTAAAGATGGGAATTTTACCTACCCCTACAATAATTATATGAGATGTGTTATATATCGTTAGAGAGCTAGATAAATTTGGAATTCGGCACAATATGTTATAAAAGCCGCACTTACTTGTAGTGAGATGTAGATTTATTTATATTCCAAGATGTTCGTTTTCCGTCACATCCGTCACTAATGATTCACAATTTGCACTCAATTTAAAACCACATATCACATTTTACATACACTAAAATGATACTGGCTAGTTTATGCGTCAATTTTACGTAAATTCACTACTCAACACCTAATAATTACTTCACAACAAATATTTATTTACGAGAACGTGCGCGCACGGCACAATCTTGCAGTGCCGCAAATCGCAAACTGTCATGGCGGATTGGCCGCGAAATTGAGCACTGTTTGAACAAAATCATAAATCTATCAAAATTCCCAAGACCTTACACCAATCTAATATATGAAATGAAATCCTGAGAAAGTGTGTTATAAAACTATTATTTGTTCGTAAGGTTTTGAACAATTGAAAATTAGGAAACAAATGAATTACGACGGCCATCATTGCAAAATTATTGCGTCATTCAAACTTGAGGACTTTTTTCACTAGGAAACAATGTCGTGCGGCTAAATTTAACATTAAAAACGAAAACCTTATTTAATTGCCAGTAATTTGATATATAATACATAATACAAACACTTTCTGTTTAAAAGATTTGGACATATTTATCACACGACACGACACCTCAAATGCATGTGATTTTCGAAATGGTGGACGAATTCCGCCCATGTAGAGAAAAAAAAATATTTACGCGTCACTACTGAGGATTCTGATTGGTTAAAAATTTAATTTGTGTGCTCTAATAGCTGTTGTTGGCTAATAAAATATTTATCAAGCTGCCACCATAACGAATCGATGCAGAGAAATTGTACCAATGAGCGGTTTGGGCTGTAGACTAGCGTGTGTCTACTGGACACTACCGGCACAAAATTGCTGTAGACTAACGTTAGTCTACAGGACGCTTGACGGGTTACGCAGAATTCAGAAAAGTAATAAAATGATAGTCTTAAAAATATGAAATGTCAATTAAATGAGATGTGACAATATGATACCTGTGAAAGATTTTTCATATTTAATTTTTCAAGTTTCACTTGTCCTTGCAATTGCAATACAAGTTGAGTCAGTAGTGATAGTGACTTAGGTAAACGTATTTAATTGGGAAACGGATGAAAATATCATCTTAAATTTGCCTTTACTTTAATTATATTTCACAATTTTAATTAAAGAAGTGGGTCTTTATTTTTTAGGTATATCCCTTTCATATAGTCACATGAAATACGTAAAATTATGCACAAAATTTATTTTTGATACGAAAATTCAAAATAGGTATAAATTTACTTGATTCCATCATTGGCGTAATAATTACATGGACACACAATCAGACGGAAAAAATGGCACCCTCCCAACTAATGCAAAATCACAAATCGCATTAGTTGGGCGATCAGTCTCGTTTAGACCATGACGCGTGACGGGTCTCAAAAGTGAATTAATTTTCAGTGAAAAATTACAGAAATAACAACTATAAAATAAAGGAACAGGACGGAATATTCTTTTTTACTTAAGTTCTATTGATTAATTAACGAATCTATGTAAAATCATAGCAATTTTTGTATTAGAATTATTAACTTTGTCCCTACAAAATGCACCTCATCACAGAACAAAAATCGAAGGAGTCGCTATAGTTTTATATTTTATTAATACATTAAGGAGTGCAATAAATAATTATCCTATTTTTTTATTCAAGATTCCCATTCTCAACAACGTAAAAATGGAGATCACATTTAGCAAGAGACAAACGCGAAGAATAATTGAAGCCAAATAATTCGTCTCTCGTGTGTTCGGCAAATTCATGTTTTTTTTTATGTTAATCAACAGAAGCGTAAAATGATAAAATTCATAAATTACTAAAAATAGCTCTGTTGTTATTGTTTTATTTTGTCACAGAGTCTAGACACTGTCAGTTTAAACCTTTGAACGCCAAGAACACATAAAGGCGACGGCGACGTGTGCTGCCGTGCATACCACGCCACCGACAAATAAGATCAAACTTTAAAGGGTTAATAATGACAATATTTTGCACTTGTCTTACTCTCATTTCACATACTGGAACAAGGAGAAATGATGTCATTATTACTGATCCCTTCTATCGGAAACCTTTTATGCAGTTGTTAAATAAAAACGTAACTAAATTTCTTATTAACAATTTACAATAAAAACGCAACTAAATTAGTTATTAACAATTTACGAGTTTATTTAGTTCAAACATAAAATATATATTAATACCTAAATAAAATAATAGTGAAAATATTTTTGGTATGTAAAAATATTAAAATCTGATCCATTCGTGACCTCAATGGATTCCATGATTGAATTACTGTTAGTTACCTAGTAAATACTTAGGGACAAGTGAACCTTTTAAAAGCGTGTCAATTAAACGACCCGACACCTATTCCACAAACGATCTTACCGTGAGTTTACAGTGACAGTACTCGCTAGCGACTGCGTAAACGATTTGTATGGAGAATTGTAGTTCTACAAGGTATCCGCTAGGGGCGCTGTGTTATTCTCCATACAAATCGTTTACGCTGCCGCTAGCGAGTACAGACACGTCAACTCACGGTAAGGACACTGATAAATAATAGTTAGTCGCATACGCACAGTACACCCGTAAAAAGTCAATTAAAACAAAATAAATTCTCTTATAAAATAGTATTTGGCTCCTTAGGGCAAAACATAATTACATGATCGTGGCACGATGTCACGTCGTACCACGATGCGACGTCGAGCCGTGGAAATACATAAATCCAATATCAACTTAATCTTCATGTAAAGCCTGACCAGAAATATATGAGGATGCGCCATATTGCGGAATTTCACTGGAACTAATTTCTTACACTGGCAATGATTTTATCAACAATGTCAATGTCATTCGTGGTGATTTCTTTTACAGAAAAATATTTAAAATTATCCAAAGAAAATGCCGAAAATCATTCACAGTCGTGAACGTAAGATTATAAATAAAGTGTACACGTGTTTACTACACGAAAAACAGTCAGGAAGAAAGTGCATTCCATTAAATGGTATTACGAGGTTAACATAGTGGAACTGACACGTATTTAAAACTAATGTCATTATAGTGGGTTGCGATTGGTTGCAAAATTGTTGCCATATAAATCTTATAAATTGCGCCCTCTTCACAATCCTCATATTTCTGGTCAGGCTTTACCTAGCCAGATTCAAAATTAAAATACTTATATTTTTCAATATCACGACTTCGTATCAGGGCCCGATGTCGCGTCGTACCACGATGCGGTGTCGTATCATATAATTGTGTTTTAGAATGGCCATATGATGTTAACGTTTTCAGATTGACCGAGTATGGGAATATTTACCACACGCATTATTTAGTGCCATGACGTTCTTCTGCAGCCTGCTGGTGCTGCTGACTCCAGAAACCCTCGGAGTCCCGTTACCTGAGACCATGGAAGATGCCGCCCAACTTGGCCAAAATCAGTTCACGTGGGTTATGGAACTGTTGAGAAGACTCACGATAAAAAATACTTTAGAAGGAGGTGTTGTTTTAAAAAACGTTAATATTATTTCGAATTAAATTATTTATTTATAAAGTTAGTTTTGATTGAATTATATTACCACAATAAAAAAGAAGATATGACATGGTGATACATTTGACATCGTTCAAAGGGGTCTCCTTCGCAATCCATAATATCGTATGTCCTAAAGTCAAATGCCATACCACATTTACTCTAAACACTTTTGACATATCAATCATTTGTCATAATGATTATTTGCCATAATGATCTTACATCCTAATGATCATAAACCATAATATTACATTACCTAATGCTCTAAATACCTAATATGTTTTGTACTAATCTATTAACACATAAAACTTACGAGTCATAATATACAAAACCATAAATCACATGTCCTAAAGTCAAAAGCCATGATGATTACTTGCCATAATGTTCATAAGCTATTATAAAATAACATTACCTAATATCCTACTTTAAGGCAGGTCGGACTTGGGTTAGGTTAGGTACACATTCGTATTTTCAATAATCGGAAATTTATTCCTTAGGAATTATGAAATTCGGAGTTTTAAAAATCGGAATTAGTTAATTCGGAATTAAACATTTCGGAGTATTTGGGTAAAGATTCAATTTTTTACGTTAAAACAAAAATAGAAAACCGGATTTGGACAAATATCGAATTGGCTAAACCCCGAAAACTGTAGGTTGGGTTATTGGCTGAACCCCGAAAACTGTAGGTTAGGTTAGGTTTGTATTGTGACCACGTATAGCGGAGCAAGCGAAGCGAGCGGAGCGTCAGATTTGCTGAACCCCGAAAACTATAGGTTAGGTTATTGGCTGAACCCCGAAAACTGTAGGTTGGGTTAGGTTTGTATTGTGACCACGTATAGCGGAGCGAGCGAAGCGAGCGGAGCGTCAGACTTGCTGAACCCCGAAAACTGTAGGTTGGGTTATTGGCTGAACCCTGAAAACTGTAGGTTAGGTTAGGTTTGTATTGTGACCACGTACAGCGGAGCGTCAGACTTGCTGAACCCCGAAAACTATTGGTTAGGTTATAGGCTGAACCCCGAAAACTGTAGGTTAGGTTAGGTTTGTATTGTGACCACGTATAGCGGAGCGTCAGACTTGCTGAACCCCGAAAAGTAAAGTTTGAAAATCTGTGCGTACATAACTATACAGCATTAAAATTGTGTAGGCTCTATTAAGACATATGATGATTATGGCAACTAGTATTAGGATATATAACTGATAGGTCACTTGATCATTAGTACTTAAGATAATAGTACAAGTAATCATTAGGATATTCAATATTAGGATGATCAATATTATGGCATTTACATTAGGATAAACGTTATTATGGCAAAAGATCATTATGACCACAGTTATTATGGAATTTACAAATAGGACAAAGGAAATTATGGATTCCAATATAGACCCAAATATTCATATATGTACATAAGTAAAAAATATTGAACATAAAAATAGTCATATCTTAAAAACTAGTCATTAATTAAAGTTGCAACTTCACACAGCTGATCAGAGTATATAGAGTATATATGTATAGAGTCAAACTTTGTACGAAAAACGTGGGGTCCTAGGAGTAAGCGTGACAAAAATTCGTGTATCGGGCCTGTATTTAAACGTAAAAAAAAAACATTTTTATTCATTGAGAATACTGATTTAAACATTATCGTAAATTCCTATCTCAAGGGGATGTATCGGAAAGCCAAGTTTTGTATGAGAAATGCCGTATTTTTTTGAGTAAGACTAACTTAGTAACGGCGCAAAGAACCCCACACAAAATGATCGGTAAAAGCCGTTCGGTCGATTTGGCTGAAATTTTGTGAAAATATAGCCTCTAATACTCTGATCAGCTGTGTGAAGTTGCAACTTTAATTAATGACTAGTTTTTAAGATATGACTATTTTTATGTTCAATATTTTTTACTTATGTACATATATGAATATTTGGGTCTATATTGGAATCCATAATTTCCTTTGTCCTATTTGTAAATTCCATAATAACTGTGGTCATAATGATCTTTTGCCATAATAACGTTTATCCTAATGTAAATGCCATAATATTGATCATCCTAATATTGAATATCCTAATGATTACTTGTACTATTATCTTAAGTACTAATGATCAAGTGTCCTATCAGTTATATATCCTAATACTAGTTGCCATAATCATCATATGTCTTAATAGAGACTACACAATTTTAATGCTGTATAGTTATGTACGCACAGATTTTCAAACTTTACTTTTCGGGGTTCAGCAAGTCTGACGCTCCGCTATACGTGGTCACAATACAAACCTAACCTAACCTACAGTTTTCGGGGTTCAGCCTATAACCTAACCAATAGTTTTCGGGGTTCAGCAACTCTGACGCTCCGCTGTACGTGGTCACAATACAAACCTAACCTAACCTACAGTTTTCAGGGTTCAGACAATAATCCAACCTACAGTTTTCGGGGTTCAGCAAGTCTTTTGACGCTCCGCACGCTTCGCTCGCTCCGCTATACGTGGTCACAATACAAACCTAACCCAACCTACAGTTTTCGGGGTTCAGCCAATAACCTAACCTATAGTTTTCGGGGTTCTGCAAGTCTGACGCTCCACTCGCTTCGCTCGCTCCGCTATACGTGGTCACAATACAAACCTAACCTAACCTACAGTTTTCGGGGTTCAGCCAATAACCCAACCTACAGTTTTCGGGGTTTAGCCAATTCGATATTTGTCCAAATCCGGTTTTCTATTTTTGTTTTAACGTAAAAAATTGGTAAAAAAAAATAATCTTTACCCAAATACTCCGAAATATTTAATTCCGAATTTACTAATTCCGATTTTTAAAACTCCGAATTTCATAATTCCTAAGGAATAAATTTCCGATTATTGAAAATACGAATGTGTACCTAACCTAACCCTAGTCCGACCTGCCTTAAAGTAGGATATTAGGTAATGTTATTTTATTATAGCTTATGAACATTATGGCAAGTAATCATCATGGCATTTGACTTTAGGACATGCTGTGATTTATGGTTTTGTATATTATGACTCGTAAGTTTTATGTGTTAATAGATTAGTACAAATTAGGTAATGTAATATTATGGTTTATGATCATTAGGATGTAAGATCATTATGGCAAATAATCATTATGACAAATGATTGATATGTCAAAAGTGTTTAGAGTAAATGTGGTATGGCATTTGACTTTAGGACATACGATATTATGGATTGCGAAGGAGACCCGAATATTTTTATGTTCAATATTTTTTACTTATTTACATGTATAGGTAAGTCTTATAAGTTAACGTACACTGTAGCAACATAGCTTATTATTTTTTCCGTGGCAATATCGGGATGTAAAACATTATTCGAGGGTTCAAACTATCTTCACGCCGAATTTCGTCCAGTTCCGTCCGAGTGAGAGCGTGGAGAACTAACAAACTCATAGGTATGTAGGTACATTTACGATGCTAAACTATACTAAGTATGATTAATTGATATTTGATTGGTTTTACAAGGCTACCTTTGTACATTCAATGCTTTAAGGATGGTATAAAGCGTTCTTAGCGATTGATACTTCACATTTTCTTCGTATCGGGCAAAACCTAAAAACCTTATTAGAAAAATATTCATATCTTAAAAACTAGTCATTAATTAAAGTTGCAACTTCACACCGCTGATCAGAGTTATTAAAGGCTATATTTTCACAAAATTTCAGCCAAATCGACCGAACGGCTTTTACCGATCATTTTGTGCGGGGTTCTTTCAACGATTTTAAAAATAAGATAATTCTTGTAATAAGTTTTTAGTCTCCATTAGGTACGACGACAAACTAAGAGAATTGGAGTGATATAGTTAAAGAAAATTAGATTCAAATGTATGGAAAATTTGGCAAAATTAAATGACAACTTTTAACTATTAGGATATGTAGGTTATAGAGCAAAGTTAAATTTTATTTACTCTCCCCCCCTCTCCGGGGCGAGCGTCACCCCCCCGTGCCCTCGAATGTGTCCCGGAGCGCGGTATTTTCCATTTCAAAAGAACCCGTAAACGATACATATAAAGTGTGCAAAAACAAAATAATCCTTGATAAATTTACCATAAACTTTTCATACATACAAAAGCGATATCACTTATGAATTCAGCGCAATTTGTTACCAAATACTAACGTTTTATAATTAATCTTTTTTTTCTGCTAAAAGGTGAGTTCTCTCAAAAACTTCACACTTTGCCGCCAAAATATGTATGACAAAAGTAAAGAATAGAATATGCTTTTTCTAAAAAGGTATAATTTATATCTGCACTCTTTTATTTACTGTTGCTATGCTATCTTATAAATTTAATTAATTTGCCCACTGAGCGAAATATAAATATTCGTACTGGTTAAACGGTGTTACTTTTAATACCATAGACTTCTATACATTTATGAAACATATAATGTCTCATTTTTTTTAATGTGGGTACACCACAATTTTTTTTATTTAACCCTTCCTTCCACCAGGTAGCTCCTTTTTCAATTTTTCTTTAAGCTTTGATCTTTGTATTCATGGTTTACCGTAGACTTCTTTTAAATTTTCCTGTAATCTATAGATATAGAACTGTACTCGTAGATATGGAATTGTGCATTTTGCATTTTAAACACTCACTAACCATCCTAGACAACATATCAAAAATTCAAACCTACCGGACCGTTTGTAAGGTCAAACTCCTTTATTAACTGGATTATCAATCCAGTCGCGCTTAATTTGCGTTTCCTTTGTATGTGATGGCATAAATAACAGGCGCATATTTTAACTTGACCGAGTAGTACGTGAAATTAGTCAGTTACGTTTCGTTCAAAACAGAAATTCATATGTATTAATAGCATTTTTGACAATCATTATCGCCTTCGTATTTACAAAATTGACATGAGAGATATGTCACTTGAAGCTCATCGCATTTTAATGACAGTTCAAAGGCGATATCAATATCACTGTTATCTAATAGAGTTTTGACATTTTGCGATTTCTCAAACGGCATTCTCAAATTAGGTCCCAGGTATCTTGCGATCGCAATCACAACGCAATAATTAGTTTCGAAAAATTAGACTGTCAATAAAGTAGAATGATTCAGTGCCTAAAGAAAAGTATGATGAAGACAGAAAAAATTACAACATTTTGATAGGAACATAGTGTTACTGTCTTAATTTTTGCAATAGTTGGTAAAAATTATAATTACATGACCCATTATTACAACAGCAAGTAAATTCAGTATCAAGACCCAAATTGAGTCATATATTCCTATATTCCGAATAATAACAGGTGCATTATATTTCTTTGCTTTTATTGATGGCACTTGGAGAGCTGGACTAAGCTGCAGGGGCACTTTTACCACTCAGATTGTGAATCTACCGGTATTCCCAAGAGGAGACCGCTGTTGAGAAGAAAGCCGAATTAAACTCATTCGTTTACGAAAATTGTTAACGCAATCGCCAGCGTATACGGTGACTGTAAACTCAAGGTAAGGGTAATACTGTTCGGGTTTCCATAAGGACGCGTTGACAGGTTATTGGTATATAGATGCAAACAAATTTCGTCTCTATGAGAACTCGAACAATGGATCTTTTACTGAACACACATTTATACGCCGGTTAATAAGCTATGTAAAACATATGTGTAAATAAACCAATACGGAATAACGAGATAATTATTATATCGCCGCTGTGGTGCGACAAATATTTACACGTGTCGGCTAAGTTGAGGTAAACGCACCTATTACTACAGCGGTATTAAGCAACTTTTTGAAAAACTGACACAAATTAAATAATCAGAATTGAAAAAAAGATTTTTTGATTAACATTTTGGTATTTATATAATTTCTTAGAATTTTGACTACATTTACAGTTTATAAAAAATATTATTGTTTTGAGGTTTTACAATAAAAATTTACTTCTCTTTACTGAAATAAACAATCCAACTAAAGTATTTTTCTGATTATAACTTCTGCATTTATTGGTCAACTATTCAGTCATCGTTGGAAACCGTCAGCATCTGTAAGTTTAAAGTCAAGGATAAAAGTAAAATCAATGATAAGATAATTAACTACTGCCATTTCTCAATAGGTAAGTAAATGCTATCAATAATTTTTCAATAACGTAAATTGTCAATTGAAAATCAACGTTACTTGAGGTGTCGCGTAACTGTATGGGAAAACTTAAAACAAACACCAAATTAGTAAATACCGCGGTAATGAATACCTACCGATATGAATGAGGTCGTCAATAGGAGACTTCGCCTTAATTACAAAACATCGCAAAGATTTGAATATTATAAATAAGATAAGTGCTTATATTGAATCTAGATTCGGTTCTGACTGTGCTCATTGTTTTCCTGTAGTGACTTTTCGTCCGTCTTTTCGTTAACCGGTTGCGTCTCAAGAACAAAAGTGTTATTGTGTAGGTGATTGTGCTATGCTAAAACAGTGAATAAAACAAACAATTTATAATGACTGAAGGAAATGTCTCAGGCGATTCTACACATGATAACAGGGTTGATCTGGATAAAATATTGGTGGAAGAAATAGGAGAAGGGAGATATCAAGTCAAGGCAATCGCATTATGCGGTGTTCTTACTTTCTCGATGGGATTGACCTTTAACAGTTTTATTTTCTTTGCTGAAAGAGTAAAATCTAGGTAAGTATATATAAGTTTCTTTTTTATGTCATAGGTGGCAAACGAGCAAACGGATTGCCTGATGGAAAGCGATTACCGTCAACACCAGAGGAGTCACAAGTGCGTTGCCGGCCTTTCAGGTGGGAGTACGCTCTTTTCTTGAAGTATATTCTAGCTATATTTGTACTAAGTTTTGGAGGGTAACATTTATTTTTGTAATAAAAAAAAAAGAATAACAAGGGCATGTCTACTGCCAGCCTGGGTTTTATAAAATATTTTGTTGACCCATTTGAAAAATTCGGTTCCATATTGGGTTGCATAAATTTTAAAGCCATAATGTCGGTGTGCATAACCACTTTTGTCATAAAAATCTTTCCGCATAAGTGTGCTAGTCATTAATTGATCCGCATACATTTTATGACCATAATGTTTTTACGCATAAGTAAGGAATGTCATATAATTTTGGAGCATATCAACCTGAATCATAATAATTAATCGTCATAATGTTCTTATGCATATCGTGCATTGGCGCATAATACTGAAGAACATAAATATCAAGCTTCTAATGTTTTATTTCAACATCAGCCTGGTTTTCTGGCAGCAGTTAATTTCTGAGGGGGTCGCAGTTCTTTCAAACCTAACCTAGCCTACTTTTCTGGCCGATGTTCGTATTTGTAGGTTCACAATTCTAACCTAACCTAACCTACAACAAAGAGGTCAGTGTGGAGAAGGATTTCTTAATGCGGGGGGCTGTGCCCCCCGAGCCCCCCTTGTGGGGGGCTTCGCCCCCCCATCCCCTTCGCCCCCCCATCCCCCCTTTTTGTTTTTGTGCTCATGTAACTTTTGTATCATTATTTCAAATGTTATAAAGTATTATGATTGGTACATGTAATGTAACTTATACTATATAATTTCTATTACCATTAATTATGAAGACCATAATTTATGCGTTGCTCTTCTTCGTACTATCAATTATTATGACATTCAATAATATGATTTGAAATTTTGTGCCATACTAAATTATGCTTATGAACAGCCTGCCGAACAACAATTATGACGTAAAAATTTTATGCAAATAACAATTTATGACAAATAACATGTATGAGGAAAGCCATTATGCGAAATGAGTTATGACAATCGAATTTATGACAAGAATTTTTATTCCACTAGAGGTGATCCCGAAAAATTCTTTGAACTGCCAAAATCGAGAGAGAGGAAATTATTGAGGATACATCAAATATTACTATCGACATACATTAATATTGCATACCTTCTCTTAAGTAACTTCACTACCACCAGGGGCACCAAAGGGAGAGCTCGGTCTCCGTCTCCGAGGTGGAGATTTCTGCTTAAGGATGGAGGACCGCGAAGTTTTATTGCAATTGTTTGTGGAGTTTTAAATATTGATGGCTTTTGTTTTAGTAGATACACTTTTAGCCATACCATTAAAAATAAAACGGAATTGGTAGTCTTCGTCTCGGTAATTCTTTAGTACACTAGTTTACGTTCTTTTTACACACACACGTGATTTCTTGTACATTTTTGATGTTGAATCTTAATCCGACAAGAGCCTTAGTCACAATTTTAGGATATATTCAGTGCTAAAAATAGATGGCCCGAAGTAATTTGTCGTGCTTTTAGTACTTTGAGATTGGTATCATCCCCAACTGTCCTCGAGCAATTATTGTAGATGGATTTAGATTTGCAGCAAGCCAGCGTCAAAAGATCTTTCTGAAATTTAATATTATATGTCACTATAGAAACCAACAAGAAGTAAAATTTTGATGACCAGTGCTGATAATAATAAATATTAGAAAATGATTGTTTCAGATGTAAAATCCAAGAGTGTGAAGATCAGGACTTTAACTTCTCTCCTCCATGGCTTGCAGACGCAGTGCCTGCGTTTGGTCAGACTTTTGACAGCTGTCATCGTTTTGCTCCCTCCAGCTCGTGGAATAGCTCAGTCATGGGTTGTCGCCCGTCTTTGTTTAACAAGAGTTCCATTATTGAGTGCACTGAGTACGTTTATCAACACCACAACTCTTCTGTATACGAGGTACTGTACCTTGGATTTAACTCTACAATTCTAATAAATGTGCGCTATTTTCCTCTAAATTACATTGTTCACCTAATGCAGCATAAATGGCATGAATCGATATCACAATCACAATAGACATCACTGAAATAGTTCTGTTAAGGTCTATCAAATTAGATCCGTTAAATAAAGACACTCCAGATTGTTTATGATTTTATTTCAGTTTGATTTAGCATGCGATGAGTGGCGTTGGTTTTTCTTCGGTTCTTCGGTGATCGCCGGGATGACGATATCGCAGCCCTTGACTGGCTTCATCTCAGACCGGTGGGGGCGAAGAATTTCCCTTTCCATAGGCGCCTTCAATTTAGCTTGGATCAATATTACTCGATATTGGGTTAACTCATTTAATATTTTTATATTTATAACGTTCCTGGCAAGTGTTTGTGGATCATCTACTATGAGTAGTTGTAATTTATTAGGTAAGATCGAATATACAACTGTGAATTACCTATATATATATATATACATTTATGAGTACTGGTACAAGCTGACACCGTGTAGTTTGGAAGCCTTAAAGAAAAGTATAAGTGTTACAGACAGATACCGCAACGAATCTCGTGTGAAACGTCTGATATTACTCGTACTTTGATCAATAAGATAAGATGATAAGTAAACGAGGCTCCATTTGCTTTTTGAACAAATATGGACCAAGCGTAAGTTAGTTTTCAGCCTGTTATGTTAAGTATCTATAATAATTTAATCAAAGAATTCCTTCGCGTCACATTTAGCTGTGATATTTTTTTTTACAGCACTTGAACTTGTAAGTGCGAAACGCCGCATGACAGTTGCCAGCATATTATCCACTTGCCTGACGATAGGCTCGTGTGTGAAAGGGCTCGTGGCATGGACCCAGCCCTACTGGCGGGAACTGCTCATCATACTGTACTCACCACTGTTGATCAGCATCAGCTATTTCTGGATCGCACCAGAATCTGTACGGTGGTTGATTAGTAAAGATCGATTTGAAGAAGCCAAAGAGATACTTATTAAAGCTGCTAATATGAATGGAAGAGTCCTATCCGACAAAACTGCAAATAAATTAAGTAAGTGTACTAGGAACTCGGAGGCGGGAGGCAAGAGAGAGAACCTCGTTTTTCTTTTGCTTAAACATAAGGTCATCCTTCTTCGCTGCATAGTTATTTGCATATGGATATTTTCATCAGCGTTGATGACCAGAGGTATGGTGATATCATCTTTAAGCATTGCTGGAAACAAATATGTGAATTTCATCGCTGTGGCTGCTTTTACCATTCCGGGTTTATGGATTGCAACATTTTTTATAAACAGATTTGGTAGAAAACCTTTGCTACTTTGCTTATTTGGGATGACTGGATGTTGTCAGTTGGGATGCATTTTCGTAACGAAAGGTGAGATTCTTAAACGTATTTATTAATTTTGTGCCTATCGTAAATTCAGAAACACCCCAATATGTACCTGTAAACCAAGTCCAAGACAAGGCAACGTATGTAGGTACCTTGTTTGTCTCTTTTTACCCAAAATATTTAAAGCACCTTGTTATTTTCTGGTTGATACAGTAGCTTTCACGTTTCGTTTAACAAACTAGAAAGAGGAGCATCTCATACCAAAAATCTGAATTGGTTGCACGAGGAATACAATCCAAAGCAATGTTTATATCCTCAAAATCCTACTTTTCTAATTCTAGATATTTACTGGTTAAATCTGGCCTTCTACATGCTCGCGCAATGCAGCACATCAGCTGTTTCGAAGTTGACTGTCGTGTACACAGCTGAAGTACTTCCTACCAGCCACCGCAGCCGTCTGTCCGGGTTCATGTCCTTAAGCACCATACTTGGTGGTCTTGCTGGATTGTTTACACCGGCTCTGGTATGTAAATCTACATTTTCATCATGAACGCCATCCACATTAATATCGGTTCTCGCCGCCGTCATCAATCTAACGTATGTACGTGCTTGCATCTGTATATGAGTATACCCGATAATCAGTACTTGTATAAGAGTTTTAAAAGTTTGGTCGTTGAACGATCATGCCGCTGCATACGTTCTCTAAGGTATATTACTATTTAGTTAACGCAGTTTATATAATATTTATATAGTAGTTTGACTAGCTCTGATTCAGTATTAACATGTGTTCTTAGCTAAGAATCAAGAAAATCGTTGAGCCATTTGAAAATCATCAGCATTTTTGTAACAGTGGTTTATAAATTCAGCAACAATTTGTTGTAATAGCTTTATAATGGTATATATGATATAAATGTTATTGTTTTCAGGCTGATCGTGTATGGGAGCAGTTACCACATACATTATTCAGCATCATGGCGTTTACCTGCAGTCTGTTGGTGCTGCTGACACCCGAGACCCTCGGAGTCTCGCTGCCCGAGACCATGGAAGATGCCGCCGAAATTGGCCAAAACCAGTTCACTGAATTTTGGAAACTGCTGAGACGATTTACGACTACAATCAGTGGCCGTCGTGATTAAAGTGTTTTAAGAAAATAATAATATAATTGCGAATAAAAAAAAAGCATGAATCAACCAATTTGTGTTCAAAACTACCTAGCTAGTTTATACTGTGGTAGCAAAAGTCGCCATACAAAACAACCCACTTAGAAATTATCTGTACGAGCCTTATTCCATGGTAATAGAATTCATCAAAAATAGATTTTCATTTACCCAGCCAGACTCCCACGTACACTTTCTATTTATACGGATTGCCATTTTCTTCGGATGATCATTTATCGGCACAAATCGCTGGTTTAAAACAGTTTTACATACCTACGTGAGACGTGGCATCGCGTATTTCTAGGGTACCTACTATTTTATTGTATACATTTTTATTTCATGTCTGTGTAAGCTTATATACAAGAAAATAGTACTCGTAAGTACTTGGCAGCGGTAATAGGCGCCAATATGTGCCTTCAGTAAATGGTCGTCAATTGGTACATTCACCTTGAATAAATACCTGGTAATAAGATGTTAATATTCAAACTTGAATGAATATCAAATGGTAGTGCTCACTGTTTTCTTGTAGATGAATAAGTAATACTAAGTGATTTTTTTCTGTCGTCCTTTAGATCAACAGGCTCTAGTGCAAGCTGATAATGTATTGTGGACAATTATTACTCAACCGTTAAGTGAATTAAATACCTATTTATAATGTCTGTAGGAAACGATTCAAATGATTCTAATAAAGATGTTAGGGTAGACCTGGACAAAATATTGGTGGAAGAAATAGGGGAAGGAAGGTATCAAGTCAAGGCAATCGCACTGTGTGGAGTGCTTGCATTTTTAATGGGATTGACATTATATGACTTTATTTTCTTTGCTGAAAGAGTAAAAACTAGGTAAGTAAGGCATACATATTTATTACATTGACATATGTCAATATTATATTGATATAACATTATTATAATACATGTGACCATATGGCCCCTTGGGTAATACCACGGCGATAGGAGGGTGAAGTGGCCGTTAAGGATAAAAGAGCATATAGCTGAAGTAGGCATGTGAACCCAAGGTAGTTTTGCTAATAACCTTTTGTCCTAGAGAGCAAAAATAAATGCTTTGCTTTGCACTCATCTCTTTGCATTAAGCAAAAAATAAACATGCTACACCTTTCGTATAGAATCTTGAATAAAAAAATGTTAACTTCATTCAAGTTTATTCAAGTATCTAAACAAACAACGAGGGATACAAAAAAACAAGTAAATATTGTAGATATTTAGCGCTAAGCAGTATGTATAACATAAATATTTGGCAAAAACTATACGAAAACTACAGGATAAGTCAAAGCTAGTATTACCGAAAACAAATATGGTTCAAACAGGCAATTCAGACTTTTTCTCGAAAGTAACATCGACCTGAGTCTGTTAAGGCCAAAATTCTGCCGAAAGTGGACGCTTTGTAAACAGATTCTCCAAAAAATCGCGCAAAAATCAAAACGGTTCAACCTAGAACATTTCCTTCCCAGTCAGTTCCTAAAGTTTAGTTAAGTTTTGGAGGAGGAAACAGACGAGAACGAAACCTCAATTTGTATAACCGGATTACATTAAGTTTGGACCTCATTCGTATCCGATACCATATTTACCAGGTGCAAACTTAACGTGAACTGATGGAATAGGAAAAGGTGGAGCGATATGCCTTCTTACGAGAGACGGAAACTTTCATTTAGGTGGAGTCATCGAGCTCAGGTCAGTGGATCACAATTTTGTTTACACGTTGGGCGTCACAAGACTGAAATTATTAAGTAGTCCATGACAAAGTATATTAATATTTTTCAGGTGTAAAATTGAAGAGTGTGAAGACGCAGATCTCAATAGCCTTTCTCCTCCGTGGCTTGCAGACGCCGTGCCAGCGATTGGCAAGACCTTCGACAGTTGTCACCGTTTTGCTCTTTCCAACGCGAGGAACAGTTCCGTAGGTGGTTGTCACCCGTCTCTGTTTAACAAGAGCTCCATCGTTGAGTGCACAGAGTACATTTATCAACATAACAACACTGCTGTATACGAGGTACGATATTTGGAATTATAGAGGAATAGGCTAAAAATATATTAAAATAAAAATTTCATTAAAATAACACTTATATTCAGGCTCCGGACTTTTCATGGCACTGTAGGACGTTAGAGAAGTATGAAGCCAAAATTTAAATCAAAATCATAATCTACGACCCTCAGAAGTAGGAAACTCTTATTAATTATTGTTTGTGTTTCTATTTCAGTTTGGATTAGCATGCGATGAGTGGCGTTGGTATCTCTTCGGTTCCTCGGTGTTCGCCGGGGTGGTGATATCGCCACCTTTGACCGGATCGATCTCAGATCGTTGGGGACGTCGCTATTTTGCTTGGATCAATGTTACTCGATATTGGGTTAACTCGTTCAATATTTTTATCTTAATAACATTCTTGGGAAGTGTTTGTGGATCATCCGCCGTAAGCTGCTGTTATTTACTTGGTAAGATTTACTATAAATTACGAAATGTATTATGGGCGTACATCAAGACCAGCTGACTGTGTGTAATTTGAAAGCTGCAAGAAAGGGGATACTTAGTTTGTTACAGTTTAATACAGCGATGTGACGTGACAGAACCGTAAAAAAATACTGGCTGGATATCCAAGATTTCGTTGACCGATAAACTATGGTGATGAATTTATTAGGGTTCAATACCCTGCTTGACTAAATTGACAATTATAAACGCATGTTTTCTTTCAGCTACCTTATGATAAATTTCCTCTAATTTGTTACTTTACAGCACTGGAACTTGTTAGTTCAAAGCGACGTATGTCAGTTGGCAGCTTAATAACCACCTGTGTGGTGCTAGGGGGACCTGTAAAAGCGTTGGTCGCATCGACAAAGCCCTACTGGCGTGATTTCATTCTCATGCTGTACATGCCGCTGTTCATCAGCATCAGCTATTTTTGGATCGCACCGGAATCCATACGGTGGCTGATGAGCAAAAATCGTTTTGAAGAAGCCAGAGACCTCCTTATTAAAGCCGCTAAAATGAATGGAAGAACCTTATTCGACAAAACTGCAAAAGAAATAAGTGAGTGTACTAGGAAAGCAAAAGTGGAAAACAAAGAAGAGAACCTCGTTTGTCTTTTGTTTAAATATAAGACCATTCTTCTTCGTTGCGTAGTTATATCTACATGGATACTGTCAACATCGTTAACGACTAAAGGCATAATAATTTCATCTGTAAGCATTTCTGGTAACAAATATATGAATTTTGCTGCTGTGACTACTTTTACCATTCCGGGATTTTGGATTTCAACTTTTTTTATATAGCAAAGTTGGTAGAAAACCTTTGCTGGCGGGCTTATTTTGGATGACTGGATCTTGTAATTTAGCGTACATATTTGTACCAAAAGGTGATAATTTTATTAATTTTGTGTCTATTATAATTTGCTAACACAGACAACCCCCACTAGACGGAGCATGTAAGGCGACCCGCGCGCACCAACGATATGGTACGGCAGAACATTATAGTAGCCAAATCATGAAATGGCGGCGTTTCACGATATGCCTAGGAATTTCGTGATCTGGCGGATTTTACGATCGGCCGCCGACATCAACATGGCGGCCACCGTACATCAACGAAAAAAGAAATTAAATAAATAACAGGGTAAATTGTAGTGTTAAGTGGTGTAGAGAGACCTCATAAACATGGACGCAACTAAACTGTGGCCGCCGTGTTGATACTTTAATGTTCTGCCGTACCATATCGTTGGTGCGCGGGTCGCCTCACATGCTCCGTCTAGTGGGGGTTGTCTGTGTTTGCTAAGCATGAAGTGATGAATAATTATAGTCCGTGTACACTCAGCGGCACAGAATTTGACCCTATTTGAATTCATTTGCCTATACATGTTCAATTGGGTAATTTTATGATTTGAATTAAATACATTTCGTTTGGACACAGTGGTAGTTTGTCTCTCTTCCTCTAATATGCACTTAATGGCTCAAATGTTAACTGGAAGAGATCCCTATTTATTAGGGATGATTTCGCCTCTGTACATGTAATATTTATTATGAATATATGTTTAACCTTTTCTGTAAGCATTTCTGGTAACAAATATTCGCTCATAGAGCCTGGCTGTCGGTAACGTTTTAATGGGGAATGGATGAAAATTTCAGAAGTGCTTTAAAAGTGGTTGAAATTTTTACTGGTGGTGGGAATAAGCTTTCTTAGCACAAAAAAAAAGTTTCAGATTTTTTGGCTGCACCGGTGATCACCGAATGAAAATCACCGGTGCAGCCAAAAAATCTGTAACTTTTTTAACCGACTTCAAAAAAAGGAGGGGGTTCTCAGTTCGGTTGTATGTTTTTTTTTTTTTTTTTTTTTTTTTTTTTTTTTTTTTTTTTTTTTTTTTTTTTTTTTTTAATGTTTGTTACCTCATAACTCCGTCATTTATGAGTCGATTTGGACAATTCTTTTTAGGTTCATGAATAGACATCTCAAGGTTGGTCCCATAAAATTTTGGTGAAGATCGGATGACGAGCTCCATGAGGAATCGAAGGAATTCCTGAAATTTTATAGGCACTCATAATATTTTTAATGTTTTTTCTAAAACTATTTAAGTATTTGCATATGGTAGTCATCACCTTCTCATGCTGAACTGATGATGGAAGGTACAACTCCTTAACAGTTAGGAGTTAGGAGATATTTCAAACGAGATGCATGCCTTCAAGACCTCCCTGATCACCCCGCCATAAGTATTTTATATGAATCACTAAAAAGCGAAAAAAAAAAATTTTTAACAAAAAAAAGAACCGACTTCAGTAAAACTAAAAAGCCGAAAATAACCCGTTCAAGTACAGATTACATTTGACTCACCCTTTGAAGTCGGTGCCAAACCTCACGTAAACTTTAATATATAAATATAATAACTGAGTGGTTTGGGATCGATTTCAAAGGGTGAGTCAAATGTAATCTGTACTTGAACGGGTTATTTTCGGCTTTTTAGTTTTACTGAAGTCGGTTCTTTTTTTTGTTAATTTTTTTTTTTTTGTGCTAAGAAAGCTTATTCCTACCACAAGTAAAAATTTCAAGCAATTCTGATATTTTCATCCATTCCCCATTTTAATGTATATTTCACGTTGGAATTGGAATGCCCTAATTTAAGATGGTAGCCATTTGACGCAGTGTGACCTTGTCGTACAAGTAAGACTGTTTGAGATGATGGATAGGACATGATGGATAGGATTTTTATGATTAAAATAACGTCTGTCTCAAATGTATTGTGAGATGAGAAAAACTTGTCAAAGCGGTTCTAGTCAGAAAACTTTCAACGACTCGCTATAAAATCTATACAGTTTTGTAGAATGTACTAATTATTTTTTTAAACATAAGGAATATTATGGAAAAAAATGTTCCACCATGTCGGAATGACATGCTTAGTTAATGAAAATGCCTTTTTATATTTAGGTTAAATTCCATACTGCCGAGTGTATAAAGTGCTCATTGTGCAAAATATCTAATGAAACGCAATCTTAAAGTGTATATGACAACATTTAATTTTTCATTTCGTATATTTCTTTGAGATCATCTATTATTATGTTATTAAGTAAAGATGATAACAGGATCTGGGATCTGTTGCTATTGGAATACTTGATACGAGTATACGTTTGTGTCTCATTTATGTTTCAATCTCTTCTAGGTACAAGTATTAATTGGATGAATCTTACTCTGTACATACTCGCACAGTGCAGCACTACCGCGGTTTCTGCATTGATAGTCGTGTATACGGCAGAAGTCCTCCCCACCAGCCATCGAAGCCGTCTCACAGGGTTTATCTACATGTTTGGCAAACTTGGTGATCTTGTGGGGTTGCTTACACCGTTTCTGGTCAGTATTTACAGTCATTATTGCCATAATTGTCATCATCATAATCATTCTCATCATTGTTACCATGGCCATGATCATCATTATCATCACCATCACCTTTACCGCCAACGCCATTATTATCGACATCATAACCACAACCCCCAACATCATTAAATTCTCGTCTTCGTTGTCAGTACCGTCAGAATCATCAACATTATTAGTCTCAACATTTAAGTACTATTAAACGATCGTAATTTGTAATCATTACTGCCATCAATGTTCTCCTTATTATCACCGTAGTCATCATTTCGTGAGCATTGTCATCACTGTCATCAATATTATCATTTTCGTCGTCGTTGCCATTATTATCGGCCTCCACGAGTGGGACCACGTCAGTGTGATTGACTTTCGAATTGTTGTTCTTGGTGCTTGTTTATTCAAAATACAAAAAAAAGCATTTTTGATTATTTTCGGTTTATCTAGTGCAATCTAGGAGTTCCTAGGCCACCTTCCATATCCATCATCAAAGCAGCTCCAAGATACCAAATTGGAATATAGCAATTTTTAACAAACTGTTAATTCAAAAACTATTCCTGGAAATAGCAATACAATTAAATATGCTGTGAGAATATGACACCTGTGAAAGGTTTTTCATATTTAACTTTTCGACTTTCTCTTGTTCTTGCTGTTTTGCATGCAGTACAAGTAGAGTCAATAGTGACGTCACCACAGAACTTACCAAAGAGAAAACAATTAAACTTAATAATAAGTAAACTGGTGAAATTATTATCTTTTATTTTATTGACCTTTAATTAAATTTTATGATTTCGATAAAAAAACTGGGGCTCATTTTACGAGTACCCTTTAATTGAATAGTCAGATGAAATACACACGTTAAAGGTCAACTAAAGTAATTTCTCTTATAAAATTTAATAGTCTTGGGCTCCTTCGGGCCAAAACATAATTACAAAACGCATCGTGGTACGACGTCGCATCAATCCAAAAACAACTTAATCTTCATGTACCTTACCAGATTCAAAATTAAAATATTTACTTACCTACAGTTTTTAATATCACGACGACGTATCGTGGCACGAATTGTAATTGTGTTTTAGAATGGCCATGTGATTTAATGTTTTCAGTTGACCGAGTATGGGAACATTTACCACACACATTATTTAGTGCCATGGCGTTCTTCTGTAGCCTGCTGGTGCTGCTGACTCCAGAAACCTTCGGAGTCCCGTTACCTGAGACCATGGAAGACGCCGCCAAACTTGGCCAAAATCAGTTCACGTGGGTTGGGGAACTGTTAAGAAGACTCACGTTTAAAAAGTCGTTAGATGGAGGTGTTGTTTTAAAAAACGTTAATATAATTTCGAATTAAGTTATTTTGATTTATTTATAAACCTAGTTTTGATCTATATATATATATATTAAATATATATTAAAGAAAAAATTACACAAAATAAAAAGTATATACCTAACTAAACCATAAGAAACTTACGATCGAATTAAACATAACTTAAACCATTGGGACCTAAACTGGTAGGGTGCCCATAAGGCTGGCCGCGTTACCTCGCTGGATGGCAATGCCAATGCGTTGGGCGAGGAACGAGCCAGCCCTAGGATCACCGGAGAACCGGGTAAGCAAATAAGTAGCTCAGTTTTTTTAAAAGCTTAGTTGCTTCCAATCCTCACGCCCTAGGGTCTTCACGGTAAACGCCGCAAATACGTAGCTGTCACCGAGGGCTGCGTACTTGATTGAATTATATGAATTATGCCTGGTTAGAGTTGCGGGGACTCGCTGGATGCGGATGGCTTCTATCCGGCTCATGTGGAAGTCTATTGAGGAGGCCTGTGTCTAGCAGTGGACGACCTATAGCTGAAATGATGATGATGATGATGATGATGATGATATGAAACATGTATATTAGGTACCACAATAAGTATTACTTATACAAACTTACTAATAGCCCAATAGGGGGACCAATAATTATTGCAGATTTTTAGGGGTACTAATTTATTTTACTGGCAACGGCAAATTTTTGGTAAAAATATATTTCGCAAACAAGTATTTTTTTCATAATAAACCCAAAAATTTCCACAGTGATGAAAGTCAGGTCATGAGGAACAAAGTAGTAGTAGAACGTGTAGTACTTATTGTAGTAATGGCGGCCATAGTACTCATTTTATGCAGATGAAGTTAGTTATTTATAAACACAGTTATAGTTTGTTCGTTGCCTATCCCAATATTTTACCAAAACTTACATCATTATCACATACAATAACATCCGTATCCGCCATTACAAACTAGAATTTTCGCTCGCACAAAAGGCAAAAGCTGGAATAAAGGGGAAAAATGATATTCCGATTGCCGGTTTCACATTTCTCGCTCAACGACACGGCGAATAAAAAAATGTTTTATCGTGTCAGGTGTCATGAAAACGGGAAGTCGAGCGTTAGGCTTTGAATTCGCGAAAAATAACATTTTTATGACCGGTAAAGTAAAATATACTTTGGTGAAGAGCTTTCATATGAGTGGCATGTATACAGGGTGTAACCGACGGTGTACCGAAAACTGAAACCATGGCTTCAGACCATTATTCTGGGCTGGAAAATCGTGGAAATTTCTTTGAGAAAATTCACAAATTTTCCTCGCGAGTTTAAATTTTTTCTTTATTTTTCCGTTAATCGAACTCTACCGGTAACAATTTTTCATGAAAAATCGCATGAAAATAGCATTTTCCGCAAAACACGCAATGTATCACAAACAGTATTATGTAAGCATTACGGTACAAAACCGAGCGCATGGAGTGGCAAAGATAACGGTACTGGCCGGTCATTGATCCGCCAGGCCAGTGCGCTCGCACTGTTTTAATTAACTACCCGCATGAATGTTTACCTACCCGCACATTTTATTTGCTTTACTTGCTTGAATGAAAATAATCTTGTTAAAACAGTCTAATTTATCGGTCAGTTGTTATTGGTGTTAGGTAGTACACTAGTTGTGATCTGTGGTTGCGTTGTTTTTGTGGTTCATTAATTCAAGTCATTCGATGCGCATTGGCGTAACGGTATGTTTTGCGCTGACGCGTGAGTGGAGTGGGGAGCGCCGCTTGCCGCGTGCTCCCCTCCCCGCGCGTCTGCACCCGAGAGAATTGGACGCAATACATTGCCCGCCGAGTTTTATAATTTATTTTGAAAAATCTTATTCTTGAGTTTTCCGAGAAAATGAGCACTCGTTTTCAGTTCGTGATTATGGTCTAAAACTACAGTTTTCGTTTTCGGTACGCTGTCGGTTACACCCTGTATACTCGTATTTATAAAGCAAGAAAACTATACAATTGTATTGAAAAGTCAAATGGGCTTAAATATAAAAAAAAAAAAACCGGCCAATTGCGAGTCTGACTCGCGCACCGAGGGTTCTGTACAAACACTTTCCATCCTTAAGTGGTTAAGTTAAGTTTGCACCTGGTATGTATAGCGCTCTATACAAATGAGGTGCAAAGTTAACGCAACCAATCCCTTTGTTGTATGGGAGCCCCCCTTAAATATTTATTTTATTTTATTTTTAGTATTTGTTGTTATAGCGGCAATAAAAATACATCATCTGTGAAAATTTCAACTGTCTAGCTATCACCATTCTTGAGATACAGCCTGGTGACGGACGGACGGACGGACGGACGGACGGACAACGAAATCTCAGTAATAGGGTCCCGTTTTTACCCTTTGGGTACGGAACCCGGTTGTCTATTGTTTGACCGAAATTTATATGCAATAATATATTGATTTGCTCGAATTTCACTTACCCGAATTTCATTTGCCCGAATGTTTCGTTTCCTAGAAAAGTCATTTGACATACTCTTGTATTCCCGAATATTATATGCCATAATGATACGTATGCCATAAGTATTATTTTCCATAATATTAAGTGCCATAATATTGTTTGATAGAATATTTAAACGCAATACTAAATATTGTTTCTGTGATTTTCTAAAATTGTGTTTTTTTTTAGGGTTCCGTACCTCAAAAGGAAAAAACGGAACCCTTATAGGATCACTTTGTTGTCCGTCTGTCCGTCCGTCCGTCTGTCAAGACCCTTTTTCTCAGGAACGCGTGGAGGTATGAAGCTGAAATTTATATCAATTACTCAGGTCTACTGTCCCTTGAAGCTGTGAAAAAATCAAACTTCTAAGCCAACGCAATCAAAAGATACAGCCGTTTATGCCGCAAATTTTCGACACTTGCAAGGGAATCAAAACCTACAGGGTGCTTCCCGTGAACTCAGAATCTTGAAATTTGGTACGAAGCAACGTCTTATAGCATAGATAAAGGAAAAATTACGAAAACCATAAATTTTTAGTTACATCACATAATATATTTTTTTTTAATAATTTTAAACTTACTACCCATTTCCTCATAAACGCGTAGAGGTATTAAATTGAAATTCATACCAAATACTCAGGTCTATAATACCTTTAAGCTGTAACAAAATCAAACTTCTATGTCAACGCAATCAAAAGAAACAGCAATTTAAGCTGCATATTTTGAAACTCGCAAGTACTCGCAAGGGAATCAAAACCTAAAGGGTACTTCCAGTCGACCTAGAATCTTGAAATTTGGCATGAAGCAACGTTTTATAGCACACATAAAGGAAAAATTCCGAAAACCTTAAATTTTTAGTTACATTACAAAATATATATTTTTTTGTAAATGTCGATTTCGATTGTCGTAATGAACGAACTTTGTAAACCTTGCAGGTTTGTACGGAACCCTCGGTGCGCGAGTCCGACTCGCACTTGGCCGGTTTTTTTTCTAGTCATTTCTAGCATTTTGATGTAATAATCGCCTATTTACGATGTACACATGCAAGCAAACATTTTGACTATATATTGTGGCCACGTATGTACATAGACACTATGTACTACATAGGATGTGCATGGTACGCCGGCTGGATGGTAGGTAGTGCAGGTACTGACGACACGACGGAGATTTGCTGCGTGTGCTGCGACTCTTCCATCATTTTGTCTGCCAGTAGTGCTACTTCATCGAGCGTGGCTTTCTGGCTGAATGTTTCGCTGAAGACGAGGACTGACCGGACGTGCGGTGGCAAGTGGTTGGTCCACATGATTCTGATGGTGCTCTCGGGGAATTTGTCGCGTGCGAGGTCTCGCATTCTCCTCAGCAGCTGGCTCGGTTTCTGTTCTCCGAGTTCCATCTGTGAGAGAAGCTTCTGGACTTGTTGGCTGTCTGACTCTTCGTACAGCGTGGTTAGGCGTTCCTTGATGGCGTTGTAGTAGTTGACAGGCGGGTTGTACAGGATGTCTGTGAGCTGCTCGATGTCCTGTTTTTCCAGCTGCGCGATGAGTGATGACCATTTGGGCGAGCTGGGTCTGGTTCCTCTTCAGGTCGGCGGTTGCTGACTCGAAGCTGACGAACCAGAGACGCGGCCTGTCGCGACGGTATTCTCAGCGAGAGGGCGATTCCGGCGACTTCACGTGGAGCGGGTTCCGGCGCAGGTGAAGGTGCAGGAGGAATTTGCGGCTGCTGCAGAAACTTGCTGCTCTTGATTCGACGACATTTTTCTTCTGGGGTCACCACTTTAGGGTGTGTATGGTCGATGGGTTGTCGAGCAGGGATTCTCCCTATATATTGATAAGTCGAGATGCAAAGTCGGAATGAATTTTATTTACAAATACACAGCCTTTTATACACAAATTTTGATTTATTACTTAAAACTAGGAAATGCTGGCACTCGGGTGATTTCTACGGAATCCGCGCCCCATCACGCGATGTGTTCGCTGAATCGGTCTTCTGTCCCGTACAGTGCGCGTACAGATGACAGGGATGGAGAGATGTGGGCGGAGCTTGTCGATATCGTTCGAGCTGCACGTGTCCTTCGGCGAATCATAGCTGTATTTCTAGTTAGTCTGCCATAAGCGCTGGCGCGGCGCGGCTGTCGTACGCTGCGTGCGCCGGCCTCACGGCATCAGCTGCTGTCGTATATGAATGTATTTCAGCTATGCAGACGGAATGATGATGCGAAGCTACAGTCACAATACAAAGCTAACCTAAAGTTTTCGGTTCTGGTCGAATGTCGTACGTCCTTTTATCGTAGTTCTTCTAAAACTGTAAATTAGGCTAGGATTTGTATTTTGAAGCAAACATTCTGACGCTCCGCTCGCTTCGCTCGCTTCGCTATACGGGTCACAACACAAACCTAACCTAACCTATAGTTTTCGGTTTTAGATCCATGTACTATTTGGTAGCAGTTCTTCTAAAACTAGGTTAGATTGTAAATTAGGAAACTGTAAATTAGATTAGGATTTGTATTTTGAAGCAAGAATTCTGACGCTCCGCTCGCTTCGCTCGCTCCGCTATACGGGTCACAAAACAAACCTAACCTAACCTATAGTTTTCGGTCTTAGATCCATGTTCTATTTGGTAGCAGTTCTTCGAAAACTAGGTTAGATTGTAAATTAGGAAACTGTAAATTAAATTAGGATTTGTATTTTGAAGCAAACATTCTGACGCTCCGCTCGCTTCGCTCGCTCCGCTATACTGGTCACAAAACAAACCTAACCTAACCTATAGTTTTCGGTTTTAGATCCATGTACTATTTGGTAGCAGTTCTTCTAAAACTAGATTAGATTGGGTTTGTATTTTGACGCTCCGCTATACGGGGTCATAAAACAAACTTAACCTAACCTACAGATGTCGGTTTTCGACCTATGTTCCATTTGGATAGCATATGAAATTATAGCATGTGACAATTATGGATTACAATCTTTATGGAAAATGTGATTATTGTAATAAATATTATGGGAAACAAAGATTCGGGCATAGGATTAATATGGCAAACAATGATTATGGGAAACATAATTATAAGAAACAAGATTCGGACAATTGAATATTATGGAAGACGAAATTCGGGCATATGAAATTCGGGCAAGTGAAGGTATACCACGGAACCCTAAAAACCGGCCAGTTGCGAGTCTGAATCGCGCACCGAGGGTTCTGCAACGGAGTGATTACATACTCTTTGGGTTCTGCACAAATACTTATTTCATCTTAACTGGCCGGGTTAAGACAAGTTTGCACCTGGTAAATATTTATTTAATTCTCTTTTTTAGTATTTATATGTCTATCACCGTTCATGAGATACAGCCTTGTGACAGACGGAGAGCGGAGACTTATAGTAATTAGGGTCCCGTTTTTCCCTTTGGGTAAAGAACCCAAAAAATAAAAATCATTTATTCCTGAAATTCAGATTCCATATTCTTAGGCTAATTATAATTAAGTTATAAACTATCTTAGGTAAAAATATATATATATATAATGGGACAATCATACACAAATCGACCTACTCCCAAACTAAGCGAAATTTGTACTATGGGTACCAGACGACGATATACATAACATATAAATACATACCTAAACCTATATAGATAACATCGATGACCCAAGAATAAATATTCGAGTTCATCACACAAATATTTGCCCCGGCCGGGATTCGAACCCGGGACCGCCGGCTCAGTAGGCAGGTGTCTTCAAACTGCGCCAACCGCGTCGTACAGGTACATTATGTTGTTAACGTTATGATAAAGGCAAAATAAATTATAACAAGGAGACTCTCGACGGGACATTTCAATTTGTAAACACTTAGCTCCTATTCGTCATAGCGACAATCTCGGACGGGAGGAGAAATGGCTTTGTTTTTATGGTTCCGAACCTCAAAACGGAAAAAAAATACACCAAGTGCGAGTGGGACTCGCGCACGAAGGGTTCCGTACCATTATCTGTAAGTTTGTTGGACGGAAACGGGACCCTATTACTGAGACTTCGCTGTCAACAAATACTAAAAATAAAATAAAATAAATATTTAAGGGGGGCTCCCATACAACAAACTTGTTATAGATTATGGTACGGAACCCTTCATGCGCGAGTCGGACTCACACTTGCCCATATATTTTTTTAGTATAAGTAACTTGCTTTTGTGTAAAAAAAAAACATCCTTTGAAGTCTCACATTAAAATGTTTTTTTGGTTTGTTTCCTTATTTTATGACAAGTTGAGCTATTTTTCAAATTCAACATCAGTGTCATCCATCATCCCCATTGAAATGAAAATAAAAACATTGATTTCAGGCAGCTTTGGCCCATGTATGTATCTACATACCTTAAAAGTAACATACATGTCATATCAAATACAAAATAATAAAAATATAAGTAGGTAACTAAACTAGGTCACATTTTTCAACAGTGTTACGCGTGTTCGAAGTGTCAGGTATTAGCCGTCCACGGAAACGCCGGAACATGACACCTTTCGGCCAGTACTCTTCCTTTCTTTCTTTCCATTATTGTAGGTGTATGGGCTAAACCTGTCCGGTGTTCTCCGTGCACTGAGAACACCCTAACTAAGGCTACCCAAAAGCAGGATAGATGTGGATCGGGAACAGTTAACACATTGGCGACCAAGGATTTCGTAGCGCTACGCGTGTAGCCGATAACGTGGCGAAATGCGTATGTAGGGAGTTATCTCTACGCATTTCCCCATACTATAGTATGTAGAGGAGACTCGCTACGAGCACAGTGCCCACGGAGCGGGTTCTCGGTGTTCAAAGTGTTATCTTTGGTGTTTTATTACCATACCCGGGGTTTTGGGTGCACGAAAGATTTGACACTAGGCTGACAGTAGGCATCAATAAAAACCGACCAAGTACGAGTCGGACTCTCGTACCGAGGGTTCCGCATAAACACTTCCCATCTTAACTGGCCGGGTTAAGTTAAGTTTGCACCTGGTAAAAATGAGGTGCAAAGTTAACACTACCGATCACGTCTGTTGTATGGGAGTCCCACTTAAATATTTATAGTATTCTGTTTTTAGTATTTGTTGTTATAGCGGCAGCAGAAATACATCATCTGTGAAAATTTCAACTGTCTAGCTATCACGGTTCATGAGATACAGCCTGGTGACAGACGGACGGATGGACAGACAGACAGACAGACGGACAGCGGACTCGTAGTAATAAGGTCCCGTTTTACCCTCTGAGTACGGAACCCTGAAACCCCAAGAATTTGGGTACACAGTCGTGACTATAATCTAACTAGTTCCCAGTTCGTATCGTCAATACTCCCTGTACTCTGTCCATATTGTACATGACATATTCACTTACTCTGCCCGACGAGGGTCAGCGTAGACAGCTCAATCAGTCGAGTTTATAGGTCTTGTAATTAAATACATGAACAATGGGCAATAATCGTGGTCTAAAATACCGCTAAGCTGGATAAAGAAAACTGCCAATACAAAACCGAGTTCGCCAACCTGTTGTAAGAGGCATCAACATGTCTGTGGAGAAAGCTAAATGTATTTTCACAGTGTCAGCTCGGCCCAAGGGATAGTGGCGCTACAATCTGCTTTCATATGGCAATTATGAGCATACGTCATATATTTGTATTATTAAACGTCAATAGCGATTTGTCAAGGATTTATCAATAACCAAATTCATAATATTGTTTACCAGAATGCTGCTCAATCCTTCGTTTTTCTTGCGAATTAAATACTGGATCCGATTGAAAAAAAAAAATTACTTTTACACCATCACTGGATGGTTCAAATTTTATTATGTAAAAAAATATTTGAAATTTTCGGAATACTTAGTCTTGTTTCCTCTTTGTTTGCATCAGTGGCATTCACCGACTGTCAACGTCAGTCACCAGTGAAGTAAACTTGTAAGTACCTACCACAAAAAATCCGCAATATGGCATGGGCTGAAAAACACCCTGTTGGGCTTATAACGTATTCCATTGGAACGTTTTTAATCACCAAGCTCTCATAGACTGTATTACTCTACTAACAATTGACCCAAACTTAATCTAGAACAAACATTTGTAGAATTTTCCAGCATATACAGTCGTAATGTCATTAATTCAGCTGGATGTTGAGTGGACCCGATCCCATTAACAAGTCCCGAGGCAGCCCGATGTGTCCCCTAATTGAATTCCTTCCACGGAACCCGTTATAGACCCTGTCCGTGATTAAGACTTAACGGTACATCTACTACGCATTTGGCGAGTTGACTTATTTATTTGGAAGTTTCGCTGGTTTGGGTTAGATGATGGGGTAAGTTGTTACGTGTTTGTAGGTCGTAGGGTGTCTCGGAATTTTGGATGATTTGAGTGATATTGGCTACTTTTTAGGGTTCCGTACTACCGTTACCCAAAGGCTAAAAATGGGACCCTTTACTAAAACTCCACCGTCCGCCTTTTTATCTGTCACCAGTGTATCTTATGAACCGTAATAGCTAGAATGATGTATTTCTGTTGTCGCAATACCAATAAATTAAAATTTATTAAAAAAATATATATATTTAAGTGGGGCTCCCAATTGTTTTTCTCGTGAACGGAGCCTGGTAAATCTTTTTTTGTTTTTAAGCATAGGTACAACTTATACCTACTCAGTTGATAATGCAATAAAGCGCAATGCCAAATCGATTGTGACAAGCAACTCAAAATAACTAGTAAGCCTGTGATCTGAGTACCTCGTGAGTTTGTTCTTTATTTTACATTTCCAACTCTCATATCCGCATCGAAGAAACGACTCAACGAAATAACATCTATAATAATAATCGAGAATGCTCACAAATTTTCACGAAAATACGTTGAGGAATGCGATCTATAGGTGACACCAGAAAATCTGGACAACAGTGATTTGTGGCCAAGCTGAAACGGAAACACTTCGCTCGGTCGGTCAATTATCTTGACTTTCAGAGACGTAAGAGTTAAGCTAGCCTTGACAAGTTTATATATCTTGCGCCACCTGGCACCGCATCACAAAGTGCTCATGAAACCAGCCTCAGCTAATGAAAGCCGCGTCTGGCAACTATCCAGATATTTACTAGGAATTGTGGGCGATCGTATTGGTATTTGGAACATTACTCCGGCAGAAAAACCGAACTGAAACAGTCTGTGTATTGAAAGCGTACGTACTGTGCATTTTACGTCAAAAGTTAAGACGTCCAATACTTTACTTAAACGAAATTTTAATATCATCATCATCATCATCATCATCATCATCACCCTACCCCTTATTCCATTTATATGGGGTCGGCCTTCACTGTCCGTTTCTTCCTTTCCGCACGGTTCAGAGTTAGGTTTGCGTATATCTGAAGTTCTTGCAGGCTTTTTTCACTGTTGTTAACCAAGTGGCCGGTTCCCGCGTTTTCGAGTTGTCGTCGGTATCGCCAATGCTATTTTGACCTTGAAATCTGAAGGTCGTCTTTGGCAATATGTTTACCCGTGTAGAGGTATTAGGCAAACTTAGTCGTTATACGGGGAGACTGAAATAAGTACAGTGAGTTAAAGTTAAACAGAGCGTGAAAGCAAAGCTTAGTGAGTTTGAAATTATGATCTCAGCATTATCTTGAAAAGCAAGCAATCAAAAACAAACATTTCGGTATTTTGCCTTTGGCGTTTGGCGCGTGTATTGAATTATTCTTAATAACTGGAACTTCCTGAGACTACACCTTGCGATATTGTGTACTATAGGTACATGCTGTATAGTTATCTCAAGATAGCTATTTATTTATTTAGTTATTTAATCTTTATTGCACAAAAGAAAACTTATCGTACAAAAGGCGGACTTTCATCTATAGCTATCTCATTTTACAATCGAATCAGTGCGATGGAATTTATCTACGATACATTTCCATGGCGGCGAAGCCGGACGGACTGCATAGAAACAGATTGTAAATTTACCAATCACAGTAATCAAAATCGCCACTGCGTGTCAATTAATGGGAACAGCGTAGCCACCATAATACAGTACAGAAGCCGCACTTTTTTGTTCTTTCAAAGTCGACAAAGGAATTAGCTTACCAGTATCTCATTGGATGCTTGTATGACGTGCGACGCTACTGGTTGCAATGAGGCTGTTATACTCCTAGTGTTGCCAACACCAACAAAACGGTACTAACTACATATCGGCATTTGTACCTATTTTACACGCCGTGTTTATTAAATACGTCCTAGACACGACTACTGCTATGATATTTATGATGATAGACCCTGGATGAGTTCAAGGCAGACATGTGCGGTTTTCGCATTTTCGACTTACCTTGATAAGCACTTGGAGCCAGTATCTTATGGGTGGGTGACCGCGATGATATATGATTATAGGTATACTTTGACACGTGGCACAGAGTGAGTCTGCCTTAGCGGAACGTGGTGAGCGGAGTGGACAGCAGCAAACGATAAAATTATCCATCGTGGCATCGGAAACGCACTATAGAAAGACGCGCGTTCATTGAAAAAGCTCAGAAGTAAATCCCTGTTCAATTAAACTAAAAATACCACATAAGTATTATCATTTTCATCAATAAATAAGTTATTAAGGCGCTCTTTTCCCAGTAGACGCCGAACTCACTCATTTTGGAATGAGTCGTAAACATGCAAGCAGTGTTCGAAGATTATGAAAAACATATATATCATACTTAAGGATCTTGCGATTATAAAATCGTTTTCACCAACATGATTGGATACATTTCGCTCGATAGAAAATAATCCCAAAGTTGCCTCTATTTGTAATATTTTTTCAGTGGCAAGGCTAAAATACGAAGTTTTTTTACCCGTTTTTTACTTAAATGTATGGATACTAACATTATCTAGGTAAATTCGCTAGGATTATCTCGATGCATTTATTTATTTAATCACTAGAACTAAAAACCTGCTACAAATCGTCGCGCGTCAGCGCTTGAAGAGCGTCAATTTGTTCCGCGCGACCACGGCCGGACAATATCGCCTTAAATATTAGGGACAATCTCACACAACTATGCTCCGAATAACCTTGTAGGAACCCAAGGTGACCCAAGGGACTGTTAGGAAGAGTTGTAACCCTATACATCTTAGTCCAATCGGTGAATTGGGGTTTTAAACCGAATTGTTTGATTTAAATATCGAACTCCTCGGTGCTCGAATCCAACTTACACTTCGCAGGATTGAAATGCAAAACGAACTCTTCTTTTAACTTCCGCCGGCGATTAAAACAAATTGCGTCACATTGCTGGCCGTCTAGTTGTCTTTAAGATCTTGGCTTGGCACAAGCCCTGTATCTCAATTGGCTCGTGGGATTTGAAGATTGTAGTTCCTTGATATGCATTAGCGCAAATTGTCTTGGGCGAATGACAATATAAATGGAAATCAATGTATATCTTATCGGAGAACTGAATTGAGATGAGAGCTCAAATCCCACTCGAATCTTCACTTTAAATTTAACTTTTAGTATACAGTGAAATATAAAATAGTCGAATATATTTTGTGCCTGGGTCATGGATGTTATTTATTTGTGTAATCGTCGTCCAGTGTCCATAACACAAGGCTACTAGAGCCTAGAGCTTACTGTGGGACTAGATTGATTTGTGTCAGGTTGTCCGATAGTCACATTTATTTATTTAGTGAAAAAAACTGGGGCCCAATTCGAGTCTCGATCGCCAAACGTCAGATCACCGTTAGATAACAGTCATCTCTCCGTGATCTCGCCTTTGAACTGTCATTAAAACGCGATGATGAAGCTCATCGCGTTTTAATGACACATGTGACATATCTCATCTCAGTTTTGGAAATACGAAGGCGATAACAATTGTCAAAAATGCTATTCATGTATATAAATTTCTGTTTTGAACGAAACGTAACAGACTAATTTCACGTACTATGCGGTCAATTAAACTATGCGCCTGTTATTTATGCCGTCACATACAAAGGAAACGAAAATTTAGCGCGTCCGAATTGACGAAGTTGCGATATTCTAGGGATATCGCCACTTGTCAAGTAGGCACACGTCAAAAGTGACGGATGGCGATGAAAAGGAGAGATCTCCATTATATCTCTAAAATTGGTCGAATACCCCCCCTGGTTGCCTGTAAAGTCGGTTTTACAGGCGAAGATTTTACGTGACAACGCGCGGCGGACCGATCATGTTTGAGTGGGAGAGAGACGCAAGGCATTCGCCGGTCCGGCGGGCCTCTCTCTCGTTCGGTGACTCATCGTAACAGACGTGAGCGGGCGTTACACTTTTTCATGAGTGACTCCGAGCGCAACCTAATTTAAGACGTTGTCACGTCAAAAATAAATAGCTCAACTAGTTTAACTACTTGAGACATAGCCACATAGTGTTTATAGTAGTAGCTGAAATTATGCAAATATCCCATCTTATTTTGGTTACTAGTAGCTCTTAATTTGTCAGTCCTCCGATCTATGTAACTTGCAGCTAACATTTGAGGTATTGTTAACAAATGTCTTTTTTTCCAGTGTACCATCTTTCCTCTTCACCCCTATTTCTATGTATGTTATAGATAATTCTTGTAAATATTGAAATTGAATATGATCCAACTTTAATTTTGTTCTATTTAGATAAATACAGCCAACTAAAAAAATCTACATATTTACAGAAATATTACTTTTTACGAAAATATGAGGTTCGGTTGGAAGTTCATATAACCAAAATATGAAGTTTTGTTAATTAATATGAAGTTAATATAACCAAAATATGAAGTTCTGTTAATTAATATGAAGTTAATATAACTTAAATATGAAGTTCTGCTGGTTAAGGGCAGGTTACCTGAGGTTCGCAATGAATATTGTATGAACTGTGAATTAATTGGCGTAATTAATGAAACATGTCAGGGATAGTTCGATTTACCTAATGCAATGCAGGATGTCTGTAACACAACACGAGGATGTTTGTTCTCGGGGCTCAAGCTTTCAAGTAAGAAAATACCGTAAGGTCAGGTTACTTTAGCTGTACGGGGTAACATTGCCCACCCATTAAAACCAATTTAATAAGTTCTAAAAACTGCATCTTATGACAAAACCCTTTTTGAGTGATCGCTAAGAGATAACGGCACAGAGAAAAAACATAGGCGTCGACTTATAAAACTCCCTTTTTTGAAGTCTGTTGAATATTACGAAAGAAGGGGAATATATTATGAATATCAAACCGGGATTCCTCCTACATCAAGAAACAGGAAATTACAGTTTTAAATGTTTAGTTCGCAACATTATTTATGATTCGGAAAGATTTAACTTTTTTTTTAATACTACGACGGTGGCAAACAAGCATGCGGCGCGCCTGATGTTAAGCAGTTGCCGCCGCCTATGGACGCCTGCGACGCCAGGAGCATCACACGCGCGTTGCCGACCCTTTACAAACCTATATACTCCCATCTTGAAGAACCGCATACTTACTGTAGCCCTCGGGGAGAACCTCGGCATTATTACACATGCGGAGCGTTCGCGGTAGGAAATTCCTCTGTAACCGCACAGTTTTCGACGATTTAGGCTCCAGTGTGACAGAACGAGCACCCTGTTGATGGCGAGCAGTGCGATGGTAGAAAGTAGCCGTGGGCATCATGTCAAACAATTCCTCAGAACACATCCCATTATACAGACGGTAGAACACACACAAGGAGGCAAAGTCTCTCCTCAGGCTTAGAGGCGGAGGGTATATTTAACACCACATTTTTAAATTGTTTTATTTATACACAGATCGAAACAGATAGAGATTCAATGGAGGCTATCGAAATTAGTAGTCATCTGAATAGGCTATTTGACTGATGTTGAATTCTACAGCGTACTGTAGTTATATGAATAAAATTAGCTAAATATATCACGAAACAAAGAAAAAAAATCCAGAAACATATCTTTTTTGGAAATATGTGACTTCAAAGGTACGCAAATTTTATGATTTTTTTTTTTAATCCAAAATAAATTTTTAAAATGTTTTCAGAATCCTCATAATTTTACGAAACAATAATTGTATGACAACTATGAACTTAAACGCACTTTTTCACGGTGAAAATGCCAAATTTCTTAATTTTTCCATACAATTATTGGTACCTATACCGGCCTGTGACGTCATTAGCCTGACGCGTTTTGTATGGAGCGTTTTTAGTGCTACGTAGAAATGTTGAACTTTGACGGTCATTTCTGACTTTTAGAGCAATTTAAGTGTAGTCAGTCCCATATAGATATTTGATCACAATAAAAAATATAATCGATTGACATCCTCAAAAAAAAAATAGTCAACATGTCTATTTTGACTGCCGTTGTGGATGGTCAGTGCCCAGCTGGAGGATGGTTTTGTATATTAAGTATATCGGTGGTTAGTGTGGACGAGACCTTAGCAAATGACGTACTTAGTAAGTGTTGTGTACAACCCGACAATTTACATTGTGTGTGAGGATGAGGGTAGATTTTCGCCTCCGCTGGTGTCACCAGCGTCAAGCAGCCGCGCGGACAGGGCGCTTGCCCGCAGTGTTCGTTGGCCGCCGCCGCGAATGATCGGTTCTCCTGATGATGAATCGCGTACCGATTCGAAACATGTCGAGCGTTATTTGACTTCTACGACGTGAGTGAACCTGTTTACTGTTAAATGAAATTCCGCTCACAATGTGATTTTAAGACCAGGACTCGAACCCTACATAGCTCGTATTCAATGTTATATATTTTTCATGAGACTTGCTCGTAAACAAGGGTTTTCATGCTAAAAAAGCGGGCGGTAAGTTGTAAATTACGCCATAGGGCGGTAAGTAATTTTTATCACACTTTAAGGGTTTACATGCTAGAAAACCGGGCGGTAAATCGTATATTATGCCCTAGCGCGGTAAGTCGTATATTACGCCCTAGGGCGGTAAGTAATTTTGGTATTGACTACTACTACTAATTTTGTTTTATTTCCTCCAAAGTGTGATGAAAAACGTCGTACGTGAATCTGGTGGTAAAGGTATTCCAAACTCGTGTTATTAAAGCCCTCGCCTTCGGCTTCGGGCTTCTAATAGACACTCGTTTACCATCCTTGTTACGTAATGTACTATTACAGATTAGCAATATCATGCGTATGTAAAGCATAGCCGAGGGCGCCCCGTTATCAAACGCGGATAATCGTGTAATAATTCATTTCGGGCGTTCTCTCATGAATTACCATATCGATAAGAATAATATGTGGTTGCTTTTTAACTTAATTTTTTAATGTAACTGAGTTTCGTAGTGTTTTGTTAAATTACTACAATCCTAATTAGCGTTAAGATGTTATGTTTGTAATATGGCTTAATTGGGAACACCGCCTTTGCTTGAATTGGGTTGGCCGCAGTCTGGTAGAAATCGTGCCGAGAAATTTCAGCACAGCATGTGTCTGGACCAAGCATTGCAACGATTAGACATCTTATAGTTAATTATTCCTTCTAATGTTCTTATTTTGATCCTTGCATAGGCCGCTTGAAAACTATATTTTATTGGTTGTTTGTGTAAAATGCGACCCCGTGTTGTGCGGCCTCGAGGCGTGGCGTGGGTGCCGCCACGCCTACGAAAGCGCGCTTTTTTTTTACGAAAATAGACCATAGGTGTGCGCCGTGATGGTGACTCCATTTTGTTGCACATTTTCAACTCAACTTTTAATCAGCAACTCCCTATCCCTGCCCAGGCCATCTGCTGAACAAAAAAATGATCTTTTATACTTCATCACCATTTCATTTATTGACGGGCATTTGTCCCACGCTGGCCGATTTATCCTTACATTGTCCAAAAAACTAGGAACTCCGGACTCTCGACATACATCCTTTAATTTCACATGTGATATCGGAACGAGGGAGGCCAAGTTACGCTGGTGCAGCGATATTAGGCGGCTTAAAGTGGACCGACTCGGAGCTTGGTATGAAATTATATCGCGTCTTTTGTAACGTAATTGTTGTCATTTCTCATCTGAGATAGTAGGACGTAACGTATAAAGTGACCGTTCCTTCGGGGCCGTTTATCTTGCGCTTACCGCCCTTGTAATGTTTAGGATAGAGATATGTGGTCAACGACTGGCCCTTTTACCCGCAAAGCAGAAAAATGGGTTATTAAATGACTCGGTCTTACAGTTACAAGAATGCTCAGTCACCTGTAGAAGAACCAAAGTTTGAACGAATTAGCTAGAAGAATTATTGTAAGGTAAGATGGTATAGGACAATTATAATTTATCGTCTAATAGGGTAAGACTGTACAGTTAGTTAGTTATTAGACTGTGGCAGTCTTCTCCCGGTGAGTCTTACCCACCATAACTTTAAAAGAACCAAAGCAAACAATGTAGCTAAAAAAATTTATATAGTTAAAACTGATCTGTTTGATAAAAGTATTATATTTGGAATGGCGCCTAAAATATTTAATAAACTACCAAATAGTATTAGAAATTTGCAAGATATTCAAATGTTTAAAAAATCATTGTAGTAAAAAAGGCGTAGGTACTATTCTACTCAAGAATATTTGTTACATAATAATAATAATGTTAATGTTAATTAATGTTAGAACTAATGAATTTCGACTACTTATATTTTGTATTCCATGCTGAACTCTCTAATTTTGTATGCCTAGGGTTCCTGATTCATTCATAAGACACCTATGTAGGTACCTAACTATGTTTTACAAAATAAATCATATTCTTATTCTTAAATGGCAATGATGGCCAAAACCGGTCTGAGAACCGACGGCTGCTGGGACCGATGAGTTCTTACTTCTTAAGTGTTGACCATGCACCTGAATACGCAGCGTGGATGGGTGGACGAGTTCAATCAATAAACTTGCTGGAGTTCACTGGGTGCAAACGGCGCGGAATTGTGGTGGCGCCCATTGGGAGGCCCATGTCCAGCAGTGGATACCTTTTCGCTGATGATGATAATGATGGTTTGGTGTTTGTATAACTACTTACTCGTCCCCGCGGCTTTGCCAGCGGAGACGGATAGAATGTGCCCATACAAACTGTTTAGCCCTATGATTAATGGAATAGCCTTATAGGTATACCTACGTAGGTACTGTAGCCTGTGTCCTTTAATGTCTAGGGCTCTTATCTATTAGAAAACTTGTTTTTTAGGTAATCTGTCGGGTGGTTTTTCAGTTTAAGTGGAACGTACATTCTTACAAACTTTAACGTTCTTGATATATAGGTACAGTCAGCAGCAAACATAGTTCAGCATTATAGTACGCTCATAATGATCTGTACAACACACTTCTGCTGCTGACTTCACCTATAGGTTAGAAAATACAAATCAATTTAATTTGGTATTTTGTGAGTGACAATAGTGTCTTGTTTAATTAAACAAGACAATTGTAATTACAAACAAGACAATTTTATCACCCATAGTCACCATTTCACCATTCCATTGTTAATTAACTGTATGAGTGCAAAACCGACTCTCAAGGATGGCAATGTATACGAAATCGATTTCGTTCGCGAAGAAAATTGTGGTTTTAGGATTCCATAGTCCACGGAACATACTATGTAGAACCTTCCATAATAATATAAGGGTGCGTTTTTACTCAGTGTTCTGAACAAACATTTGCTCGTTTGTTCGCTCAAAACTGTTCAGAACACTATTTTACATAGAAAGCTCCCGTGAGTCTTAGGCAAATTAAAATATAATTCCGATTCTTTGCTGTCCTTGTATGATGACGACGCGGTTGTCCCAGTTTGTAGTACGAATATTTGTGCTTGGGCATGACCCAATTGTCCTATGTATTTAAGTAGGTATATAATTATTTACTTATCTATATAAGTACCTATGTATATCGTCGTCTAGTTTAACACAAGCCTTACTACTATTAGACCGATTATAAGGGACTAGATCGATTTGTGTGAGGTTGTCTGATATGTGCTGTAACTACACACACATGCATTTTTTTATGTTTTTTAATTAATCTTTATTGCACAAAAGAAAGAACTTATCGTACAAAAGGCGGACTTAATGCCATAGGGCATTCTCTACCAGTCAACCATTGGGCTGAGTATTGGGCTGTTTACCTAGTTAATTTCAATTATTGATTTCCGGCATGAGTTCCCGTTGGTCTCAATCTTAAATAGCTGATCGGTCATGGCGACCGGTTTGATCCCTATTGGCTTGGAGCCTAATTGGTCGTTAGGTCACTCAATTGACCTACGTCACAGGCGATTTCGGGCCAGCATGGCAGTGTCAACTGACTTGGCACCGTTGGTTTCTCGTCAGTTTCCATTGCGACTTGGGCTCCCCTTTTTGCTTACCATCAGGCGAAGTGGAGCCACTATGTTGTGCCGTGGTAGGTAAAAAAAAAGGCGCGACTGCGGTCTATCGGTGTAACTCGGGCGTCGGTGACCTTGTAATGCCGAATCCTTCGACAAGGCATTCACGTGAATGCCTTTCCCCACCTCGCGCGTCCCGCGCTCCCCCTTTGACACACACACATAGCCGCGAGTTTTGTTACTGCACACAAGTGTCGCTGTCATTTCTTTTAACGTTAGTGTATATATTCTTTGGCTACGTTCCATGCCACGGCTTCGCCGGTTTCGCGGCGAGCGGTTGAGCGAGAGATCCTAAGTGGGGACCATAGGTACGAGTAAGCGTGACACAGGTACCACTCACCGTTACCGCTACCGCGCAGTCCTGGCTGGGCCGTTACGACTGGTCGCGAACGCACGCTAATCTTTAATGAATAAAGGTGGAAGGCACCAAGCATTCAGGTGTGGTGTATATCTACTAGCGCGGTTGGCAACGCGTAGTTAGACTAGTTAGCTTATGTGTCTTATATGGTTCGGCCATGATTTTGGTCTTAGCGGCGAGAACGCGGCGGGCGGCGTGCGTGGCGGCAAGCATGCCACGTACACCGCACGATCCGTCCGCGTGAACCGCCGCACGCACCGCTCTGAAGTCGTGGCATCTTTGCTAGCCGCGCCGCGATTTCACTCGGCAAAAAACTTAAAAATTTAAACAGGCCCTTGGGGGCTTGTCTTACCCATGAAGAGATGACTTATGCGTAGCGGATCTTGGCCGACAAACAGAGAGAGAAAGAGATATAAATTAAACCGTTTCGATTTCGATAGCTACGCGCTAGCGCTACTCCAAAATTCAAATGTCGAATTCGTTCTCGCTCTCCTGGCAACCAATATTCAAATGAGTCGGATGCCACGATACGATACGAATTTGGAATGTCAAACTTCGGAGTAGTCCTGTTTCTATAAATATCGATAACAAGTGTAATTTCAATGTAATTCTCTAATTCTCTTCCAATTATTGAGAACCGGTATTTGTTATCTTACCTGCTCATTAAGAGACACACTGCTAACACGGTCCGATAGCGAATGACTACTTGGTTTTTTATTCTGACATGTGACAAAAAGTGTAGAATAAGCTGGAATTTACTCCACCGACAAGAGCCTAGCTCTTAAATATATGATGATGATGATATGACAAAAAATATCATCACTACATAGTATAAAACAAAGTATCATCACTACATAGTATAAAACAAAGTATCATCACTACATAGTATAAAACAAAGTATCATCACTACATAGTATAAAACAAAGTCGCTTCCTGGTGTCTGTCTGTTCCTGTGTATGCAAACTGTAGGTTAGGTTAGGTTTGTATTATGACCATGTATAGCGGAGCGTCAAAAGTTTTTTCTCTTTATTTAAGAGCTGAACATAATAATTATAAATAATAAATGTAGGGGTCTCGGTCCCGAATATAATTTTGTTCCTTTTGGGGTCGAGACCTTAGGTCCGTGGGGTCCCAGTGCCCACAAACTACTAAATGAGATTAGTAAAAGGCTCATTGAGTCCACTGGTGACCGAAGAGCTGGCAGCTTCCTCGCACAACGCATCAGCATTGCAATTCAGCGAGGAAATGCTGCCAGCGTCTTCGGGACTATGCCGCGGGGGCACAGTTTTGTAGATTTATTTTAGCTTCATTTAATTTACTTTATTTTAGATTTTAGTTCTTTAGTTTTAATTTGAATTTAATAAAATTGTCCATTTATATATTTCGCTCCAATAAATAAATATAATTTAATGTATTAAGAAACATTACGTGAGGTAGAGGAAGACATTATATGGAAAGCTTAAATAAAACCTTAAATTAAGCGTCAAAATGGGTTAAAAACTAGGTTAGGTTAGAAATGAAAGTACCAAGTCGAAGTTAGGTAAGTACGAAATAAGATTATAAAAAATAAAATTATGCGAGATGAATGTTATACTTAAACAAAATCGATTCAAACTAAAAATTATAAAAAAAATAGATTAGGTAATACGAAACAAACATTGGGTTAAACAAATATAGAAGTATTTTAGAGTAGCAGCTTTCTTAGCGATGACGGTAACTTCGATAACGGTAGGTTCTATGTCTGATCTCTGTGTTTGGAATGCGTTCTCTACATGTTATCCCAAGCATCGCTCTCTCCATCGCTCACTGAGCAACTTGAAGTTGGTGCACGGTTTGGCGGGTGAAGGTCCATGTTTTGTATATACCTAATATTTAATCTGTGTAATTGCGCGAGACCAGTGTGAAGAGCGCCTTTGATGGACGGGCAGGCTGGCTGTATGTATATCACAACTTCTAATGGCATAAAAATGTACACTTAAATTAGGAGTCAAGGCCCCACGGTCTTTCAACTTGTATATAAACAGACTTGGATACAATTTCAGCGGCAAACATATCAAGCGAAATGTCTCGATCAATTCTGTTGTTTGTTTTATTTTTGATGTCGATCGCTTTTGAGGTATGTGTTGATGTTTGTTTTTATCCTTTCTATTTTACGACATGTAGTGAAATTATACGAAAACATCGTAGATAATGGGCAATTAGTATCTACTTAACATTTGAATTTACTTTCTAGTATTATGTACCTGTTGTTTAATGTTATTTGCCCTTGCCGCGATTCGAACCCGGGACCGTCGGCTCAATAAGCTGCGCCACTAATCCGCCAGGCGCGACGTCAAACCTTTACAATATTCGATTAAAATGTACTGACAAAATAGATTGCTGAAATTGACTAAAGCACTGTTATGTATTGCACTAAATTGAATGTTGAATGTTTTTTCTTTAAATACTACGACGGTGGCAAATAAGCATGCGGCCCGCCTGATGCAAAAACAGCAGCAGTTACCGCCACCTATGGACGCTTGTGACGATGCCAGGAGCATCCCGCGTGGCCCACCCTTAAGAACCTAATTACTCCCCTCTTGAAGAATCGCATGCTGTGTAGCCCCCGGGAATACCTCGGCAGGGAGCTCATTACACATGCGGAGCGGTCGCGGTAGAAAATTCCTCTGGAACCGCACAGTTCTCGATTATCAAAGCTCCAGTGTGTGAGGATGAACACTCTGCCGATGGCGAACAGTGCGATGGTAGACCGTGGGCATCATGCACTAGGTATTATCAAACCGCAAAGAGAATAGAATGTGACAGTTATTCCATATGTATACCAAATTACAGTTGTTTCAATCCTATTATAATCGCGGTTTGATAATACGAGTATATTCAGACCGATTCACGTATTAGGTTTTCATTTGATATTACAATAACTTTGCAAACGAATTGATTCCTCAAATAGCATTAATACGAAATACAACATAGCTCTGAAATAAGTATTACTAACTAGCAGAGCAGCAGAGCAATGAAATATTATCTTCAAGACTGTTCCAGTGTCTCTGTCTCTGTGTATAAAATAACGAAAATCAACCGAACGCGCGCACACACACACATACACACACACACACACACACACACACACGCATGCACGCGCGCACGCTCGCTCGCACGCACGCACGCACGCACGCACGCACGCCCGCGCGCACACACACACACACACACACTGTGCGATGCTTGTCACAAAAATAAAATCGACAGAAACTCATCTGGAATTATCCCAGTGCACCTCAATGTACGAGACTAATTTATTGAATTCTTTTTTTCAGATGGTTTACTCTCATCCTTTACCACAAATCTTTGTCGTCGATGGCTGTAAGTTTGCTATACGCACATATGCTATGTCATAAATAATTTACTTTTAAACTTAGAATTAATACCCCTAGAAACCTAGTTATCGCTTGAAAAAGTGAAGCCCGTTTTGGTAAGCCACGGGCTAAGTTTCGACCGTGTTCGCAGCCCAGTCCAGCACTGGATCTTATTAGATTATCAATGACTTCAGGTGGTATTTAAATTATGGAGTGTAGCAGGGAGAAGTGGAATCTTTCATAGCAGAATATTTAAAAAGTGGCCAGCGGTAAGCAGTAAATAACAGTTCCATTGGAACAGATCTAGAGTAGCAAGAAAGTAAACAAGTAAAACAAGTTTACTCGCGTACAATCTGTCAATTGTAATTTCACAGTCAGAATCATAATTACCGACTTTTTAATCCTGTACCAAAATTTGATCACTATTCCTGTACCAAAACTCTATGTCACCTGCTACAGAACTTTAATATTCATAAGACATCTCTCTACTCAAGTCTAATAATTTCAAAAAGAGCATCAGCATATTTGCCTGTTTTTTCTTTAAATGTAATTTTGTAGTTCACAGTGCCTTGGTTTAATTACTGCAATACTGTGTAACTAATTTGAATAAATAAATAAATAAATTTGATTGAAAAAAAAACACACTACTGTTCACTGATTGGTTGAAATTACTGGTCAAAAAATTTAACCAATTACGAGGCACCCGCCATGACCATCGCGGTCGTGATTTTTTTAATAGGTCAGTTTTAGTTGAACATAAAAGTTCATAGTGGGGAATGCCGATTAAAGTAAAAAATGTTTTTCTGTGTTTTACTCGTATACAGAGGGAGTGAACTGGGTCGAATTGAAATTTTTAATATTTTAGGTGTCTAGACTAATCCTGAACTGTATAAACAAACTGTTGCTAAGTAACGGAACTACTTTCAGCCACAGTAGCACCACCAATTTAACACCTTTCAGCGGACACTTTTGGATATATGAAAATTCCGCCTTTTACACTCAATAATAAAATTTAAATGTTAATCTTTTCAGTTGACAAGGAGGACGTTGACACGGGTGCATGAAAGCTAGAAAATATCAACTTGACTTGCAGAAAACTACACGCCGTCGTATTGATAAATCCATACTGATGTTTTAGGTTTAATAAATGAGATAAAATGTCATAAAATTCTTAATTTTTTAGGATAAACACTTAATTAAACTTCAATTTATTTGAAGATGTTGTAGCTATTTGATGACCAGGCCGTCTAGTACAACTATGCTTCTCGACTCTTGTCGCGCAACGTAGCGCTACCCGTCACTCTCTCACATTGCTGCACAGCAAGGGACGGGTAATTATCTCGAGCGAGAAATAGTCGCGTATGACAGTTATGCTAGAGGTGCAGGGATCGTCAAATACGAGCCAAATCGATTGAAATTACGTAGGTATGACAAACTGTGACGACTGATGACCGATAATAATAATAATAATCATTTATTGGCCAAAAACGATACACAGCGATTAGTTGAAGTCCCTGACTACTGAGCTAGGTTAACACCTGTGTTACAGAAGTCAAAACTGAACCAATGAACTTTGGTCCCATTTTACGAATCGCTGGTGACTTGTGAATTGATTAAAAGGAGAAAAATACTTTCGTATGTCTGTTTGTCGGGATGTCCAGGTGTCCAATTTTCCAGGTGTTTGCGCCTGACCCCGTCGCCCTTGAAAATTATAAACGAAAACATAAAAAATAAGGCTCACTTCTCTCGCCCGAGATTGTCACGATGACGAATAGCCAGCTTCGTGTTTACAAATTGAAATGTCCCGCCGAGGGTTTCTCCTTAAGATAATTTATTTTACCTACCTTTCTCATAACGTTAACAACAATATTTCATCCCATTTAGCTATCCTATAGCAGATCTTGATTGGTTTATGGGTTATTTTTTGAGAAAGAGAGTTTTAACCGTCGTATTGCTGCTTTAAGTCTATATGGGACTAACTACACTACTGCTCTAAAAGTCAGAAATGACAGTCAAAGTTCAATATTCTACAGAGTAATACTAATAGTGACGTCATTATTATGTTATGGGTAGGTAACAATATTTGTATGGAGACAATAAGTAATTAGCCATTTTCACCGTGAAAAAGTGCGTTAAGTTCATGATTGTCTTACAATTATTGTTTTGTTAAATTATGAGGATTTTGAAAACTAATTCAAAATTTCTTTTGGATTTAACAAAAAAAGAACCATACAATTTGCATGTGTCATGAAACAAAGGAAAAAAATGTTTTTTTTTTTTTTTTTTTTAATATGGTCACATACACCGTACACCGTACCTTTGAATACCTATGTGACCATATTTAAAAAATATATTATTATTTTTCCTTTGTTTCATGACACATTGAGCTAATTTTATTCATATAACTACAGTATGCTGTAGAATTCAACATCAGTCGTTATCCCTATTATCATTTTCAGCTGGGGCGTTACTCCGAAAAACGAAATTCGAAATTTCGCTGTCAAACGTTATACCCGTCTCTGTCTCTCTAATGTAGAGTGAAAGAAATGGGAATAGGGAGTTGCACCCTGCGTCGGCCCTAAGCCGTTTCCTCCAGTGCCGAGATAAAACTGCATGAACGCTGAAAGCAATCTCATTTCGTCCCATTGTCCAGTGCTTTCTTTGAGCATTCCTATGTCTATCCTGAACTCTGTTATCTTCTAATAAGGCAACGGAGTTTAAATGAGAAATGCTTAGTTATTTCAGTAGCTGTTGTCCTACAAAGTGTATTTTATTTTATTCATTTGGGCCATCATCAATTCGTAACAATTAACAATATAATACTACCACAAATTAAAAGTCAAGAAAATATATCCACAAAAATAATAATAATACAATACTTTATTGCACACCAATAAAAGTGCAATAAAGTACAAAATACAATATTAAGTAAAACTAGTTACAAGAGAAATGAAATAAGCATTATGGTATGCTCGATCAGGTGAGTGCTTGTATGTGCGTAATTCTAATCTCATTCCTTTGTGACAAAACCCTTGTAATTTATTAAACATTATTTACATTATGTTTTTGTTAAAATGATTGTTTTTTTATGGTTTGTCTGTTGTTACTACTTGAATAAAGCGATATTAAACAGTACTATATTAATTGATCTAATTCTGCGTGGCCGTTGTGTGAGACTCATCTTCATGCAGGGAACAGTTTTACATCTAAAAAATAAAACAAATAATAACTTTTAAAATTAAACATTGAGGATTGCTTTTTTCAAACAATAAACAAATGGGTGATTCTACAGGCATTTCGCTAGCAAACTTTCTTATAATGATAATACGGTAGGGCTGCCATATCTGAATTCGCCGGACTAAGGCTTAAACCCGGACATTTGGCATTATATCGCATTTTTCCCTTGGACGTATCCGAAAATAAAATATAAAAAAAATCGCATTATTTTTCATTCAAATAAAGTGTTCTGGTTTTCCCGGACACTTTTTAAAAACCCCCCGGACGGCCTCCAAACTAGGAAAAGCCCGGAAAAACGAGATGAAATAGTTTCCAAATGCTAACCTCATCTTGTTCTTTTGGACAGAAATCGTCCATCCTGAAGACAGGTCGCTGACACACTCCGGTCGGTAGGGCGACCGCAAACGCCACCTGCAGAGTTGTTTTATTGTACAGTCGAGTTCATTTTACATCTACACACTTACGAGAACATAAATATCTCAACACGATTTTATGCTCCTGACAATAGGGTGGTGTTCAGATATTTTTGTTCTCGTAAGTGTGTAGATGTATTTAAATGAACTCGACTGTACGGCTTCACCCTTAGTAGGGCTGCCATCTTTATTTTTCTTGTTTTTTTTTAGGGTTTTTCCCGGACATTTTTTGAAAATCATCCCGAACGGTCTCCAAACTAGGACAAATCCGGGGAAACCCGGACAGATACGTTACCCTTAAGCCTCCTTATCCGTTCAAAAATATTGATTGTTTTAGACATTTTTCTTTATGATCAAACATGTTTCTTAACATATTATCAATGTTACTATTTAGAACAGGGCTTACGCGATTAATTGGTATACCTACAGTTTGAATTTTTCCTTGCAAATTTTTGTTTTGATATTAACAAAGTTCACGCAGAAAACAGTTTTTTTTTAAATCTTATTTTCGAGTGCATGCACGTTTGTTACTTTCTAGAACACAGGAAAAAGTATTTATTATGTATTTTACACTTTAAAAGATGGTTGAAATCTCTTAAGAGGCGTCTGTGCATTGGCGATTTTTTATAAAACTTAAGAGGCCTTATTCCTTTTAAGAGAGTGGAAAGATTATCTAATCAACAGAATGTATTCTGCAAAGCAGCTTGCAACTCCATGAACGGGGGGAAGAAAAAGTCATCAGCCCTCTATTTTTGCTTCACCGTACCCGGGTGAAAAGTATTCTACAACCGCCCACGATATCCAACACAATCCTATGCAAAAACATTTATTATAACGACGAATAAACAGCTGGATTAACTTTAAATTTTGGTTATATGATACTTTACGTCACCTTAGGCCGTAAGTGGGATTTTCTGCTCGCTATGGGAGAAAACCTCACTTTCTACCCTACGAATTCACCGCCACCAGGTAAGTAATATCCAACAACCAACTACAGAGGAGCAGAAAAGAGGGTATTTTTTCGTGTGGACACCTTTTAATTTATTAATAAAGAAAATGGCTCACCATTAATAGCACAAAGAAAACGTATAAGTAGTTCATGGCGTGTATACACAACTGATAATTCGTTCAATATGCTGCTTACGTTGACGTCTGGTCACAGAATAGTTACAAGTACAGAAGGCTCACTCTTTTGATCTTACTTTCCGGACACGTTCTCAACGGCCAACAGAAGCTATACGTACATGTGAGCGGTAGGTCCGAGCTCAGTCTCTCGCTCGCTCCTACGGCTGCCGCTCACCACTACTCGGCGCCGTTGTCATGGCTGGCCTATTAAGCTCGTGCGCTAGAGAGAGATCTTTCTAGATTTCTAGAGATTTTTATATGTCAACATTTTAGTAAGTAGGTACATATATGTAAACATTTTATTATATATACACAACAGCAATTAACAAAACTTAAACACAATAAATAGTTCTTAAGTACATATCCGAACTTATCCCTCATTTCTTGCATAACATGCATTATTCTTAGGTATAAAATTGGACAGTAATTTAAAATGGAGTCCACATATAGCAGTGCTTGCAGGTAAATTAAGTTCAGCGGGAGACGCTGTTAGGAAAATTAAACAATTGAGTAATGTTGATACAGCTCGCTTAGTTTATCATAGTTATTTTCATAGTGTCATGTCATATGGTATTCTGGTTTGAAGCAAAGCAGCTGACATTCAGACCATATTATTTTGTGCTACAAAAAAGAGCCATTCGTTCTATATATAACCTGACTTCTCGTGACTCCTTAAGTGACATTTTCAAAGATATAAACATCTTAACTGTAGCGTCCCAATATATTTATGAGAGTATTATGTATGTTATTAAGAACCTAGATTCATTTACAAAAAAAACCGATGTCCACAATTTTCACACTAGAAATAAAAATAAAATTGCTACTAGAAAGTTTCATGTTTGTAAAGTATGTAAATCATTTATAGTCCAATGTATTAATTTTCTCCTGTGCTGGAACCCTATTTCTTTTTTAAGTAGCTCCTTAGTATTTAACTTCTTTTTATGTATTTTAGTTTTAATTGACTATACGATAAATATAATAAATTATAAGTTTATTTATAACAAGTTGCCTGATCATGTTTTAAAATTAGCCTTTCCATTACTCAAAAAATATTTAAAAAAATCTGTAATGTCAAAAGCATAGCACAGTAGAGGACTATCTGACAGACAAAAATGCATGGCCTCAACCAGAAACCGAGTATTAACAGACTCCTTCTTAGATTGTACCTGGCTAGTTTAAGGGTCACAATTCTAATAAGAAAGCATATCAAACGTTCATAAATTGTGATAGACCGTCATACTTTCTTGTAGTTTCTATTTTATTCTAACACTTTTCCTCATTTATATCTTAGTATACCTACACTTTTTATATATTTTCTTCGAGAACTACGTCTAGTTAAGTTCATATGACTGTAATATCCTTATCCTTTCTGAAAAAAATACTGACTGTTGAGTTTTTTTTGGCGTTTCTTCTCAACAGTGGTCTCCTCTTGTGAAATGCCGGTTGACTCAGACATGTAAAAGTGCCCTTGTGGCCTACTTGCAGAATAAAGTTCATTATTTCATTATAACGTTTGAGAAAAGGAGAGAGTAAAATATTCAAGAAGACTTACCGACGAACAAGTTAATATGCACTGAGGCACTAAAGACAAATTATGCCTAAATATAATACGACTTTGGCAACAACTACGGCGCTCAAAAGTGAACGTCACGAACGTACACTCGCACTGCGGTTGCAGGCAGGTTAAAATGATTGTGCGACATAATATCAGTCATGTAGTATGCCGCGTTGGAAATTTAGAGAAAGTTTTCGTCTGTTTTTCTTTACAGGTCGCATTACTCAACCGAATCTGATGAAATTTTGTGAGCATGTTCTATAATTGTACGTATAAAATATTTATTGTTGATTAAAAAAAAACGTTTCAGGTCTTACAGCTCACAGTACCACTAGTATTTTTTTTATAAGTAGGTACAGTCATTTAATTTTTACATCCATAATACATAAATTAATAACCACTGTTCAATAAACGTTCGTTTACTGAATATGAAAAAAGCTGTGCAAACAGTAGGAAACCGAAGGAAACCTTACAAATTGCTTATTACTAGTTCAGATACTACATTTAATTTTATTAATTATTATTTTATTTCTAACCTGTGCTGTCCCACTGCTGGGCAAAGGCCTCCCTCTCTTTCTTCCAGTCGTCTCTGTTCAAGGCAGCAACAGACCAATCTTTTCGGAATGCATAAAGGAAATCTCGTCATCTCCGTCGTGACCTGCCACGATACCGTACTCTATTAGGTGGGATCCAGTCCGTGGTATTCTTAGCCAACAGTTCGTTCGACATGCGGCAAACGTGTCCAGCCCAGTCCCACTTAAGCTTAGCGGCTCTCAGGGCTACGTCAGCTATTTGGGGTTTGGAGCGCAAGATAGTATTTCTAGTACGATCTGCTAATTTTATTCCCAAGATTCGCTCCATTGCCCTCTGGCAAACGGAATACTTTTGAGCGTTAGTCAAAGACCTAGTCTGGGCACCATACACTGAAAAAAATACCCAGTGGAGCCTACTGAAATTACAGTAAGCGTAACCGTTATAACAGTTAGGTTTACTGAAATGTCAGTAGGCCTAACTGTTATTGCAGTAAGTCTTACTGTAATGTCAGTAGGCTCCACTTGATATTTTTTTCAGTGTAGGTGAGGATCGGAAAAATGCACATGTCCATCAGTTTCCGCTTTAAAGTAATGGGAAGTTCTCCCTTTATGAATTGCTTCAATGGACCAATAACTCTTCCAGGCATTTTCGGTACGCCTTACGACCTCCTTGTCTTGTCGTGCCTGGACAGACTATTTGCAAAAAACAAATGAAAACAGGCAAATGCTAGCGGTGAGGAAGCATCCTAAGAGAAAAAACGATTTAATAGGCTATTTGACTGATGTTGAATTCTACAGCGTACTGTAGTTATATGAATAAAATTAGCTAAATATTTCACGAAACAAAGAAAAAAAATCCAGAAACATATATCTTTTTTGGAAATATGTGACTTCAAAGGTACGCAAATTTTATGTTTTTTTTTTTAATCCAAAATAAATTTTGAAAATGTTTTCAGGATCCTCATAATTTTACGAAACAATAATTGTATGACAACTATGAACTTAAACGCACTTTTTCACGGTGAAAATGACAAATTTCTTAATTTTTCCATACAATTATTGGTACCTATACCGGCCTGTGACGTCACTAGCCTGACGCGTTTTGTATGGAGCGTTTTTAGCGCTACGTAGGAATGTTGAACTTTGACGGTCATTTCTGACTTTTAGAGCAGTTTAAATATAGTCAGTCCCATATAGATATTTGATCACAATAAAAAATAGACTCGATTGACATCCTCAAAAAAAATTAGTCAACATGCCTATTCAGTGACCTCCAAATGACGCAATCCGCTTAAGGCTCCTTATACGTTTGAAAATACTGATTGTTTTAGTCATTTTTCTCTATGATTAAACGTGTTTTTTTAACATATTACCAATGTTACTACTTAGAACAGGGCCATTGCGATTTATTGGTTTATATTTGAAACCTACAGTTTGAATTTTTCATTAACCCTTAATTTGACAAAAAATAAAACGATGGTCGCTAGTTCAAGCCTCATTAAGGTCGAATAGAGCAAACAATTATTCTCGTTCGAAAAAAATAGAAAAAGATGGTCAAGGAGTGTGTCCATCCTGGCGAACATTGTCAAATTAACGGTCAATAATTTCTGTTTCAACATTGACAAAATTCACGCCAAAAAAATTTTTTTCAACTTATTTTTGACTGCACGCAATGAAAGCATGAAATAACAATGTCGTAGATAGTAATCTAGAATTCAGGGAAAAGTAAGTATTATCAACTTCAAAAATTCATGGAAATTATTAATAAAATTATTTTTTTAAATATCGCCAATGGACAAACTGATTTTTGGTAGGTCCCTGTCTATTTAAAAAGTATGTTTTTACTGTGCATACGACACAGGGAACCCACCTTAGCAGCTCGGAGATTGTGCGCAAAGTAATAGCCCTGGTGCAGGAAACACAATTTAGATAACAAGTGCTGAAACTATTTCCTTCGGAATAGATTCAGCAGATAAGTGTCAATGCTTCTAAAAGGTTTTTTTGCTTCCGTAAACCGATCTGCTCGCTATCTAGAGAAAAAGTTTTTTCACAAAACGTGCTGTTCTTCCCTATTGTTTTTTTTTAATGCTCGATTTCAGATCGCCATTTAGAGAATACCTACCTAAGACAACTTACCTCAATAGTACTTTATGCAACCGTTGTATGTATAAGAGGGGGCAAAAAACGCGTGTGGCATGGGTTACGATGTGAGCGTAGCGAACATCGTAAGAAAGATGCCACGAGCTGTTTTTGACCTACTTATACAACGTTGCATACAATACTTTTTCTACGACTCGATATTTCATAAATAAAATGCAAATAAACAACAAAGAAAATAATTACATGTTCCCGCTCGGAATCAACAAAATTAAAAAAAAAATAGTCTTTTTTTATTTTTTTATTGACGTCCATCTGTCAAAAAAGTATGAACTTATACAAAAAGGTATACGTTCACTATACTAAACATCTGTAAAAAAATAAGAACTTATACATAAAGGTATACGTTCACTATACTAAATATCCATGCACTGAAGATAAAACTTTTTTTTAAGTCGGCAGCAATGCCTTAGTGCAGTAAGTTTTTTTTTTAATTGCAAATTGTGTGAATGCAGCTGTTTATCTTGTAAGCTGTGGTACTAAGTGATATGCTTTTTTGGCGACATTATAACATCGTTTAGCAGTGTTTTTTTGGGCAATAGAGTATAGACTTTTACAGACTTTCATAATTTATGTTTTTATATTAGAGTTAGTAGCTATATAAATGACAGAAAAATACTGGAGTAGAAAAATATTATTATCTAAACTCCTAAGGACCATTATTGACTGCTTACTGAGCTGGTGGACCTGGCTTCGAATCCCGGCAAAGGCAAATATTTGTGTTATGAACTCGAATAATTTGTGCCTGGGTCATGAATGTTATATATGTATTTATCTATATAAGTATGTATACCGTCATCTAGTATCCATAACGCAAACCTACTAGAGCTTACTGTGGGACTAAATTGATTTGTGTGTGACAAAGAATATAGAAATAACAAAACAAATTAAACACGTCATAAAAACCTTAGGGTGCCGCCGGCAGCGGGGCAGGTCACAAACTACCGTTTATATAAATACCTATGTTTATTATTAAGTTATGTCTGTATTATAAGAGACACTGCTAAATTGTACCGTAATCTTTCGGTATATGGCTGCTGAAATACTCATACCCTAAGTGTTCTAAACCTTTGCTAATAACAAATAGGTCCAATGCGTATGAGATCAGCTGGGAGCGATAAGACGGCTCGTTAGGAGAGCGTCTTTCGCCGCATCTGCGTACGGACGCTGATATGAATATTACACGACCTCGTATCACGCACAGTCGAATAATAACAGTAGCTCCGTATATGGTAAAGAACGCACTCTAAAAGCAGACAAGCAGCCAAACGCCATTTAATTCACGTAACTAGAGCTACCTCTATATAGCGAGTGTATTTAATAGTAGGCAAGCATCATAAGAAATTGATAGTGGAACACGTCCTTCTCAAGGCTTCTAGGCATATAGGACAAATGCGTTCAATGCATCCGCATCCGCGAGATCAGCTAGGAGCGATGAAGCTACTCGTTAGAAGAACATCTTTCGCCGCATCTGCGTACGGACGCCGATATGAATATTATTATAGTAAACCTGTCGGAAGACTTCCAATCCCGAAGGAACCGATTTATTCAGCTTAACACGTTAAGTACGCTAAACTAATCCTACTAACATAGGTATGGAAACGAAAATAGATGCCCAAAAGTAATTTGCATACAGTTTGATAAAGATCGACTAGTCTTTATTTATTTTTTAACATTTCATAAATCCGAACACCTTTAAAACTATCTTGCTCTTTTATACGAATAGTGGAAATCTTTAGACCAGGAAGGGTACCTAGGCGTTGTTACTTATGAAGTGTTCGTTACTATTAAAACTTTAAAAGCTTTTTTGATGTAGTTGGCGCGATTGCCTTGCATGGCTTATATGGATTAAAGCAATGCATAAATAACATATTTACGCCAGCTTTTTTTGTGATAGCCATACCTTCTAGATCATTGATACAAAGATCAAAGCACAAAGAAGAATTGAAATGCTTAACCTGGCGGAAGAGACCGGGAATCGAACCCGGTACCTCTGAAATACCGGTCTAGCGTAACGACAAAAAACCTTTCGTTTTTTTATGATTTGTGTGTCAATCTTTGATGTATATTTGAAAGCCTTTACACCTTAGCGCACCTTTTAATTTTGCTTTGTGCTTTTTTCTTTGTATCAATGGTTTAATATATAAAAATTATGGCATATACCCACATTAAAAGAGTGAGACATTACATGTTTCACAAATTAATCCATACATACTGTTATAATTCAACTACGACAAAGCCCTGCAAAGGGTATTTGTCGTAATAAACGGCATTGTCGTTATCCCGCAAACTGCTCAAAGCCACACAAGTCACCTAATAACGGTAATTTAGCTCGCAACGATCCTTAGCGTTACTACGCCTTATTTATATTAGTCCGCTGTCCATTAAAAGGGGGCCTGAATAAAACACGCATTTTCTCCTTTTCGTTTACTAGGAATAAGAAAGGAACAGCTGAATTGTATTTATATGTTGTGGGAGTACGTTTGGAAGTGGATGTTAAGAATGTGTACTTTACTGTCGTATTATAATGCGGCAGTTGTTTTATTACAAGTGGCATGTTCTGCGGCTTTAATAATACGGTACGAGTGCCGCATTCAAATGTTTTCTTTTGCCATAGTATTAGAAAAGTAAGATGTTTTGTAGCGGAAAATTAGGGAGAGAGGAAAGAACTTGTGAAGATTAGAAGTTTTACAATATGCCATGCCAGCCTGGCGCCATTTGTTTTCATAATCTCCTTTGTACTCGCATCAGGCCGAAATGGTTAAACAATTTTGGTACAGGGATAGCTGGACATGTAAAGATGGCTATAGGATACTTTATAACCGACTAAAGTACGAGTACAATCAAAATTACGCTTTCGAAGTTGCGGAACCTCTAGTTCCTTATAAAAGTATTGATTCTATTGTTAGATCCGTAGCTGGCGTTAATTATATATTTTTAACGTAATTATTATATCTCGTGAGACACTCCCAGGGAAAAGGACTAAGAGCTAGCGTCAGGGAAGCGTAAGTCGGAGCCGGCGAGGTTCTCGCGCATCCAGCTCTGCGCCTGCGCCGTCATCTCCTCGTCGAAGTGTTCGCGCCAGCCGCCTGATATACCTGCAATAATAACATATTTGTATAGAATCTTTTTATCGATTCATATTTTTTTTTATGTGGTAATACCACATTTTTATTTTTATAAATAAAAATTCTCTTAACTTTTCTTAATTTACCTTTGTGTCATTATTTATTATAATAACATATTTATTAGATACTAGCTGCACCCCGCGGTCTTACCTGCTCATCCCATGGGAACATACATTTTTTTTGGATAAAAAGTAGCCTACGTGTTAATGCAGGTTGTCAGCTACCTTCATCTTCATATCGAAATTGATCCAGCCGTTTGAGCGTGAAAAAGTAACAAACATACAAGCTCATAAACACACAAACACACTCACAAACTTGAAACGTGTTTATAATATTAGAGTGACAACCATCCGTGGCTTTATTTAGACAGTTGTCCCACGCCGCCAACGAGGAAGTGAATAGCTATAAACTATAAATTTATATACACCGTGGCCGTTAATAACCCGAAAGATTTAAACCACGTATTTTTGACGACAATACGAGTAAATAATGTTATATCAACATGGGTCTAATTATGTGTCTTAATTAAATTACTATTTCAGTACAAATTAAATCATATTAATTGCCCGCTTCTTTGTGAATAAGGTCTTTAGTTAAAGAAGAGTGAGCGAGCATGACACTTCACGAATCGCTCCGAAATCATACGACGAACGGCGAATGCCGTGACTTGTGTTCTATGACAAGAAGTGTCAAGTTATCGCTGTTTCACTTTTGACGAGTTCAAATTTGAACATTGGCATAATGACATGAATTAGGGTGTGTTAGACGGGAGATTTTTTAACTTTTGATTTGTTTTAAATAATTTATATCTCCTTAATTATGAGTTTTTGGACGATATGTTACATAAGTTTATATACTCTAATTAGGCTCTAGTATCGTTAGCTTAAATCTTTCGGGTTATTAACGGTCACGGTGTATATAACATGTAATGTCGCATTATCTTTAATGTGGGCACACACCACAATTTTTATTTAAACCATTGATACAACGATCGAACCCGGTACCTCTGGGTTCCCAGTCTCTTCCACCAGGTAACTCATTTTTAGGGTTCCGTAGCCAAATTGCAAAAAACGGAACCCTTAAAGATTCGTCATGTCTGTCTGTCCGTCCGTAGGTCACAGCCATTTTTTTCCGAAACTATAAGAGCTATACTGTTGAAACTTGGTACGTTTGTATTCTGTGAACCGCATTAAGATTTTGATGCAAAAATAAAAAAAAAATAATAATAAATATTGGGGGCTCCCCATACTTAGAACTGAAACTCAAAAACTTTTTTTTCATCAAACACATACGTGTGGGGTATCTATGGATAGGTCTTCAAAAATGATATCGAGGTTTCTAAAACATTTTTTTTCTAAACCGTATAGTTTGCGTGACAGACGCTTCCAAAGTGGAAAAAAGTTGGTCCCCCCCCCCCCTCTAACTTCTAAAATAAGAAAATGAAAAAAAAAACATGATGTACATTACTATAAAAACTACCAACGAAAATTGTTTCGAACGAGATCTAGTAAGTAGTTTTTTTAATACCTAACTTTGCACCTAATTTATATGGGGCGCTATATATAGCAGGTGCAAACTTAACTTAACCACTTAGGGATGGAAAGTGTTTGTACGGAACCCTCGGTGTGCGAGTCTGACTCGCACTTGACCGGTTTTTTTTTTTTCAATTTTTCTTTAAGCTTTGATCTTTGTATCAATAGTTTAGCTATAAACTATTTCTACGTTGATAAAACGTAGGTAAGCTATAGATGTCAATCCCGTGCCAATAAAAGAGACGCACGGGTCTATATTTGTTGGTCTAAAAATTTTCGCCCGATATTTTTTTTCGGCACATACTCTTTGGCCTAATAATATTTGGTCGATTGTTTTTTATGTCGAAAATTGTTTGGTCGAAATTGTTATGCATATATTTTATTGGCCGAAAATTGTTTAGTCTAACATTTGTATGGAAAAACTTTGTTTGGTCGAATGTATTTTAGGCATAAAATTGGTATTCCGAATATTGGTGTCACTAATAATCCCTATGTTTATCGGGAACGCAGTTCTAACCTTACCTAACCTACTGTTCTGGGAGCGCCTTATTTTTATTAGGGACGCAGTTCTAACCTAACCTAACCTACTGTTATGGAAGAGCCGTATTTTTGTTGGGGACGCAGTTCTAACCTAACCTACTGTTCTGGGAGCGCCTTATTTTTGTTAGGGACGCAGTTCTAACCTAACCTAACCTACTGTTATGGAAGCGCCTTATTTTTGTTGGGGGACGCAGTTCTAACGTAAACTAAACTACTGTTCTTGGAGCGCCTTATTTTTGTTAGGGACGCAGTTCTAACCTAACCTAACCTACTGTTCTGGGAGCGCCTTATTTTTGTTGGGGACGCAGATCTAACCTAACCTAACCTACTGTTCTGGGAGCGCCTTATTTTTGTTGGGGACGCATTTCTAACGTAAACTAACCTATTGTTCTGGGAGCGCCTTATTTTTGTTGGGGACGTAGTTCTAACCTAAGCTAACCTACTGTTCTGGGACCGTCTTATTTTTGTTGGGGACGCAGTTCTAACCTAACCTACTGTTCTGGGAGCGCCTTATTTTTATTAGGGACGCAGTTCTAACCTAACCTACTGTTCTGCGAGCGCCTTATTTTTGTTAGGGACGCAGTTCTAACCTAACCTAACCTACTGTTCTGGAAGCGCCTTATTTTTGTTGGCGACGCAGTTCTAACCTAACCTAACCTACTGTTCTGGGAGCGCCTTATTTTTGTTATAGACGCAGTTCTAACCTAACCTACTGTTCTGGGAGCGCCTTATTTTTGTTAGGGACGCAGTTATAACCTAACCTAACCTACTGTTATGGAAGCGCCTTATTTTTTTTGGGGACGCGCATTTCTAACCTAACCTAATCTACTGTTCTGGGAGCGCCTTATTTTTGTTAGGGACGCAGTTCTAACCTAACCTAACCTAATGTTTCGGGAGCGCCTTATTTTTGTTAGGGACGCAGTTCTAACCTAACCTAACCTACTGTTCTGGGAGCGCCTTTTTTTGTCGGGGGACGCAGTTCTAACCTAACGTAACCTCGCTTCAGCATATGGGCTTTAGGAGGTTTTATGTTAGGCTAAAGATTAATTATAGCTAACAATATTATACTTTTAGCCTTTTAGTCATAAAAAATATATACTAAACAATTTTAGGTGAAACATGTTTTAGGACAAAAAATATGTATGCAAAAAAATCTTTATGCTAAAGAATAAGTATACCATTAAATATTATACCAAACAATTTTAGAACATAAAATTTTAGACCAAGCGAAAGGCACCCGAGACATACTTATGTTTGAACGCGGACTGCTCACAATGCTGGCAACAAAAGATAAAATACTCGAAAGCTGACTACCTTATTATATTATCGACCTTAACAAGTGCCTCAGTGCGCAATAATTTAATTCATAGTCTTTTATTTGTGGAAATAGTGCTTAAAATCGCTACATATCGGTATTGATTTCATGGAGAGATATAAATGTGGTTTATCTTTATCTGTCATAAAAATAAAATATTAAGTAACCTGAAACCTTAGATTTTTTGTCAAAAGACCATTTTACCACAAATAATACATTTTCTCATGAAGCAGGGTACCCAACCTGGTTCATTCATGAAGTGATGAACAAGTAAGGATGACCTGTCAATAATAAACCAATCATATTATACCTAAATGTTACCTTTTCTAACGAAGCCCCCATGACCAGGTTTCCCCATCTGATTGAACCAATCCGGGTTCACAGACTGATTCTTTTTGAAATTCTCGATGTTTAAGTGATCGCTGAGCTTCATGGTTTGTTCATTCGTTATTTCTTTGCCGAGGAACGTGGCTACGCGTTTGATAGTCGTGGGCAAATCCTGAAACAAGGTTATCATGTAATAGTACATTACATCGTAATAGTACATTACATACCAAGGGCGGTAAATTCGTGAATGAGAATGACCCAGGTGTTTGTGGCCCGAACCGAAAGTGAGTGCCATAAATATGCGATCTGGGGCTTTACTTATATTATTATATATTACCGCCCGTAGTTTTACGTCTCGCTGGTCTCGCCTTGGCCAGGAAGCGAGATTTTCTCCCCGCGTAGCGGGCAGAACATCCCACTTACGGCCAAGGGTGTACTTTGTAAGTCTGTATTTACCCTATTAAAAATATTGACTTGGTGAGTCAATCACCAACTTTTTGTTAATAAAAAAAATTATATTGCTTTGCTTTTCCGCGATATAATATCGTGCCAGTTAAATTTGTGCTAACCCGTCATACTTATTTGCGTATTTATTGCGTCATACTTATTTGCATACATGCATTTAATGGTGCCACCCTCCCACCACAATTACCGGGGACCAGGGTTTTTGTTTAATTTAATTAATTTCCCCAAAGTAACGCCTGTTTCAATTAATGATGTTTTCTTCGACATCAACGTCAGGGCTTTTTTTTTAAAACCGATTAAAACTACGATTTCCGCGGTTATATCTAACAAAAAGTTTTTCTAAGAAATTTTAAACAACAAGAAAAAAGAAGATCCGATCCACCCATCAGGTATCGATTTTGCTGTTAGACCTTAATAATAATTATAAAAACAGTTCCGTTAACATAATCACCCTTTATTGCAGATGGATTAAGGAAAGATTATTTATCTTAAAATTCTAAGACAATACAAATAAATTAAACGATGAAAAAAAACACAAATAAATAGAACAAGCCGAGGAGTCTTTGGGATGAATTCTCATAGTAGTAATCTACGACTATATGCGGAAATATGTACCTATTCTATGGTTAGCGAAAAAATTAATAAATCACCTTGATTAAATCTTCATAAAATATGAACAGCAGGTTAGGATGGTGACGGAGCGCCCATGCTTCTTTTAGGTGCCCGAAGAATGGAGACCATGTCACTGAAAAAAATACAAAAAAAATCTCTAACCTGGTTTTGCCAATATGGTTTTTTTTAACTGATAATTTGTTGAGAATTAAAATATAGTGAAGGTTGATACTTGTCAATAGTTGTCGAAAAAAAAATACACATTTTGGAAAAATTCTGGCACAGAAAAAGACACTTCAGACGCAACACTCTTTTGTCATTTCCCGCTTTTGCAAAGGAATTAGCCTACTAGTATTTGATTGGTAATTTTCAATGACGTGCGACGCTGTTAGTTGTAGCTTCAGTGGATCGTGTTATGCCTACACCAACCAAAGGGAAACTACTTCTTGGTATTTGTACTGGTTTTACAAGCTACTTTTAATAAATTCGTCCAAAATAAGACGGACCAGGCCCGATCTTTATGATGATGGGCTCTAAGAGTGCCTACTGGATCTTTGGATTGGTTTCAGGTGAGTTAAATTTTATGTTACTGGGTCTTAATGTTCATTGAGGTGTATTGAAATGTGACAACCGCACATGTCTGCGTTGAACCAATCTTGAGATCTTGTGGATATTTCCAGGGTCCATCATTAAGTCAATTTTATGATACTGGCTGTAAATGTTCATTAAAGTAAGTAAAAAAAAACCGGCCAAGAGCATGTCGGGCCACGCTCAGTGTAGGGTTCCGTAGTTACTCATCCTTCACAATAGACTTAAGTTACGAGAAAGATTTCAAGCTCTATAAAAAGATCGTAAACGCCAAGTAACTGTAGTTACTTATTACCTACTGGAAGTCAACTTACGTCCTTTTAAGAAAATTATGAAATTTTGCGATAACTCAAAAACGGCTTAACCGATTTTGTTCAATATAGTTTTTATTGAAAGTCCTTATAAGGCCGCATGTTCATGAATTTTTTCATAATTTTTTGACTCGTGGTTGAAAAGTTAGAGGGGGGGACACTATTTTTTTTATTTTCGAAGCGAATATTTACGAAACTGATGATTTGCTGAAAAAATAATGTTTGGAGACCCTATTATTTTTAAAAGACCTATTCAACGATACCCAACACACTAATATTGGAACGAAACAAAAAAAAACACCCCCACTTCAGGTGTTCGAGAGGTACCCCAAAAAAAATTTTTTTTATACTTTTTATTTTACTGTTTTGTCGGCGTGATACATACACATACTCGTACCAAATTTCAGCTTTCTAGTACTTATGATCACGGAGCTAAGCCGCGGACGGACAGACGGACAGACGGACATGGCGAAACTATAAGGGTTATTCCTAGTTGACTACGGAACCCTAAAAATTAAAACCACACTTGTCTATATTGAACTAATCCTGAGATCCAGTAGGCACTGCCATGGTCCATAATCATGTAAATTTTATGGTACTGGCTCTAAATATTAATTGACGTGAGTAGAAAAACGAAAACCACACATGTCTGTGTTGAACCAATCCTGAGATCTAGTAGGCATGTGTCTCATCATGAGATCCTGACAGAATGACAATGGGAAAACCGTAGTTGTATACTTCTATTAGTAAACATTTTTTTTTATCGGTTTACATTTTACGGAGAAAATCGGTGCATATACGTACAAAGAGATTAAGTACAGACGAACACTGAATCTCTCCCATTTTAGTCGGTTAAAAATAATAAATAATCATAAATATATAATAAAAATATAATCGATGCGGTGACTCCGCTTCGAACGTGTCGACCCTAGCTGAATAAAGGCGGAGCGATGGGCGTGCCGGGTCACAAAATTGTGACCCGAAATTTGTAGGTTTATTTCTTGTGTGCCGCCCTCTGCAGTTTTTAGATCCGTCCCGCAACGACTTTATAAAAAAAAAATGATTTTCCATTAATTGTACAAAGCCTATTGTGCCATTTTTAGGGTTCCGTAGTCAACTAAGCCGTTTTTGAGTTATTGCCAAATTTCACATTTTTTCTTTAGAAGGTCGTAAGTTGACTTCCAGAAGGTAATAAGTGATTACAGTTTCCAGGGCGTTTACGACCTTTTTATAGAGCTTAAAATCTTTCTTAACTTAAACCTCGGGCTTAAAACAGCAGTTTATTGTGAAGGATGAGTAACTACGGAACCCTAAATAAATAATAATAATAAATAAATATTAAGGGACAATCATACACAAATCGACCTAGTCCCAAACTAAGCAAAGCTTGTACTATGGGTACTATTAGACGACGATATACATAATATATAATACATATATAGATAACATCCATGACCCAAGAACAAATATTTGCCCCGGCCGGGATTCGAACCCGGGACCGCCGACTCAGTAGGCAGGTGTCTACAAACTGAGCCAAACGCGTCGTCAAACCCCTACACTGCGCGTGGCCCGACATGCTCTTGGCCGGTTTTTTTATTAATAAACATCTGGGCTTTATAATTTTAGAAGTAAATGCTTACCCAAATTATTCATAAACCGTTGCCAATATGTTTTAAAGTCTCCACAATCATTAATAAAGTGTTTAATGTGATCATGAAACGACACAGCCACGTCTCTTGGGTCCCGAGCCACATATATGACTTTAGTAGTGTCCAGTAGACTTGTAGGCAGAAGCGACAACGGGATATGGGTCTTTAAGAAACGAGGAGACGGTGCGTCTACAACATCTTCGTAGGTGTAAATGGTTTTCTTAAGTTCTTCGTATGCCGCGGGACCCATTACTTCTATCATTTTTTCATGGATTACCCACTTCTGTCTGTAAACCATAAATAGGTGTATTAAGTAGACACTTATAAGGCTGCGTTCCCACCAAAGATGTGTAGCGAGGGATATGTTTTTGTTAACCAATAGAATCAGCTGCGCTGGGAGAGGATATGAAAATGAAGTTATTCCATTGGTTAACAAAAACACATTCCTCGCTACACATTCAATGCAGCCTAAATGAAACGATTTTGCTATTCCAGTTGCGATAAGCTAAAATTCAATGGCAAATGGAGGTAAGCATTGTGAAAAAAAAATGTTTAATGTTAAGATAGTTAAAATAAAAGAAATAACGAAGTGGGCAAACGAATATAGTATTAATTCAATTTCTATTTTTTTCCAAAAATAGTAGGTAAATCATTAAATCTACTAACTCAATGAATAAATATCTTTCCTTTAAAGATGTCTTCGATGCTGTGTCGTAATCCAAATCGTTTTTCAGTAACCAGACCAATTCCTGCGTCCAAGTTGTTCCTATTATTTAAAACGAAATGAGAATAAATAAAGATACGATAAACGTGAGATGACTTACATCAAAGAATTTGAATACATCAAAGAATATGAATACAGTGTTCTTCAAATGGGGATTAAACAGGTTTCAAAGGATCAGTCCCAGAAAAAAGGACGTCAAGTGCCTACAGAACCCTTACCAGATTATGCCCTTATTTGTAGGTGAAATCTTACCTGACCGAGGAAACGTTACCACCCATGTATCATCTGGTCGAATGATCATATTCTTGAATTTATCAGCAATCTCATTGTAAGCTATAGGCATGCGGCAACCAATATCTCCGAAGCGCATAAATCTCGGTGGGCCTGTAAATATAGTTCAGATATGGTAAGATGGCATCGATAGTTCTGTATTTTTGTATATCATGAATGTGTATTTGTAGCTTCATTCACGACAAAATGGCTGGATGGATTTTAACATACTTTTGATACACAAGTACAGTCCGCGAGCTCTTAGATTAGGATTCGGGTTTAGATGAATCGAGAGGTTCATATCTTGAATCACATTCTGTGAGGTCACGGGCTGTAGCTGGATATACACATGTGGTTGTAAGTAGGATACTTTTTACTCTACTATGGTTAAATGAGAGTCATAACTTCTGTTGCGTACATATTTATTGTGTTATTCGCAATTAAGAAATTTGTTATTAAATAAAGGTATGTATTCTGTATATTCCCTTTTTTGGGTACCCCTTATCTTGCACAATCTCTATTGTCCAAAATACATTTCGCATAACCGTTTTCGCACAATAATTTTTAGCCGAATGATACTATCGCATAATTATATACTTACCACAATTCTTATGTCGCAAAGTATTCATTTGGCACAATTTTGAATAGCAGAATACTAATATCGCCAACTTTTATTTCGCAGAACTTTATGTAGCACAATACAAGTTCCGCCGAATTTATTTCGGCATAGGTAATTGTACAATAGCATACCCACAGAACCGAATCACTGCCAGAAAATTAGCTTAGGTTACTTTGAAACTGCGTCTCTCACAGAAACGAAGGTAAGGCAGGTAAGTAAGGCAGGTCCGACTTGGCTTAGGTTAGGTACGACGACGAGCGAAGCGAGGAGGAGTGTTAGGTTGAACTGCGACCCTAACGAGCGAGCGAAGCGAGCGAGCCACGCAGGTACGACTTGGCTTATGATTCCTAACATTACCAATTTCACCTTAAGGCAGATCCGACTTGGCTTAGGTTAGGTACGACGACGAGCGAAGCGAGGAGGAGTGTTAGGTTGAACCACGACCCTAACGAGCTACCAGAAAACTGATGGAGTAGGACAGTTAAAAAACACAGAACTTGTCATTTTTATTTTATATAAGTATAAGACATGCAAAATAGTAAAGAAAAAGGATTATTCCTTAAATAACTATGCTAATCTTAAATTAGCAAAAATCCATTGTATGTATAATCAGCTTCATTATTTAGGATGACATTAATGCGAAGCGTTTTATCTAATGCCTTCTTCTTTTTCGCAAGTGGAGGAGCACCAATGCTAAATTTCTCTATTTCCATCAAGGAAAAATTTAATTTCTACATCATTACTATAACATAATTACACTCAAGGATGCAAACGGAATATTATGCCATATAAATTTCGGCGACACAATTATTCGACCATAGGAGTATTGGTCTAATCGACATTATGCCAATGTACTATTCTGCCAACGAAACATGTGCGAAGTGATAGTATGCCTAGAAATTTAGGCAAAAATCAATTGTGCGAAATGATTATTGTGCCAATGGTTGCTATGCGAAACGAAAATATGCCAATAAATTTTGTGCAACAAATTAGTAACCCTCCCTTTTTTAGATCAAAATATTTGAAAGTTTCACCAAAAATACTGACTTGCACACTAATTATGCACACTAAATAATGCGAATTCATTATACTATTTAAAGGTATTTGCAAAACTGTTTTACTGGATATAAAAAAAAAAAACTTACCTTACCTAACCCGGCCGAGTCGGATCTTAGTGTGCGAGGATAATTAGTGTGCAAGTCAGTATTTTTGGTGAAACTTTCAAATATATCTGATGTACGAACCATATTTTTGGTGTGAATTCGGTTAAAAAGGTCATCTCGTTTTGTATGATGTTTAAGTTTTTTTTGTAGGACATGTTCAGTTAATCAATTGTTTTTTTTTGCACAGCATTCGTTTTTCTAGTATGCATTCAGTTAATTAGAGGAGTTACCTAGTGTACTGAAAAATTATACAGATGTGCATTTAAATATATCCCTTAAATAAATGGTGTGGACAAAAAGTTTTTCGTACGCGTTATCTTCGCTAACAGTTCTTGAGTGGGTGAATCGAGCTCCTGAACCTTTACTTTGTCCGCCATTTTACCTGGACAGAGAAAAGATACGAATATACATAGGGAAAAACCTTTTATCAAACATGCCATGATTAAAATAATGTCGTCATAGCGTGCGCTATAACAGGCTTCGAAGTATGACGTTTCGAGCGGAACAACTCGAAAGAACTGTAAAGGAATTTCATACAAAATTGAAGGCCTCGGCCGAGAAGTAATTTTATTTAAACATGGCGTCTGAGTCGTCAACAGGCTACACAGCTGAATCATATATTTTTTGAGTGGTGTATTTTTTATTTCATTTCATATGTTTGTGAAATGCACCATTCATGCCTAAGCCCTGAAAGGGGCTTGCCGGCTTCGTATCATTATCCGCGTCTATACCTACTCAACCAAGGCCTTCTTTCCCGGCATCTGCAGTAATGTACTATTAAAAAATAATAGTTATTTGTTATGCAAGGCTGCAAAGTTGCTATTTGGCGCGAGTGTTGAAATTGAAAGCTGAGCGTAGCGAGGCTTTCCAGACACGAGAAGCCAAATAATTTTTCAGCCGTGTGGAACACACATTTTTGCACCTCACTATAGCGAGGAAAAAGCAAGATGCAAGAAAAACAATTAAAACATAAAAATATTTAATATTGCCGTCTATTTAATATATCAAATTTAAAACAACACACTCAAATCCAAACTAAATAAATACGAGAAAAGCACACATATTAAAAATTAAAAGTAATATTGCCGTAATTTGTAATATCGTCGTCGTGTTATTTTATCGTTGAGTTTTTCTTAAGCACTGTTAGATTTGTATTTGTAACCTGTGAACTACTTGACACATTAGTAGTGAATGTGGGAGAATGTCATTCTGCGGGAGGATTAGTTGGCAGCTCGGAAGTATACAGCACGGTAGCACTTGCTTTGGAAGTTGATGGGCGGTGGGGATCCGAGCAAGATTCTTTACGCCAATAGTTTCGGTAAAATTTCAATATGTATAGGTAATATATGTATTTTTTCGGTTTAATGCAGGCTTTTAGCATTGAGTAAATACTCCAAATTGGGCTTGACTTTCTTATTTTTCATATTCCTATAATGTAAGACAACAGTATGTATTCTCTACACAACAAATTTACATGTTGGTACGTGAGTTGTGAAAACTTCCAACTTTAATTTTTTTTATTTTTTTTCGGGTGCGTTCAGAAATTAAACTCTTATGTTCCAACTTTTATAACAAATAAACATTAAAATTTGTGTTGTATTTAATTTTATAAACTAGTCAAAATATATAAATGAAACTGAAATACTATGAATATTAAACATACGAGTATTCAACATAAAATAAAGTATAGAAAAATAAAAACTTAAAAATTAGTAACCACAAGTCAGGTTTCTGAACGATTGTATTGTTGTATTGTACGTGTATTTTTTTAATAAAGACGTATCCAAACGTACAGATCATTTTATTTTAGCCGACCTGACCAGATCGCCCTTTATTAGCGTGCGTTGATTGGTTATTCAAAGATTTATCGACTGATGAAATCAGTCACGCGTTGCAGGAGTTTTAAATATAAAAAAGTTACATGCACCACAGAGAATCAAAATCATCGTGTTCGGAATTCAAATGACTTTTGCACGCCAGCAGATAAAATAGACTTTTGCACGCAGATTTCGCGCTATAAACGGAGGTTTTCCGAGCGAGTGAGGTGAAAAATCATTTTCTCCAAATGCTTGGAAATGATTCCATTAATGTACTAAAACTAGACCGCGAAATCCTTCGTTATAGGCATACTACATTAATAAAATATATTTTATTGGCCTAGGCCGGGAAATAATACTACACGATTGAGTAAAGAATACACCTTCCGAATATGATGCCTCATTCAATGTGTTGATGAATAAATTTAAAATACTGTGTTCACGCGAAACGGAACGGTTTTTGAGATTGCCGTACGAGTGGAGCGACGTCACAAAAGAATTCGACGCTTAAGAATCAATATTGTCTAAGCAACAAAAATACAATTTTACAGGAAGCGTAAAAAACGATTTAAAAATTTGAATTTCAAATTATTGTTTTTTTTTTAAAACGATTAAAATGATAAAAATGTACTAAAACTATTGTTATACGAGGCACCTCTGTAACATTGCCCTGAACAAAGATATTGTAAGTTAGGTGGTTTTGCTTCAAAGTAAACTTATATTTTTTTATAATTTGAACTCAGCTAGAGAGCAACCAGAGCGGACGTGTCGCAAAGTTATAATTGAATATTTAAATCAATACCACAGAACTCTAACCGGTACCATCAGTTATAATAAGTGCTAAATTTAAACGAACAACGCGAGTGTCCTTACGCCAATTACTTCCGAAGTGATATTTTCGGTGCTGCGGTAACGGCTCTTCACCCCCTCGGGTAAACGAGACGAATATTTAATTTTGGTCTCGCTCGCACTAATTACTTACACTGCATAGAAACAATAACCTACGCATTAGAGCAAATTACAAAGATCAACATGCCTCTCGAATGCTCACCAACTGGAAGTGGCCTCGGCGGCTCGCACCCGAACTTAAGTCTCGCATCGGATCTATCTCCAGAGACTGAAAATCAAAAAATAACGTTTCGCAACAATAAAAGAAAATATTGTGATAACAATGGCGAAATATAATCTGAAATGTCGGAGATCCGAAAACAAATGTTAGAAATGATGGCGCTTATGAAGACTTCAAAAATAATGGGCGAAAAACAAACTGAATCTATCAACAAAATTTCGGAAGACATAACAACTATCAAAGACGAGGTCAAGAATATAAAATCCACGATGGAGAAACTTAAATCAGAACAAAATGTTATAAAAACTCAAATAAGTAACCTAATGCATATAAGTACCGAGACAGAGAAAAGAATTGACGTAATAGAAACTGAAGTAAGCGAACTTAAAAAAGGATCTATCAACATAAGTGCTTCCAGCAAGATCTCGCCTGAGGAACTTATATCAGAAATACAAGAGCGCGAAGTGAGAGCATCCAACATTATAATACAAGGGATCCCAGAATCAGATCACCCCACGCAAGAAGAGAGATTGGCGCATGATATGGACGAAGCTTTAAAAATAATAAGGAAAATTTCACCCTTATGTCCGGCTCCTCTACAAACACAGCGGTTGGGAAAACAAAAAGCTGATAAAAGTAGAATGCTTGGTTTGTTTCATCGTCGTATATATTTATGTATGTATCTATTTATATATATGTATATTATATGTATGTATGTACCTAATATGAGTATTTTAATTATATGTAATTATGTTGTCTGATGCACCGCCTACAATTTCTCTGCTTTGCCCTAAGGTTGACTGGTAGAGAATGCCTCATGGCATTAAGTCCGCCTTTTGTACGTTAAGTTTTTCTTTTGTGCAATAAAGTTTAAATAAATAAATAAATAAATGCTAAAGGTACGTCTCTGTTCTAAAGAGCATGCAAAAAACATTCTTACCAATCAGAAGAATAGGGTAGGTGAAACAATCAGTATCTACACCGATAGAACTCCTCAGCAGCAGAACTATATTAGCAATCTGAAAAAAGAAATAGAAACTAGGACCGCAAACGGTGAGTCGAACCTTACTATAAAATATTCCAAAGGTACTCCGAAAATCGTCGAATCACTGGCAAAAAACTAGAAATCCCAGACAATTTGAGAGAAAATACGTACCAACTTACCAATACCTATCAAAATTTAACAACTGGCAAAAAATCATTAAACATTTTATATGCAAACGTAAGAAGCATTATGAAGCCAGGAAAACTAGACGAACTTAAATGTACTATCAAAGCTATCAAAAGCACCATTCACGTCATTATTTTAACAGAAAACTGGATAAAATCTGATGATGAATTGAACAGAATTCAAATACCAGGCCCCTATTTCACCACGCCGACAGGTGGGACAATTGTCACAAAATATGACATATGTAGAATTTGTCGGTTTCACCACGCTGACTGACGACAGGTGAGACAATTGTAGAAAACAATTGTCACGACTTAAAGGGAAACATTTATCAAATAATTAAAAGTTAGTTAAGTAAATTTAATTAATCGGAAAATATTTAAAGTATGAATAATAATCGTCGTGTTTCAGGTAAGCTTAATAATTTGAATGATAATTACATTAAAAGATGGCTCACAGCGCTCCGTACCGCGTGAACCACGTCCGAACCGCGGCGGTTCTTTACGGAGGCCGCGGTTTGGACGCGGTTCACGCGGTACGGATTGGCTGAATGTAAATGTCTTTGCTCTATTTGATAAAACTTATTTAAAACTATAAGTCTTCTCCCGCCACATTGCAATTTTCTGCGTGAAACGAGTATTATTAGTGTGTTTGTCAGCATTATTAAATTTCAAAATTTTCATGGCAAAAAGTATGGATATAACAAAAAAGAAGGCTATCTTAAAATTGATTTCCGACAGCAAATCTGTGTTATTTGGTAAATTTGATAACAAATTAACCTTCGAAATGAAAGTTAATAAATGGAAAGAAATAGCTCAACGTTTAAATGAAATGGGTGTGTATGACAAAGACTGGAAATATCTAAGGGATACCACTTGGCAAAATTGGAGAAAGAGGACTATAGTAAGTATTTAACAATATTCTGTTTGGTTTCCGCGATTGTCACACATTTAAATAAAACAAGTTTGAATCTGAATCAGTAGACTCAAATAATGAATATACGCGATATAATCCGTTTGAATTAGTTTTATTTAAAAGTATTTAACAAGTTCCAATTATTAATAATTTATGGTAAATTTCACACTATTTGAATTTAGAATTCGGTGTGCGGTTTTGAATACGCACATTGTTTTTATTGGGGGTCTTAATTGAAATGTAATTTTAGCTAGATACATTCATAAGTATTTTAGTATTTCTTAAGATATTTATATTTAATAAATGTACGATTTTTAAACACATATTTGACAGTTCTCTGTTGATATTTTGTAGTTTAGCAAAGATTTTTTAGAGCTACGAGCCTTCGTCGGTCTCACTGGAGCTTTCTATGTAAAATAATAGTTTGTTTTATTGTTCTTCCCTTAGGTTATAAATTTGTCGATTTAATTGATTTCTACCAATTTACAGAAATGGCACATGAATCGAAACGCAAGATTTAGTCACAACAAAGCTTAAAAACCGGCCAAGAGCATGTCGGGCCACGCTTAGTATAGGGTTCCGTAGTTGCTCATCCTTTACAAGAGACGGGCTTGAAACCGCTGTTTTAAGCCCGAGATTTAACTTACGAGAAAGATTTCAAGCTCTATAAAAAGGTCGTAAACGCCAAAGTAACTGTAATTACTTATTACCTTCTCGAAGTTAACTTACGTCCGTCCTTTTAAAGAAAATTATGAAATGTTGCGATAACTCAAAAACGGCTTGACCGCTTTTGTTCAATATAGTTTTCATTGAAAGTACTTATAAGGCCTCATTTTCATGAATTTTTCCTTATTTTTAGACCCGTTGAAAAGTTAGAGGGGGGGGGGGGGGTAGCTTTTTAATTTCAGTGCGAATATTTACAAAACTGCTGACTTTATCATAAAATAATGTTTGGAGACTCCAATTATTTTTAAAAGACCTATTCAACGACACCTAACACACTAGTGTAGAAATGAAAAAAAAACACTCCCACTTTAGGTATTCGAGAGGTACCCGAATTTTTTTTTTCTTAGTTTTTATTTTACCGTTTTGTCGGCGTGATACATACACATACTCATGCCAAATTTCAACTTTCTAGTACTAATGATCACGGAGCTAGGCCGCGGACGGATGGACAGACGGACATGGTGAAACTATAAGGGTTCCTAGTTGACTACGGAACCCTAAAAATACGTAGTGTGTAACTGTTTGAGTAATGATTTATTATCGTTCAATACTTCAATACTTACCGTGATACGAAAAAATATAACATGAAGTCAATTGTATCAAATAGAAAGTCAAAAACGTTTATAGATACTTGAAAAACCACTATATCATTGCTTGTTTTTTTTTATGAAATTCAATATGTCGCGTAGATTTACGTTATATGGGTGCTGTGATGTGACAAATGCTTGTTTAAAAATCATACAGTATAATAATGTTGCGAAGTGGTCAATAGCGTTTCGTGTTTATTGCAATAACATGATAAAAATAAATGTAGACATTCATAGTTTGCTACACATTTAATATAATATTTTGGTAATATTGTTTTGAAACTTACATAGGTACATATTTACAAAATTTAAGGAAAGGTTCACGAACATAAATAGCGGTCCAACTAAGAAAAAGAAAAGAAAGAATGAAATACTATAAATTCATGACGTAACCATAATACAAAATTACAATATGTATTATGGTCACGTCATTAATAATTGTATGACTATAGTACCACGCTAATAAAACTATACAAACTGACTCACTTTGTATGACAGTTCATTTGCTGTGCAGAGTTAGCGTGGTCTGACTCTAATTATAGGAAATTGACTCCAAATATTAATTTATTTCTTCGTAGTTATATGGAAAATTAATTATTGTGTTTATTCGACAATCGTAATCTTTTTTTTTAGGAAAAAAGAGATAACCGTCAGCAAACAGGATCTGCGGGAGGCAAAAAGTGGCAATATGATGAAACTGATGACATTATTCTGAATATAATAGGGAAGAACACTCCAGTCTTAGAGGGTTTGCCTGTTTCAGAATCCTCAGGAACTCAGGCGGCTGCGACTGTTCAAATAGAAGATACAAGTCAACCTATTCCACAAAATTCTCAAAATAATGCGAATTCAACTAATATGCACTGTAAATCCGTTATACGTTTAAAAAAGGAAAAATTAGAGGCTGAAATATTGTTGATTAAAGAAAAAACTGAAATTTATAAGAGAGAAAAATACAAATTGGATTTAGAATTATTTAAGTTAGAGAAAGAATTGAACATAACGCAATCTTCTTATACTGAACCTTACCACGAGCAAAATGATGTACAAATAGGTATTGTTCAAATAATCGACATAGAACAAGGAAACGTTCAACTTCCTAGAGCAAATACAACCTAAAATTATATAATTTCTTATAGTTATCGCTTAATCTTTTAAAACCTTAATTTGAACCTTGGATTATTGGTTGTGTATAAGTACCTACATATTTTCTTTGATTATAATAAATAATAATATCCATGTCCATTAAAGTTTTCTTAACTAAAGATTTGTATTAATCCTCTTAACACTTCAATCGCTTCAGGGTCAATTGCATTATCACCGTCATCTTCATTATCTTCGTCATTGTCACCGTCATCAATGGGTTCGTCATTTGGATAATGATACGGAATATAATATTGCACTCCTAGGCGTTTTTCTAAATTGTGAAGGGTGACACTCGCTAGAAATATATTGCATGCTATCAAAGGTTGCACGCGGAGATGATTAAGACAAGGGAATTTTTCTTTTAATATTCCTAGAGCGTTTTCAACTAATCTTCTCGTACTTTTAAAAGCTCGCAGAAATCGCATTACTGCTTCTGTCATTGGTATTTCAACAGGGATGTTTGAAGTAATGAGCCATTTTTTCATAGCATATGCACTGTCTCCTAACAAAATTGCATTTGGGAACGGCCTCCAACCATTCGCCCACTGCTGAGCCAAAGTTGAATTACGCAGCACTCTTGCATCATGAACGGAGCCCGGCCATCTCGCACTGGCGTAAAAAAACTCTAAGTTTGGCCCACAAACAACCATTGTATTAATCGAATGCTGACCTTTGCGGTCAACATACATGTACTCATGCTGCCGAGGTGAATCAATGGGTATTAAAGACCCATCAATGATTCCGCCAATTCTTGGAATATTTGCAATTTCCCTAAAAAAATCCGGTATAGTATTTGAATTCTCCGGCCATCGCACTTCGGTCCCAAACATTTCGTTGACAATTTCAGTCGTAACTCGTTTGATACACCGGTGGATGGTAGCCTTTGAAACTCCGTGATTATCTCCGCTAACGTGATATTGAGGCCCCGATCCCATCCAATGCAGTGTACAAAGAATTTGTTGGCTAGGCGTCAAAGCTTTGTTTTTTGCGGTTGGATGTTCAATACGTGCACCGATTCTATTTATTAAATATTCTACACTGATTTTACTAAGACGAAATTTTTCTTTAAATGAAAAATCCGTGAGTTCAAAGGAAAAATTAATTCTTTCTTTATATCTTCTTCTATATGCAAAATCATCAATATCACTATTACTGTCACTAGCGTCACTACTACTCGCATAGAGAGCCATTTTGAACTACGTTACGCGTGCCTATGCCAATCACGAAATCCTACAATTGTAACGCAATTCGACACAGCTTCATCCTCATGTCAAGATTCACCGACATTTCTTCAAATATGTCGACTGGAAAAAATAATTCTTGTTTCACAACATAATTGTAATACATACAATTGTAGCAAAATGCCTGTCGCGTTTGTATGAATTTCTATAGATTTATTTTTATAAAATTGTAAATGTCACCTGTCGCTTGACAATTGTCGCTCGACATATGTCACTGACAATTGTAGCCGTGGTGAAATAGGGGCCAGGATACACGCACTATTGTAATTATAGAACAGATACGCGAGGAGGCGGTGTTTCCATACTTGCACATAACAATCTGAAACATAGTGAAATCAGAAGTGTAAACATGAATGGTACTCACTTTCTATGGATACATCTTGACAAATATGCTTTGGACGTCGGTGCTATTTACAGAAAACCTGAAAACTTGCATCTAAAAGCATTCTTGGATTCATACTCGGAACAGTTAAGCAAGTCAACAAGAGCCATTATATTTGGAGATTTTAACATAAACATCCTAAGTAGTGATCGAGCAACTAACGAATATAAGCAGATAATCTGTGAAAACGGGTTTAAAATCCTAAATCGAACAGACGAAAAGTACTCCACCCGAGAAGCTGCAAAAACAAAAACAATTATAGATCACGTATGCACAAATCTGACAGAAAACTTCTTTCACCTAGCATTAGTAGAATCAGCGATGTCAGACCACAAGCAAATTTACCTGGAAATAAAGAAATATCAGCCCCCACCAATCAAAAAAACCAAATATGAGGCAATACATTATGAAACACTATATAAATTAGCAGAAACTATTAATTTCGACGCAGACTCTGAATATTCACTTCTAGAACAAAAGCTGATATCATGCATCAACGGCAGTAAAGTCCCAAAATTCAAGTATCAAAATCCACCGAAGCAAGACTGGATAAACAGAGAGATAATTGACGGAATAAACAAACGAAATATCCTGTGGTACGAATCCAAGAAACAACCAGGAAACGAAGCAATAAAAGAAATGTTTATAAACCAACGAAATCAAGTTACTGAACATATACAAAGGACAAAAAGCACCTATTACAACAAAGCATTCGCCGACTGCAGCACTAATCCGAGCAAAATGTGGAGACTTATAAATAGCTTGGCAAGGAATAAAACCGAAGGAATGCGAACTCCCCCCAAACTAGAAACAGAGATTGGGACTATAACCGACCCAAAAGAGATCTGTGAATGCTTTAATGAATACTTTTCTAATATTGGTGCCACACTAGCCAACAAAATCCTTACTACATCGCACTTGAACACTGCTAATACAACGTCAGATGTTCAGTCCCCATTCACAGAATTTATGCCTGCCACAGATCAAGAAATCACAGCTATCATAAACAATTTAGACTCAAATATCAGTTCGGGTTTAGATGGGATAACAGTGAAATCTATAAAATGTGTAAAATCCCTGCTAGTTGGTAAGTTAACTGAGTGTTTTAACAAATGTTTAAAAGAAGGTTACTTTCCCGATAGCTTAAAGCTCGCCAAAGTAACTCCAATTCACAAAGCTTCGACAAAATCAGATCCGGGAAACTACCGTCCAATCTCAGTTCTTCCGGTACTCTCAAAGGTTCTTGAAACCCTGTTGTACAAACGTCTCGAAGGCCATCTTAGGTCGATAAAGTTCCTCTATTCGAAGCAATATGGCTTTAGACGACAGTCAAATACCTTAACCGCCACCATAGATCTTGTAACTAAAATTAAAGTGAGTATTGACCAAAAAAAGATAGTGCTGGGGGTTTTTATCGATCTAAAGAAGGCTTTCGATACTATTAGCCACCAGATTCTCCTGGGTAAATTGAGAGAGGCTGGTTTGGGCGGAAAAGTCCTTAAAATATTTGAGTCTTACCTTGTGAACCGCAAGCAAATAGTCAAAATAGGTGAACATGAAAGTAGTCCGCAGAATATCACATTTGGTGTCCCTCAAGGATCTATTTTAGGACCGTTGCTCTTCCTAGTGTACATTAATAACATCAGCAAAATTGGTCTAAGAGGCGACACTACTTTGTATGCAGACGACACAAGCCTATTTTACTACGGACATTCTATCCATGATATAATATCTGATGCTCAAAGCGATCTAAATCTACTCAATAAGTGGTTTCAAGATAATCTCTTAACTATAAATATTAGTAAAACGAATTACATAATTTTTGTGCCAAAAAACAAAAAACTTCCAAATAACCAGCCTCTAACTGTAAACAATCAGCCAATTAATCAAGTTGAAAAAGAAAAATATTTGGGTCTCATATTGGATAAAAAATTGACATGGCAACCGCAAATCGAAAAAATTAAAAATAAAATAACTTCCTTAACTGGCTCACTCAAGGGAATAGTACGATGTCTTCCAAAACGAGTCCGATACACAATATACAACACACTCGTGAAACCACATATTGAGTATCTAATCGAAATATGGGGCACCGCTCCTCCAACTAACTTAAACTGTCTAAAGCGAGCTCAAAACAAACTAATTAAAGTCTTATTTAAATACAATTTTCTTACGCCAACGAGTAAAATTTATAAAGATACCAAAATTATGAACATTAACCATTCCTACATATATCACACTTGTATCCTAATCAGAAAAATATTGTCAAATGACCTTCATATACAAATTTCTTTCACGAAAAAGCAACAAATTCAAAGAATTAAACTCAGGAACGCTAATAACCTTGTTTTACGGCCCCCGCGGACGAACTATGGCAAAAAATGTATTTTATACGAGGGAGCAAACCTCTATAATAAACTCCCGACTGATATCAAAGACGCCAAATCGTTACGCACATTTAAAAGATTATTAAAACAATATCTCTCAACTCGTCCATAAATATGTTAAAATTGTAAAATATGTATGTATACATAAATTTACTTATATATAAAATTATAACGATACCTATGTATAAAATTCTAAAGTAATCCAAATAAAAATCAAAATTTATATTCACAATAAAATATCAATACTACATAATTTAATTACGTATAATACAATAATAGTACGTATATACCTTAATTGTTTAATAAAATACATATACAATAAAATAGCATAAAACTTACTAAATACCAGATTAGCTCAAGCTCACTGTACGCACGCATTTGTTAAGACACTTCCAAACTCTTTATATCCATGTAAAACTGTTATCTTATCTACTACTGCGCTCGCATCGCGCAGCGCAGCGCGCTCCTAAGCAGACAGCGATCGTAGTTTTACTCAGTTAACTTGTTTTGTATGCTTTTATAATTCTACCGGCAAATTGTAACTTTTATAATAATATATATAATTTTGCGAATGTTATAATGATTACGCTCAACTAGCTTAGATTATTATAGTTTATGCATGTAATGTTTTTTCTCAAGTAAGTGAATTATTGTTATTCTTTTGAGAAATAAAGATCTTTAAACCGAATTTGTAAGATGAGTGGTTAGAGTAAAAAAAATCAAAAACATGTTTTTATTAACGCTACACAATATTAATATAAGAAAACCTTAATAAAAATACTTTTATACCAAATTGAAAGGATCACTGCTGTAGTAATATAACCGTACAAAAAGTTTGTGTAAGTTTGGTGGTATTGGTTTAATTATAGTACTGTTTTTATTTAGTTGGTAAGATAAGTGGCTGTAACGAAATAATAAATTCTTAGCTCAAGTTAACTTATAAAAAAAGTATTTATACAAATAACAAGTCTTTGCAAAATATTTTGAAATACCGTTAATGGCACAATAGGTGTAGCATTGCCCTAAACAAAGTTTTTGTAAGTTAGACAGTATTGGCTTCAATATTTGTACTTGTATGTATTTTAATTTTAATGTAAAGATAACCTGGATTAAATCAAACAATTAGATTAGATTAGATTATATTTATTTCACACATATAGGGATACATTATAAATTACACATAGTCAATTTACACGAACCTACACGGTGATCGTCAACATAATAAACAAATTAAACAAATTCAGCAGGTCATAATTCATTAGATAATTAAGAAAAAACAATGTCACAAATTTCAAACAATATACCAATTTAAATAATGTGGAATAAATATGTCAATAAATTCACTTAATATACAAATTAAATGTCAACAGTCACCACAAAGGATCGTCGCCTACACTAAAATACAAAACATTTTATCTAAATATGTCAAGATAATCTTTAACTGAGTACAAAGGATTTTCCAATAAAAGGTTTCTCAATTTACACTTGAATACCATGTCAGAAGGTTCATTCCGAAGATCGGCGAATAAAATATAAATTGAATGAAATATAAATATAGACCTCAGGCGCGAACCTAAAGCGGTGGTAGCCTAGTGGTTAGGGAAGCGGTGGTAGACTAGTGGTTAGGGAAGCGGTGGTAGCCTAGTGGTTAGGGCATGCGACTTTCAATCCGGAGGTCGCGGGTTCGAACCCGGCCCGTATCAATGAGTTTTTCGGAACTTATGTACGGAATGTCATTTGATATTTACCACTCGCTTTTCGGTGAAGGAAAACATCGTGAGGAAACCACCTAAGCCCAATAAGGCCCAGTTTCCCCTCTGGGTTGGAAGGTCAGATGGCAGTCGCTTGCGTAGTGCCTACGCCATATCTTGGGATTTAGGTAGCCGACCCCGATTGAGAATTCATTCTCAAAAAATGGGACACAGGCTAGGAGGATGATAAATATAGACCTCAGGCCTTGGTACAAACAGTTCAACATTTGTACTGCAACAAAATTACCAAAAATATAACTAAATTAAGCCGTTTGATTACAAATTGTATGTAATATTGACAGAATTTCACTAAGTGTTTAAATCACGGTTCTTCTGGAAAGATTGTCTATCTCAATTTTCAAATATACCTAACGGCTACTTTTTTGTAGAAATACACGAAATTAAGAAATATAATCATGCGTTAATTATAAAATACACCAAAACATACCTTATACGGCTTAAGTAGTCACAAGAAATTATGAATTTATCACATTTTACTATTTTTTCACTAGAAAATTAACGTTACGCACTTGCAAAAACTTGAAATACTAATAACACTGGCGTCGTCACGGGATAGCTGAGCCGCGCTCTATTGGTCTCTTTCACACGCGCACAGTACCTGCTGACCGCAGCGCCAATGTTTCGGGATTTTCGGCACCGCTCGCGGTGGCAGTCGCGCACTTCAATCGCGGGCAAGCAACAGCGGAGTATAGACGTTCATCAGAGCACATAGATGGTATTGGCAGAAAAGTAAACGCGTTTAATAGTTAGATGATATTTCCATAGCGGATTGCTCATCCATTTCATAAAATAAAATTTAGACGATTTTGGCATGCTATTCGTTTTTTTTTCTGAACCTAACTGTATTAAAAAGTGAAAAACGTCAATATGTTAGCCGGTATTGATTCTTAAGCGTCGAATTGTCATATTACCTCTACTTTTTTGAGCCACGGTCGCTTTGCGTGCGCTACTGTTTTGTATTTTTAACCCCCGACGAAAAAAGAGGGGTGTTATAAGTTTAACATGTGTATCTGTGTATCTGTGTGTCTGTCTGTGGCATCGTAGCGCCTAAGCGGATGGACCAATTTAAGTGCGGTTTTTTTTAATCGAAAGACTTTTTCGTCGAGATGGTTCTTAGCTATATTTGGTGGAAATAGGAGCAGTAGTTTCCAAGATATTCAGCTTTAATTGGAACAAGTGACAAGATCTCAGCCAATAATGAAGTCAATAATCCGAAATATTGGCTAAATGTTAAGTTTTATTAGCATTTTCTATATGACTCACTAATTGAGGGTCGCATGATGACCAGGTAGTTGTTAATGGATCTCAGTCAATATTGAAGCTAAGGATTCCAAATTTTGGCTAAATGTTAAGTTGTATTAGCATTTTCTATATCACTCAATAAATGAAGGTCTCATGATGACCAGCTAGTTATTAATGGATCTCCGCCAATATTGAAGCCAAGAATTCAAAATTTTGGATAAATGATAAGTTTTGATTAGCATTTTCTATATCACTCAATAAATGAAGGTCTCATGATGACCAGCTAGTTGTTAATGGATTTCAGCTAATTTTGAAGCCAAGGATTCCCAATTTTGGTTAAATGTTAAGTATTATTAGCATTTTCTATATGACTTACTAAATGAAGGTCTCATGATGACCAGCTAGTTGTTAATGGATTTCAGCCAATATTGAAGCCAAGGATTCCAAAGTTTTGGTTAAATATTAATTATTATTAGCATTTTCTATATCACTCAATAAATGGAGGTCTTATGATGACCAGCTAGTTGTGAAAGGATCTAAGCCAAGAATTTCTAATGTTCGTTAAATGTTAAGTTTTATTAACGTAATCAACAGATTAATAAAGAACCCCGCACAAAATGATCGGTAAAAGCCGTTCGGTCGATTTGGCTGAAATTTTGTGAAAATATAGCCTCTAATACTCTGATCAGCGGTGTGAAGTTGCAACTTTAATTAATGACTAGTTTTTAAGTTATGAATATTTTTATGTTCAATATTTTTTACTTACATGTAATTCTTATTAGTTAAGAGGCCTTATTCCTTTTAAAATGCTGATTGTTTTAGACATTTTTCTCTATGATCAAACATGTTTCTTAACATATTATTGATGTTACTACCTAGAACAGGGCTATTGGGATTTATTGGTATATATTAGAAACCTATAGTTTGAATTTTTCATTGATAATTTTTGTTTCAAAAACTAGGTACTCGAATTTGACAAAATTCACGAGGAAAATTACGTTTTTCTACTTATTTTCGACGGCACGCAATAAAAGCATGAAATAGCTACGTTACTACCTAGAACTCGGAGAAAAGTGTTATTCACTTCAAAAAATTGATTGAAATTATCATTAGATTTGTCGTAATATGAAAAAAATAATTTTTAAAAGGAATAAGGCCTCTTAACGTACACTGTAGCAACCTGGCTTATTATTTTTCCGTGGCAATATCGGGATGAAAAACATCATTCGAGGGTTCAAACTATCTTCACGCCGAATTTCGCCCAGTTCCGTCCGAGCGAGAGCGTTGAGAACTAACAAACTCATAAGTATGTAGGTACATTACGATGCTAAACTGTACTAAGTATGATTAATTGATATTCGATTGGTTTTACAAGGCTACCTTTGTACATTCAATGCTTTAATTTATTTATTTATTTATTGAAAAACAGGTTACATAACATTACAGTTTACACCAATGCGTCATGAACCGAACAATGTTTATTTTGACGGCGAAACGGCGTGGCCCCGTTGTTCCGACATCTCGGTGTTGGATTTGGTAGGTTTGGTTGTTGTTGTTGTTGTTTGGTTGGTTTAAGTATGGTATAAAGCGTTCTTAGCGATGGATACTTCACATTTTCTTCGTATCGGGCAAAACCTAAAAACCTTAAGATTGCTGTAATGTGACCGCATCGCATGTACCAAGGGTTCTTGCTCTACTGATTAAGATTGGAGCCTGATGTAGCCCTTATTTTAATAAATCCTGGCTCATTGAAGTTTTCATCTAATTCGAAAACTCGCTCGTCTCATTCTCATTCAGCTTCTTCATTAGGACTATTGAACAGGTTCCTTTGATTGAGGTCACAAATAGCAACACACGTAAGCTTCAGCAATAGTACTCTTGCCTAAGTGAATAACAGCTTTTTAGGATTTTGTAGTTTGTGTCAGTCTGTCCACAGCTTAGCTCAGAGACATAGTAGTTGAATACATTTTTAAAAACAATTTTTTGTGTACCTTCCCTACACGTAACAAAAGTGCGGATATTTATCCCATGGTGTGGGGTATCGATGATTAGGTCTCTCAAAACTAAGTCAAATTACCTAGCACCAACTGCAATTTTTATGGAGCTAAGTAACCCACCCGTACCGTATTTGGATCCTGTAGAATAGAAACCTGGTTCTGTTTTAGGCCATAAGTAGCAGGTTTTTGCGACTCATGCAGTGCATTTAAAGTATATATTTTGATTGTCTTGGCTAATTACTTCGCCATTTTGCCATTATAAGCATTAACTAGTCTGACTGGGTATTTCTACCATTTCGTGTAAATCGGCAGACATGAGGAGAAATTTTTATTTTTTATTTTTTTCTATGCCAATGGGAAGAAATAGGAAAAAGAATAACTGTAATATAACCTATTTAGAATTATACCCAAAATTTACCGAGATATAAGTAATTTTGTTTTTTCAAATGGAATGGTAATGAACTACGGAATATGGTAATGATATAAAGTGGTATGGTAATGAAAATGTGTTGTTGGTAATGAAGGATTAAGCAAAAAGCCTATATTAGATATTTTTTTATTTCTTCCTATCCTTAGTAATTACTCTATGAAAGAGTGATTACGACATATTCACAAAAAAGGAAAAAAAATCAGTCTCATAAAAAGTAGTGCAGCAGTGCACATGTTTTTGATCTATCATACTTTACTAAAAAAAATATAACTCTTCACGTAATATAAAAATCTTTTAAATTCTGATTGTTATTGTATATTATACACATTAACATTCCAGAACAAAGTATTAGTTAAGTATATGTTTTATACTCAAAACTAATTCGTAAACATTTAGTAGTTTTATGAATAGAAATCCACATCTAATTCTACAAACGCCTAAATAACCTAACAGTACAGAATTTCGAAATGAGTTAAATTTACAACGTACTGTGTAGTGCAATTTAACCTAATAATGTTACTTTTTGCTTTCAATTTTACCTACTTCAAACCATATAAGTCCCTAGAATAAGTTTTTTATTATTCTTATTTTTATGTCAAATTGTATACCCATAAATAGTATCTCACAAATTGCTGCGCCCTACTTCAGGATACATGATGTGATCTTAAGTTTGTAACTTTACCACCTGTTTTGTAAAACCATTATGTGCAATAAAGTATTGAGTGTATAATTAACCATTTAACGTCTAATCATCAGTTGAAATCCACTTCTTAGAATACTTTACTTATTATATTGTGTAACCCGAATTAATATTACAATAACAAAGTTTTAGTTGTGAATTTGACTCAAACGAATTGGTTAATATTTAACAGTCTTGACAATAGAACGCAACATAGATTCTGTACCACAATAGAACATTTCAATTAGACTTCAAACAACGTGCTGTAGGAAGTTCTTCATAATTATAATGATTTAAGATTATATTTCAAAACTTAAAAAATGTTAAATTCATCGTCAGATGAAGAACTGTCGAAAAATTTGCTCACTTTTTTAGATAAACACTTCTAAAAAAGTGAGCAAATTTTTCGACAGTTCTTTAAGTTTAGAAGTACTTTCTTGTTTATAATTTGCTCCAACTTTCGTTCCTTTATCATTTTCCTCTGAAGAACCATTACTAATTGTGGCCTTCAGTATTTTACAGCCCTTTCCAGTTTTAGCAATACTTTTCTTTATTTTCTCTTGTGTCGGTTTCTTAACTCGCATACAAGACAGGACGAGATCAACATCTGCATCCAGAACACCTTACGCTGCAGCGCGGCACTTCATAGGGTGTTGGTGTCCAAGCTCCTCAGCAGATCTACAAAAATACGGATATACAAAACCGTCATCATACCTATATTAATGTATGGCTGTGAGGCTTGGACGCTGACCCTTAGGGAGGAGAAAAGTTTGTTAGTTGCAGAAAGAAAGGTGTTCAGAAAGATTCTGGGACCTACTCAAAGAGAAGATGGAAGCTGGAGGATCCGCAAAAACACGGAGATCGCCGAACTAGTAGCCGAACTTAAGATCATTGGCGAAACCAAGGCACATCGTCTTCGCTGGATTGGCCACGTCGAGAGAATGGGGGACGATCGAAATGTTAAGAGAGCATACTTAGGCCGACCAATTGGACGACGTCCTATTGGTCACCCCAAGTATCGCTGGAAAGACATGGTGGAGGCGGATCTGCGTGAGCTAGGAGTTAGCGACAGCTGGCACGAAGTGGTGCAGGATCGGGCAAGATGGCGTGCTCTTGTGTTGGAGGCCAAAACTCATTTTGGGTTGCTGCGCCAAAGTAGTTAGTTTAGTTTCTTTATTTTACTTTCCGTATATGACGTTTGGTTCTGATCACTTTTATTTTCTTTCTTAGAGTCAACAACAGTTCTTTTTCGGGTGACTGGAATCTGTTTTAATAAAAGATTCGTTAGTCCAATGTCGTTTTATATTCGAAAGCAAAGCGATAGTTATGCTTTGAGTAGCTCCACTCGCCTTGACATGAGCAGCTCTGATATTATGTTGCAACTGTTGTGTTTGTTCTAAAGTGGTCAAGTTTTCTATTATTGGGGAAGGACAGGTTGACTCGTTTTCCACTGCTTTAAAAAATCTTTCGGTGGTACGTTGATGCATAAAGTCTTTTAGTTCTACAAAAGCATTGTCAGATGCAGGGATAATATCAATGAACCCTATAACGAAGATAAATAAAAAAATCGCAAAAAATATATATAACGTTCTGCATACATATACCCACTGAAAACGTATTGTCACGTAAAAGAGGAACGGATAGAAGATAGGATTTTCACAATTTTTATACTTAAATTCATTACCAGTATTTTATATTCATTACCATTCGCCTAAAAGTGACTGGTAAATCATGGTAATGAAGAGGATGGTAATGATTTTTTTTTACCTTTTGCAGATTTACTCATTATAAACAACTGCAATCGTAGGTATATTCATACACTAAGTTTTCGAACTTAATGTTGCTTATTTAAGTATCAACAGTACAATAAAACTCTAAAGCATTAATATCAAAACAGCACGAATGGCAATGAAAAAAAATCGTACCAATTCCAAAATCACGCCACGAATTATTTTTTTACAAAATTATGGCACGCGTCCACTCTCTTCACTATTCATTGAGTCGACTGAGGTGGGATCGCGAGTGGAAGGGACAACGCATAAAATACTACTTTGTACGTCTACAGGCCGATGTTGCCATTGCAAATTTAATTGATGGTAATGAAGTTTTTTGATGAACAAAAATATTTTGCTATACAATCAACGTAAATAAGAATTATACGACTGTTAGACTCTCAAAGTTATATCCCTTATTACATAGTTCAACCATATCAGAGATTAAATTTAATGTGATACATGTAAAATAGATTAGTTATTCGCTGTCTAATCTATACATTTGTGTTCTGAACGGTGATGGTAATGAATTTTTCGCATGTTATTTTTTTTATATTTATTTATTTTGCAATAGTATAATATATTTTAGATGCAAAGTATACCCATGTACCTGACACAATACATAAAAAATATTTGAAGTCAATTTGACACTTAATACATGTTTTTTTTTCGACGAACATGTGATTTGCACGAAATGGTAGAAATACCCGACTAACAATTTTTTCCCAGAATGTTGCTTAAGGCTATTGAAATCAAAATATATCCTAACTTCAATCTTAGAGAAGACGGCATTCAACACCACTGGCTTGGGATCCTGTTGTACCTACATATAGTCAAGGATCAAGCTCGACGAAAGATTGGAAACCCTGGACCTTAAACGGTGTAAAACAAAAATAGTGTCAAAAGAAGAAAATTACGGGACGAAACTTCTGTTTGTTTAAAAAATATGAAATAAAAATAAAATTTAAAATTTAAAAAACCCCCGACATGACAACCAATAAAAAGAAAGAAATAAAATCTACGAAATGTGCCTATACAATGAACAGTAGAAAAAGAATCCAAGCTTCGTTGCGTCGGGGGACCGCTAAGTAAATGAAATGCAATGTACTGAAAATCGTAAAGTGGGAAGCCCAAATGCATACATGCAATGCAATTCTGCGTTGAAAAATATATTTCATTTCATTTAGGTACTTAGCGGTCCCCCAAACGCAACGAAGCTTAGATTATTTTTCTACTGTTCATTGTATAGGCACATTTCGTAGATTTTATTTCTTTCTTTTTACTGGTTGTCAAGTCGGGGGTTTTTTAAATTTTAAGTTTTATTTTTATTTGATATTTAATTAAAGTTTTAATGTTTTTTGGAAACACGATTTGTTATTAATGTCCCGTCCCGGACATATTGGCGAACGTTTACAAGACAAGAACCGAAAATTGGCACTTCATCGGTTAACGGCAAGCAGCCAACAGGGCACTCGCAATTGAAGAACCCCAATCTACAAGCGCCCAGTTCATCACCCTGCTCATTTAAGACTAAACGAAGAACCATCGAGCCGAGCAAAGCAGCAGTCAACTACAGAGCACTACGAGGACTACTTAAAAGGACTACATATTTGAACTCACCGTAACCAGCCGGTTAGCAACGGATCACCAGCGCCGCAGCATTGGTTTGCCTTGATAAAAAGTGAGCTCATTCCAAATTCTATCCTTCCCTCCAGCTAACCATTCGATCTGACTGCATCGAGAACCTGGTTCTTTGCACTTGCGTTAGGTATAGGCTGTCAAATTTGCTTTCGCCTAATCAGCCACTTTAGTTATATTTTCTTGCACTTTAGCCGTCCATTTTAGCCACTTTCACACAAATTTAACTCATTATTTAGTACCTATCTTAAATAATCTCAAACTCATTAAAACGCAAGGCCGTTATAGCTCATATTGAACACTATGGCCCTAATTATATAATTAATAGACGTACAAACGATAGTTAATGCATTACTCGCTATAAATAATTGCACTGTAACACTTCATAACTTAATTATTTGAATTTCACTACTTTAAAGTACATTTTAAGCTTATTTTTACACAATCACTTATTAAAACTGCCATTCGCACGAGCTAGTTTCTAAACGCTTCCTAGATATTCATATATTTGCAACAATCTATTCCAGCATTATCGCTGTACCTACTGCACCGCTGTTTACCTATCCTCGAGCGCTCGCGCAGCGTGCATCTCTCATCACCGTCGGCCTGCTACTAAGACCAGTTTCGCCTGCCACAGCCTGACTGCAGCATCAGCAGACCAAGGACCGAGCGTATGCATATCGTTTATTTGAAGTAAACAACTTTTTTTGTAAGTTATTCTTTGCTAATAACTTCGTTGCGATGGGCGAATTAAAAGAATTATTGGTAAAAAGTAGTTCTTTTAAAGGACGTTTAACTAAATTTAAGAATTACTTGGCTACACTGTCGGTGGATGATACTATTACAGCCATCGAAATTGGCAAATTAACTTGCAAATTAAGTTATTTTGAAGCGTTATTTAAGGACTTTGATGCGTTACAAGATGACATTGAACTATTAAATCAAGATAATTTAAATTCGGAATTAACTGAACGGGATTCAATCGAACAAGATTTCTACCATTGTATTGCCTCCGCCCGGGATATTTTGGAAACTTATAAGCGTAACAACCCCGATCGCGGTAGTGAATACGATTCAACCACGACAAATCCTCATGACAATGACCGGAATCTCATGGGTTTCCGTCTCCCTGTTATAAAAATTCCCACTTTTGACGGAGCCTATTACCGTTGGCTAGAGTTCCGGGAAAGTTTTCACTCCTTAGTGCATAACACTGATAAAATTAAAAACATACATAAAATTTACTATTTAAATTCGTACTTAGAGGGCGAAGCAGCTCGAGTTATTTGTAATTTAGAGGTTTCAGACAAAAATTACCCAGAAGCGTAGAAATTGTTACGCGAACGATATGACAACAAACGCCAATTAGTCAACAACTACTTAAAATCATTATTTAATTTGGATCCCATTACACGGGAGTCTGACAAGAGTCTTAGGTATATTGTTGACCACGTTTGTAAGAACTTGCGTGCTCCCAAAACGTTAGGCCAGCCCGTGGATCATTGGGACACTTTGATAATTTTTATGATGGTGTCAAAATTGGACAGCACCACGAGTGTGAAATGGGAAGAGCACAAAAATTCTCTCGCGGACATGCCTACGCTGGACAACTTTCTCTCTTTTCTAAAGGGTCGGGCAGACGTCCTTGAGACCGTGCAGCGAAATAAACAGGGCAAGCCATTTAAGCGCCTATCAGACGCACCTGTATTACCGCAGCGGTCCAAGGCCTTTCCAATCTGCTGTTAAGGCATTCGTGGCTCAAACTAGCGCACCTTCCGGTTCCAAACAGCCTCACTGCGTGTTTTGCGATGGAGAACATCGCATTTTTGACTGTTCGTCTTTCAAGGCCAAGTCGCCGGAGGACTGGCTTGCTCAGGCATCTGCTTTAAAATTATGTCACAACTGTTTGAGAGTAGGGCACGAAGTTCGACGTTGCAGGTTGCCCGGCACCTGCCGTTTATGTAAACAACGTCACAACACACTCTTGCACAAAGAAATTGAGGCTAGTGATGATGTTATCCAAGCTAATCTTTCTAAGTTGGAAGTGCCAGCCCAGTCTAGAGGATTGCTTTGTACGGCATTGGTAGATTTGGTAAACCCGACTTCAAAAAAGGTTGTCACCGCGCGTTGCATGCTTGATAACGGCAGTGAATTCTCATTTATCTCTCAAGACATGAAACAAAGGTTAGGCTATGCCTCTCAGACAAGCGATCTCACCCAGAATCTAGAAGGTATCTGTGACATTGCCGTCAATATCAAGGTCGATCGTTGTATTGTTCAACTCCAGTCTAAGCGAAGTTCGTACAATGTTGTTTTAACATGCCTCGTCTTGCCGAAGATATCTAAACCTGTTCCAAGTGTCAGCTATGACGTCAGCCGTCTAAACTTGACTACCTTTGAACTAGCGGACCCCAGCTTTAACAAATCATCCCAAATTGATATGCTTATTGGTGCTGACCTCTTTTGGGATATACTAGGATCTCAGGAGCACTCTTTAGGTCATGGAAACCCTATTCTGCGAAGCAGTAAGCTAGGATGGTTAGTGGCAGGTCCCCAGCCGCAATTTAAGTCCCCACCTAATTCCGCGATTCACTGCAACTTTGCTCGCACAAGCGTTCGCTGTGAACGTTCATGATGAATTCGCAAAATTTTGGGAACTGGAGGGCATACCTCACAAAAAACAAGCTTTAACCGAGCAGGAACGTTTGTGCGAACAAAGTTTCATGGCAACTACCGAACGTTCAGATGACGGGCGCTTTATTGTCAAAATTCCTCTAAAGGATGAGCCCGACTGCTTAGGTGATTCATACTTTTCAGCAAAGCAACAATTTTTCCAATTAGAACGACGTTTTAGAAAGCAGCCAGAAGTCAAGGAACGTTATTCCAAGTTCATCCAGGAATACGAGGAACTTGGCCATCTTTCTCCTTCGACGATTCCAAGGCCTAGCAACGCGTTCTTCCTTCCCCACCATCCTGTCATCAAAGAAAAAAGCGAGTCCACTAAACTTCGTGTCGTATTTAATGCTTCTACGCGCACTTCTTCTGGGCTCTCAGTTAATGACCTCCAAATGGTGGGACCTACTATCCAAGATTCACTCTTCAACATCCTCATCCGTTTTCGGCAATATCGCTTTGTGCTTTCCGGGGATATTGAGAAGATGTATCGCCAGGTCTTGATGCATGAGTCACAGCGTAATCTGCAGCTCATACTATGGCGTGATGATGAGTCCCAACCACTTCAAACTCTAAGACTTAATACAATCACTTATGGGTTCGCCAGCGCTAGTTTTCTTATCACTCGGTGAATTTGGCAGCTTGGCGAAGAGTGCCAAGATCCTTTGATAAAAACCATTATCCAACAGGATTTTTATGTTGACGATCTTTTAACCGGCCACGATGAAGAAGAGCAACTTCGCTTCATCCAGAAGTCAGTCTCTCAAAGCTTAGCCGCAGGAGGGTTTCCTTTAAGAAAATATAGGTCCAATCTACCTTCCCTACTTATTGCGAAAGCCAACAATACCGAGGGTAATTTACTGCTCAGTGCATCCACTGACACCCTTGGTCTTAACTGGGATCCATCAGTAGACATTCTACGCTTCACCATTCAAATGGATCCAATCGAAACTAACCAAGCGGAGTATTCTTTCAACCACCTTTAAAATATTTGATCCGCTCGATCTCGTCTCCCCCTGTACAATTATACCTAAGCTTATCATTCAAAGTTTATGGTCGTTAGGCAAAAATTGGGATGATCCCGCTCCTCAAGACATAAAGGGAACTTGGCGAAAGTTCGCTGACAACATAAATTGCATTTCAGAACTGTCAATCCCTAGGCGAGTACTGATTGACAACTATGTATCTGTAGATGCATGTATTTTGTGACGCCTCTCAAAAGGCGTACGGTACTGCCATCTACCTACGGTCCATGGACGCTGAGGGTAGCGTTCTCGTACGTCTTCTATGTGCCAAGAGTCGCATCGCTCCAATGAAGTCCGTCACGATCCTGCGTCTGGAGCTGTCCGGCGCCCTTCTTGCGGCGCAACTGAGTGTCACGGTGACTGACGCTCGCCGCTGTCAAATATCGCGTCATGTCTACTAGACGGACTCAAGCGTATTGCTGTCGTGGCTAAACACAAGCTCAAACAAATTAAAAACATTTGTTGCCAACAGAGTAAGCGAAATAGGAGAACTTACTGATGTATCTGCTTGGCGCCATGTTCCTACCTTAGAAAATCCAGTTGATCTTCTGTCCCGTGGTGTAGAACCGCAACGCATTGGCGCGTGTTCTAATTGGTGGCTAGGGCCTTGGTGGATCTTTCTTGCAAAACTCTGAAGTATCTTGGCCCTCACTGAACTCAACCCCCTGGCAAGACCCGCAAAAGCTGCCAGAGTTACAGGTACATCGGTTACAGTCACAGAACCCTTAATTGCCTTCAAAATTTCTCAAAACTCTGTCGATTGCAACGAGCTTTGGCTTTTGTTTATAGGTTTATTAACAATTGTAAATTTCCTAACAATAAATCATCTGGTTCCCTTCAAGTAACTGAACTAAATAAATCATTCAATGCATTAATCAAACTCTCACAAAATGAATCATTTGCCACTGAATTAAAGTTATTACAAAACAAAAAGACCCTTAATCCTAAATCCAACATTACCTCTCTTGATCCCTTTCTTGATACTCAGGGTATTCTTAGAGTTGGTGGCCGTTTAGCAGGTGCTTCGGTGTATACTTTTGATAAAAGGCACCCAATAATTTTACACGCAAACCACCCCTTTACTTAGCTGCTCTTCCAACAAGAACATCAGCGTCTGTTTCACGCCCCACCACAATTACTACTAGGCGCCAAAAAAGATCGCATCTGGCCTATCGGTGGAAGAAACCTAGCAAGGCGTACTCACCTTTGTGTCATTTGCAGGCGGTTTAGAGGTAAAACACTTACCAACAAAATGGGCAATCTGCCCGCTGAGAGAGTTACTCCCGACTTCCCATTCTACACGACTGGCACTGATTTATGATCACTGATCCTAAAGGTCGCAGATGTAGGGTAACTAAAGCATATCTTTGCATTTTCATATGCTTCCGATACAAATGTATCTATCTTGAGGCAGTGAGTCAGTTGTCGAAAGACGCCTTCACTCTATCCTCCAAAGATTTATATCCCGTCGTGGCAAACCCAAACAAATATTTTGTGACAATGGTAGAAATTTTGTCGCTACTGCAAAGGAAATCAACGAATTTTTAAAAAATAATACAGACGACATTGTCGAATTTACGGCCAACAAGGGCATTGAATTTTGCTTCTCTCCGGCATACGCTCCTAACTTTGGTGGGTTGTGGGAGGCCGGCGTTAAGGCCGCTAAATATCATTTAAATAGGATCTTAGGAAATGCCCACCTTAACGTTCGAGGAACTATCTTCTCTATTCAGTCAGATTGAAGCTATTCTAAACAGCCGTCCCCTTTGCCCTTTAAGCTCATCACCCCAGGATTTTGCTCCTCTCACCCCAGGCCACTTTTTCATAGGTAGACCACTCACTGCGTTACCGTCGCCATGTTTACTGGACTCCAACACTAATCGTCTCGATAGATTCGAACGGCTTGAGTACATTCCACAGCATTTCTGGAAACGCTGAAGCTCCGAGCACGTCCCTGAATTACAGCAGCGCACGAAGTGGAAACTCATATGCAAGGACCTCAAACCAAACGACCTTGTTCTGATAAAGGAGGATCAGACACCCCCGCTCAACTGGCGCCTCGGCAGGATCGAAAGAATTTTCCCAGGCACTGATGGCATCCCTCGAGTCGCTGACATTTCTACAGCTCGAGGACCTGTTCGTCGAGCCATCAACCGCATCTGTTTACTCCCGTCCCCAGACGACGCAGGTCGCAGAGTCTTAAAAGCTTCACAAGCTTTCAAGGGCGGGGAGTATGTTCACGCGAAACGGAACGTTTTTTGAGATTGCCGTACCAGTGGAGCGACGTCACAAAAGAATTTTCATATTATCTCTACTTTTTTGAGCCACGGTCGCTTTGCGTGCCGTACTGTTTTGTATTTTTTGATATTTAATTAAAGTTTTAATGTTTTTTGGTAACACGATTTGTTATTAATGTCCCGTCCCGGACAACTGTCTATACGTAAGTCACCAGAGACCATAGACAATATTTAAAATCATCATCATCATCATCATCATTTCAGCCATAGGACGTCTACTGCTGGACACAAGCCTCCTCAATAGATTTCCACATGGGCCGGTTAGCAGCGACCCGCATCCAGCGAGTCCCCGCAACTCTAACCAGGTCGTCCGACCACCTTGCGGGTGGTCGTCCTACACTGCGCTTGCCGGTACGTGGTCTCCACTCGAGAACCTTTCTGCCCCAACGGCCATCGGTCCTTCGAGCTACGTGCCCCGCCCATTGCCACTTCAGCTTGCTTACCCGGTTTGCTATGTCGATGACCTTGGTTCGTCTACGAATCTCCTCATTTCTAATTCGATCTCGTAGACAAATCCCGAGCATGGCTCTTTCCATAGCTCGCTGAGTGACTCTGAGCTTCCCTAAAAGGCCCATAGTTAGAGACCACGTCTCGGCTCCGTAGGTCATCACCGGTAATACGCACTGGTTGAAGACTTTCGTCTTCAAGCACTGAGGTATGTTGGACGAGAAGACACTTCGCAGTTTCCCGAACGCTGCCCATCCGAGTTGAATCCGCCGATTGATCTCTTTCTCGAAGTTGGACCTGCCTAACTGAATTATTTGTCCCAGAAAGACGTATTCGTCAACAACTTCGAGGACCGAGTTACCAACCATTACTGGGGCGGGTGCTACATGGACATTCGACATAATCTTCGTTTTGTCCATGTTCATCTTAAGGCCCACCTGTTGGGATACTCTGTTGAGACCTTCGAGCATCATACCGAGATCCTCCAGCGTCTCTGCCATGACCACGATGTCGTCGGCAAACCGAAAGTGCGTGATACATCACTTGCCGTTAATATTGATGCCTAGTCCTTGCCATTCCAAAAGCTTGAAGGCGTCTTCCATTGCGTTGGTGAAGAGCTTCGGAGATATAATATCCCCTTGTCTCACACCCCTTCGCAACGGAATCGGCTCCGTACACTGGTCTTGTACTCGGACCGACATAGTGGCGTTGTTGTACACACTTCTCAGCACCTCGACATACCGATAGTCAATCCGGCATCGCTGGAGTGACTGCAGAACTGCCCATGTCTCGACGGAATCAAAGGCCTTTTCATAGTCCACAAACGCTAAGCAGAGTGGCAGGTTATACTCCTCGGTCTTTTGTATAACCTGCCGCAGCGTGTGTATGTGGTCTATGGTACTGAAGCCTTTTCGGAACCCGGCTTGTTCGGGAGGCTGGAATTCATCAAACCTACTTGAGAGACAATTCTCGATGACACTAGAAAACAGCTTGTAGACATGGCTAAGAAGCGAGATGGTTCTATAATTCTTGAGCAGTGTTTTATCACCTTTCTTGAAGAATAGCACCACCAAACTTCCGTTCCATGCTTCCGGCGTGATGCCCTCGAGCACAACGGAATTGAAGAGCTTCTGAAGCACCTTTAGTACCGGGGTTCCACCCGCTTTCTGAAGCTCTGAAGTGATTCCGTCATCGCCCGGCGCCTTGTTGTTCTTAAGCTGTTTTAGGGCCATCCTAATCTCGTACAGGCTGATGTCCGGGATATCTTCGGTATAGTGTCGGCTCTCGGATCTTTGGCCAATTTGTCAACAGGTTTGGCAACCGAGGTATATAACTGCCCATAGAACCTCTCGATCTCTCTCAACACCTCTGGCTTCGTAGACACTACGCTGCCGTCTTCTGTCTCCAGCTTCGTCAGCTGGCTTTAACCAATAGACAGATCCCTCGCAAACACTTTGGAACCCTTGTTTCGCTCTATCGTTTCTTTAATATGGTTGGTATTAAAGAGACGAATATCGTGTCGCATGGACCGATGGATCTGTCTATTGAGCTGCCTGTATGTGTCAGCATCTTTAGAAGTCTGCAGCTTCATTGAGCGTAGTTCAGCCATAAGGTTAAGAGTATGATCAGACAGTTTTTGAATTCAAAAATTCTTCAGACCCCGTCGCAAAGATAGACCTATCTCGGGTCTGAAGAATTTTTTCCCCACCTCGTGGACAGTTTCTACCAACCTGTTATTTAAATCGTCCACACAAGCGCAATCATCCAGGCAAGCAAAGCGATTTTTTAGTTCCAGCTGAAAGTCTTCGGGATTTTGTATGTGAGCTGACGTCGGTCGGAGCGTAGACTTCATTAGGCGAGACCTTTCTAGGCGGACATTAATATTCAATGTGCCTCTCACCATTCGGTGATCGCTACCGGTTTTAACCCTGTTGATCACTGAGACATCATTGAATATTGGTCTCTTTGTGGCCAAAATAAAGTCTATCTCATTTCTCGTGGAACCGTCGGGACTCATCCAGGTCCATTTTCTATGAGGCGGCTTCTTGAAGAAAGAGTTCATCATAAAGAGTCCCTCCTTCTCTAGCAATTCGGCCAACCTCTGGCCCCTTCGGTTCCGTTGCCCACATCCAAATTCCCCAACTCTCAGCTCGTTGTCACCTCTCTTGCCCAGCTTTGCGTTGAAGTCTCCCATAACAACATTAAAGTGCGATTTGGAAGCATGTATGGCCCTACTGATGTCCTCATACATGGTCTCGACCTCCTCATCCGGGTGTGTCGAAGTCGGTGCGTATATTTGTATGACCTTCAACGAATATCTTTTAGATATTCTGAGTATCAGATAGGCAACCCTGCTCGACACACTCGAAATTGCCACTACGTTGTTAATGAGAGACTTGTGGACGAGAAACCCGACACCGCCCTGGGACTGCTGGTCGCCCTCCCGGTAGTACAGCAGGTTGCCGGATTTCAGGGTTATCGTGTCCTCCCCCTCTCTTCGGACTTCTGATAGCCCTATGACATCCCAACGCATCCTACTGACTTCCTTTTCCAGCTCGACAACCTTCTCGTCGGTTCTCAACGTGCGCGTGTTGTAGGTTACCAGCGATAACCTACGTCGGTTGTCCGTTTTATCGTAAGCCGAGATCGTTTGACGGGGGAACCCCACCCGGGGATTCTTAGCACCCCTGGCTCCAGTGCTCGGCTGACGCCCGTCTCCGCCAGTTTTGCAACTGGAGCCGCCGGGGACTTGGGGCCGTGGTAAAGTTTGTGCTTCCATTGAAGGTGAATGCAGTGGTATTTAAAATGCTCTGCATTTATTTTATTAATTATAGGAATATTTTCTTTATTATCTGGTTATGTATAATGGCCCTAATTGGTCTATACGAACACTACACACGAGAAATACGGACGACTTCCGTAAGAAAAATCATTATGGGGGATTGGAGGGAAAATAAAAAAAAACTTTTGTCATGTAGCTGAATTTTTATATTTGTCGTTGATATTTATAAATAACAGCGACAAAGAAATTAATTCTACTCCGCCGGAATTGAGGGCGGAGCGGAGGCAGAATTAGCAATTAATAACCTGTTGCCACCAAACTCGAAAGGAGAAATACATGAATAAAAAAAATATTATGCTCTTCGGTCTGATAATATTTATTTATTTCAACTTTATTGCACAAAATACAGAAGTAAAAGTACAAATGGCGGATTTAATCTTTCTCTCCCCTCCTGTTTACATTAAGGATCATAGTCCACCGCCAAAATCTCCTAAGACACATATATTGCCAGCTGCTCATTTTCATTTAACCACCAGTTCTTCACAGCCAAATTCATTATCCACAGTCACCACGATTTTGTCGCGGTGACGTCACAATAGAGCAGTTTGGGGAGTAAACGGCCCGGTGTTAATTAATACAATAAATGACATAATAAAATTAATATTCTTCAGTTAAAATTACCTATTAGTCAGTTTCTTAACTGACTCTCCGTCACAAATCAAATGTTCGGTTTGCATTAATATAGGTACCTTAAAATAATTATTGATCAATTAATTCAATTAACTATGTAATTTTTGTCGTAACTTAATTAAAGTTATAAACATAAAAAGACAAAAACATCTGAAATATTTAATATGTATATTTTTATTGTTAATAATTTAATAACAAATGGAGTGTATTACATTAAAAAAAATACAAAAAAATGTGATTATAATTTTTGAAAAAAAATGTTAAAATGTATTGGGTTAAAAACTATTCGGTTTTCCTTATTTATTAACACAGGTCCATTTACTCCCCAAACTACCCTATTGTCACGTGACGGCGACGAAAATCCAGGGTCTAGTTATTATTATAATATAATGTGAGACAGATGTCACGCACAATTGACAAGTAAATGTCTGTCCTAAAGTTTCGTTCAAAAACGTGTTTTCTTATTAGCGATCCGCTGTACTAACTTAAATTGGAATTAGTCTTATTTTAAATTCAACCCAAGTTATAAATGTAACGAAAAAGTAGTACAATAATAAATATGTATACGAGTACAATTTCACGGTGCACGGTGTATTAAACCATTGATGCAAAGATCAAAGCGTCAAGAAAAATTGAAAAAGGAGTTACTTGGTGGAAGAGACCGGGAATCGAACCCGGTACCTCTGGATTACCGGTCCAGCGCGTTAACCACTTCGCTACCCTAACTCTAAGTAACCTGACGAATTCTGCCTTATTTGTGTGTCGATCTTTGCATTGTTTTCATTTTTAGCCACCTAAACACAGGGCTCGACACGATACAAAATCTTGACTTGGTGAAACCAAGATCCATGCTTGAATCCCGATTCTAAGTTGACGAAGTTCTTTGTATTGATAAGTTGTCTAAGTTAAGTATTGACTGCTCTAAACTCTACGATCCACTATGCAGCTTTCGACTTACCCTTTCATTTGATATTCATCACCCATATTGGAACAATTATTACAACTACAACATATCCGCATGCATATAGGGTAAATCGTCAATTACTGGCCACCGTTCAATAACTGGCCGCCTCAAACTAAAAATGAACTCTGTTCACCTATAAATATAATCCATTTTACTATACGGTGTTAATGACTGGCCACCCTTTAATAACTAGCCACGTTATACTAAAATGGATTCTGTTTGTAGGTAAACAAAGTTAATTTTTAGTATGAGGTGGCCAGTTATTAAACGGTGGCCAATAATTGACGGTTTACCCTATGTATGCATATCCGGCGGCCATCTTATATTTTAAATTTGTCAAAGCATACTACAGTATTCTATTACTCAAGCCCTTCCATTTGATACCCATATTGAAGGGGTAATGAAAAAAAAAACACCTGCCATCCTGTTAACGGCCATATTGGATTTTCATTTATTTGTTATATTCTAATCTTTCTTGACCTTCCTTCCGTATTTGATACCTTTATTTATTTATTTATTTAAACTTTATTGCACAAAACAAAAAGTGTACATATGGCGGACTTAATGCCATAAGGCATTCTCTACCAGTCAACCATTGGGCTAAACAGAAACATTTTATGGTGCAGGGCCTGTCAACTATCAACATTATACCAAAAGAGAAACTTATTATATATCAGTAATATAAATAACACGATAAATAAACGTACACAAATATGCAATACAATATACTTACATAAACATTAATTCTTGCACCCAATGCAAAATATCATAACCGACAATCAGTCTAGGAGCTTACTGGTGAGATGCTTGCGCAACATGTGCTTAAAGGTTTAAGGAAAGTGGGAGATCGTTCCAAGGCCGTATTGCCTGAACAGTGAAAGAGTTTGACATAAAACCGGTGCGATGAGGAGGGACAATGAGCATGAGTTTACGAGAAGTGCGAAGGACGCAACCGGGTCGAGCAGATACAAATTGAAATTTAGATCTAAGATACTCGGGTGCAGCTGGATCGAATAAAATGGAATAAAGAGTGGATAAGACTCGTAATGACCTACGTTCACGAATGGGAAGCCAATTAAGTTGACGGCGAAAATCAGATATGTGGTCATATTTACGAAGTCCAAAAATTAATCTAATGCAATTATTAAGAACACGATCCAAACGATTCAATGAAGCCTGAGTGATATTTGAATAACACACATCAGCATAATCAAATACGGGCAGAACAAGAGCTTGAATAAGGAGAGTTTTGGTGCTGACAGGAAGAAAGTGTTTTAGTCGGTAAAGCGATCGAAGTGTGTTGGTCACTCTGCGACATACGTCAGACACCTGTGGCTCCCACGTAAGGCCGGAGTCAAAAATCAGACCCAGGTTCTTCACTTGCGACGCCAACGGAATAGGAGTGTCTTCAAACCGGATAGGAGCTATGTGCGCCATTTCAGTTGTAGAGAGCAAACGGGGACTTCCGAGTACAATGGCCTGAAATTTAGACGGGTTCACGGTGATCCCAAAACTACGAGACCAAGCAGAAATCCGGTCCAGGTCATTATTGATGTCAGAAACTGCGCGATTTAAATCGTCAGCGCTCGCCTGGGTATACAGCTGCAAGTCGTCGGCATACAAATGATGAGAGCATACTAGGTAAGTGAGACACAATTAAATTAATAAAAAGAGAGAATAAGAGTGGAGAGAGAATTCCGCCTTGCGGTACACCGGAAGTGAGATCACACCAGTCAGAAAATGATCGATCTGCGTGAACCCTCTGACGGCGACCGCGAAGATAGGAGGCAAACCATGTAGCCACTGATGATGAGATATTTAACTGATTGAGTATAGCCAATAGAAGGTCGTGATCAACAGCATTGAATGCGTTGGAGAAGTCTATCAAGACCAACAGAGTTAATTGGGTAGCTTCCATACCTAGTCTCACATCCTCCAATACCTTGAGTAACGCTGTACATGTACTGTGGCCAGGCCGAAAGCCAGATTGGTAAGGAGTGAGTATACGGTTAGAGTAGATATGGGAAGCCAGTTGTTTGTGAAAAATGGCTTCCAAAATCTTGGACATGAACGGGAGAATAGAGATGGGCCGAAAATCTTTAAGTTCGCTGGGGTTGGAAACTTTCGGCAAAGGGAGTACATAGGCATTACGCCACAAAGAAGGAAAAACCCCAGTTGACATTGAAAAGTTAATAACGTGAGTTATAACTGGGAGAATACATTCCAAGATGAAAACAATCATGAGCCTGCTCAGCTCATCGTGACCAACGGCGTTGGACTTGATAGAGGTGATCACTTTAAGTATCTCATCATCAGTGACCGGGTTGAAGGTAAATACTGTTTCAGAAAGGCAAGGCAAGGTACTAATATGTGAAAGACTTTGTATTTTAGTGGTGGGATCTAAGGAAGAAGATTTTGCAAAATGAGAGTTTAGATCATTTATAAAAAAAGATGACAGGGAGCATTCGGTTTTGGGTTTACCAACACCAATTGTCTTCAAAAATTTCCAGGCCTCAGCAGGCGATGTAGATACTATGTTATTTAAAATATATTTGCGCTTAGCTGATCTCACCATTTGGTTACACCGATTCCTCGCAGCTTTGAATAAAGACCAGTTTTCGTTACTCCGGTCACGTTTAAATTTTAGGAACGCCTTGTCCCGCCTCTTCATTGCCATACGTACTCCTGTCGTTATCCAAGGCGCAGGCGGTTGCTTCAGCCTGACAGAACGAATCGGCGCGTGGGTATTATACATGTTTAACACCGACGAGTTGAGAGTAGTTACTGCTTCGTCTACTGTAGGTGCTGGCAATGTTGCTGTCCAGTCTTCATTACGCACATCTCGTTTTAACGCTTCCATATCTAGCCTTGCGAAGCTGCGTAATTGCACATAGATGGGTTGTGGTTTGGGGGGCTGAATTCGGTAATTAACAAAAATTAAGTCGTGATGTGAAAAACCTGGAGCCGACAACTGCCCATAATTATTAACGTGTTCTTCAGAGGAGGTAATAATAAGATCCAGCCAGGTGTCTGACGTATCAACGTTGTGATGAGTTGCCTTAAGTGGTAGAACAGTGAGATCAGCCGATTCGACGCTTCGCTTTAACCGAAGTGTCCTGGAGCTACTTATTAACAGATCCGTATTGAAATCTCCCAAGATTAGCTGATGTATGTATTCAGTACTGAAAGAAGAGAGGAGAGTATCTAGGTCAGAAAAATAATCTACGGTAGGAGGACAATAGACAACCCCAAGTAAAGCTATGGTGCCCTTAACAGAGATCTCAAGAAACAGGTGTTCCATGGAGCCTGAATACAGGGATGCGGAAGAGGAAATAATTTTGAACGATATGTCACTGCGGAGATATACAGCAACACCGCCGCCACCCTTACCAGTGCGATCATTCCGCAGTAACACATCGCCAGGGATACCATAAGAAGTTGAAGCAAGACTAGGTTTAAGCCAAGTCTCGGAGACGAGAATAGCGTCGGCACAACCGGAAGAGAATGCTTCCAGAAGGTCGTTTTAGTGACTGGGGATACTTTGCGCATTTAGGTGGCAGATGTGTAGAAACTTACAGTTGCTTTGGAACGTAGCCTTTATACGATCACCAAGCGTTTCAGATTCAGAGTCAGAACTAACAAGCGAGTGAAAAGACAAGCAGAGTGTCGCAAGCAGAGTGGTAAGAGTCATTATCAGACATAACACACACGGGTAGGTACAAAATAAAAATTCACAGATCTCGTGCCTTTCACGACCTTCGGGTACATTGGAAATGCACTTAGATAGGGCAAACTATAATGGAAACAACTCTTTGCGCAAGAGAAACACAAGGGTTAGTAGCAGGTACCGGCGAGTACCGTTATTTTTTATAAACGGACTACGCCCTTTAACATGGCTCAGCCTTTTTTTCGCCTTTTGCACACACGCTTTCGTCCGCCAGATGTGGAATCATCAGCATTACCCAAGCCACGCTATTCCTACGTTCGAGAAGACGAAGTATAGAAATAATAATCATAATTTTTTAGTTGAAGGAACTTTCTACTTCATGTGTCAAACAATTTATCTTGTAACAAATAAAAAAAAACAGTATAGGTAAGTTCTCGTTCTCTACGTATACTATAAGTTTCTGTCAAAAATGTCATTTTAGTGGCAAGCTTTTATAGCCGACTGTATTTTCTTTGGATATCCATCAAATGCTCACTGAGACGATTCTAAAGAGCTCATCAAGCTCGGTAGGATTGCTTTTTCTATTATAGAGTTCCTATGGCCACCTTCCAGCCCCATCATCAGATCAGCCCCATGGTACCATATTATTGTATTGTCATCAAAGTTAAGTAAGTATGCAAAATTTCAGCTCAATCGGTTGACGATATCTGCTTCGTAATCGTAATCGTAATTTATGGCTCCATCGCCACGTAGTAGGTAGAGTAAATTTTGTTTTCTCAAACATGCAATGAAATATTGTCTTTACGTTCCTTATAATAGGCTCGGAAGTATCGCTTTTTGGGCGCAACAACTCGAGGGGACTGTAAAGGGATTTCATACTGCTTTTCAGGCCTAGGCCTGCAAAGTAACTTTTTTTTGGTTTCAACAACAAGGTCATTCACACAGCTGGCTGACAAAAAGCAGGTTTTGTTTTTAAAGGTTGCAGTTGGTTGTTAGACTCAAATGTCCTATTTGTCAATTAATAAAATGTTGTTCTTTGAAGTATATTTTTTTTATTTCATTGTATGTTTGAGAAAAGCACTATACATGCCTCGTCGTGAAAACGGATTCCCGGCCTCGTATCACTATCCGGCCTCGCTCGCACGCTCGCTCGGCCGTATATACCTACTCATTTTCCCGGCCTCTGATGTAATGTACTATTTGTTTAATTTATACGATTCATTTTCAAAGTACTAGAAGGGCACGAGATTGTATGATACATATAGGTAGTAGATTGTATAGCAAATAGAGAACCAAAGAAATAAAAAAATTACATATAAGTATTTTATTGTATACATTATATATTTTTTTTTACTTACTTTATTACAAACATCTAAAAACATCAAGGATTACAACTTAACTAAAAAAATATTAAACTTACTAGTACACGAAACTCACTAATAAATATACGCGCGCGCCGCACGCCGCGAAAACTCCGCCACATAAAGGTAAAGCTTTCTCCAACTCCATTACAGATAGTAAAGTTCCGTTTTTTGAAAACTGTAGCCCAACTCAATACCCCGAGTGCTTTTTTTAATTTTTTCGATATCGCTTTTCGTTTTTGAGATATCGTCGATTTAAGTTGAGAAGTCGCAAAATAATCACGTAATTTTTCGTCATTTTTGCACTTTTTCGAAAAAGTTTTTGACTTTTTCAATTTTTTTTTACACCATCTTGTAGATCTCGTCAAGACACGTCTTTTGATACCCCATTGACCCGCGTAGCCCCAAAATTGACGACGCCAGAGCGATGTCGCACTTTCGCTGAAAACGGTCCCCTACCAACGCGATCGAAAAAACATTTCCAATGTTAAAATATATATAATATAAATAAAAATATACTAACTATATATAAGTGCAATTTGCACACAATAAAATTGGTAAAAAATTGCCTGGTTCTGTTTACCCCGCCAGTTAACCGCTTACACAACACAAGAAAAACAATACGAAATAATAATAATAAAAAAAAACAGAAATAAAAAGTAAAAAGAAAACTCAAACATGTTACGTCTGTGTGAGACTTATTGAGAGTGTTAATATAAACGTATCGATCAGAGTTGAAACGAAACGCGAGTAAACTAAATGTCACAATTGACAATGACAGCTCATGTCATGTTTTCGGTTGTCGTAAGAAAAGAAAATTAGTTTTCTCTCCATTTATCTCTATTTTAAGTGACTTTATGAAAAATAATAGTATTCATCTTTAGTTTTCCCTTTTGTCTCATTTATCTTTTATATCATTGACTCATTACGTTGTATATAACAGCATTCTGATTTGTTTACCTATTGGCCGTTTTGTTTTGTTTACTTTCATAAATTAATAATATTCTTGCTTTTCTCAAAACTTGACCTGACATCAAGCAGAATTAAAACGCGCCTCACAACTGACATTGGCAAAAGCCTCGAGCTGCCATTCTTGGCTTAATAATAATAAGAAAAGAAAATTAAAAATAACAAAGACGGTAGACTTTAAACAAAATAATACAAATGAAAAAGTGGGTGTGCCCAGACTACCTAAGTGTGAGACATGACCTAGCACGCAGCGAGTGAAAAGAACTATAAGACAACTGCGACAAAGACATAACATGTACCAATATTCTAAAATTCACCATTTAATACACTATGTCGGACGTTTCCCTCGTCGTTCATCACTCTTCTTGGATGGGCCGGCGACCGGGTCCCTACTCGGCACTGCAACGACGGGCGCAGCCTTGGCGGACGCCGCGGGCGGGGCCGAGACCGGCGCCGGCGCCGCAGGCACCACGGTCGTAGGGAGCACGGGCGCGACGGACGCGGGTTTTCGCTTGGGCGCAGGGATGTCCACTGCAGCGTGCTGGGACTTCAGAGTCTGAAGCTGGACGTCACTGGACAGTCGCTCCTTCTTACCGTTCGGCAGTTTGATGTAGATATTGCCATCCATGGTCCAGACCCTACGTATACCAAAATGCTTACGTGCCTCGACGAACTGGGACTGTCGATGTTTGGTAAGAAACTCTGTGATGGTTACTTGTGAGCCCTTGAGTGCTTTTTTACTCAACCACACAGAGTTACGCAGGCGATGGTCACTGAAGCGGACTATTACAGCTCTTGGCCGGTCGGAGTTTGGAACACCCAGCCTGTAGCAAACTGCAATGGCCTCTCGGGATACTTCAGACAGTTGAAGTTTATCTTGGCAAATAATAATTACTGAGCTTGCTATATCCTCACCGCAGACTTCTGGTATGCCGTTAAACAGTAAAAACTTCTTCCGGTGCCGCATCTCTATGGCATCAACTGTGCTGCTAATGGCAAGGATTTGCTGTCTGAGGAGATATAGCATGGAGGACACCTGCTCCTTGAAACAGCTGACCTCCTTGCCCAGGCTGCTGATAGTGGGGTGCGCTTGAGGAGAAGCTGCTTTGAGTGCCGCATCCAGCTCCATGAACCGTTGAAAGAAAGTTGTCTCCAGTGTCTTCTGTGACTCCATGATATTATTGAGTGCGTCCATTGTCAGCCAACACAAGCGTTTATAAATAGGTGACAGGTGACTGAGCAAAGTGAAGTGTAAAGATCAACGGGCAGGTTAGTGTTTTTCTTTCACAATATTTGCATAAAAATTGGATTCCCACACGATATGTGAATAAATAACAAATATGCTAATGAATAAATATGAGAATTACTTTTATACTTTTTGATTTTTAATTAAATTCTCTCTTGTAAACACACATGACGTGCGTTATTTTCGACACCTACCCCCGGAAGACCCTACATATTGAAGGGGTTATGAAAAGAAAAATGAACCTGCAAATTTTGTTGGCGGCTATATTGGATTTTCATTTTATTTTCATAAGGAACTCTATTCTACTAATTAAGCCCTTTCATTTGATACCCATGTTGATGAAGTAGTGATAAAATATGTAATCCGCCATTTTGTAGCGGCGGCTATATTGGATTTACAATGATACCAAATGTATTTAATTATATTGTCACCAAAACTAAAGATGCGTACCAAATTTCAGATCAATACTTCAACAGAAAGGGGGTCAAATTTCAAATACTAGATTAAACCCAAATAAACAAACCGGGGAAGCTAAATAAAACCGTTTAAAAGGTACCTACACTTTAAAATAAAAATAACGGTGTTTGTTCATTACCTTAATTATTAATTGAACTCGATATTTCTAGTCTAAGAATCTGTTCATTATGAGAACGTTAATAGACGAACTCTTTTGCATTTGGGCTCATACCCATGCGCCTATAAATTTGATGTAGGTACAATATGTTACAGTCCAACAGTATGTCAACGTAGTAGTTTAAAACTTTTATTCATAATTAGATGTTACTATGAGTTTTGAAAGCAGAATCAGATGAAAACATCAATATTGTAGTCTTACCCCTTCAAAATTAGTCGGTGTAAGATTGAAATGTATAAAATTTGGTAATCGAAGAAAAATAATTAAAATCCACATTGATAGGTAACTAAGATGGCAAAAAAATCAAATGTATCAACACAAAATGTCTAGCGTCACTGCAAAAGAAGTTACGATACATGGGACAAGACGAAGTGATTTAAGCATTAAAAAAATTACCTACTCTCGTACCTTGTCGAAAATTGCCAATAACTCACAATCACACTCACTGAAGTCTTTTGAATTTGTGAAGCAATGTTTTCAGCTCAGGTGTATAAATAGCCAATCTTTACACTGCTGTTACAAGAGTATGACACATTAAATTATAACTAGCCGCGCCCCGCGGTGTCACACGCTCATCCCATGGGAACATTAAATTGTTTCTGAATAAAAAGTATTGTTACTGCAGGGTGTCAGCTACCTTCACACCAAATTTTATCGAAATTGGTCCAGCCGTTTGAGCGTGAAGAAGTAACAAACAGACACATAAACACATGCACAAACTTACTTACTCTTATGTTTTTTTTTAAGAATTTTATACTTAATAAAAAATTGTAGATAAACTAAATTGACTGAATTCCTCGTTGCTTATTTTTGGATCATTATCGGACGCCATAAGTACAAAATAACGTTTCCAATTTTGTTATGAGCGACTTCGTAGACAAATCATTCATGTACATGCATTCCACCCATTTACTGTAGCTATCTACAACGATGAGAAAAACCTTTTGAGCTACTTGAGCATAATCTATGTGAAGTCGTTGACAAGGGCCTTATGTAATTCGCTAATGAGGCGTTCTCGAAATATTTGTGGAATAACAATACTGTGAACGCGTAAAGTACAACCGTTTTCTACATCGAGGTCGTTTTTAGGGTAGTTTAAGGTATTACTGAGACTTCGCTGTCCGTCCGTCCGTCCAACCGTCCGTCCGTCCGTCTGTCACCAGGCTTGTATCTCAAGAACGGTGATAGCTGAAATTTTCACAGATGATGTATTTCTATTGCCGCTATTACAACAAATACTAAAAATAAAATAAAATAAATATTTAAGGGGGGCTCCCATACAACAAACTTGTTATAGATTATGGTACGGAACACTTCATGCTGGAGTCGGACTCGCACTTGCCCAATTTTTTACAATTGTAGACGGGTAATAGTGGTTTTTGATACAAGTGTGGAAAGTATGTTATTTTGAACGAGTCCGGAGGACAAACATAAAACAGTAATTGAATATTTATTTCTTTGTCTGACAAAAATTGTGGGTAAGTTTAACGTTTTACTCAAGCTGTTAATTATTCTCGTATGAGAATACGAGAATTATTACTTTATTAATTCTCGTATGATAATACGAGAATTATTACCAGCCTATAAAATTCTCATAGACGGCAATATAATTTTTCATTAGATTTTGCGGGTAAAATACTCTCACTTGCAATTTTTGTCTTGGCTCGTATATCGGGCGGTGTTAAATCTATTCTAATAAAATCTGAATCATCATTTTCTAACAAAAAAATCTTATTTTATAAAACTTACGTGTCATTTACACAATCATAAATTTAAATAATCTTGAATGAATAAAAGTTTTATTTTTACTTTTAAATGTAATATATTTTTTTTCAAGATGGCGTCGGCTGTCATCATTCAGCCAAATCCATAGAAATAATTTTATGATTTTAGAAGATATGTGATAATGTCACAATAATTTAATTGATTCCAAAAAATAAACATCGTGATTTGTTTTAGTTTCGTATGATTGTAAATAAATATTATATTTAATACACAAAAATAGCGGTTATTCATGTTATGAATTAATAAAGCAGCGCGTCGGTCACGCATAATACTGTATTATCTAATCTGTGTGTTTAATTTTTTTAGGTGGTGGTCACGCATAATACTAATTTGGTCATTAAATAATAGTCAATCAGTCAAATTATTAAAACAGTACAGTAGTAACACTGTATCTCTGTACCTCACTCTTGGCGCATACAAGCAGACAAGCGCCATTCATTTCACCTAACTAGAAGCTTGTATAGCGAGTGTATTTCACAGTTGTCTTAGCATCATAAGAAATATGGACAAGAGACCTCATTAAAACTGCATTCGATACAAGCAGTCCATTCATCTAATGGATGTTTTCCTAGCTAGTGTGCACGTAGTGTGCAGGTCGCAGGTTACTACTTGTGGCAGTTAACTCTCTGCGGAAGAGACGTTGGGAGCGATAAAACGGCTGCTCGTTAGAAGAGCGTCTTCCACCGCCACTGCGTATTGGACACCAATATAAATATTACACAACGTCTTATCACGTGCATAGTTACACCAGTCACAGTAAAAAAACTGTCGAAAGACTTCTAATCCCGGAGGATGGTTCCTTTTATTCCGCTTAACAGTGGCGGTTAGTACGCTACATTTACCCCACTAACTTAGATATGCAATTGAAAATAGATGCCCAAAAGTAATTTGCATATTAGACTATACAGTATGTATGTATGTAAGCACTTAATTGTACACAAAATTAAAAAATACATTTCCAAAGAATAAGCATGTACAAAGGCGAACTTATCCCACACTTCTTCTCTTACAGTTTGATAAAGATTGTGTACCTAATCTTTATTTATAAAAAATAATAAAAGAATCCGGACACCTTTTAAACTATCTTGCTCTTTTATACGAATAGTGGAAAATTTTAGACCAGGAAGGGTACCTAGGGGGTGTTACTTTTAAAGTGTTCGTCACTATCAAAACTTTAAAAGACTTTTTGGCGTAGCTGGCGCGATTGCCTTGCATAACTTTAAATGGATTACCTAAACAAGGCGTAAATGTAATTTATTAAACATAACACAATACAACATTGAAACAATTAAAACTAAGAACATAATATAAATATATAAACCTAACTATAAATAAAAAACGGGCTCCAGATCGGTGCCGAGCGGGAGGGCGCCCAATAGGCTGGCCGCATTACCACGCTGAATAGCCAGGGCTATTCTTTGGCATAGGTATGAACCAGCCCTCTGGTGACCCGTACCATCGACTAGTCTCTTTGCTAGTTCGTGGTAAATTTTATGTGCACTTTGTCCCCATGGCCTAAGCGTTTCCACCCCAAACGGCTCAAAGATGTAACCACTGTCGATGGCTGCACATTTGCGTCGCTTGAGGTGTTCGGCCGCGTCCGCAGCAGCCCCGGCTTTGGTGGTGGTCACTGGAAGGTGGGACGGCGCTAAATAGCATTATACTTCAGCTTTTTTGTTATATCCATACGTACCTACATAATTCAACTACGACAAAGCCCTGCAAAGGGTATTTGTCGTAATAAACGGCATTGTCGTTATCCCACAAACTGCTCAAAGCCACACAAGTCACCTAATAACAGTAATTTAGCTCGCAACGATCCTTAGCGTTACTACGCCTTATTTATATTAGTCCGCTGTCCATTAAAAGAGGGCCTGAATAAAACACACATTTTCTCCTTTTCGTTTACTAGGAATAAGAAAGGAACAGCTGAATTGTATTTATATTTGTGGGAGTATGTTTGAAAGTGGATGTTAAGAATGTGCACTTTACGGTCGTATTATAATGCGGCAGTTGTTTTATTACGAGTGGCATGTTCTGCGGCTTTAATAGTACATTGCGTAACAAGGGTGGTAAACGAGGAATTACAAACGAGTGTCTATTAGAAGCCCGAAGCCGAAGGCGAGGGCTTTGATGACACGAGTTTGAAATTCCTTTACCACACCAGAGTCACGTACGACGTTTTTCATCACACTTTGGTGGAAATAAAACAAAAGTAGTAGTAGTCAATACCAAAATTACTTATCGCCCTAGGGCGTAATATACGAATTACCGCCCGGTTTTCTAAAATGTAAACCCTTAAAGTGTGATAAAAATTACTTACCGCCCTAGGGCGTAATTCACGATTTACCGCCCGCTTTTCTAGCATGTAAACCCTTGTTTACGAGCAAGTGTGATGAAAATACGGTAAGGATAGGATTAGAAAAGTAAGATGCTTTGTAGCGGAAAATTAGGGAGAAAGGAAAGAACTGAACAGGTGTTGAGAAAAATAGAAGTTTTACAATACGCCATGCCAGCCTGGCGCCATATGGTTTCGTAATTTCCTTTGGCCTCGCATCACGCCATCGGGTGGATACCTTTTAACCAATTTCGGTACAGGGACAGCTGGACATCCAAAGAGGGTTATGGGATACTTTCTACCCGACTACGATACAAAAAAATTACGCGTACGAAGTTGCAAACACCTTCTAGTTCCTTATAAAAGAATTGATTCTGTTGTTATAAAGCTGGTAAATTATATCTTTTGAACGTAATTGTTATTTCTCAGGGAAAAGGACTAAGAGCTAGCGTCAGGGAAGCGTAAGTCGGAGCCGGCGAGGTTCTCGCGCATCCAGCTCTGCGCCTGCGCAGTCATCTCCTCGTCGAAGTGGTCGCGCCAGCCGCCTGATATACCTGCAATAATAACATATTTATTAGATACTAGCTGCACCCCGCGGTCTTACCCGCTCATCCCATGGGAACATACATTTTTTTTGGATAAAAAGTAGCCTACGTGTTAATGCAGGTTGTCAGCTACCTTCATCTTCATATCAAAATTGATCCAGCCGTTTGAGCGTGAAAAAGTCACAAACATACAAGCACATAAACATACAAACACACTCACAAACTTTCGTGTTTATAATATTAGTGTGACAACCATCCGTGGCTTTATTTAGACAGTTGTCCCACACCGCCAACGAGGAAGTGAATAGCTATAAACTATTTCTACGTTGATAAAACGTAGGTAAGTACCTATAGATGTCAATCCCGTGCCACTAAAAGAGACGCACATACTAATATTTGATCGCTGACTGCTCACAATGCTGGCAACAAAAGATAAAATAGTCGAAAGCTGACTATAGGTTATTATATTATCGACCTTAACAAGTGCCTTACTGCGCCATCACTACATAGTATAAAACAAAGCCTTCCTGCTGTCTGTCTGTCCGTCTGTCCGTCTGTCCGTCTGTCCGTCTGTCCGTCTGTCCGTCTGTCCGTCTGTCGGTCTGTCCATCTGTCCGTCTGTCCGTCCGTCCGTCTGTCTACATGTATTGGTTTAATGGTGAGATATAAAGGTTGCTTATCTTTATCTATTGTAAAAATATTTTTTTTACCTGAAACTTCAAATTTTTGCCTAAAGACCATTTCACCACAAATAATATCTTTTCTCATGAAGCAGGGTAGCCAACCTGGTTTATTCATGAAGTTATGCACAAGTAAGGATGACCTGTTAATAATAAACCAATCATATAAATGTTACCTTTTCTAACGAAGCTCCCAAGACCAGGTTTCCCCATCTGGTTGAACCAATCCGGGTTCAAGACTGATTTTTTTTTGAAGTTCTTGATGTTCAAGTGGTCGCTAAGCTTCACTGTTTCTTCATTCGTTATTTCTTTGCCAAGGAAAGTGGCTACGCGTTTGATAGACGAAGGCAAATCCTGAAGCAAGTTTATCATGTATAAGCATCGTAATAATAATAATACATTAGATACCTGGGGCATTGAATTCGTGAATGACCCAGATTGCAGGTGTTTATGGCCCGAACTTAACTAAACATGAAAAAATTAAAATTAGCCAAAATTCAATGTCAAATCGAGGAACTCATAATGTTTTCATTAACAATTGTGAAAAGAGTTTGTTAAATGTTAAGATAATGAAAAATAAGTAAAGAAAAAAAACAGTGGGAAAACGAATGTAATATTCATTAAATTTCTTCCTATTTTCCAAATACAGCAATTCATTACATAAATCATTAAATCTACTAACTCAATGAATAAAAATCTTTCCCTCAAAGATCTCTTCGATGCTGTGTCGTAATCCAAATCGTTCTTCAGTAACCAGACCAATCCTTCGCCCAAGTTGTTCCTATTAATTAAAACAAAATGAGAATAAATAAAGATACGATCAACACATGAGATGACTTTAATTATACATCGATACAGTGTCCAGTGTACTTCTAACGGGGAGTAAACAGGTTCCAAAGGGTCAGTGCCCATTAAATTGTGCTAGGTAGCTGGTTACAGTCCTTTTGTTGGTGTTGTGTACGATCTCATTAAAGAAAACAGTAGTGTTGTTGTCACCTTGAATATAATGAACAACAAATTCAAATTAAAATTCAATTTATTTCACGAACACAATAAATTATCCCATCAAAAACATTACATGTAAAAAAAATGCAAGTCTCGCAACCCTTTACCGAAAAAAGTTGTGAGATACAATATAAAAGTTTTTTACATATCATATTTTTTTTTTACTAATTAACCATAGTTATAATGTACCCATATAACATGTCATGTTGAAATAAAATATAAAACCAAGTCGGTTAATTTATTCAGTACCTATCAAAGGGACCCTTCGCCTATATGACAACTTAAAGTTGTCATATAGGCGAAGTTGTCAACTTTGACATACATTTTCACCGGATTACATAACTAAAAACATATTACCATGACCGTGTTAGTGCCCGCATTAATATTAAACATATTTTTCTCAAACATGCAATGAAATATTGTCTTTACGTTCCTTATCTAATAATATTGTCTTTATGTTCGTTCCTTTTTTTTTTGGTTTCAACAACAAGGTCATTCACACAGCTGGCTGGTTTGACAAAAAGCAGGTTTTGTTTTTAAAGGTTGGTTGTTAGACTAAAATGTCGTCAGTAAGGGCTGTTATACACGAGCTGAATAATATAATCTAAATCTTTATGTTACGAAATGGATTCCATAGGTTAGGATTCTTGTGAATATTGTCTATAATTATATATAACCAGAAATCCAAAACAATATTTTTTAACGATACAAATTAATCTAGTCACCAGAATATACCTAACTGCTTCTTTTTAGTTTCAGTTCGTGTACAATATCCTTAAAAGCTACTACTCGAACGATACACTACATGTGTGTCATAGATAATTAAAAACAAAACTTTTTAGTGGGAAAATAGAAAATTTAATATTACATTTCGATTTCATTGAAAATACTGAAAATGATTTCTTCAGACGAAAGTACTGGCGATGAAATGGTTTTGGACGGTACCCCGCCGGAATTACGAGCGGAGGCGGAATTAGCCATGAGTAACTTGCTCCCGCCGAAATCCAAAGAACGGTACATGACCGCTTAGGATAATTTCATAAGCTGGAAATTAGAAAAAAGGCAGTGAACTTATTTTCAAGAACAAAGTGCAACAAAAAAGGTGTCAACTTTGTGGTCATTGTACTTAATGATCAAAGCAACATTGCAATTGAAACATGACATAAATATAAAAAGTTATGGTAAACTGAATGCATGGCTTAAACGTCAATCAGATGGATACACTGCAAAAAAATCAAAAATATTTACAAGTGTAAACGTCCAAACATTTTTAAATCACGCTCCTGATGAACAATATCTGGCTACAAAGGTAAGTTTATCATCAAAATTATAATTATGTAGGTAAAAAGTATTACAATTTCATTACAAATGATATTAAACAACTTACAAATTAACATAAAATAATGAATTGTAAGAAACTAAAATCTAAATTATAAACTAAATTATGCTAAACTATGAACTAAAAATACCTAAATGACGACGCGGTTGGCGCAGTGTTTAAGCAACTGCCTACTGAGCCGACGGTCCCGGGTTCGAATCCCGGCAAGGGCAAATATTTGTGTGATGAACACAAATATTTGTGCCTGGGTCATGGATGTTCTATGTATTTAAGTATTTATTTATCTATATAAGTATGTATATCGTCGTCTAGTAACCATAACACAAGCCTTCTTGAGCTTAATTTGGGACTAGGTTGATTTTGAGTGAGGTTGTCTGATATTTATTATTATTATTATCCTGTATGTCGCACCCGCTCACGGGACAATAGTGTCCCGGACCTTTGGGAGGCGTGCACGGAGCCGAAGCCAAAGCGTAGAGGCCCTTTCGACAATTTAATGAAATGCAAGGTGTACATCGAGCGGATGCTGTCCCTATCCGTGTCATGGGACGCACACAGAGACAGCGCCCGCTAGGTGCAAGAACTATTGATGGAGACATGGAATTTAAATACAAATTGGGCTATGGGGATGAAATGGAGGACTGGCTAATTGGGCTATGGGTTGAGACTATCGAAGCGTCTACCAGCAAAAGTGTCTCATAGCAAAAATGGGACTGGTAGACGATGACTCGCCTCCCGCTAGATAGGCCCCCACAAAATAGCGACACAAAGTGGCCTAAGGGCAACACCGGTGCGGAAGGCTAAGGGCGGAGAGGTGTAATACTGGGCTTTAAACCGAAGCCAACTAACCCCTTACGTTTCCACATCCACCCCCGAGCCGAAACTCTCATGACTCCACTCTGGCCGGCCGGTTAAGGCAAGACAGAGGCGGAGGCCCCGACCCATCACCCCACGTCAGGATCCCCCAGGAGCGCTCAGGTACGTGGGGTCGCTACCCCCCAACAGCTCGCCATACGCTGCCCTGCGTGACTGATTGCGCTGGTAAAACCAGCGGGCGATGGGGTCGTCACTTATTATTATTATTATTATTTTTTCTGTAAAAAATGTTTTTTTTTTTTACATTACCTATCCGAGATTTCTTTGGCACACTTTTGCTCGACTAGGGACGAGGACAGGTTGACGGACGCTGCTTGGGATTAATGAACCAGTTATAGTAATACCAACTATTATCTATTCTATGGTAATACCAGCAATTAAGTCACAAAAAGAGTTTCTTAGATCTAAGACTGACCGGGAGGTCGGGGTCATTTACACAGATTAGTTAGTACTTGCGGTTGACGATGTTCTACAGTCTGCATAATTACCATAGCCTCGAGCTCATGAGGGTAGTATCGCAACTCAACTTTAGTCAGCACTTGACCTTCTATTGTATGAGAAGGTATTCTAAAACCAAGATAGCTAGTGTCCATGTGTAGCTCTACCTATAACACGGGTCCAAAATGGTAAGTACTGGCTCGTTGGTGCTTTTATCGTGTTTATCGTCCACCGGATATTCTTAAACTTATCGCACTATTTAATTTGACCCTTAAATTTACTAAGCAGGTACAAAGGTCAGGCCAACAACATGAGTAAATCCTGGCGCAGCCAGCCCTATCCATATGGGTTAGGCCCGGGTTAGACAATCGCTATGCAGCACCCTAGGCACCCCATATCCGATTAAAGATGAACCTTAGACGAGTAAGCGCCACGGGTGGCCGCGGCCGCCCGGGTTGACGACGGCTAAAGCCGCCACTGAATCTACAGATTAACTTCCTAAAATAAGAAGCTTAGACCCAAAAAAACACCGGATAATTGTTTTAAGTGCTGTGTCTAAGTAGCACGCAAGATGATCCGCTTTCAAATAAGAAAGATACAGTCTCACCCGACAACGCCATCAGACCTCGCGACGCTCGATGCCTGCAAGAATTGACGTTTTGATACTTGCGTCGATACCGCTCTTCTTGTTAGAAGATGTTCAAGTTTCATCATCATCACCATCATCAGCCAAAAGACGTCCACTGCTGAACATAGGCCTCCCCCAGAGAACGCCACCATGACCGGTCCTGCGCCGCCTTCATCCAGCGGACTCCTGCGTCCTTCGCCAGGTCATCAGTCCACCTTGTGGGGGCTGCATCGTCCGGTGCGTGGTCGCCACCCAAGAACTCAATGGCCCCAGCGGCCGTCGGTTCTACGAGCGACGTGCCCTGTCCATTTGCCACTTAAGTTCAAGTTTACCGCACTCAAAACAAATACACAAACACACACACACACATACACGCACGCACACAGGTAGAGGTTCCTATTGTTTTTTTATCACGTTAGGTGAAGGTGTGTATTCCTTCAGCTTAGACGCCAGTCTTCACGCCGCTTCAAACACTCAGTATATTCACTAGTGCCTAACTTCTCGGCATTAATGATATCCACCGGTAAATAAGTTATTTGTCTTTGTCTTGATGATATTGTTTTTTTTTTTATCGATCGTTTCGTTTTTGGTAATTGCTCAAACATGTTCCATAATCTACTTACTACTTCTGTTGCCGTTTCTTAGGCATCTAAATGGGACCTCATAACATAATATTGTTACGAGCGTGGGGTTCGTATTTTATAGAAAAGCACAAATTAATCCACAAATGAAAACACACACTTTATTACTAAAATTACGCACTTACAATTCAGACGAACTGTACTTAAAATCCACTAATTAACACAAACACAAATTACGCACTCACTATTCACACGAACTGTACTTAAAGCGCACTAATCACTTATGAGTCTTTCTCTCAGATTATCGTTTTACTCGCACTGTATCGCAGATCGCAGTTAAAATGTAACTAACTCGCGCCGGCCGTCGGCGCCTTATATATCCCGCGGAACCGCTTTCTCGATGCGTTGTCCAGACATATCGCGAATATTCTAGTAAGGTCCAGTGTGAGGGCCGAGAACATTCGAGGCTATATATGTCTCTCTCTAATGGTGCACTCTCTGTCACTCCTTTCTCGAATGTTCCGAGTATAGCTATCTCTTTCTAGTAGTCCTATCTCTGTCAGACACTTCTCGAATGTTCCGAGTATAGCTATCTCATTCTACTAGTGCTATCTCTGTCACTCCTACGGGATATTTCGCCATATAACGATTTGTGCTTCAGAGGCCCATAAGGGGTCCTGAAAACGCCTGAAAACGGGTTTTCAGGTTATGGCGTCATCTGATAGAGGGTGCCCTGAAACGGACTGAAAACATGTTTCAGGCGCCTGAAAACGACGGCAACTTGGGTGAAATTTCGATCTTTAGATATGTGATAGAGCAACTTCTGAAACGGCCTGAAATGACTTTTCAGCCTGCTGAAAACGCCTCTAAAGCACTGAAATTGACGTTCAAAGTTTTTGACCTAACCTACCGGCGTAACACTGCCCCCTCCTAAGACATGCTCGTCCCGAGCATCATTATTTCCGTGGTATCTGGCCAGCCGGTCAACATGAACAATCTTGCTCGGACTACGAGGATTCCGCTGGATTCGATACGTGACGTCGTTTATTTTGGTGACTACCTTGTAAGGCCCTTCCCAATTCGGAGATAGTTTCGGGGACTTTCCTACTCGTCGCATAGGGTTATGTAGCCACACCAACGAACCTTCCTCAAAACCCACTTGATAAGACTTTCGGTCATATCGGGTTTTCATTTTTATGCTAGCGTGGAGCCCATGCTCACGTACCAGGCTGTGAACATCATCAATCCGATCCCTCAAATCACTTGCATATTCCGTGATGGTCGTTGGTGTATCTGGAGGACGTCCAGTCAATAGATCCGCAGGCAAACGGAGCTCTCTTCCAAAATTCGCGTATGATGGAGTAACCGCCGTACTCTCGTGAGTTGTAGACCTATAAGACAACAGGAAGAGGGGGATATGCCGATCCCAATCTTTTTGGTGACTCTCAACGACCTTGGCTAGATGTCTCTCCAGTGTCTGGTTAAATCTCTCGACCATTCCATCCGACTGTGGATGATACGCCGTAGTCCTTGTCTTGTGAATTCCCATTATGCGACAAGTCTCCTGAAAGACCGCAGATTCGAAGTTTCTTCCTTGATCACTGTGGATTTCGAGTGGCACTCCAAAGCGACAAAACACTTCGTTCACTAACTTTTCCGCTATGGTTACCGCTTCTTGATTTGGAATGGCAAATACTTCAGGCCACTTCGTGAAGTAATCCATCACGACAAGAATGTACTTGTTTCCGGAGTCAGATGCTGGGAATGGTCCTGCGACGTCTAATGCAACCCTTTCCCAAGGGGCTCCAACGATGTACAACTTGAGTGCTCCTCGGCTACGGGTATGCGGCCCCTTGACTGATGCACAGTTCGTGCATCGTTTACACCAATTTTCAACATCTTCTCGGCAGTGAATCCAATAAAAGCGTTGCCGAATTTTCATTAGTGTCTTTTTTACTCCAAGGTGTCCACCGGAAGCTCCATCGTGAAAGCTTCTCAAAACATCTTTCACCCTTTTCTTCGGGACAATGACTTGCAGGTGAGCATCCTTCCCATTTGTTGATTCCCATTTTCTACATAGAACGCCATTATGCATAACCAAGCTATCCCATTGTGCCCAGTAGCTTTTTGTTACCGCACTCATCGGAGCTACATCACACCATCTTGGTTTAGGCACATCTGCATTAATCCAATCAAAAATGGGTCTCACATCAGGGTCTTCTTGTTGCGCTTGCTGCATGATTTCATCACTCCACTCGTCGCTAACCGTATCAGTTCTTATCATTCGAACACATTCCTTGTCTTCTTATCTTGAGCAATGTTTACAGTCGTCCGCACAAGGTCTCCGTGATAGGCCGTCAGCATTTCCATGTGATTTCCCACTACGGTGTTCGATGATGAAATCATATTCCTGCAGTTGTTCAATCCATCTTGCCACTTGTCCTTCGGGGTTTTTAAATTCTAGCAACCACTTCAAAGCAGCATGGTCAGTTCTGATACGAAACTTTCTTCCCAACAGATATTTGCTGAAATGCTGTAACGTCTTGACAACTGCTAGCAATTCCCTCCGAGTGACACAGTAATTCCTCTCTGGTTTAGATAATGACTTGCTGAAGTACGCAATCACAACTTCATTATCTCCTTTCTTCTGTGACAAGACACCTCCAATTCCAGTGTTGCTAGCGTCTGTGTCCACAATAAAATCCACCTCCGGGTCTGGATACCCCAATATTGGCGTTTCACAAAGTCTTCCTTTAAGCTCGTTGAAACTTGACTCACATTGTTCGTTCCAGTCAAATGATCGTTTTTCTTCCGTTAGTTGATGCAAAGGCTTTGCTATATCAGAGAAGTTCTTCACAAAACGTCTGTAGTATGAGCAAAGCCCCAAAAAGGCACGTACTGCAGTCTTGTCTTTTGGCGTCGGCCAATCCTTCACGGCGCTAATCTTCTCAGGATCTGTCTGGATGCCGTCCTTTGAAATCACGTGTCCCAAGTAATTCACTTTACGTTTGAAAAACGAGCATTTCTTCGGACTGAGTTTCAGATTTGCCCCTCGTAGTTTGCCTAGCACCTGCTCCAATTTATTCAAGTGGTCGTTGAAGTCTCTACCAACGATAATGATGTCATCCAAATAGACCAAGCAAGTTTCTCCTAGAAGTCCAGCTAATATTTGTTCCATTAATCTCTCAAAAGTGGCTGGTGCATTACACAGTCCAAATGGCATAACATTGAACTGCCAGAGTCCCTTGCCAGTAGAGAAGGCCGTTTTCTCCTTATCCACTTTTCAGATCCAACGTTGAAAACCATTTCATTCCGTTCAATGTGTCTAAAGTGTCGTCGATTCGTGGAAGTGGATAACTGTCCTTCTTGGTTACATCATGAAGTCGACGGTAGTCAATACAGAATCTCATGGTGCCGTCCTTCTTCTTAACCAAAACTACGGGAGAACACCACGGGCTTGTTGAAGGTTCAATAACGCCGCTTCTTTGCATTTCCTCGATCATGCCCTCAACCTCCTTCTCCCGAGCTACTGGAACTCTCCGAGGGCGCTGTCGGATAGGCATAGTTTCCCCAGTGTCGATCTCATGCTGAACCACTCCAGTTCTTCCAATGTCATCATCATGCGAAGAAAAGATGTTGCGATATCGTAGCATTAAGCTACGCGCCTTAAGGAATTCCTCCTCGGTAAGGTGCTCCCTGGAGTCATTTAGTAATTTCTCAACATTCACTGAAGGCTTAACATGCCCAGGTTTCACGCTTACCTCAGATTCCCGACAGCCTCTTATCCAAGAAATTTCTTCGCATGATCCGACCAGCGTTCCTTTATTGAGGACGTATTCCGTGTCGCTTGGATTAAGGATCCTTACAAATGCTGTAGATGCCGTGGTTACCATTGTACGGGCTGTTATCCACGGTTTATCAGCAATATCAGCATCCAACCTCTCTACCACTACACAGCGGTGAGCTTGCGGCCCTGTGGAGTTCGGCAATTTTACTGGAACTAAAACCTGCGACCTTGGTCGAAGAATGGTTCTCCTGGTACAGTAGACCTTTCCATTTACTCCACCTTGTATAGGAATCTCATCAACTCCAAACTTTAGAACTCCAACCTTCAAGTCGATTTTACAGTCATATCTCCTCATGAAATCCAATCCAATAATGCAGTCGTCCACGATGTTAGCAACGATCACTTTATACCAGTATTCTCTTTCACCTATTTTCACAGCTAACCCTCGCTCCCCTTGGACGGAAATGTACTGGCCGGTAGCGGTCTGCAGCTGGAGATGCCTAGGTCGGACTAGATGATCTCCGGTCAGGTGTTTCAGTAGCCGTGAGCTGATCACCGTCCGAGAAGCTCCGGTGTCTATGGTAAGGAGACATGGTATTCCACAAATTTCTCCTTTGACGACTAGACTATTCCCGTCGTTCGCCTGTGAGATCATAATTGGGACATTTCGACCACCAGCCAGCACTCGTCCCATAGTCCTGGCTTTTATTCGTTTCCCTGTTGGGGCTCTGACTCCACAGAGCCTATTGCCCTCGCCATTGGAGCGGGGTCTCTGTCCCTTCTATTCCTTTTCGGACAGCCTGACTGCAGGTGACCACGTTCTCCACATTGGTAACAACGTGGCCCGAATTCACGGCGAGAATCTACCGGCTTCGTAGTCGACACTTCTCGCACCCTGAAAGGCCTGGATGAGTCCTGTCGTACAGCTTCCACCTCGAGAGCGTGGGCTACGGCATCTTTCAGGCTGCCGTGATGTCCCAATCGCACGGCTGCCCTCACTTCCAGATCCCGGATACCATCAATGAAGGCCTGCACCAGCATACTGTCCACAAAGGAAGCTGACGTACGTTGATAGGCCTTCCTAACCAACTTCTCGATTTCCAAGGCCCACTGTTGTAAGGACTCGTTACGTCCTTGCGTCTTATCCTTTAACTGGGCTCGGTATACGTGCTCCAGGTGACTGTCGCCGTAACGTGCCTCCAAGGCTTCCAGAAGGCGGTCGTACGTCCGGTCGTTCCCCAGAGCTTCGAGTATGGTAAGGGCCTCGTCGCGCAGCGCCAACGTCAGTGCTGTTCTGGCTTGCTCCTTACTCCAGCCATTAGCCTGGGAAACGGACTCAAACTGCAGCTTATAGGCGGTCGGCTCTCTAATGGTGCACTCTCTGTCACTCCTTTCTCGAATGTTCCGAGTATAGCTATCTCTTTCTAGTAGTCCTATCTCTGTCACACACTTCTCGAATGTTCCGAGTATAGCTATCTCATTCTACTAGTGCTATCTCTGTCACTCCTACGGGATATTTCGCCATATAACGATTTGTGCTTCAGAGGTCCTGAAAACGCCTGAAAACGGGTTTTCAGGTTATGGCGTCATCTGATAGAGGGTGCCCTGAAACGGACTGAAAACATGTTTCAGGCGCCTGAAAACGACGGCAACTTGGGTGAAATTTCGATCTTTAGATATGTGATAGAGCAACTTCTGAAACGGCCTGAAATGACTTTTCAGCCTGCTGAAAACGCCTCTAAAGCACTGAAATTGACGTTCAAAGTTTTTGACCTAACCTACCGGCGTAACAATATCATCAAAATAATCCTGGTCAACTTATTAAGGTCTTGAAAATTGCAAGCCAGGTTAAATCTCAGTCACATTTTGTCAAACAAGCCGCAGTTCACCCACTTTAAAGCACTTTACGCGTTATTAAGTGCTAACAATAAACCAAAACTATTCGTTTACTGTTTAGAATAATCTCGGTCACTGCACCAACTCTCTATATCGGCATCTGCTTCATCTGGATTAAATTGCAGGTAATATTACTAGCTTCATGTAAACCTTGTTCGCCATTCGACTGCATTTTATTTTAATCGATCCCAAATCTGATATAAGCAATTGAGGGCCTTTATTATGATCATTCATGTTGAAATGAAATGAAATGAAATGAAATGAAATGAAATGAAATGAAATGAAATGAAATGAAATGAAATGAAATGAAATGAAATGAAATGAAATGAAATGAAATGAAATGAAATAATTTATTCAGTAAGTAGGCCACAAGGGCACTTTTACAAGTCAGATTGTGAGTCTACCGGCATTTCGCAAGAGGAGACCGCTGTTGAGAAGAAAGCCGAAAGAAACTCAACAGTAAGTCATTTTTTCGTGAATTATACTTAAAAACTAATACAATTATATTATAGCTAGGTAATTGATACATATATGTTAGAGGAGATGTACAAGTCTCCAAATCAATGTTTACACTAAAAATTATATAAAATAAAGTGATTTTTTCAGAGATGTAGAAGGTCTCTAGGCGTCACGACACGCAATATAGATCGGTATAATTAATTAATGAAATAATTCAATTCCGTTGAGATGTATAAGGTCTCAAGGAGTCAAAATCAATAACTAATGCAACAAAATAATTAAGTACTTAATTTAGATTTCTTAGAGATGTACATGGTCTCTAGGCGTCACAACATGCAAAACAAAATAAATTAATTTAAATCCTTAGAAAAGTTAAGGACTGAATAAGAAACTAACTATACAAAAGAAAAAATAAATAAATAAATAATTAAACTAAATTTCTTAGAGATGTATATGGTCTCTAGGCGTCACAATTTACAAAATAAAAAAAATATAAATAATAAATATATGATAATAGTTAAATTTCATTCCTCAGAGATGTATAAGGTCTCTGAGCGTCATTGTACAGTACACTAAGTTTATTAGAGATGTATACAGTCTCTAAGTCTCTAAGTAAAAAATAACTTCAGTCGAGTACAGGATGAAGTCTCTCACGTCAGTTCATTGAACACTGGAAAGCAGTTACTACACAACTAATTAGGCCCTTGCTAGTATGAACAGACCGGACCCCACAAACGGCACCCGTTCACGAGCATGACGCATATCTCAGCCATCGCCTCCCTCAACCATATTATAGGGAAGGTTGCGACCCGATCAACGAATCCCGTTAAACTGGAATGTCGCGGGCGCGGGAATGAAAACTAACTTGCGATTATTAACATTATTAATTATATTATCACCGATATCTTGGCCAATTGTGGACCAATTCTCAAACTAGTCCAGCCCGTCTAGCACAACTTGGCTTTGCGACTCTTGTAAGAGATATGTAATATTTCTCGCACGAGACGTGTCACAGTTGTGCTAGAGGTGCTGAGGTGGTCCCTATGTCACCATGTCGGGGCCTGATGATGGAAGCTCAGGAAAATCGAGGGCAACCCTCAAATGTTATAAGCACTAGCACCGTTTTGCATGTGCTTCATAAAATTGGTCATGTATTTGCGTCTGATAGTCATCATCGTATGATGGAAGGTGTAACTCCTTGACGATCCGGAGTTAGGGGATAATTCAAACGAGATGCATGCAAACAAGACCTCCCTGATCACCCAACCATATGCATTTTATTTAAATCACTAAAAAGCAAGAAAACATATTTTTTTTACAAAAAAATATCCGACATCAGAATAAACTGAAAAGCCAAAAATAACCCGTTCATGTACAGATTACATTTGAATCGGGTAAGTAATATAATATAAACTATCAATTTATATATAACATGTAATGTCTCATTATCTTTAATGTGGGTAATAAACACCACAATTTTTATTTAAACCATTGATACACAGATCGAACCCGGTATATCTCTGGGTTCCTGGTCTCTTCCACCAGGTAACTCATTTTTCTTTAAGCTTTGATCTTTGTATCAATGGTTTAGCTATAAACTATTTCTACGTTGATAAAACGTAGGTAAGCTATAGATGTCAATCCCGTGCCAATAAAAGAGATGCACGGGTCTATATCTGTTGGTCTAAAATTTTTTGCCCGATATTTTTTTTCGGCACATATTTTTTGGCCTAATATTTGGTCGATTGTTTTTTTATGTAGAAAATTGTTTGGTCGAAATTGTTTTGCATATATTATATTGGCCGAAAATTGTTTAGTCTAACATTTGTATGGAATAACATTGTTTGGTGGAATGTATTTTAGGCATAAAATTGGTATTCCGAATATTGGTGTCACTAATAATCCCTACGTTTGTCGGGAACGCAGTTCTAACCTAACCTAACCTACTGTTCTGGGAGCGCCTTACTTTTATTAGGGACGCAGTTCTAACCTAACCTACTGTTATGGAAGAGCCGTATTTTTGTTGGGGACGCAGTTCTAACCTAACCTAATCTACTGTTCTGGGAGCGCCTTATTTTTGTTAAGGACGGAAGATAAAATACTCGAAAGCTGACTACCTTATTATTTTTATATTGTCGACCTTAACAAGTGCCTCAGTGCGCAATAATTCATAATCTTTTATTTGTGGAAATAGTGCTTAAAATCGCTACATATCGGTATTGATTTCATGGAGAGATATAAATGTGGTTTATCTTTATCTGTCGTAAAAATAAAATATTAACCTGAAACTTTAGAGGTTTTTGTCACATTTTACCACAAATAATACATTTTCTCATGAAGCAGGGTACCCAACCTGGTTCATTCATGAAGTGATGAACAAGTAAGGATGACCTGTCAATAATAAACCAATCATACCTAAGTAAATGTTACCTTTTCTAACGAAGCCCCCATGACCAGGTTTCCCCATCTGATTGAACCAATCCGGGTTCATAGACTGATTCTTTTTGAAATTCTCGACGTTTAAGTGATCGCTGAGCTTCATGGTTTGTTCATTCTTTATTTCTTTGCCGAGGAACGTGGCTACGCGTTTGATAGACGTGGGCATATCCTGAAACAAGGTTATCATGTAATAGTACATTACATCGTAATAGTACATTACATACCTAGGGCGGTAAATTCGTGAATGAGAATGACCCAGGTGTTTGTGGCCCGAACCGAAAGTGAGGGCTATAAATATGCGATCTGGAGCTTTACTTATATTATTATATCGCCCCCTGCCTGCTATACGGCCACATCTCAAAAAAACATTTTATCGAGAAATCGCTTGTTAAAGTTTTGGCAGCGTAGTGCGTGGTAGTAAAACGGGGCTTACTCCTTGAGTTTTGGGTCAATTCATTTTAAATTTAACTTTTTTTACTCTACATGATATAACACTTCTCATGAATACGTCTTTTTTTTATAAAACGTGTATATTTTTTAAGATACGATGCCTTTAAGATAGGTACTTAGAGTTGTAGCCGTATTGCAGAAACATTTTGTTGAAATTTTGAGATGCGTCCAAAACCGAACAAGAATTTTTGGAAAATGGTAACATGAAGATTATTATACAAATACTAAAATAATTAAAATACCTTTATTAATCAACTTTTGTTACAGTAACAACATCACTGTAAGCGATAATCAGTGCATGCAGCTTTAATACCAATTTTCTAGATGCAGATATCATCATCATTGTGCATATAATTAATGATTATCTGGTACCTTCCCTTTAAGGCACTTGTATCTTTAATTATCGTGTTGACATGTACCGTATATGGTATAATACCATATATAACATGTACCATGTACAAGGAGGCCCCATAGTTTTAGGTTTTAGCGTGGACTAGGTTCCCGTTGATATTAGTGTACTGTTTTCCAGAATTCTTCAACTTCTTTACAATATTACCTTTTCATAGTGCAGGTCTGCAGGATAAGCTTTTCGTTTTCTACTTTTAGGTTTAGCAATACTGGATGAATACTGGTTCGAATCAAAGTCCCAATTCATGTGAGTCGGTATTTACAACGAATTTTTAGAACACCTTGGCCCAAGATGTAGGACTTGGCTCTCACAGTTCTATTTAGACATAGTCTCGGATAATATAATTCCACCTAAGTTCAACTGCTCAAATATAATAGCCAAACTCAATCCGGGTAAGCCAGGCAACGAACCAAAGGGTTACCGATCTCTACTACTTAGTTGCATCTACAAATTTTTGGAGAGGCTAATCTACAATCAAATCGAACCTTTTATCGACAAAATAATTCCTGTGCAGCAGGCTGGATTCCGTAGTGGTCCGAACTACGTAGATCAGGTAAATGTCGCGCACAACACACATAGAGGCTGATTTTCAAAGGAGAGAGAAAACCGTGGCAGTATTTTTGACCTCTCAGCTGCATTCGATAGCGTATGTAGACAGGAGCTTATCTTTAAGCTCCTGACCGTGGTGCAGATGGTGGGACTAATCAACTCTATGCTCAGCAATAGGGAATGTATCGTCTACGTCGGAAGTACTCCGAGCAAAGTCAGAAAGCTGAACAATGGACTACCTCAAGGATCGGTCCTGGCCCTGTTTAACCCATATCGTGTGTGTATAGGTTGAACAGGATTGGGTCAGGACCGATTCCGAAAACAGAGAGTCGGAAATTTATGTATGGTGATGACATCGCCATCACAAACAAGCATGGCAAATTTAAATCCTCGAAGGAAGCTCTTACTCGCAATCTGGAATGACATTTCTGATTAGGCTGCCCCAATGCTAGTAAAACAGAAGTTGCGACATTCCATCCTTGCAACAAAGAAGCAAATTATGAGCCAAATATATGCTTCAGAGAGACTGCGCTTAAATTAGATCCTACACAAAAGTACTTGTGTCACTCTAGACCGCAGTCTTACCTATATGCGAAGAAGCTACAGACGCTGAATTACATATTCCACAGACTAAGGGGAACTACTTGGAGAGCAACAACTGATGTGCTTAGCCTAGTTTACTCCACAACAGAGTATTATTGCGAGCCAGTTTGGCTCAACAGCGCACAATGACGTTTATTTCGCTTATATTTAAAGGGATTCATCGTAATAATACTAGAATATACGTTATTTCTATGAGACGCAACTCAAAAAAAATATTACAAATTTATGCTATACAGCCACAACTGAAAAGTGGCTGTCTTGCAGGGAGTCAACTGACAATTTTTGGTCAGATCCATAAGGCCACTTGTGGAAAAAAGGCTTTTAAGGACACTTTTTCTAATGGCTCTCGAAATAAGGTCGTAGATTATCCTATTCTGACTACGAATCAGCAATAATCCGAAAAAAATTTTTTTTTGAGATGTGGCCGTATAGCAGGCAGGGGGCGATATATTACCGCCCGTGGTTTGTCTAAAGTTTTACGTCTCGCTGGTCTCGCCTTGGCCAGGAAGCGAGATTTTCTCCCCGCGTAGCGGGCAGAACATCCCACTTACGGCCAAGGGTGTACTTTGTAAGTCTGTATTTACCCTATTAAAAATATTGACTTGGTGAGTCAATCACCAACTTTTTTGTTAATAAAAAAAAAAAATATTGCTTTGCTTTTGCGCGATATAATATCGTGCCAGTTAAATTTGTGCTAACCCGTCATACTTATTTGCGTATTTTTTCATGCATACATGCATTTAATGGTGTCACCCTCCCACCACAATTACCAGGGACCAGGGTTTTTTTAATTTAATTAATTTCCCCAAAGTAACGCCTGATTCAATTAATGATGTTTTCTTCGACATCAACGTCAGGCCTTTTTTTTAAAACAACGATTAAAACTACGATTTCCGCGGTTATATCTAACAAAAAGTTTGCAATTGCAACAGTTATAATTATCTTTTCTAAGAAATTTTAAACAACAAGAAAAAAGAAGATCCGATCCACCCATCAGGTATCGATTTTGCTGTTAGACCTTAATAATAATTATAAAAACAGTTCCGTTAACATAATCACCCTTTATTGCAGATGGATTAAGGAAAGATTATTTATCTTGAAATTCTAAGACAATACAAATAAATTAAACGATGAAATTTTTTTCAAATAAATAGAACAAGCCGAGGAGTCTTTGGGATGAATTCTAATAGTAGTAATCTACGACTATATGCGGAAATATGTATTCTATGGTTAGCGAAAAAATTAATAAATCACCTTGATTAAATCTTCATAAAATATGAACAGCAGGTTAGGATGGTGACGGAGCACCCATGCTTCTTTTAGGTGCCCGAAGAATGGAGACCATGTCACTGAAAAAAATACAAAAAAAATCTTTAACCTGGTTTTGCCAATATGTTTTTTTTAACTGATAATTTGTTGAGAATTAAAATAGTGAAGGTTGATACTTGTCAATAGTTGTCGAAAAAAAAATACACATTTTGGAAAAACCCTGGCATAGAAAAAGACACTTCAGAAGCAACACTCTTTTGTCATTTCCCGCTTTTGCAAAGGAATTAGCCTACTAGTATCTGATTGGTAATTTTCAATGAAGTGCGACGCTGTTAGTTGTAGCTTCAGTGGATCGTGTTATGCCTACACCAACCAAAGGGAAACTACTTCTTGGTATTTGTACTTGTTTTACAAGCTACTTTTAATAAATTCGTCCAAAATAAGACGGACCAGGCCCGATCTTTATGATGATGGGCTATAAGAGTGCCTACTGGATCTTTGGATTGGTTTCAGGTGAGTTAAATTTTATGTTCCTGGGTCTTAATGTTCATTGAGGTGAATTGAAATGTGACAACCGCACATGTCTGCGTTGAACCAATCTTGAGATCTAGTGGATATTTCCAGGGTACATCATTAGGTCAATTTTATGATACTGGCTGTAAATGTTCATTAAAGTAAGTAAAAAAAATTAAAACCACACTTGTCTACATTGAACTAATCCTGAGATCCAGTAGGCACTGCCATGATCCATAATCATGTAAATTTTATGGTACTGGCTCTAAATATTAAATGACGTGAGTAGAAAAACGAAAACCACACGTCTGCGTTGAACCAATCCTGAGATCTAGTAGGCAAGTGTCCCGTCATCATGAGATCCTGACAGAATGATAATGGGAAAACCGTAGTTGTATACTTCTATTAGTAATTTTTTTTATCGGTTTACTTTTCACGGAGAAAATTGGTTTATATACGTACAAAGAGATTAAGTACAGACGAACACTGAACCTCTCCCATTTCAGTCGGTTAATATTAATAAATAATCATAAATATATAATAAAAATATAATCTATGCGGTGACTCCGCTTCGAACGTGTCGACCCTAGCTGAATAAAGGCGGAGCGATGGGCGTGCCGGGTCACAATTGTGACCCGAAATTTGTAGGTTTATTTCCTGTGTGCCGCCCCCTTGACCATGGTAAAGAAATATAATATAGAGCTGCAGTTTTTAGACCCGTCCCGCAACGACAGTATAAAATTTTTTTTTTTTCCATTAATTGTACAAAGCCTTTTGTGCCATTTTTAGGGTTCCGTAGTCAACTAGGAACCCTTATAGTTTCGCCATGTCCGTCTGTCCGTCCGTCCGTCCGTCCGTCCGTCCGTCCGTCCGTCCGTGGCTTAGCTCCGTGATCATTAGTACTAGAAAGCTGAAATTTAGTATGAGTATGTGTATGTATAACGCCGACAGAACGGTAAAATAAAAAAATAAAAATTTTTTTTCGGGTACCTCTCGAACACCTAGTGGGGGTGATTTTTTTTTTCTTTTCAACACTGGTGTGTGGGGTGTCGTTAAATAGGTCTTGTAAAAATAATAGGGGTCTTCTAACGTTATTTTTTGATAAAGTCAGCAGTTTTGTAAATATTTACTCCAAAAATAAAATAAAATACTGTCCGGAAAAAATCATGTTAATGAGGCCTTATAAGTACTTTCAATGAAAACTATATTGAACAAAATCGGTCGAGCCGTTTTTGAGTTGTTGCCAAATTTCATATTTTTTCTTTAAAAGGTCGTAAGTTGACTTCCAGAAGGTAATAAGTGATTACAGTTTCTAGGGCGTTTACGACCTTTTTATAGAGCTTAAAATCTTTCTTAACTTAAACCTCGGGTTTAAAACAGCAGTTTATTGTGAAGGATGAGCAACTACGGAACCCTACACTGAGCGTGGCCCAACATGCTCTTGGCCGGTTTTTTATTAATAAGTATCTGGGCTTTATCGTAATCGGGATGCTGTGTCGTAATCGAAATCGTTCTTTAGTAACCAGACCAATTCCTGCGTCCAAGTTGTTCCTATTATTTAAAACAAAATGAGAATAAATAGATACGATAAACGTGAGATGACTTACATCAAAGAATTTGAATACATCAAAGAATATGAATACAGTGTGGAGTTCTTCAAACGGGGATTAAACAGGTTTCAAAGGATCAGTCCTAGAAAAAAGGACGTCAAGTGCCTATAGAACCCTTACCAGATTATGCCCTTATTTGTAGGTGAAATCTTACCTGACCGAGGAAACGTAACCACCCAAGTATCATCTGGTCGAATGATCATATTCTTGAATTTATCAGCAATCTCATTGTAAGTTATAGGCATGAAGGCAACCAATATCTCCGAAGCGCATAAATCTCGGTGGGCCTGTAAATATAGTTCAGATATGGTAAGATGGCATCGATAGTTCTGTATTTTTGTATATCATGAAAGCGTATTTGTAGCTTCATGCACGCCAAAATGGCTGGATGGATTTTAACGTACTTTGATACACAAGTACAGTCCGCGAGCTCTTAGATTAGGATTCGGGTTTAGATGAATCGAGAGGTTCATATCTCGTGAGGTCACGGGCTGTAGCTGGATATACACATGTGGTTGTAAGTAGGATACTTTTTACTCTACTATGGTTAAATGAGAGTCATAACTTCTTTTGCGTACATATTTATTGTGTTATTCGCAATTAAGAAATTTGTTATTGAATAAAGGCATGTATTTAAATCGATATCTGTATATTCCCTTTTTTCGATCAAAATATTTGAAAGTTTCACCAAACATACTGACTTGCATACTAATTATGCACACTAAATAATGCAAATTCATCATACTATTTAAAGGTATTTGCAAAACTGTTTTACTGGATAAAAAAAAACTAACCTAACCTTACCCGGCCGAGTCGGATCTTAGTGTGCAGTGCGAGGATAATTAGTGTGCAAGTCAGTATTTTTGGTGAAACTTTCAAATATATTTGATGTACGAACCATATTTTAAATAATGAAAACAACATTTATTATGGGTCAAAAATAAAATTTACAAATAACAAATTTATGGAATTAAAACTAAAAATTAAACTAAGATTAAAATATATTTATAAAACTAATACCTTTCGGTAGGGTGCCCATGACGCAGGCAGCATTCCCACGCTGTATGGCTATGGAAAGCCTTTGCGCGAGAAAACTGCCCGCGCGTGGGTCCCCTGTTGCCTCCCTCAGGCGCTTGCTGAGCTCCCTGTGGAGTCCACGCGCACCCTGGCCCCACGGACCAAGTGTCTCGACGCCAAAAGCGATGAAGTCGTATTGGGCGTATCCATATTTTTGGTGTGAATTCGGTTAAAAAGGTCATCTCGTTTTGTATGATGTTTAAGTATTTTTTGTAGGACATGTTCAGTTAATCAATTGTTTTTTGCACAGCATTCGTTTTTCTGGTATGCAATCAGTTAATAATTAGTGGAGTTACCTAGTGTACTGAAAAATTATACAGATGTGCATTTAAATAACCCTTAAATAAATGGTGTGGACAAAAAGTTTTTCGTACGTGTTTTGTACTTCGCTAACAGTTCTTGAGTGGGTGAATCGAGCTCCTGAACCTTTACTTTGTCCACCATTTTACCATAGGAAAAGTATATTTTTTTAATGGTCTGGGGCCAAGTTCCAAATTTAAAGTTCGTCTCGCACTGTTGTCAAGAAGAAATACCTGGATAATAGCTTCGAATTTTGAACTGCAGTCCTCTCAGAGCAGAAGTGACTCTGATAGGTTAGGTTACAAGGCTAAGGGGGCGAAAAGCCACGCCCCGCCTTAACATTTGATGTTTTTTTTTAATAGCCCAGAAGATAGATTAAGTGACAGTATACAATACACGTAAATAAAATAATCCAATCGAATGAATGTTTATATACTAAGAGTACTATTCAGCCACATGCTATTTTATTAGCTGTTTTACCGACATGTAAAAACGTCCCATTACTTAATTTCTTACCTTATGACTTAAGACTCCAATCGTAATGATAAACGAAACACTGACTGGTGGATTGTTTCTTGACTGTAGTCTGTCTACAAGAGCATGATATAATAATTGATGATAAGATATCGTTGTCAATGACAATCTTTTAGCGTTTAATACCAAACATACTAAGATTTCGCGTTCAGCTTCGTTTCAGAATCGTTCGAGAGGTAGGAGCAGGGCGTTTTTAGGGTTCCGTACCCAAATGGTAAAAAACGGGACCCTATTATTACTAAGACTCCACTATTCGTCTGTCTGTATGTCTGTCACCAGGCTGTATCTCATGAACCGTGATAGTTAGACAGTTGAAATTCACAGTTGATTTATTTTTGTTGCCGCTATAACAATAAAGACTAAAATCAGAATGAAATAAATATTTAAGTAGGGCTCCCATACAAATGTCATCGGTTGCGTTAATTTTGCACCTCATTTGTATCCGGCGACATACACACAGGTGCAAACTTAACTCGGCCATTTAATTGTGTTAAGATGGTGTTTGTACGAAACCCTCGGTACGCGAGCCCAACTCGCATATGGCCGGTTTTTTTGTTGCTGATTCGATCAGCCCTTGAACTGTTATCGTAAGTCGCTGTGTTGTGGTGGTAGGCTAGCCGCAGCATACACCTCGGCACCACGTGTGTGATGCTGTCGCGCGCGGGCGCTCGGAACAGCGGATGAATCTAGCTGAAGCCACTGGTCTCTGGTCCTACCAATGAGGGCCATGAGGGGCTGGAATTCGCTGCTAGAGCCGCTAGTGGCGATTTTCACAAAATGACTTGTGATCATCGTAAATATAGTGCTGTTCCTAATTAATGGCAGGCATACAATACGGGTCTAGGGGTCAATAAAGTACCTATGTATGAAAACTTTTTATTGTTTATAAATAATAAATATCGGACAACCGCACACAAATCAGTCTAATCCCACTGTAAGCTCTAGTACGCTTGTATTATGGACACTATATAAAATATATACATAACAAAGATATGTACAAATGCGAACTTATCCCTATTTTAAGGTATTTCTTCCATTTAACCTTTGAGCAAATGAGAGAGAACAAAAACATCCAAGAATATAGGCAAAAATGTTAATATGCACACAGACACTATAAAGGCTGATTACCAGACCCCGTTATCAGTGGTGAAGAAACATTGAAAATACTAGGGCTGGCACTACGTATTAATATTACATTAAAATTTTTACGTTTAGGTATAATTTGATAAACCTATTTGATAAAAAACAATATATGTACCTACTTATTTTATTCATAGGTATATATAGTGTGAAGCCAATTGCCTTAAAAAGGTTTCATTTGGTTGTTGAACTCTATAAATAATAGGTACTAAATTGACATTTATTTGTCGAAATAGGTTTGATGTCATATAAATACTTAATTTTATGTTCAATTAAAAAAAAAACCCTGGATATACGTGCTGACTTTACTCAAATTAAAGTAGAACTAATGGAAAAATTGGAAATAAATCGAATGCGACGCGGAATAAATGGTTAGTAATTTTAGAAAAACTGTGCTTCATCTATTGTTTTAGCGACGTTTATACCAGTACGTCAAATGTACACGAATTTAATGGATATTGTGTGACAACCCTATGATTCAATTTCAATGAATTTTCACCACTGATAACGGGGTCTGCTGATAACGCATAAAACAGAATTATAAATATAGAATAATACTAAGTATTCAATGTTAACACTAAAAACATCACTGGACGAAATTAAGGGTCTAGAATCCATAACTTGTTAACTTTTGATTGGACTGTGGCAGTCTTCTCCCGGTGATTCTTATCCCGACTTACCTTAGTAGGTTCTGTTTTCGACTTTAGGTATATATTTTTTTATAAAAAACGATACAATGATAATAAGTATATTTTATTAATCACCAAAAACAGTGTACAAAAAAAAAACTAGTACCTACATACAATTATCATAACTGTAGGCAACAGGCGGTCTCATCGATAAAGAGCGTTTTTATTTTATGTATATTCATCGATTTATTTTTCAAAGTGACCGCTCTCTCCATGTATGTTGGTCAGTGTGAAACCCGCCTAAGTCAACGATCGTTTTTGAACTTGGAATGTGCTTTAAGTAGAGCTAGCGTCAGGGAAGCGCAGGTCGGAGCCGGCGAGGTTCTCGCGCATCCAGCTCTGCGCCTGCGCCGTCATCTCCTCGTCGAAGTGGCCGCGCCAGCCGCCTGATTTGCCTGCAATAACCCACAAAATATTGCGTTTTACGTCACCTTAGGCCGTAAGTGGGATTTTGTGGGGAGAAAATCCAACTTCCTGGCCAAAGCAAGACGTAAAACTTTAGACAAACCACGGGCGGGAATTCGTAAAGCCCTAGATGGCATATGTTACCTGCGATCTGGGGCATTCACGAATTCAGTGCCCAAGTTAGGTATGTAATGTACTATTATGAAAGCGCAACAATGAAAACACGATTTTGGATCATTAACTAGGAATCGCTTTGTGTCGGGAATCACTTATGTATTATTATTAATGTCAAGGCATGAAGCTCAAGGCTCAAGTCAATGTTTAAACACATAAAAAAAAAACTAGTCTTAAAACTGCCAGATCACCGGATCTTTAATTCAGGGGTCTATAGAGAGTGAAATTAACCAATGAAGAAGTGCTTGAAAGAGTGGAATAAAAAAGGAATTTGCTGAAAATTATAGAGAATAGGAGAGGGAAAATATAAGGCCACCTTATACGATATGATGCTGTTATATATAACATCATAGAAGGAAAGTTTGAGGTGAAGCGAGGAAGAGGAAGACCAAGAATAAGTTACATTAAACAAATTAAAGAGAAGATAGAAGTCAAGGAAGGAGCTATGGATAGAGTTAGATGGAGAAACTACATTCTTTATCAGCTACACCGAAAAGAGTTTGACTCCTAAATTTATGATGATGATAAAGTGTGAGCTAACTAAATGAGAGCAATGATTCTATACTACTGATCAAATGTGGCGTAGTGTGTATTTTATTGGGCTTCATCAGGGAATTTATTTTTACCGTAGTCGAATAAAAGTCCAAAATCCATCTTTGGATGTTCAGCTATCCTTTTATCAAAATTCGTTAAAATCCGTCTAGCCATTTGAGTGCGATGAGCTGACAAAGATTATTTTTACCAACAGCTGATGGCGCTGTTAAGATTTTTTCTGATATAATTAACCATCTCCATAGAAAACTTATTTTCGATACAGTTTTAGATCTTTATCTTTAAATATAATAATAGATATTAAAATACATAAGAAACGGGTTTACTTGGGTAATCACTCGAAAACGAAGCCACCGTCGCGACTGATCGTAGCTCCTGACCATAAATCGCGTACCGATTCGAAACATATATACCTATAGTTCTCTCCAGTCCGTTCTACTTAACGCCAGTTCTTTGACTTCTCGATACGACCCGACGTCTGTCTTTTTCTTGATCTGGTCCAAATAGCTAATCCTCGGCCTTCCTCTTCCTCGCCTTCCTTAAATTTTCCCCTCCATTATCTTTTGTATTAGATCGTCGTGTCGTATCAAATGACCTATCATTTTCCCTCTTCGAGTTTCTATTGTATGAAGTATATGTCTCTTCTCCTTTACCCATTCCAATACTTCCTCATTGATGACTCTTTCTGATTGGTGATTCGAAACATGTCGAACAATATTCGACTTCTACGGCGTGAGTAAATCCGTTCCGTATGTATTTTAATATTATGTCTGAGACTCATGGCAGTTTTCAGTATAATAGATGTCCTTATACTCGTATATACCTTTTCTGATGAAAGCTTCGGCATTAGGATTGCCAATCTGATAAATCCATGACATATTGACAGACTCATTGTTCCTGAAGTTCTTGATATCCAGGTGGTCACACAGCTTGACAACTTGTTCATTCGTTATATTTTTGCCCAAGAAACTTCCTATGCGTTTAACAGAGGAGGCTAAATCCTGAAAAGAGTACCAAGATATTACTCTTAAATTGTGACAGCTGATAAAAGAAAAGAAAACCTTGTTCCAATTAAAAAAACCATGACTATAGTTGAATGGATGTAAGAGATTGCGAGAGAAGGTGTAAAGAATCTTAAGCCGTGTACGAACGAACTGTTATATCCTTGTAATGCACCCCAATAGGCTGACCCAGCATCTTCATCAGCAAACTTCCCTTCCAACTAGTTAACCTTCCATATCCTAGATGTCCAGACAGCCAGTTCCGTTCCGACCGCCGACCGAGTTACACTTTTGCAACCCTCCTGGACTAGCCCTAGTTTTGTTTATTATAAGTGTATTTTGTGACCTTGTGTGTGAATAAAAATACTTTTTTTAAAAAGTCCTTGGAGGTTTCCTTTATAACATTGGTGGCAGCTTGGGGATTTTTTAATAAATCCGGGAACGTTTCCGAAGTGACAAGTGAAAAAGTGTCAAAAAGTGTCAAAAAGTGTAAAAACTAACTCTCTTAAGTGTCGCGGTCAATTCCAAATTTTAGAACTCACTAACCACTGTTTCCTGAGGCCTGGCATAGAACCAAGGTCACAACTATCGCTGTTTCCTGAAGACTTGGACAAAGCGCCAGTCTACTTATCCACTGTTTCCTGAGGCCTGGCATAGAACCAAGGTCACAACTATCGCTGTTTCCTGAAGACTTGGACAAAGCGCCAGTCTACTTATCCACTGTTTCCTGAGACCTGGCACAGAGCCAAGGTCACAACCATCGCTGTTTCCTGAAGACTTGGACAAAGCGCCAGTCTACTTATCCACTGTTTCCTGAGGCCTTGCACAGAGCCAAGGTCATTATCATCGCTGTTTCCTGAAAGACTCTGGTCTTTGTCTCGCTGCTGTTTCCTGAGACCTGGCCTAAGCCAAGGTCACTCTGCACCGATCCCGAGAAGATGATCGTCAGCCAAACCTTCATAGTTCTACTGTAAGTACTTTCATTTCCACATTAAGTGATCAGTGCTGTGTCGTGAAAACAAAGCAAAGTGCGTGAAAATAACTGTATTGAATAGTACATATTACCATTTTTATAACTCGCCGCTAATATTATACTACTTTCATACGTTAATATCCATTAAGTCATCTAACAAGACTTAATTCTCGTCTGTTTTATAAATATCATCCTGGTACATCGAGCCAACTGCACTCTTATCTGTAAAGCTAACTCAACATTCTCTCAAGTAGACGACGGCGGACCGTCTATTACACCGTATTATAATTTTAACTCATTGCATCTGATATATTAAAATAAAGAAAATGTCGAAAACTCCTGAAAATGAAATGCCTGGACCCTCCAAAAACACAAAACCAATTCGGGAACCATTGGCTATCCCAAAGTTAATTCTCTCGGAAATCCCTTTAAATATTGTCCTGAAATTTATAAAACCCTACGATGGGTCCAGAGACAAACTTAGTGCCTTTATAAATAATTGCTCTAACGCAATTTCTTTAGCCTCAGCAAGCCAAGAGCCTATAGTGCTCAAGTACATTATCAGCCAACTAGAAGGAAAAGCAGAGCTTGCTTGCTCAATCAAAGAGTTCAATAGGTGGTCGACACTTCAAGAATTCCTTAAAGCACAGTTTGGGGAGAGGAAACACTATGCCCATTTATTAACCGACCTTCAAGAGTGCCGACAAGGCCTCAACGAATCTGTAAACCAATTTTCCCTCCGCATCGAATCTTGTCTTTCCCAATTATTGACAGACGTTACCATGTCTTGCAACAGAAAATCAGAGTTACCTGGCCGACTTGCAGCTATGGAGGACCTTGCTCTAAATTCATTCATAATGGGTCTGAACCCAAAAATCTCTACAGTCCTACGCTGCAAATCACCAAAAACACTTAACGATGCAATTAATATTGCATTGTCGGAAGATAAAATCTTACAGTTTGCTAACAAAAAACCAACTGAGGCATTCAAACCAAATACATACAAAAAACCTAATTACACCAGACCACAAAACCAAAACAACTACTCTTACCCAAAACCGAGCACATCCTTTAACCAATCAAATAATTTCAACAAACCACCAAACAATCCTATCGTATGCCGCTACTGCAAAACACCGGGCCACACCCTCGAACAATGTAGGAAAAGAGAATATAACAATAGGCGTTACAATTTCAAAAACAATACTTCCGAACGTTCTATTAACTTCCTTGATAATGAAGAAGGTGTTGATGAAGTAGATACCGAATCTTTAAACGAGCAATAGGCTCGGATAGGTGTCGTCCGTAATGTTGCTTCAGGCACCAGTGTTTCTGTCCCGAATTCCAAAAATTCCCATATCTACGAAATTCTCACCAAACATGAAAGGTACTTACCATACATTCACATACAAACGTCAATGAGTACTAGACCCCTGATGCTACTCATAGACACTGGAGCAGCCGTAAGCCTAGTTAAGAAGTCCTGCCTCGAAAAAAACACAAAATTATCCAAAAGCGAAATACACGTGAAAGGCATCGACTCCACTAACGAATCCATTAAGAGCATTGGTCATGTTAAAACCGAAATCTACCTACCCAGTGACCTAACTATAACACACAACTTTCATGTAATGGAAAAAATAAACTTACCCTACGATGGCATCATCGGCAACGACCTGTTCGCCAAATTCCGCTGCAATGTAAACTACGCTATTAATTATTTAGAGATCAACGAACACAAAATCAAACTATTATTTAAGTAACCAAAATACGAAATTCCCCCGAGAAGTGAACTAATAATTGAATGCTCCGTGACCAACCCTGACATAAAAGAGGGAATAATCATCGACCAACACATATCCGAATCACTACTTGTAGCCAATTGTATTGTAAAAGTTAAAGAAAATAACCGTATAAATATCTCAATTGTAAATATTTCCGAGGACCCTGTCAAACTGAACCCTGACTTAAAACTTAAATTAGAACCAATCGATATAAATGTAGCTTACGCCATGACTGGCAACACTGCCAGACGCACAGAAGAAGTGCTAAATTCACTCCGTACTTCCCATTTAAATAACGAAGAAACAAATGCCCTTACCGAAATATGCTCACAATACTCTGACATTTTCCATCTTCCAGATGACCAATTAACCTCCACTCCCAACATCCAGCACAGTATCCGAACAAATAGTGACACCCCTATATACACAAAATCGTATAGATTCCCCGAAATACACAAAAAAGAAGTGAATAGACAAATAAACAAGATGTTAGAGCAAGATATTATTAAGCCGTCTATTTCCCCGTGGTCTTCTCCAATTTGGGTTGTACCGAAGAAAATTGACGCGTCAGGAGAACAAAAATGGCGAGTAGTAATCGACTACCGCAAACTTAATGACATAACGATAGGCGAAACCTATCCTATTCCTCAAATCTCCGATATCCTAGATCAATTAGGCAACAGTAAATACTTTTCGACCCTTGATTTAGCCTCAGGTTTCCATCAAATAAATATGTCCCCGCAAGATGCAGAAAAAACTAGCTTCTCAGTACCTCAAGGTCAATTTGAATTCAAAAGAATGCCCTTTGGGCTCAAAAACGCGCCTTCCACATTTCAAAGGCTCATGAATAATTGCCTATCAGGACTCCAGGGTGTCCGTTGTTTTGTATACCTCGACGATATCGTCATATACTCCTACGACCTAGGGTCGCATATAAATAACCTATCAGCTGTCTTTGAAAGACTACGAAGCTTCAATCTGAAATTGCAACCAGATAAGTGCGAATTTCTTCGAAAAGAAGTCGCTTATCTTGGACATATTATCAGTGATAAAGGTGTCAAACCTAATCCTGAAAAAATAAAAGCGGTTACCGAATTCCCAACATCTAAAACTCCAAAAGATATATAATCCTTCCTCGGACTTGTATCATATTACAGAAGGTTCATTCCCGACTTTTCTAAAACCTCCAAACCACTAACTCTACTCCTGAAAAAGGAAACCCTTTTTAAATCGGGTCATGAACAACAATTAGCTTTTGAAACCTTGAAATCCAAACTTACAACTGCACCAATCCTTCTTTATCCCGATTTTACAAAACCCTTTGTACTCACATGCGACGCCTCAAATTATGCCATTTCTGGTATTTTATCCCAGGGACAAATTGGCAAAGATCAACCGATAGCTTTTGCCTCCAGGACATTGAATAAAAACGAATGCAATTACAGTACCACGGAAAAAGAATTACTCGCTATTGTCAATTTCTGCAAATATTTTAGACCTTACCTGTTCGGTAGGAAATTTTACATAGTAACTGATCACCGCCCTTTGAAATGGTTGTTTAACCATACTGATCCTAGTAGCAAACTACAACGCTGGCGTCTAAAATTAGAAGAATACGATTACGAAATTGTATATCGAAAAGGCAAACTAAATTGTGCAGCTGACGCATTATCCCGATATCCAATTCTTAACGACGAGATATCACATATTCCCGTAAACGCTTTAAATACAGAAGAGGGTGAAACTTCTCAACTTCCATCCGTAACAACCATCCAAAATGATCCGTAACCAAGTACGTCATCTGCCCAACCTGAAATCTATGACCCATTTAATATCGGAGACATTCCATCACTATCGCCTAATCCACAATTTTCCCCTATTGAATTGGAATCTATAATTGATGAACTTAATCAGCTAACTACACCTTCTCTGGAAGTACAACCCACTGAAACGAATATTTACGAAGATCTGCTCCAATCCATCCCTTCGATTATGGATGACACATATTCTAAATTCCTAAAAACATCACAGAATACTCATTGTGATACCACCATAGTAGAACGCAATGAGTCTTCTGAAAAGTCCACATAAAACCATCATTATACCCACTTCACTAGACCTAGACGAAAATGTACCGTACATTGAAGATTTTCTTAGTTAATCACCAAACCGTGAAGAGTTCTTACAATCCGAAAAAACCCTACTCTCCTTAAAAGAAATTAATCATGGCGGAAAATCCTTTATAACCCTCTTTACTAAAGTCCATCACTTTGACGATTGTTCATATGCCGACATTTACGAATCACTGAAAAACCTCCGGAACCACCTGACTACTACTAGAGAAAACACGGACAATATCAGTATATCAGACTTCAAAAACCCGTTCGACAAACATGCGTTCACAAAAATCTATAACATGATTGCATACATCTTTAATGGAACCGGTATACAAATAAATACCTATCACGATAACTTAATATATCCGTCACTAAGTGAAATCCCTAAAATTCTCAAGGAAAATCACGATATCCCTATTGCAGGACACTTAGGCACAACGAGAATGATTAGCCGGATCCGCGAAAGATACTTTTGGAAAAATATGCGATCTGACATCGAAGCTTATGTAAAAAAATGCTCCTCATGCCAAACTAACAAGGCCTTAAGAAAATTAAATCGTAACCCAATGGAAATCACTTCAACTTCTACCGAACCTTTCCAACGTTTATCACTGGATATTGTAGGACCATTACCCGAAGCAGGACCTGCCAAAGTAAAATATATACTCACCTTGCAGGATGACCTAACAAAATATTCACTAGCCTACCCCATACGAAGCACTACCGCTGAAGAAACCAGTGAGTGCCTTATCCACTTCATATCATTATTCGGGATTCCCAAATTCATATTGACGGACCAAGGAACCAACTTCACATCTGACCTATTTAAGCAAGTCTGTTCCTTTTTAAAAATTAAACAGCTTTGGTCCAGCCCTTATCACCCGCAGACACAAGGCGCTCTTGAAAGAAGTCATTCCACATTGAAAGAATATTTAAAATCCTATGTAAATGCAGAACAAAACAATTGGCCTCGTTATGTATACACTGCCATTCTCACATATAATACCACTGTACATAGCACAACTAACTTCAGCCCTTATGAACTAATTTTCGGACACAAACCATTTTTGCCGAGCCCATTTACGACTCCGCACCTAATACGACATATTGCGATTACCTGAAAATGCTTCAACACCGACTTCAATTCTCTCGGAACAAGGCCCTGGAAAACATTAACAAATCGAAGGAGAATTCCAAAACGTACTACGATTCAAATACTAGACCCGTAACTTATAAAGTAGGAGACTATGTCTACCTCAAAAACCATTTACGTCTTCGTAAAGCCCTATCTCCTGTATGGAAAGGACCTTACAAGGTCGTGAAAATTAATGGTCGAAATACTCTGACCTTACTGATAAACCGCAAAAATGTAGTTCATCATTACGATCAAATTAAACTAGCCCATAGGACTAATTAAGTAATATAAACATAAGTACTACCTAAGATTTGATATCTTAAGATTTTCATCATACTTTTATTTTTAATTTTATTTCTTTTCAGCATCCCCTTTTTCGTACAAGGTAATTACACCGAACCCGTACAAACTGGTCCTGGCATTTACTTTGATCCCGTTGGAGAGCTTAAAGTAATAAACGGATTCTTAGATATAATTATACCCGTCGATATTTCATTCATTAAACCGCACATTGACAATCTGAACGGTGTGATAGGCACCTCGAAATTCTTATGCAACCAATATGACACGTTTAGAAATACTGAATGCAGCAACATGTTTCAGCCACTCTCTACGAGATACAACGATATTATTAGAGATTACGACTCGATTTCACATTTAATAACAAATAAGTCAAAAAGATCTGCGTGGTTTGGCGGTATAGGTACCGTTTTCAAACATTTATTTGGAACTATGGACCAGGATGACGCTAGCATGTATATAATAACGCCATTCAAAGCTTAGAAAATGATCAAAAAGAGGTAGCGACCTCAATGAAGAAAAATATTTTAGTAACATCATCTATATTAAAATCCCATAAGGATTTTATAAATAAAATAAGCATTAATGAACAAAGATTAAATGACGTTAGAATTAGTAATAATCTAGAAATAAGATCTAACATTTTGGAATTAATTAATATAATTGAGAATAATCTTATGACGTTATCATTCAGGTTGGAGGACATTGTTAATGCCGTCATGTTTAGCAAATCAAACGTATTATATCCAGCTTTAATAACCCCGAAGCAATTATTTACCGAACTTGTGGAACATTACAGATTTTTACCTAAATTACAAGAATTGCCGATATCACTCAACCTAGACCATATAAACATTTTGACAAATATCTCCGAAATTTCCTGCTTTTACATTGATAAAAAAATTATATTTATAATGAAGCTCCCACTTGTTTACTCTCGAGAATATAACATCTATCACGGTGTTCCATTCCCGGTAGCGCACAGTAATGTCACACCGGCCTCCTACGCGATGGTGAGACCCACCGCGAATTATTTAGCTCTAAGTAGAGATAAGGCGTACTATTGTAAGTTAGATGATTTAAGTAACTGTAAGCAACTAACCAGTAAGTTTTATATTTGTAACATTGTACATATATATTCCACTACGTCCTCACCTATCTGTGAAACAGAAATTGCCACAAAATTGTTATCATCCAAACCTGACAGCTGTGAAATTAAACTCTTACATGGCAATTTGGAAATTTGGCTAAAATTAAATAACAACAAATGGATATAATTATGTAATTTCTGAGAAATCTAAAATATCAATAGAATGTCAGAATAATTCAAATTTAATAGAAACGGATATAATGGGTACTGGCCTATTAACATTACCTAACAAATGCACCGAATATTTTAAGGGCATGCAATTCATTACCGAAAATAATGTAAACCTCGAATTAAAACCCATTCGGTCAGATTTCAACTTAATAAATGACTCGTGCTGTAACTATTCTACATTTAAAAAACTTCAGTCAGATTTTCCAACTACACATACAAGAATTCTAGATATAAAATCCCTAAAAGATACCGAATATTTATCCCAGAACCAACTAACTGAACGGTTGGACAAATTAATTGAAAAACCCCACATCGTATTATATGGTAGCTATTATTCATATAGCACCATTTTTATTATAATTACTCTGGCACTCTATTTTCTCTACAAAATTTGGAAATTAAATCTATGTAAAAGGCGACCTACCCTACTTACCAAAACCAAATCATCCGCTCCACCCCCTAACCATCCTGAATCCGAACTTGAAGAGCTTCCCATTCCAATCCCTGCTCCTAAACTCAGATCCACATAAACTTCACTCCCTAAGAGTGTAAGTTTAATCCTACCCCCCGGGAGATGTTATATCCTTGTAATGCACCCCAATAGGCTGACCCAGCATCTTCATCAGCAAACCTCCCTTCCAACTAGTTAACCTTCCATATCCTAGATGTCCAGACAGCCAGTTCCGTTCCGACCGCCGACCGAGTTACACTTTTGCAACCCTCCTGGACTAGCCCTAGTTTTGTTTATTATAAGTGTATTTTGTGACCTTGTGTGTGAATAAAAATACTTTTTTTAAAAAGTCCTTGGAGTTTTCCTTTATAACAGAACGAAAAGAAAAGGATCTTGTTCGAAACCTCTAACGACGTTTGTACTAAAATCTTTTGCCCTCACACCTTTGTCCTGTGGCGAAGTGCCAAAACCGAGATTTATTATCGCGTGCGTTAAAATTCACGTCCTACGTCCATCTTAGCTGTACCTACTTTGCGACGGTCGAATTTTCGTAATTTTTATGTTTTTCTCCGATCGTCGTACCCGGCTTAAAAACATTAATTAACGTTCTCCAGATAACTAAGAAGTAAATCACCAGTTTCATGTCTTCATAGAAGATAAACAGCATGTTCTTATGGTGACGGAGCGCCCAAGCTTCTTTCAGGTGCGGAAAGAATGGAGTGTATATAACTGAAAAAAATAACAAGTTTTCAGTTTTTTTAAAGCGTGCTGTTTGTTTTTAGTGAACAAAAGGACCCTCATAATTTTGTCATAAACGTTCCTCTTTTCGTCCGTGGCTTAACTATGAATACAAGGAAGCTCTTATTTGATACAATTGGTTTAAAAGAATATTGCTTTAGTATTGTTTCTAAATTCAGATTTAAAGATTGCCAAAGATTTAAAGTTGCCTGTTTTTCAAAATACCATGTTATTGTTTTGCCAATATTTAAATCAAATATATCCAGCGGAGCCCATTATGTTTTTTTTTAATCACGCGATAAATAAGTGACAAATAGTCCGTAAGCCCGCTCCAAGATTGCCTACGTAATATGACATCACCGTAAAATGCATGGCACACGGTCGAAAAAGTTGTGCTGAGCGAGAATCAAAAGATTATCGCACAGAAAATTGGCCGAAAGTTTGAGAAAATCCTTCACTTCCGGTCAAAATTTTAGGGGTTATTGTCATTACGTGACAGGTGGCATCATGTAGCCCTTTAATCGTAGAGCGTGTTAACATAAGTCTGCCAGTTCTGAAATGGCCGGAAGTGCTTGACAGACGGGGTCAAAGATGGCCATTGGCCAAAGATGGGGGTTGTTTTAAACGTTTTAAAATAATGGTGACTTTAGAAATAAAAAGGTCTGCCAAGGCATATCTGGCCGGAAGTCCTTCAAAAGTGATTTTTTTTAGGGTTTCGTAGTCAAACTAGGAACCCTTATAATTTCGCCATGTCCGACTGTTCATCTGTCCATCTGGCCGTCCGCGGCATAGCTCCAAGACAATTAGTACTAGAAAGCTGAAATTTGGTATGAGTACACGCCGGCAAAACGGTAAAATAGAAACAAAAAAACTTTTTTCGGGTACCTCTCGTATCTCGTACGCCTAGTGGGAAAGAATTTATTTTTTCTTTCCAACACTAGTGTGTGGGGTGTCGTTTAATAGGTATTTTAAAAATAATTGGAGTCTCCAAACATTATTTATTGATAAAGTCAGCAGTTTTGTAAATATTCGCTGTGGAAATCCAAAAAATAGCGACTAACTTTCAACATAAAAGTTTCGATTTATTAATAAGAAAGTTTATGTGGAATGATTAGAAAAAAACACTTTTATACTATATTCAATTCCCACCACGACTGATGAGTCGTTACTCCTTGGTAATAAATCATATTTTTTTTAAATCATGCGCATTTAACATGATTCATTCACTTCTACCTAGCAGTAAAAAACCGGCCAAGAGCATGTCGGGCCACACTCAGTGTAGGGTCCGTACTTGCCCATTCTTCACAATAGACGGGCTTAAAACAGCGGTTTTAATCCCGAGATTTAAATTGAGAGAAAGATTTCAAGTTCTATAAAAAGGTCGTAATCGCTAAAGCAGAAGCATAAAGTAACTGTAATTACTTATTACCTTCTGGAAGTTATCGATTATACGCGCCAGATTGAGCGGAATGTTTTAATGCGGTATGGCACTTAACTAATATGTGTAACGTTCGAAGTATACGAACACCGCGCGGCAGTTACGTCATTTTAAAGAAAATTACGAAATTTTGCGATAACTCAAAAACGGCTCGACCGATTTTATTAAATATAGTTTTAATTGAAAGTACTTATCTATAAGGTCTTATTTTCATGAATTTTTTATCATTTTTTTGACCCATGGTTGAAAAGGTAGAGAAGGGGACGCCATTTTTCGGATTTCCGAAAACATTATGTTTGGACCCCAATTATTTTTAAAAGACCTAAGTATTCAACGACACCCCACACTCTAGTGTTGGAAAGAAAAAATAAATTCTTTCCCACTAGGTGTACGAGATACGAGAGGTACCCGAAAAAAGTTTTTTTGTTTCTATTTTACCGTTTTGCCGGCGTGATACATACACATACACTCATACCAAATTTCAGCTTTCTAGTACTAATTGTCTTGGAGCTATGCCGCGGACGGCCAGATGGACAGACGAACAGTCGGACATGGCGAAATTATAAGGGTTCCTAGTTTGACTACGAAACCCTAAAAAAATCACTTTTGAAGGACTTCCGGCCAGATATGCCTTGGCAGACCTTTTTATTCCTAGACACCATTATTTTAAAACGTTTATAACAACCCCCATCTTTGGCCAATGGCCATCTTTGACCCCGACTGCCAAGCACTTCCGGCCATTTCAGAACTGGCAGACTTATGTTAACACGCTCTACGATTAAAGGGCTACATGATGCCACCTGTCACGTAATGATGTCACATGACGTAAGTACACCCCTAAAATTTTGACCGGAAGTGAAGGATTTTCTCAAACTTCCGGCCAATTCCGATAATCTTTTGATTCTCGCTCAGCACAACTTTTTCGACCGTGTGCCATGCATTTCACGGTGATGTCATATTACGTAGGCAATCTTGGAGCGGGCTTACGGACTAAAAGCATCCCTCAATTTTTGACAAAATGCGAGTGTGAATGACAGGTGCTTTGTCACTTATTTATCCCTTGTTAAACGCAACCATCATAGGCCCTATAAAAGATCTATAGAAGAGCGAATTAAATGAAGGTTTTCATTTTTTAAACCCTGATAATAAAGTAAATTGCTTACCTGAATCATAGATAAAAAGATTCCAGAAAGATTTGAAGTCCCCTGAATAGCTATAAAACAGTTTATTGTGGTGATACCAAGACACAGCTACGTCCCTCGGGTCCCGGGCCACATACACCACTTTAGCAGTATCCAGAAGATTGCCGGGTAGAAGAGAGAAGGGCATGTGCGTTTTCATGAAACGAGGAGAGGGAGCGTTGGCTATCGCTTTGTAGGAAGGCATTGTTTTGGCCAATTCTTCAAGAACCGCGATGTCCTCTTGTTTTTGGCTCAGTTTTATTAGGCCTTTTAGATGATTGACTCTGTAATCAAATGTTTTCTTATGTGTCTAGAATATTTATACGGCACACGAAGCCTTAGATACGCTGGTTGCTGTCCCCTGCCTATATCATAAGACGCGCAGTCATGATATGGCAGATCGGCAAGGTGTAAAATTGCAATTGTAATTTTTTTAATCAATGAAATTATGCTGGGTTAACTATTGGTATCAATTTGAAATTAAATGGAGCTAATGCAAAAAGGTATTACGAACGTGCGCTAAGGGGTACTGTATCTTTACTCACTCGAGAAACATGTATCTGCCCATCAAAGGAATCTTCAAAGCCGTGTCGTAATCAAAATCGTTCGCCACCAACCAAACTAATTCTTGTGACCAGGTTGTTCCTATAGATAAAAAAGCCGTAATGTAATGCATTAAAAATTACGAGCGGGATACGTTTTTACCTTAAAAACGCTTTTACTTTCATGTCAAAATGTGGATTAAACGCCAATAGTTGAAAAAAGAAAGAGCAAAAATATATCTAGTCAGCAGGAAAATTGCTTTGACAGCGTCTGCCATTACCCCTTTGGTGGTCGTTGGCGTGGTAGCACACGACCACTTAGTGGCTCTTGGCATTCAAAGGGTTAAACAAAATAATAATAATAATAATAAGGAAAGGTCTAAGGTCTTTTTATATAAATTAATTGTTAAAAACCTAGCCTAAGAAGAAAGATTAATAAAGGAGATAATAATAATAATAATAACATCACCATCCCCCATGACGAGAACCTCGTGAAGGCTGAGAAGGACAAACTCAGCAAATACCTTGACTTGGCTCACGAGGTGACCGCCATGTGGGATGTTGATTCGACGATCATTGTCCCGATAGTCGTTTCGGCAAACGGTCTTATAGCGAAGAGTCTCGACCAACACCTTAAGAGACTCTCGCTAGATGGCTGGATCAAGGGTCAGATTCAGAAGGCGGTACTCCTGGACACGGCGCGCATTGTCAGGAGGTTCCTCTCTCTGCAGCCCTAACCAACGGTAGCCTGGGCCCTGCCCCGCTGCCGGCGGCACCCTAGGTTAGGTTTTTTATAATGTGTTTATATTTTGTAATTACTTTATTGTATTTTACCTTTTATATAAATTTATTGTTAAAAATATAAGCCTAAGATGTAAGATAAATAAAGGAATAATAACAATAAATTTTATTTCGGGAAAAACAACTTAACAATAGTTACAAATGTTTGAGCCCTCCTAGTAGGTATGTAGACACCTGTGTCAGGAGGACTCGCTCTTCCTGAGGTGGTGGCTGCAATTTGTTTTTTTTACCCACTAGTTATCATACAATTTATTCTATTTAAACTAAACTACTTAACTATAATATATTACAGAGCGTGTGTACTGTGTATGTATATGCGTGTGTCCGTTTGTGTGCGACAGTGTGTAAGTGCGGTAACACTATTTCTAATCTTATTAACAAGTTATAATTAGGTACCAAATAGTTTAACATCTATAAATTTAGTAGATATTATTATTTCGTTACTTATATTTCTTTCTTATGTACATGTGTATATCTATGTTCCAACAAGTAAAAGATCCTCTACTTCATCGTACATTAGTCCTATCAACCAACCCTTAACAGTCTCTTTACAGTCATAGTACTGTAGTGCATATATATCAATCTTTTTGGTTATTAGGTTATACAAGTGTGCAGATTGGGCTTCAAATTGTCTAGCCGCAAATGTAGACTTGGTAGGGGGTACGGGAGCAACAGCCCGAGGTCTCCTTTTATTTTGATCAGTGGTTTTACATTTATGGTAGGTTCCTTTGGAGTCTTAACACTACGGCCACGATAAATAATTTTCGCATGCTTAACAGCTGACAGTCGTTATAGAGCTCAGATGTAGGATAACGATATGGTTTGAAGAACATCGTTTTCAATAGACACCTTTGCGCCCTTTCTACTTCTAGATATTTTACTTTAGTAGCTCCGCCCCATACCGATATACAATATGTCATGATGGATTGTGCTAAGGCTATATATATTTGTTTAAGTAAGGATGTGTTTGTGATATGTCTAAGTATTTTAAAAATCCAGGTGAGTTTACGTATTCTGTTGTTAATGTTTTCTATGTGTTCATGACAAGAAAGTCTCTGATCAATGATGATACCTAGGTATTTCGTAGATGTTACTTTTTTAATTTTTTTACATTTACAAGATGTGTTAGTAGTGGTACTACAGCTGTGTATTTTCAGGTCTAGTTCAGTAGCGGGTTGGCCACTATTTGTTTTTGAAAAACAAATATAATTTGTTTTTTCAATGTTGAGTGTCATCAAATTGGACTTGAGCCATGAGAAAACCTTCCGAAGTCCTCGTCTGGCGTCGACACATATAGAATCCCAAGTCTTGCCTGTGAAAACGACCACAGTGTCATCGGCATATGATATGACTTTACCCGGGATGTTTAGAGTGGAAAGATCGTTAATATAAATTAAGAATAGGGTAGGCCCGAGGACACTACCTTGTGGTACTCCAAATGACACTTGTGAGTCGCCTCTTACGTAATTACCTACCCTGACTCTTTGACTCCGATAGTTTAAGTAGTCGCCTAATAATTTAAGTGGTGTCCCTCTTATACCCATTCTTTCCAGCTTGTTTACAAGAGTAGGGAGAGATACGGTGTCAAAGGCTTTTTTTAGATCAAGTAAGACTGCAAGACATCTATTGCCGCTGTCAACTTCCTTGGTAACTAAAGAAGTTAGATGTAAAACTGCATCCTCCGTTGATTTGCCCTGCCTAAAGCCGAATTGAGTGTTGGATAATAGATTGAATTTGTTTAGATAGCTCACTAGCCGGACATTAATTAGTTTTTCTACTATTTTAGAGATTGCTGTGAGTACCGAAATTGGTCGGTAATTGTTTGGGTCACTTCTATCCCCACTCTTGTAAACAGGCGTTATAAGGCATTTTTTCAGTTGGTGTGGGAAAACACCTTGTGCAAAACATAGGTTAGTCATGTGGCTCATAATGGGAGCTACTTGGTCCTTGCAATATTTTAGAAAAAAAGTGGGTATTCCATCATGTCCAGCTGCACTGTCTGATTTAAGGGACATGAGTGTATTAGAAACTTCCTCGGGGTCGGTTTCCAGGAGCACAAAAGATGAACAGGGTGTGTTAGATAGCGGCGGTGATTGTGTGTCAGGTGGGGTGTTTAAGTGTGTAGATGTAATTTCTGCTGCTAGATTCCTGCCTATGTTTGAGAAAAACTCATTTGTATAGTTTACAGAATCTTGGGGGCTATCTTTATGTTTAAGTAAATCCAGGTTGTTCGATTTATTACCTTTATAATTAGTCACTGATTTAATTGTGGTCCATAATGCTTTGGGATCTTTACTAGTTTGTTCAAGAAGACATCTATCGTACGTTCGTTTAAGCTTTTTTATTAAGTTATTGGTAAAATTACGATACCTTTTGTACGTCGTTCTCAGGATCTCGTTGCCTGAGTCTGATTTTAGTCTTTGTTGCATTTTATCTCTTTTTCGTATGCATCGCAGAATACCCGGGGTTATCCAAGGTTTAACGTTTCGTAGATGTTTTGGTATATTTTTTTGAGTTTTACTTTCTTTGATGGATTCATGTAATTTGTATATAAGTTGCTGTAAAATAAATTCCGGGTCATTACTGTGCAGAAGTGTAGGTAGGTGTTTTTCGTAGTTTTTTTGCAGCAATTTCATAGTTCACTACTTCTACAGCTCTTGATGTCACATTTTGTTTTATTGTGTTACTGTGCAAGATTAATAGTGTGGTGGAATGGTCTGTTACAGAGGTGTTAAGTACTGCTGTAAATGCAGTTGTGGTTTTTTTGTTTAACTTTAACATGAAATGGTCTAGACAGCTACTCTCTCTTGTCGGTTTAAGTAGCCCAGGTAAAATCCCATGCGTGCTAAGTTGGTTGAGATAGTTTTGCCTATTTGTAAATTCATAGTGTTGCTCTAGTGGCCGGGGTAAAAGGTTTATGTTAATGTCACCCGCAATCACTATGGAATTTGCTGATTTTATTAGCTGTAAGTGGTCACTTAAGGAGGTGATGAAGTCAGCGGCATTGTTATTTGACGGTGAGCGATATATACCTAAAATTATTTGGTTACGCAGTGTTATTTGTATGCAAGATGCATGTTTCAATTGAATTTCCTGAAGATTGGCGTTTAGGTAGTTTTTGACGTAAACCGCTACTCCGTCGTTTTGATTTAAATTATTAATTGTTGCAAGGGATAAGTAATTAGTGACATAGGGAATAGGTTTATTTAGGACTAGTCGACATTCAGTTAGGATCAGTATATCAGGTTCAAAGTTGAGAGTGGAGAGTGTGGCTTGAAAGTCTGAGAAGTTACTGTAAATACTCCGGATATTCTGCGATACTAACTAATTTTAGCAATTTTCAAGTACATGACGACAGTTAATCTTATGACAACTTCGTCCGTGTTATCTCTCCTTCTTTATTGTAGCATTCGTAAACCATTTCTGCTGTGTTGTGTTGGTTGTAAAGCTTTGCCACCAACATCTGAAATTATAACCATGATCACTCCGCTAAGAGTGAACCCGAGGAAGAAGAGAAACCTTTTTTGGATAGTATGATTAGATTTAGATGTATGAGTGGATGTAGTTCTGTACCAAAATGGCTTAGAATCCGTCCAGCGGCCGTTTTTACGGGGTTTTAGTGTAGGCCCTTATTAATATAATATTGATCCGTAAATTATTAATAAAACCGTACTTTTAATTTCTCCATATACAATAATTCAGCACGCAATGTATTTGTTTGTTGTTGATGACAAGGGGCCCTTTTAACATCGCGATGTCACAACTGTCACAAATAACGTTTAATAAGTGTACGCCATACCAGCAATGTATGGCTCGACTGCTCGCTCACGAGATACTGGGTAGACGTGGTCATCGCGAGGGCAAAGTAGTGCCCTTGGGAGGTACTACTGGCCCACCCAAAATGCGCTAAAACAGATAATATAGAAATTACAAAAGATAAACATACTCGTAATTTAAAAAACCTAACCTAGGGTGCCGCCGGCAGCGGGGCAGGGCCCAGGCTACCGGTGGTTAGGGCTGCAGAGAGAGGAACCTCCTGACAATGCGCGCCGTGTCCAGGAGTACCGCCTTCTGAATCTGACCCTTGATCCAGCCATCTAGCAAGAGTTTCTTAAGATGTTTGTCGACACTCTTCGCTATAAGACCGTTTGCCGAAACGACTATCGGGGCAATGATCGTCGAGTCAACATCCCACATGGCGGTCACCTCGTGCGCCAAGTCGAGGTACTTGCTGAGTTTGTCCTTCTTGACCTTTACGAAGTTCTCGTCATGCGGGATGGTGATGTCGGCGAGCACTGCCTGGTGCTTGGATCGATCTACCAACGACATACGATATCAGGCTTATTGGCTACAATAGTCCTGTCCGTGATGATAGATGGATCCCAATAGAGCGTGGCACGACCATTCTCGAGAACTGGCATCGGTGCTTACTTATAGTACGGCACCTCATACCCCACAAGACCGTATCGAAGAGCAAGTTGCTAGTGAATGATCCTGGCTACTTGGTTATGTCTCATTCTTATTAAACGGTTTTATTTAGCTTGCCCTGTTTGTTTATTTGGGTCAAATCTAGTAATTGAAATTTGACCCCCTTCCTGTTGACGTATTGATCTGAAATTTGGTACACATCTTTAGTTTTGGTGACAATATAATTTAATACATTCAGCATCATTATAAATCCAAGATGGCCGCCGCTACAAAATGGCGGATTACAAATTTTATCACTACTTCCTCAATATGGGTATCAAATGAAAGGGCTTGATCAGTAAAATATAATTCTTTGTGAAAATAAAATGAAAATCCAATATGGCCGCCAATGAAATGGCAGGTTCATTTTTCTTTTCACAACCCCTTCAATATGGGTATCAAATGGAAGGGCTTGAGTAATAGAATACTGTAATACATTGCTTTGACAAATTTCAAATCTAAAATGGCCGGCGATGACGATGGCGATTTAATAATTGTTTCAATATGGGTGATGGATATCAAATGAAAGGGCAAGTCGAAAGCTGCATAGTGGACCGTAGAGTTTTGAGCAGTCAATACTTAACAGTAATATGAATGATGAAGTTTAGCCAACTTATCAATACAAAGGACTTCATCAACATAGAATCGGAATTCAAGCATGGATCTTGGTTCCCCCAAGTCAAGACTTTGTATCGCGTCGAGCCCTGTGTTAGGGTGGCTAAAAATGAAACCTCGCTAGCGGTACACCACCCAAGTTAAGATAAAATGTTAAAACCTGTCAAGAACTGCCTGGCATTAGGGATAATAAAAAGTATATGTCATAAGCGTTTTCCCCTCAAGACTTGGGCACATCTTGTTGACTAATAGCCTTGCCGCTCTATTGGACCTCTAGGGGGGTTGACCGTTTTAATGTCCATTACTCATGAGAACGAAATGGAAAATAACAATTAAACAAAAACAAACAAAAATAAAACAGAACCAGCAACACAACGAAAAAGAAGGCTTAATAAAGCAAAAGAAAAGTAAAGAGCAAAGCGTGCAAAAGAGAGTGAAATAGGAACTCGTATAGTTGGATTTATCTAAACTGAGCTAATCCACTTAAGAACTGAATACCATTGAACAAACCACAACTGGTAAACCGCAAATTAAGATAACGAGCTCGTAGTAAAAGCAGATTGTAACCACCTTGGAAGGTTAATATAGATTATTGACTCTATTTCCTTGGACATTAGACTACAAAATGCACTAACAGAATAATGGTGATCATAACTTTTTGGAACTTTACAACCGTCTGACCCTGCTCAAGAACGTATTCTCTTGAAAAAGGACTATGATCTCTCGTCAACAAACATTTTAAAACTATTCAACAAGGAATAAGGCTGAAAATTCAATATCCACGCAATGTAGTTCTAACCTTTTTTTGTAAGTAACTGGTTGGCGCCAGGTTCGCGTTTATGAGAACAAAAGCAGATAGGATTGTATTAGACACAATGCTATTGTGAATGCAGGTAAGAGGATTAGCTCAGCTTGTAATACTTTAACTATAATCGACTACAAAAAACGAAGAAAACGGTTAGCGTCAGAGACACATGTGCAACATGAGGCCAACGTGAGAGACAAAGGTAGCGTCCGAAACACCTGAGCAATATGACCCCAGGATAACAGGGCAACGTGAGAGACAAAGAGAACCGGTATTGTCCGAAACACCTGAGCAGTGGAAAGTCAGGTTAAATAACCAACGTGAGCGTACCCTGCAGTGCAGAACTGGAAATAATCTGCAATTCGAAAATGCTATTTATACATTGTTCATTCACGTTTGTGAATTTGCACCAAGCGTTGCTACCTTAATCAAGTACAAACAGGACGTTAAAATACTGGCGCATTAGGATACGTATCTGTAGAATTCTCTTCAAAAACAACGTTACTTTTTCATTTTCGTTTCGTTATGTCTCCGCTGCCAAACACATGTCACCAGTAATAAAACAATAGCATCATCAAAGGCTTTCTGGAATAATCTGGATTCAGGTTCTATACCAGATGTGATTGAATCGCTGACCCAGGCGGAGCACCGTTTACTGTGCAGAATCATACCGTTTCTTAAAGTTGCAAAATTTAGTGGGCTATAAAAACACCTTGTAATAATTTGGCACTGAATGAATTAAAAAGAAAGAGAAGTATGTAACAAAATTAAAAACTAAAAACTTGAAAATAAAAAATGAGTATAAATTTTTTTTAAGTTAAACGGTTTTATTGAAAATGTACTAAAAGGTAAATAATAATTCGGTAGATCCTAGGTACCAGACATCATACCACTCTCCTCATCATAATATCATACGCAGGCTACACGCGCCCAACGATTTTATTTTTTGTCTGATCAATGCCCTAGATTGATGAGGAGAGTGGTGTGATGTCTGGTACCTAGGATCTACCGAATTATTTTTACTTTTATTATAAACTCAGTTTTTACAGTTAGGAAAATCAAACCTGATCGGGGAAACGTAGCGACCCACACGTCGTCCGATCGAATCGCCATGTTCTTGAAGTTGTTAACATCGTCCTTATAGCAAATCGGCATGACACAACCGATGTCTCCAAATCGGGCAAACGTCCAGTCCCCTACAAACAAAGTACAGTTACAGCATGGTAGAAAATAAGGCATAGCGCTCCGGAATCTCAGGCAAGACTTTTGACGTCATCAAGCTATGATTGGTTGGTTGGTTCTATTAATCCGTTTCTCTGTTGCCCGTGGTGCATCATTATACTCCTCGGTTCTCTTGTTACCTTTATCATCATCATCATCATTTCAGCCTATTGCAGTCCACTGCTGGACGTAAGCCTCCCCCAGGGTTCGCCACATGGCCCGATCTCCCGTTTTCGCCATCCAGTCACCATCAGCCACTTTTTTCAGGTCGTCGGTCCATCTGGCTGGAGGGCGTCCTACACTACGCTTGCCGAGTCGTGGTCTCCACTCGAGAACCCGTCTACTCCACTGATCATCGGTTCTGCGACAGATGTGACCAGCCCACTGCCACTTCAGTCTGCTACACTTCTGAACTACGTCAGTGACTTTGGTTTTTTGTCGGATAATCTCGTTCCGGACTTTGTCCCTTAACGAGATTCCGAGCATACCCCTTTCCATAGCTCGCTGTGTGACGTGTAGTCGGTGGGCTAGTTTCACTGTCAGGTTCCACGTCTCGGCTCCGTATGTCATGACCGGCAGGACGCACTGATTGAATACCTTGGTCTTCAGGCATTGTGGCAAGGGTGACTCAAAGATGTGACGCAGCTTTCCAAATGCTGCCCAGCCAAGCTGCACTCTTCTGGTGATTTCACTCTCAAAGTTGTCTCTACCCAGCTGTAACTTTTGTCCTAGGTAGACGTACTCCTGGACAACTTCAATGGCTACACCTTCGACGGAAACGGGCACAGGGACGATGGGTGTTACCTTTATAAATCTCATAAAATCGTGAGTGTCATTAAAATCAGTAGTCAAAACACGTCTTCTTTTTAGTTATGGTAGAATTAAAAATAGTATAAATGTCCAAAAGCTTGTGATAGTTTATTTGGTTCCGCGTATTTTTTAATGTGTGGTTAGTGGTTTTAATGCCATAATTCATATTCACTTTAGTCAAATACCATATTAATGCAAGTACAGGTTGAATAATGTAGGGGAGGGCGGGGCTAAACGCGCCGGGGATAAGTTGTTCCGTCGCGAATAGAACACAAGTAAACAATGAAGCGATCCGTTTGATGTTTGTCACGAAACGTTAGGCCAATGTGCCGATGCAGGAGCAGTTTTAGTTGCTTCCGTAATTGTAGAATGGTAGTTATGGGGAAAAATCAAAATCGACGGCACAACTAACCCCGCTTAATAATTGAATTTTCACTTTTGAACGATTGAATATTACACAAAAAAAAACCATATTTCTCAATACTCTTTTGGGCGTGTGTGAACGGAGTTTTTTATCATAATAATCATAATCATAATCATCATTTATTCACAGAATATATGGTACATAAGATGGTATAATATAAAACATTTGATCCTTATATATTCGGCCGTTAAAATTTACAAAACTTATTCTCTAGGTAGCATTCTAACTGATTATTTATGTTTATGTAATTTAAATTTAATGGACATTTTTTATAAGATTAGTATGTACACTTATTACAGTCTATATTTTACTATTCTTAATGCATGCATAATAATAATAATGTTATCATAAGTTTATTTATTTTAATATTATTTTTTCTTTAAAAAAGTCGCCAAGAGAGTAATACGCCCTGTTAATAAGTTCCTGTTTTAATTTTACTTTGAACATGTTTAAATCTAACTGTTTTAAGTCATCAGGCAAATAATTATATATTTTAGAGGTGGTACCTACTAAACTGTTTCGCAGTAATGCAGTTTTACCAGATATGGTTTTAATATTGAATTTGTGACGCATCATTTTAGAGTCTATCGACTTTAGTGGAAACATATTAGAGTTTGATTTAACGAAGACTGCTACTTCGTAGATGTAAAGACTAGTTAGCGTCAAAATCTTTAGTTCCTTGAAGTGAGGCTTACAGCTATCCGTTTCTTTAAGGCTACAGATGGCACGAATACACTTCTTTTGTGCACCAAAACCAAGATTTTTATTTGTGGAGTTACCCCAAAAAATAACACCATAGCGAAGAATAGATCCAATATATGCATGGTATGCCAATAATGCTGTTTTGATATCAGATAATTTCGAAATTCGCCTAAGTGCAAATACAAAACTATTAATTCTTTTACATAGTGTTTCAGTATGTGTTTTCCACTTCATGTTATGATCTATATCAATTCCTAAAAATTTGGCTACATTGGTCTGTTTTAAATATTCATCATTATATTTTATGTCAAGTTTAGTATGATTTGATTTTGATTGATAGAATTGCATAATTTGGGTTTTGTCAATATTAATTTTTAATCCATTTGATTGTATCCAATTAATGATAGTAGTGATTGTAGCCATTATTTCAGTCATATATGTAGTCAAGTTATCGGATTTTACTACAACGGTGCTATCATCAGCAAATAAGATCATGGGATGTCGAACGTGTTTAGGCATGTCATTTATATATATTAGAAAGAATAGAGGTCCTAAAATGCTTCCTTGTGGAACACCGCGCATCAAGGGTCTAAACTTAGAATAGTAAGTGGTTTCTTCTTTAGTTTTAGTACATATTCTTCTAATTTCAGTACATTGTAATCTGTTACTCAAATATGATTTAATTAGGTCTAACGCGTTCCCTCGAATGCCATAGCGTTCCAACTTCGCCAATAAGCGGTTATGGTCAACGAAGTCGAAAGCTTTCGATAGATCCATATATATAGCACAAATCGGGACTCTCTTAAAATCTTTAATCTTCAAGAGATAAGTTAGAATTTGACGACGAAGGAACCAGGCAGGGTTATTCGTTCCGCTGTAGCCCCGCTCTCCCCTATCAGTGGCGTCAGAGCGTAAAGAATATTCTAAGGCAAGTTGTTTTGCATCACCTACTCAATTGTAACTCTTGTTGATCTACTCCGCTACCTAAAGGTTGTCTGGAAGAGATCGCTATTTAGCGATAAGACCGCCTGTTGTTAACTTCTGTTAATTTTTTACTGTATATCTCTCATGTTTTGTATCCCTGTGTGTTTGAGGTGTGCAATTTAAGTGGATTTGTTGTTGTTGTTGTTGTTGTAAGTTGGTAGCATGGATCGTTCTGTATTTTTGTGTCCTTATGAATGCGTATTTGTAGCTTCATTCACGTCAAAATGGCTGGATGGATTTTAATATATTTTTGATAAGCAAGTACATTCTGCAAGCTCTTAGATTAGGATACGGGTTTAGATGAACATCGAGAGGTTCATTATATTATTTATCTCGAATCACATTCTGTCAGGTCACGTGGTTGTAAGTAGGAATTTACCCTACTGTGGTTAAAATGAGAGTTATAACTTCCTTTGCGTACATATTATGTTAGTCAAAACTAGATTTTGGAAAACCGTGTTTATGAAAAAAAAACCGGTCAAGTGCGAGTCGGACTCGCGCACCGAGGGTTCCGTACAAACACTTTCCATCCTTAAGTGGTTAAGTTAAGTTTGCACCTGGTATGTATAGCGCTCCATACAAATAAGGTGCAAAGTTAACGCAACCAATCCCTTTGTTGTTTGGGAGCCCCCCTTAAATATTTATTTTATTTTACATCATCTGTGAAAATTTCAACTGTCTAGCTATCACCGTTCTTGAGATACAGCCTGGTGACAGACGGACGGACGGACGGACGGACGGACGGACAGCGAAGTCTCAGTAATAGGGTCCCGTTTTTACCCTTTAGGTACGGAACCCTAAAAAGGCACACTACCATCTAGGCGACGAGCTGTGTTATTCGAAACTAAGAAATTTCTTATTAAATAAATGGTGTAGACAAAAAGGTTTACTTACGTGTATATAAGCTCGCTAACAGTTCCTGGGTGGGTGAATCGAGCTCTTGAACCTTTACTTTGTCTGCCATTTTTCCTGAAATGAGAATAGATAAGTAGAAACATAGAAAAAATATCTTTACAAATAAAACCAATACCTGAAGGAATAAAACTTGCCTCCGTGTAGCAGACCTAACCATACTTTAAGAGTTCCGCATATAGGCAAACACTAGGTGTAGTGTAAACGCTACAGGTGCCTAGTCTCCGAATAGCCATCTCCAAAGTACGTGTGTACTCTCGGGTCTTGTTATTTACTAATCTTGTATGTATGTAAACACTTTATTGTACATAAAAACAAGAAAAACATATTACAAAAGAATAAGCATATAATAATAATAATAATGGCGTAGGGATGTGACGACCCCATCGCCCGCTGGTTTTACCAGCGCAATCAGTCACGCAGGGCAGCTTATGGCGAGCTGTTGGGGGGTAGCGACCCCACGTACCTGAGCGCTCCTGGGGGATCCTGACGGGGGGTGATGGGTCGGGGCTTCCGCCTCTGTCTTGCCTTAACCGGCCGGGCAGAGTGGAGTCGTGAGAGTTTCGGCTCGGGGGTGGATGTGGAAACGTAAGGGGTTAGTTGGCTTCGGTTTAAAGCCCAGTATTACACCTCTCCGCCCTTAGCCTTCCGCACCGGTGTTGCCCTTAGGCCACTTTATGTGTCGCTATTTTGTGGGGGCCCATCTAGCGGGAGGCGAGTCATCGTCTACCAGTCCCATTTTTGCTATGAGACACTTTTGCTGGTAGACGCCCGATAGTCTCAACCCATAGCCCAATTAGCCAGTCCTCCATTTCATCGCCATAGCCCAATTTGTATTTAGATTCCATGTCTCCATCAATAGTTCTTGCACCTAGCGGGCGCTGTCTCTGTGTGCGTCCCATGACACGGATAGGGACAGCATCCGCTCGATGTACACATTACATTTCATTAAATTGTCGAAAGGGCCTCTACGCGTTGGCTTCGGCTCCGTGCACGCCTCCCAAAGGTCCGGGACACTATTGTCCCGTGAGCGGGTGCGACATACAGGAATAATAATAATAATAATAATTCTTTATTATTTTCAGAGTTACACAAAACACGTAATACAACCAAAGATAGGACAAGATTTAGCTTGCCGCCAGCATAAACGCTGTAGACAAATTTTGTCTTGTGATATAAGAGAGAAACCACTACGCTGCTGGAGGCTAGCTTTATAAATTTACTAGCATTAACCCGCGGCTTCGCTCGCGTGCCTATATAATATACATCATCCTACGGGAACAATGCTCTTTTTTTTTTCAGGATTAAAAGTAGGCTATTTCATGCATATCCGTCCAGCCGTTTTAGCGTGAAGAAGTAACAAAACATACACAGACTTTTGATTTCTAATATTACTGGGAAATACTTTTTATTTTATCATAACTCCACTTTATCAAATCAAACCGAAAACTCAAGCACTCAAATCAAGCGATCTCAGCTTTTACTGTACCAAATAAAGTTCACTTCAAAATTCATAACTCGAAGTGAAGCTAAGACACCGGGATATGTGTGCATTTTATTTGTATAAAGCTTTTATTATAATGTCCCGAGCCTCCGCTTATCGATTTGGGATATTAGAGATTGGTTTAATGATTCTAAGCCATGTTCTAAGTTACGTCATGTTCTATTGTAAGATATTGAGGTTCTCTTCGTTGATGAATAAAAAATGTATTATTCTGGGCCAGATAAACGTAATTCAGAATTCTGAAATGACTTATTATTGAAAAGCTTGAATGTATTTATTACGGAGCAGGTATCCCGTCCCAACGCGCCGCCCGATTGACGACGATCGAGATGCCACCAAATACTATTTTTTTAATCTATTAGGATAACGCGGGTCTCTATCCATACCTCAAAAGCAAAAAAAGAACGCCCTTATAGGATCACGTGTAGCTCTTTCAGTCCGTCTATTACAATCGATTTGCTGCAAAACTACTGGACCGATTAAATTGCAATTTGGCGCAAATGCTTTCAAGAATTTTCATGACCACAAATAAAATTTCAAAATAGGTGGCATTTTCGTAATTAACGTCCCAACAAACCATAAAAATTACACCCGTACTCATATTTAGTAATTTCAACCCCATCGCACCCCAACAGGCGGCGAATTTACAAAACCTATACTATTTCAGTCACGATTCAGATTCAAAGCGGGGAGCTTTTGTTTGCGCATATTAGTTAACAATATCTATACCGTTACGGTAAAAAGTAGTCACTCAAATGTATTAGCCTTTTGCTTACATATTTTCAAGTATTATTCACGACAAAAACCTAGTCGAGTTTGGTAACGTCTATATGGAGCAAACGTGCCGCGGTAGTGGACGAGGAAGCGCATAAACCAAACTGCTACCAGTGAACTAGATTAATGGGTTAGGTTAGGTTAGAACTCCGACCACAACAGCGCGCGAGCCGAGCGAGCGAAGCGAGTGTACCGCGGTAGCGGTCGGCGAAGCGCCAGAAACGATTTGCTAGCAGTAAAGTAGGTTAGGTTAGAACTGCGACCACAACAGCACGCCTCCTGATATAAATTCAACTATTTTATCACGATTTCACACTAAATAGTATGGCCTAATAAGAGTACCTATCAACTGAAATAATTCTAAACGTAAAAAAAATGCTTAGCCATTGGCATGAACGGTAATTTATTGAATATAATCGGAGTCGTTACTAAAGTATTATTCAAGTTATAGACCGCAACAGACTAGCATTTGTACCAGCAATATCCGTATGAATTTAGTTAATAAAGTCTATACGATTTCAGTAAATTTCTGTACTATACCAGATTAGGGTTTTGTTAAGTTTGGTCCAAACAAAAGCTAATCTGGTTCAGTTCGCATCTGAACCCTATCAGTATAGGCTTTGTAAAGACGCCAACAGGCGACCCGACCCGATAAACCATAAAAGCATTACCAATGGATTTTCAGACTTTGTCACCACATTTCTCCCTTTTAGGGGTTGAATTAAAAAAAAATGGTTGCCTGTAAAGTCGGTTTTACGGGCGAAGGAAGATTTTACGTGACAACGTCTTTTTCTGGGTAGAATATTTATTTGTATCATATCCATTCACAATTTCCCTAACAACATTTTAAGTGTTACTTTCTGAACGCACCCATCACATGTGTCATTAATGTCATTATAGTGTCTTTATTTAACATGTTTTAAATCTAAATATGCGATAATCAGACTATTATGCATGTATGTTGTCGATTCCAAACCCTTATTTAGTCTAGATCTACATGTAATTATTCTAAAAATACCGAACCGACGGAACAAACATCATATGTTTGACAGGTAAGTACGAACAGTTTGTATTTGTATGGGAATATAAAATTATCGTTCTTATTATTTTCCACTCATTTATTCTATATTTTCTCACCGTTTAAACCTTCCCTTGACTTCCACGAATATTTCAATACTAAAATTAGCCAAATCGGTTCAGCCGTTCTCGAGTTTTAGCGGGACAACCGGCCCTCCTAACAGACGCGAGCGGGCGTTACACTTTTTCATGAGTGACTCCCAGCGCAACCTAATTTAAGACGTTGTCACGTCAAAAAACCTGAAACACGTGTTTACTCATTTATTGTTAGAAATACTCCTGTGAAGTTTCGAATAAAATAGTCTAACTAATCTTGTTTCCCCATACAAACTCTGGAACCCCATTTCACCCCTTTAGGGGGTGAGTTTTGAAAAATCCTTTCTTAGTGCACCGCTTCACCTTATAAGGAACCTACGTGCCAAATTTGAACTGTCTAGAACCAGCGGTTTAGTATTTAGACATTTCAATCCCATTTCACCCCAACAGGGGAGATGGTAACTCACGTTGGATTTTAAAATCGTTGTGGTTTTCGTAATCAGCGAGCTGATAAACCATAAAAACAATACCCATGCTGATTTTCAGACTTTGTCACCACATTTCTCCCTTATAGGGGTTGAATTTTCAAAAAACCTGAATCACGTGTTTACTCATTTATCGTTAGAAATACTCCTGTAAAGTTTCGAATAAAATAGTCTAACTAATCTTCTTTCCCCATACAAACTTTGCACCCCCATTTCACCCCTTTAGGGGGTAAATTTTGAAAAATCCTTTCTTAGTGCACCCCTACACCTTATTAGGAGCCTACGTGCCAAATTTGAACTCTCTAGAACCAGCGGTTTAGTATTTAGACATTTCAACCCCATTTCACCCTAACAGGGGAGATGGTAACTCACGTCCGCCACGTTGGATTTTAAAATCGTTGTGGTTTTTGTAATCAGCGACCCGATAAACCATAAAAACAATACCCATGCTGATTTTCAGACTTTGTCACCACATTTCTCCCTTATATGGGTTGAATTTTCAAAAAACCTGAATCACGTGTTTACTCATTTATTGTTAGACATACTCCTGTAAAGTTTCGAATAAAATAGTCTAACTAATCTTGTTTCCCCATACAAACTTTGGAACCCCATTTCACCCCTTTAGGGGGTGAGTTTTGAAAAGTCCTTTCTTAGCGGATGCCTACGTCATAACATCTACCTGCATGCCAAATTTCAGCCCGATCCGTCCAGTGGTTTGGGCTATGCGTTGATAGATCACTATGTCAGTCAGTCACCTTTGAGTTTTATATATATAGATAGATATATGATAGATGACAATTGAGAAATGCACTGCAGTAGTACAGTACATTTCTCAATTGCTTCAAAAAAGTGTATTGTAGGACGAAATAACAGAGGCCCCCAAACTAGGCTATGCCTGTATCTTGGGGTGCCATTGTGTGTAATACTTTGCAAAAAAAAATATTGCATCTTGTATTTGTCTGTTTTCACTATCTTGCTGTCTAGCTATAAGTTAACCAAAAAGACTCGTTCGACACTTAAATCTTCAAAAACTTCGCCGTCCCAACACACAGCACACTACTCACATCAACTGATAATCACACACTCACATATCACATATTATCATAAATAAGAATCTAATATTCTACATCTTCTGGTATTATTTGATCAATGTCCCGTTTAGTAATATCCTGGTTTGCCATACCAGGATATTACAAGTATATTGAAAGATATAGACCGAACCCTAGTTATAGAAGGTTGGATTCATAAATACCCTGAAACGTGCAAAGATGTCTTAAACGATTCTTATAATATAAACGTTTTTACGTTTATATTAACATTCGAAGTATCGAGCAGAATTTTAAAGCCGGACTACTGACTACTGACAACTATTTCTAAACCAACCACACTCGAGTCATGTCTCGACCATATATTTGTGAGAGCTAATGCCTAACAGCACAATTCAATTGGTCTCGTATGCAGAAGTAGTACCTATTACGGATTGTCGCGCACTTCACACGCCAGACGTCGTAAAACAGTCGGTAACTTTCAACCTGTTTTAAGTCAATTTGTTTTGCAATATGGCAACATCGTTTGTCTATGATCTGACTTTAACGGTTTTGTATGTTGACACCCGGGGACAGAAAACGGCGCTAGAATGTAGTGGGCAGTTATGCTGAAGTATGGACAACAGAGATGAGTGTTTCAAGGTGAGAAACGTGCGTCTCTCCGTGAGGTTACCGGATAGGGTCTGATGAGTGTTCATGCTAATCTAAACGATGTTGGCTACATGTAATATATACTGTGAAATTATGTGTCGACCACGAGTCGTTTTATGTACGATTCCCACTGACCGGGCCACTGAGACGGCGCGCGCTCAAGCGCATCTAAATAGTTGCCATAGGAATGTAGAGCTTCTGTACAACAGTCAGATCCCTTACTCGAATGTTATTGGCGCCGCTGCCGGCCGATCGGGCGCTTGCGGATGCGGTCGGAGGTTCTCGGCTGTCGTCGCACGTAATCGGCTCCGTTCGGTTACCGTCGCGCGCCATCGGCTCCGTTCGCTCATCCGTCGCCCTAGATTTTAATCGCTCGGACGGACGCAGTCGGCTGCCGCCGGGCGCTCCAGCGTCTGCTGGAACGTGCCCGACCTGGTCAGTGGACGCGGTCGGCTGCTGCCGGCTGCCAGAGCGCCCGTTGCAACGCGGCGGCAGCCGACCCGGCCCGGCGCGGTCATTGTGAAACGTACATTAGAGTTCCACTAATGGCAGGTTCGCTTTGACTGATCTTGTACATTGTACTGGGGTGGCCCAGCTCCACCAAAGGGTGTGTATCGGAAGCACACAGGCAACCATCGTAGCACGGATCGATTATGAGTTAAGTGTGCTTCATAGCTATATATGGTTTCATTTTCTTAAATTATCAACTCTAAGGCCTTTGCAATCGCTTTAATAGTAATCGCGTTTACCTGGCTACCTGATGTTCTCTTCCTGAGGACCTCTATTAGAGTTAATATTCTAGCAAAATAACACCTTATCTATGAAGAGAGTCGATAGTCCACCTAAATTCCACTTTATCTGTGAAGCACGCTTAGGCCTTTAGGAAGGACGATAATGTAGAAAACCATACAACACTACTGTTTTCTCGAAGGACTACCTAGCACAACTTAATGGACATCGACCCTCTGGAACCTGTTTACTCCTCGTTGGAAAACTCCACACTGTATTTAAATTATTTAATGTAAGTCATCTCATGTGTTTATCGTATCTTTATTTATTCTCATTTTGTTTTAATTAATAGGAACAACTTTGACGCGGGAATTGGTCTGGTTACTGAAGAACGATTTGGATAACGACAAAGCGTCGAAGACATCTTTGAGGGAAAGATATTTATTCGTCGAGTTAGTAGATTGAATTAACTATGTTCGGATAATATGTAGAAATTTAATTAATACTACATTCGTTATTTTATTTTACATATTTTTCATTATCTTAACATTTCACAAACATTTTTCACAATGCTTAATGTTTTGAGTTATATACTACGAAGTAAAAGATTTTTAATAGTTTTGCTAAATACAAAATATACTTATTTGCATTAGCTTTCCAGGATCAATCGTCTTTTTATGCTAGTTCTAATGCAAATAGCCAGAAAACGGTTATTCGTTAGGCTAGTTCTATTGTCTTCCGTTCCCTGTTTTTGGGGTAAGGGAAACAGTCTCAATTAATCTACAAGTAATAATACTAGTGTGGATTATACCTATGCAAATCAATTTTAAAAACATATTAATGGAAATGTGTCTGATGATGCGTGACGAAATTGGGGTAAGGGAACATACGAGTTTCAAACGGGGGTAGTCAACTAGATTCTGGCTAGCCAAATAATGAAGCTTTGCCCTCCTTACTAGGTAGCACCATAAGATTCAGGTGCAAACTTAGTCGAGGGAGTGTGGTGGCTAACCCCCCCCCCATTTTTTGAGCTTAACATTAATTGTAATAACAAGCAAGGTATGGGGGTTCACTCCCAAGTTCGAAATTTCAAGTTCGTCTGGTACCGTTGGCCAGAAGAAACAACTTCGAATTTTGAACTTCAGCCCTCTAAGAGTAGTAGTGACTCGGATAGAGTAAGTTAGAAACAGTGATAGGAATAGGAGTATAAATACCTAAACTCGTCAGTAGAACAAAGTCATGAAGTGGAGACTTCCTTGCGATAGCATTTTTTTATAGTAGTTTTAGTTTATGATTATAAATATGATCCTGATACTCACGTCGCGATATTATTTGTTTTAAGACTTAAGAATATAGGTACCTATATTAACACGTTGAATGCGGGAACTGGATTTTATAATTTTCATTCAGTGCTATACATATCATTTTTGAATTGTAGCATAGTTTTTCACTGTGCGGTACAAGACTATTTTGACTTGTGACTAGAGGTCTAAAATTTGGCAAATATATCTTTGTTGATTTCGCAAATTGATAATTTACTGATAACAATAGCAAGTTAAACAATTGAGTGATCTAAATCTAAGTTCTTTACGGACTATCGACCTTGGTTTAGGAATTATAAGACAGTTAATTAGCGATACGAAACTGACTTGTACCGCATCATGGACACAGGACTGGTGCTCTCAAGTCGATGTTTTGGTAGGGAAGAGAAATAAAATGAAACCAAACATCGATATCGATTGTTGTAATTATTAAAAAAGTAACTAAATTTACATATTTGAATGAGACTTATTGCAACATTCTAAACGTATTTTGTTCACATTCTTGGCAGTAGGTATTAAAATAAATATCTTAGAACCGGCCCTACCTGTGTTTTCTCCTTTAATTATGAATAAACTCCCGCCGCATTTCTTCTCCATTTCATTATTTTTCGGTTCACTACACTCAATTTCTTCAAATATATTTTGTAACATTTTTGATGATATTTTCTTGGTGCATTCATGAGAAAAAGAAAGATAAACAAATGATACGTATGGGTCGACCCCCGCACTGGCCTGTACTGACCTGTACCCGTGGTGCGATACAAGGCGGTAGGATACAAGACACTTGGCTGGTACCGCACTGGTTGATTATTTTTTACACCTAGTGCTAAACGAGTCAAATTTGTCTTGTACAGTTTGATGTACCCATTAGATAAAATTTGCAGAAAGAAGCATAAATGTATACTTGACTCTTTCCAGTCTATAGGATTTCATAGTCAAATTGCCCCCGCACCAGACAGAGACAAGCTACTCGTACTTCCTTGCGCCGCACCAAAAGAAAGTCCAGTACAAGTCAAAATTGGCATGTACCGCATTCAACGTGTTAACTATATAAATTATTTTATAAGTATTACTTTATAAAAAAATATATAGAAAAATCCTTTTATACACGATGATTCTTAATCGGTGATCGGGAGTAGAAAAATATTAATATGCAGCTAAAATTAAACTTAATAGGCGAGGTCTCACGCAATTACCTCACTGTTTAATTCATTAAAAGTTAAATCATAATTAAAAATAATAACCGATATAATAAGAAGATACATGTTCATCCTACATAAATTATTAAAGACGATTCCTACGTCACGTGCCATCGCTTTGGCGGGAAATTTAACAAAATTTTCTATGACTTTGTTTATGTAATGACAATGAAAATGACAAGTTATTACTCATAATTGTAATTGCCATTAAATTATTACAGAAGTTGTAAGCTCACAGATACAGTTTAGTAGGGTGACAAGGAATTTAAGACAAAATTGGTTTCAATATAAAAATTATCATAAAAAAAGTAAAAATTTGTTTTCATGTAATTAAGACTTCAACGTGACCGCCATCAATTACTGAGTTAGAAAAGTTGGTACCTGATCACCAATTAAAAATCATCGTATATTATTGTATTATTGTTTTTTTTATTCTATTGATTGCATTGGGGCTAAATGTTTTTGTCGTTTTTATAACAAATTAACTTAGTAAGTTTCCGGGACAGTAGTCACGCAAAAAAAATTAGTCGTAAGAAAATCTCCACTTCATGACTTTGTTCTTCTGTGTTGAGTATTTTATTCTCTGCCTATTCCTATCACTGGTTAGAAAGCTAATGGGGAGCGAACCCACGCTCCCGCCTTAATCTTCGAGGTTTTTTTTTTTACAAAAGCCCAGAAAATAGAATAGAATAGAATACTCTTCATTTCGTCATCACAGATAACAATCATGTGACAATGGTAGTAAAATATGCAGCAATTTCATGAGACGCCTTTTGGCATGCGAAATACATTATGTATTATTTATAACTAATGCAACAAGTGCCGGTATACGTGTAAATAAAATAATCCTAACGAATGAATTTTAATATACCAAAAGTAATATCCATCCAGCCACATTTAATTAGCTGTTTCACCGACATGTGAAAACGTTCCTTTATTTATTTTAATTTCTTACCTTATTAATTAAGACTGCTATCGAAATGATAAACACAACACTGACTGGTGGATTACAGTTGTTCTTGGCTGTTCTCTATCTATTATTAATAGCATGATATAATAAATTATGATAAGGTATCATTTGACAATCTCTTAAGCTTCGTCCACACTTGTATCATTTCGTCGATCCAATCTCCGTCGCGTATCATGGACGTGGCGTGGCGATCCTGCAACGGCCCATATCCGATCGCTCGAAATCCATATTGCTATTGATACGCGTATCTTCAGTACAACCGGTACAACGTACACTCGCGATCAGGCAAGCGTTGCATGATTGCGACGCACACTGGAACCCGCCCATACATTGCAGTGCTTAAAACTGAACTTTACAGTTGTGGGTATTTTGTACTAAAATTAAAATATATGCATAGACAATTAGTGCACCTTGTGATAGGCAAACTGTCTCATCTACACGTAATGTAGATAGATGTTTAAAACAAGATAAAGTGCCTATCTATCCGATAAGGGATTTCCTCTCCTAACACGTAAAGCACGTAGAATAATAATATATATAGTTCAGTATTGTAAGATTATGGGGTAGATAGATAGAGATATAGATAGATGAGGTTAGACGGGAGTCGAGATTATAGAGTGTTGTAATATTCACATAAACTATGTAAACTAGTACCGAGTTTCCGTTCCACCTACCACCTCCACGCTACGCATACTACATGGCGACCGTGACTGTTTTGACCGTGACTGTTTCGACCATAGCCAAGTAAACGATGAAGATTCTGCGTGACGAAGTGAAGATTCTGCGTTAAGAAGACTGGGAGGACGAGCTATTTTCGGGGAAAAAATGGAGCAGCGACAAGAATCGGGACGTATCGTCGGCGACATGGATCCTCGGAAGCAGGGTCATGGAGCGAGCCAAGAAGAATATCATCTGCGAGGTGACTTTGCTTAGCTATATTCGTGTCACTGAATTTCGATAAAAAAAAAAATGGGCGGCCAGCAATCGAAGGATAACGTCATCGGGACGGCGCCGCGAACAACAACACCGCGTCGTTGGCTTCGGCGGGGTTGGAGCTATCGGAGGTGCTGCCTCAAGTAACAAGCAGCATGTATCATGGAGGCGATGCGGCGACGGAGCGTCTGGAGCAGGCGATGCCGCGTATGGAGCGTCTGGAGCACGAGATGCCGCGTATGGAGCGTCTGGAGCAGGAGATGCCGAATTTCATTGAGCGTCAGAAGCAGGCGATCCCACATCTCACGGAGGTGAATCTATTTAAATATGTATAAGGTTTTTTTTTTACAATTTATTGGTATTTTGGTTGTTGTTTTGTGTGTTAAATTGTATAGTATGGTGGTATGACTAGTTAGTTTTATAAATCAGCCCATAACTGATGAATTTAAATTCAATTTTCAAACAAGTGGTGTTTATTATGTATAGTATTTAACAGTTCCATGTAAAAGTAGCAGTATTAAATATAATTCTGCACACTCAAGCTATAATCGCAATGCGAATCAGCTAGGTCAGTGTCAGTATTTTTATAGCAAACAGAAATCAAACAATTTCGCAAGGTCAAACGGACAGCCTTCACGTAATGTTAATGTTGTCGAGTCAGCGGCTGCAGAGCGTGACTCAGATAATCAGCGTAACGAGTTAGAATTTTTTCGTGTCTGAAAGAGATTATGTAGATATCTTAACTTACCATATTAGTAATCACGTTGTTATAGGTTGTTTAGATAGGAAATTATCGTTATTGGTTGATACTGGAGCTAATGTGTCGATTATAAAATATAACTGGATTAAGGGGTTAGATTTACGAATAGTGCCGGATAGGTTAAAAATACGAGGAGTATGTGGAAATTTGGAGTCTATGGAGCTATGTCGAGCTAGGATTATGTATGAAAGGTTATAGGTTTTACCACAAGTTTTACGTGTTTAATGGTCTATCTGTCTAATGAGTGATGGTATTTTAGGAGGAGATTTCCTTTTAAAATATAAGTGTAATATTAATTATGAGGAAGGTAATTTAAGTTTGCAGCATAGTACGGGCGATAGATTATTGTTAAAATAAGGTTTAGGAGCATCACGTTCGATAGTTATTCATGACATATTACGTGAGGTAGTAAAATATGTTTTGAAGGATTAATTAGATTGATGGTTGATGTTCTTTTGATTCACAAGAATTGAAGTTAGTAGATAGTTAAATTCTGAGTTATTGAGATTTAGAATGGCAAAGAGAGTCGTGCTATTAGAAACAATTATGCGAAATACGAGGGTTTTTGTTTTTCACATGTAAGGTAATAATAAGTTATGGGTTAAAATCTGATAGAGTAGAAAATCAACATACAGAACGATGTTCTCTTCTGTATGCTAAGTATTACAGAATCCTAGTATCATGGGAAAAGAGTTGAGCAAAACGAGGTAAAATTGATATAATGTGTGTCAAAATATCGTATTAGATATGAACGTACCAAAATACTACTTACTAAAAGTAGGAAATAATGTATACCCAGGAAATTTTATAAGGATATGATATTTTTTTTTAAAGTCTATTTGCAACGGAACAGTTTTTATTAACGAGATGTTGAATTTGGAAAATTTAAGTTTTAGCTTTGAGGAATGAGAAAGGAGTTTGCGTTGGAATATACAGTTTGTAATGCAGTAGGAGATAATTCGATTTGGATGATGGTTTAAGCGTGTTGATTGATTAGGAAAGCAGAAGTAAAAGTAAGTTTTTCGACGAGCAGTTAGTTTGATCACCTAAGTGTTGTTGAAATTCTTATATACTGAAGTTTTTCTAAAATCTTGAGATGTACGGAAATTTGGAAGACGGAATGAATGGGTTAAAAAGAGAAGTTTTCATGGAAATGACGACATACCTTTCATACTGGTCAGCGGTGACTCAAAGGCGCCGTTGAACAGATAGGTATGGTTTAGCGAGGTACACCAGGGTACAAGACATGCAGGGATATCCTTGAGGTCTGAGCATGATTAATCATGACGATCCTTGGACACAGGATGAGTATTAATGGAAGGACGTGTTAAAAGAACTGCCTGAATGAAAGTATAATGTTTGTGCGCGTACGTAATTAATAATATCTTGTATCCTGAACTGTTATTAAATATTTAAAAAGGTTGGCCGACCAATTATGAAAAGTGTTGTGTACCTAGCCAGTAAAGTGATGCCAAAGGCACACTAAACTCTACGATTTGCATAAACCAAGATTCTTTATGACGAAGGCACGCCTAGACGTAGCGTTACGAGACTTGATTGTTTAAGCAAAATTTTGAATAAAGTAGAGTAGTACGAAAAAAATATAAAAATAAATAAATGAGCTCAAGAATCAAATTAAAAAGTATGGACTAATAATCAAACAAGGATACGACGATACTTGCAAGTAAAAGACGACTACGACAAATAAAGAGTAACAAGGATGATAGAGGAAGATAGGTATTTACATAGTACCTAGTAGAATCGAACTCAATTGTGAATTTGTGACAAACTTATAAGATAACTGCCAGATTTTTTTTTTTTTAATAATGTGAATAATTTACGGGATATGTAATTAAAAATTAACAGTACGTTTCTAGGTTAGAATGTTTTTAATTGTAAGGGACTCACTTTCTGCACTACTATACCAATTAAGCTAAGTAGGTACTTATAATAACAAGTTTAATTAAGAGAATTGTTTAATATTGAGTAGAATATCACCAATATTTGTTATCGAATGGTTTCCTGTGTAAATTAAAGGAACTAGATTTTTTATAAATAATATATAGATGTTCTTGCTATATTTGTAATTTTGCTAGTTAGGTTTTGTAATGTGATATTAAGATGTTTATAGGTTTTGTTTAACATGTGAATTAAAGATTATCTAGATCATAAGAAAATAAAATATATTGCGAGGAGTGTTCTTTTCTGGGGAGGCAACCCCCTACCTTTTCAGGGGAGGTGTGATAGGCAAACTGTCTCATCTACACGTAATGTAGATAGATGTTTAAAACAAGATAAAGTGCCTATCTATCCGATAAGGGATTTCCTCTCCTAACACGTAAAGCACGTAGAATAATAATATATATAGTTCAGTATTGTAAGATTATGGGGTAGATAGATAGAGATATAGATAGATGAGGTTAGACGGGAGTCGAGATTATAGAGTGTTGTAATATTCACATAAACTATGTAAACTAGTACCGAGTTTCCGTTCCACCTACCACCTCCACGCTACGCATACTACACCTCATTGTAGAGCATTTGAACTGTAACCTAGCTGCAAATGGCAGTTTGAGTGCAGTTTTGCTGCAATTGGTGTAACTAGGTACATCAAAACTGCAAACCGACTATGCAGTCCGCTTACAGTTGCCGTGCAGTCCTGTCAACCGCACATCGACTGCAAGCTGGCTGCACGATCGTAATGCAGTCGTATAGCAGTTGCAGAAACTGCAATAGAACTGCTCATAATGTGTGCAGTGTTTATGTTCCGCTACGCCAGTTATTTGAATGCACACGTTTTTCAGTAAGAAATTTGACGAAACATTACTGCTGCTTTTTTTGCTTCGTGCCACCACCGACCTGTTATTAATTTTAATAACTGGTATCATCACACACGTGCGTCGACCAGCAGCCTCTAGTCGTATTGTGATCGGCTTACAATATATTTCAAAGCGAGATGTTTCTTATTTGATATTCGACTTAGGTACAGTAAGTCCATAACAAGACGATAACAATAAAAGAACAAGACGATAACAATAAAGCCACGCTCCCGCATAAAAGATCACTCAAAACTGGACTCGAATACATGCACTGGTGCGTGAAGTGGTGTGGCGCGTGCTGTAGGCGCGAAGCGGGCCAGCAGGTCGCTCGGCTGTGCTGCGACCTCTCGCGCGCGTTTGACACAGCCGACCTCAACCTTATCAGTCTTATCACCGACAGAACTTCACATCTACGGTATACGCGGCCCGTCTTATCTTTACTGACGTCTTTTCTGTCGCAACGGTCGCAAGTGGCTGTTGGTGACAGTGGCCGGATTATATCATCCGAAACCACGAATGCGATGGGTGTGCCACAGGGCTCCTGCCGTCGACCTCCATAGTCAGGAGGTGCGAGTTGTGGTTTCGATTGAAAAAAGTATGTTTGTCTCATTCCAGCTCAATGGACCATCAAAACCAACCTGTCTAGTCACCTGTCTAGTCGGTGTAGTACTGCTGACGAACAAACTGTTCTGCAAATGGTCCAAACAACGAAACTTCCAGGCTTCCATATCGATACCGCGCTTACCTGGGACCACCACATCGACGAGCTCTGCTCCAAGCTGAGCCACGCATGTTATGGACTCCTGCGGGCGCTGTGAGTAATGGCGGCCTACACGGTTGGTAAAACAGCGTATAGGATAGCTGTCAAAAACCTCGGTGATATAGTGAGCATAATTTAGTGGTTATGATTTTAAAGAAGGAATTGTGATAATTTCAATAAGAGACTTTAATTGTCGTTTCTTTGTTTACAGGTAAGTTTATATAATTTTAAGTTAAACATTGTTATTATTATTATCGTGTGTTTTAAGAACTAAAATAAAAACACAATTGTTTCAATGACAATTCCAAAAAGATTTATTGACTTATATGTATGTATTAAAATAAATGTGATATCCAATGAATATAGTATCGCAATTAATAATCTTATCTATCTAAATATCATAAACCCTCCATGATGCGTTCAAGAATCGCACATTAAACCACCATAAAAATGTGAAAATAGACTGTATTGTTAAAACAAATTTCTTATCTGTAAAAATGTTTTTTTTTTTTTTTTTTTTTTATCTTTTAATTAAGGAGATTTGATAATTTTTATGAACATGCCAGCTCCAGCAGGCCTAATACACAAAATCATTCATCTAAAAGAAATAGATAAATAAAAACATAAACCGTATAAACTTAAAAATAACATGTACACGAAAACAACTAAATTTGTATACACTATTTAGATAAAAAAAACTGTATACAGATTTTGCCGGTTCCGATAAGGGTTCCGCCAATATTGAATTGAACACTCCTACGTGAATAGAATCACCCCCCAGTCCCGAAGTAATATCTGCCTTTTAGCTCGAGTCCGGACACATTCCATTAAAAAGTGTGTAAATTTTTTATTATTGCTAAATAATAACACCTCTATTCTAATATCAGTCGAGATGACTTTTAGTTGGAAATGAATTGTCAATTTGAAATCTAATTCGACAAATGTCGCACGTAAGTAAGATACCGAATGGTATGAATATGATAGTTGGGGCCGACTCTAGTTTGTCTCTGGATTAAAAAAAAACTATGACAGCTGCCAGAAAACTTAATTGCCACCATTACCGGTTAAAATTTGTTTTGTTGCATAAAATTGATCGATTTGTTGAATTTGAACTATAAAATGAGCGATAGATGATATATGATATTTTTTCTAACATAACAGTCTATTTTTATGGTGGTCATAATGTACGGCTCCTGAATGCATCATGGAGGCTTATGATATGTGGGTAGATAAAGTAGTGTATGTAACTGTACATAATTAGGCATTAAAACACTCGTGTGATATTATTCTGAAACCCACACTCATATTTAATACCCTTCATTATGTACAGTCACATAAACTACTAAAGATAATGTGATAAGTAATTATAAGTTAAAACCTTCTGTTATTTGTAAAATAAGTAGGTACCTATGTTCACAATTGTTGACACCTAAATTGGTGTTTTCATTATTTGATTTTAAATACCTACACTACGATACAATAAAATAATACTTTATTGAACACCAAAAACAGTTAACAAAAACAAGTGGTACATATAATTATAATAACGGTAGGCAACAGGCAGTCTTATCACTAACGAGCGATTTCTATTTTATGTTTGTTCATTGATTATTTTTTTAAAGCGACCGCTCTCTCCATGATGTTGATGGTCAGTGTGAAACCCGCCTAAGTCAACGATCGTTTTTGAACTTGGAAGGTGCTTTAAGTAGAGCTAGCGTCAGGGAAGCGCAGGTCGCAGCCGGCGAGGTTCTCGCGCATCCAACTCTGCGACTGTGCCCTCATCTCCTCGTCGAAGTGGTCGCGCCAGCCGCCTGATTTGCCTGCAATAACCCACAAAATATTGCGTTTTACGTCACCTTAGGCCGTAAGTGGGATTTTGTGGGGAGAAAATCCAACATCCTGGCCAAAGCAAGACGTAAAACTTTAGACAAACCACGGGCGGGAATTCGTAAAGCCCCAGATGGCATATGTCACCTGCGATCTGGGACATTCACGAATTCAGTGCCCTAGGTATGTAATGTACTATTATGAAAGCGCAACAATGAAAACACGATTTTGGATCATTAACTAGGAATCGCTTTGTGTCGGGAATCACTTATGAATTATTATTATGTCAAGGCATGAAGCTGAAGGCTCAAGTCAACGTTTAAAGACATTAAAAAAAGCTAGTCTTAAAACTGAAGGATCACCGGGTCTTTACTTTCAGGGGGTCTATAGAGAGTGAAATTAACCAATGAAGAAGTGCTTGAAAGAGTGGAAGAAAAAAAGGAATTTGCTGAAAATTATAGAGAATAGGAGAGGGAAAATATTAGGCCACCTTATACGATATGATGCTGTTATATATAACATCATAGAAGGAAAGTTTGAGGTGAAGCAAGGAAGAGGAAGACCAAGAATAAGTTACATTAAACAAATTAAAGAGAAGTTAGACCTCATGTCGTATAGGGAAGTCAAGGAAGGAGCTATGGATAGAGTTAGATGGAGAAACTACATACTTTATCAGCTACACCGACAAGACTTTGACTTAAATTTATGATGATGATAAAGAGTGAGCTAACGAAATGAGAGCAATGATTCTATACTATTGATCAAATGTGGCGTAGTGTGTATTTTATTGGGCTTCATCAGGGAATTTATTTTTACCGTAGTCGAATAAAAGTCCAAAATCCATCTTTGGATGTTCAGCTATCCTTTTATCAAAATTCGTTAAAATCCGTCTAGCCATTTGAGTGTGATGAGCTGACAAAGATTATTTTTACCAACAGCTGATGGCGCTGTTAAGATTTTTTCTGATATAATTAACCATCTCCATAGAAAACTTATTTTCGATACAGTTTTAGATCTTTATCTTTAAATATAATAATAGATATTAAAATACATAAGAAACGGGTTTACTTGGGTAATCACTCGAAAACGAAGCCACCGTCGCGACTGATCGTAGCTCCTGACCATAAATCGCGTACCGATTCGAAACATATATACCTATAGTTCTCTCCAGTCCGTTCTACTTAACGCCAGTTCTTTGACTTCTCGATACGACCCGTCGTCTGTCTTTTTCTTGATCTGGTCCAAATAGCTAATCCTCGGCCTGCCTCTTCCTCGCCTTCCTTAAATTTTCCCCTCCATTATCTTTTGTATTAGATCGTCGTGTCGTATCAAATGACCTATCATTTTCCCTCTTCGAGTTTCTATTGTATGAAGTATATGTCTCTTCTCCTTTACCCATTCCAATACTTCCTCATTGATGACTCTTTCTGATTGGTGATTCGAAACATGTCGAACAATATTCGACTTCTACGGCGTGAGTAAATCCGTTCCGTATGTATTTTAATATTATGTCTGAGACTCACGGCAGTTTTCAGTATAATAGATGTCCTTATACTCGTATATACCTTTTCTGATGAAAGCTTCGGCATTAGGATTGCCAATCTGAAGAATCCATGACATATTGACAGACTCATTGTTCCTGAAGTTCTTGATATCCAGGTGGTCACACAGCTTGTCAACTTGTTCATTCGTTATATTTTTGCCCAAGAAACTTCCTATGCGTTTAACAGAGGAGGCTAAATCCTGAAAAGAGTACCAAGATATTACTCTTAAATTGAGACAGCTGATAAAAGAAAAGAAAACCTTGTTCCAATTAAAAAAAACATGATTATAGTTGAATGGATGTAACTTACATCATGTAAGAGATTGCGAGAGAAGATGTAAAGAATCTTAAGCCGTGTACGGACGAACGAAACGAAAAGGATCTTGTTCGAAATCTCGAACAACGTTTGTACTAAAATCTTTTGCCCTAACACCTTTGTCCTGTGACAAGGGCCAAAACCGAGATTTTTTATCGCGTGCGTTATAATTCAGTCCTCTGTCCATCTTAGGCGTACCTACTTTGCGACGGTCGAATTTTCGTAATTTTTATGTTTTTCTCCGATCGTCGTGCCCGGCTTAAAAACATTAATTAATGTTCTCCAGATAACTATAAAGTAAATCACCAGTATCATGTCTTCATAGAAGATAAACAGCATGTTTTTATGGTGACGGAGCGCCCAAGCTTCTTTCAGGTGCGGAAAGAATGGAGCGTACATAACTGAAAAAAATAACAAGTGTTCAGTTTTTTTAAAGCGTGCTGTTTGTATTTAGTGAACAAGGACTAATCATTTTGTCATAAAGAAGCTCTAACTTGAGACATTTGGTTTAAGAATATTGCTTTAGGATCATTTCTAAATTCAGATTAATTTGCGAAAGATTTAAAGTTGCATGTTTTTCAAAATACCATGTTGTTGTTTTGCCAATATTTAATCAATTATATCAAGCGGAGCCCATAATGTCTTTTTTTGAAGTGAAAACTTCTTTAGCGGCGCTTGGCACTTTTTAGATGGGTAAAAAATGTTAAACTCGCGACAGACAAAGGTCAATCGTCAGATCCGGGCTAGTACAACATGACGCGACTTTGCTTGTCGCGTGACTTAGCGTCGCCTGTCTTTTTTACACAGTATTGACAGGAAAGTGACAGGTATAGTATATGTCGCGCGAAAAAGAGTCGCGTGTCAAAGTTGTGCTAGACGTGCTGATTGAAAAGCTTAGCTCGTATGACGGATGGAGGGGGGGTATAAACTTATCTTAATATACTTAGCGCCTGCGCGTGTGTGTTGACTGCTCATGTGTCAATCATTTGTATTTGTATACTTGAGAAATTCGTGTATATAAAGTGCTTAAAAGATGAAAATGGAAGAACGTGTATTTATTAACGAAAAAAGGGACGAAGAATTCAAAGATGGAAATGGATAAAGTGCATTTATTAACGAAAAAAAGGACGAAGAAATAGCGGAAGAAAATAAGTGAGTAATTTATAAAAATATACATATGTACCTACACATAATAGATGTAATCCTATATATATTACAAAAGGTGAATGTTTGTATGTAGTCGCTACATTTTACATTGTTTGCAATTTTAATTGGCGGTGACTAGCTACGTTCCACTATTGCGCAAAAACTACACAAAAGATTTGCGTAAAATTCTGCAGTAATGTAGCTTAGATATCAGAATAGGACATACGTAGGCTACAAATTTTGAGGGCATTCATTCATAAAAGGGTTTATTTTTAAGAATAAATGGAAAACCATACAAAACGCCACTTTTTATTCATTGTGACATTTTAATTTCTAAATAATGTATAAACAATTGGTAACCTAGCAACCGTGTCTGTTTCAAAGAAAGGGGGCCTTCGAACAACAAAATGTTGTAAGTGACAGATGGTGAAGCGTAATCATAAACTTACATTAGTAAGAAATACAGATTAAAATACAAATCAAGTGTCAGTGAGATAGAATAAAATCGGATAGTTCAAACGCACACAAGGCGGACTTAATGCCATTGGGCATCAATACCAGTCAACCTTTGAGCAAAGCAGATAAGTTGTAGGCGATGAAAAAACAGGTTCTAATTATCTCACTAATATTATAAAGATGAAAGTTTGTGAGTGTGTGTGGGTGTGTGTGAGTGTATGTTTGTTACTTCTTCACTCTCAAACGGCTAGACCAATTTTCATGAAATTCGGTATGGAGGTAGCTGACACCCTGGACACATAGGCTAGGTACTTTTTAACAGCGGGTAACACCGCGGGGCACAGCTAGTATTTGTAATATGTTCATACTTTATAGCGTTAACCTAAATATACGCGCGACAAATTTTAGCGACATACAATACAATACAACAATACTTTATTGCACACCAATAAAAGTTTACAAAAGGAAACAAGACAAATACAATTTATAAATAACGGTAGACAACAGGCGGTCTTATCGCTAAAAAGCGATCTCTTCCAGACAACCTTTGGGTAGTGAAATTGATGAAAATTTTAACATAATACAGAGTAGGTGCAGCAGAAGAGCGACATATTCGAGGGAAATCGTTTATTTTTCGGTATCAGCTTTATTCGTCCCATTCGCTTTTCGTTCAATTCTTATTTCGTCTCATTCCGCATTCGTCACTCATTCTTTTTTCGTCGTATTCGCTATCTGTCCCTATCTTTCTAAGTCCAAATCAGTAACTTGTCTCATTCTTATTAAGTCTTATTCGTTGTTCGTCACCGTCTTCCTTGGACTCATTCTTCATTCTTCCTTTTAGATTTTCGTCTCATTCACTTATTTGCCTATGCTGGTCACATTCGTTATTAGTCTCTTTCGTTTTTAGTCCAATTTTATCTTTTCACGTCAATCTTAAATTATCAATATCTGCGCGACCGATATTTGTGCTTCGAATGATATACTATGGGCTACACAAATGCATGGCCCATTTATAAATTAAGTCATTGATAAATGGGCCATGCAATTTTGCAGCTTACTGTACAATGACGATTAGTACGATACGAAAATTATAACTGCAAGCATAATGGAAAAACAGTCAAAATTTACATATAAAATGTTTGTTTTGAGTACGATTTGAATTAGTTATCTCCCAAACTACCTTAACTTTATCCACCACTAGGAAACGTCGCTTCATAAATAGGCAAGTCAAAAGTAAGTAATCAAAAGCTGTAAAATCCAATAAATATGAATAGCAAATAAAACGTGTATCTAACGAGACGAGTAGCGAACGTACCCAAAGAAGAACGAGACGATTCGCCAGTAACGCCAAAATAAATGAGAGACGAATAACGAATGTAACTAAAGATAAAGTGTGAAGGATACTAAAAACGTAAGGGACATACAAAAAGATAGTCCTAGGAAGATCGTGACGAAAAACGAATAAGACTTAATAAGAATGAGACAAGTTATAGAATTGGATTTAGGAAGATAGAAACAGATGGCGAACACGACGAATAAAGTATGAGTGACGAATGCAGAATGAGACAAAATAAGAGTTGAACGAAAAGCGAATGGGACGAATAAAGCTGATACCTATTTTTCAATAATACATCAAAGCAATGCGCGCGTGACTCATTGGTTCTTGATATTAGGAGTATCAATTGTGATACATCAACATTACATTATATTACGCATAAAATCATAAAAATACGATACCAAACAAATAATTTCAACTGAAAATAAAGTAATAATAAATAATCTTTGTTTTTCAGAAAAAAAAGGAATAGAAAACGGGAATATCAATGTGAATGGCGTCATAGTAGAAAAAAAATAAAAAAAAAAATATTCGAAGGAAGAAAAAGAAGAAGAAAAAAGAAAAAGATCGTGAAAATCAAAATTAAACAGAAAATAGTAGGTGGTGAGAGTTTGTACTATGTTATTTGTAATAGATGTATTTTTTAACTGTTTTTGTGTACAATAAAGTGTTTACTTACTTACTTACAATTTGTGCGAAATTATTCCCTAAACATTCCAAAATATAGAAAAATGCACGACGTTGATGTTTAGGTTTTCACTTCTTTTTTTTATCACGCGATAAATAAGTGACAAAGCATCCCTAAATTTTTGACATAATGCTAGTGTAGGGTTGTTAGGTGGTAGAAGTAATGTAAACAACCACTCTCCACTCCGTATATTGTCTTACTAAATAGCACAACACAGAAGGTATATCTAAATTTCGAAGATAGGCACACAGAAGAAATAGCACGGAAGGAAGAAACAATATAAATATACAGCATACGGTAATAAATGAAAGCGAAAGCGATGGAAATCGTAAAGCAATATCGGTCGAGAGCGGCATGCGCTTCGCGTCAGATAGGTGCATCTACTGGCGGTGCGGGGCGGTCGCCGGTCGGCTGCCGTAAGTACTAGTCGCACGTCACAAACCTTATCTAAGCAAACCGGGCTCCGCGAACAAAGAAACTTGCAGCGCGGGCGCGGCTCCAATGAACTCGACCAGACGGCACGTCAATATTGTATTGACGGACGAAATGTGAACATTGTGTGTATCTTTTTGTTTGTGTGTAAATATATATTATATGGAATGTATGTGTTAGTTAATGTTATAAATATATGTTAATAAATATTATAATAATTGTAAACCTTTTGTATTAAATAGATATAAACGTAACTAGTTTAAATATGTTAAAATATAATATTAAACGTGATTTGTGGGAGAGTATCCCACATCACTCCCCTCCATAGACCTGGTTAGGGGCGATAATAGTCCGGGAAACGTACTTGTCTTCCTGAACGGGTAGTTCTAGGTACGTTTGAGGGAACCGAGTTAGGATTAGGATTCAGACTCACCTTTTTATTTAGTGCTTGGCGAGCTATGTCTGGTGGTTTGACAGGCTCTACGGTATCCTGATCCTTGGCTGAATCAAGGCCGTCCGACAGGTAATATGCCGGTTTTAGGCGGTCTATTGTGACGGAAACCGGTTTTCCTTTTATGAGAAGTTTGAAAACCTTATCGGTTCTGTCTAGCACTTTGTGTGGGCCTGAGTATGAGGGTGTCAGAGGAGGACGTGAAGCGTCTTCACGCAGGAAGATGTGTCCTGCCGTCGCTAATTCCTTGAACACAAAGATCTTGTCCTTAATATGGCGAGAAGCTGGACTCGGTTGCAGCTTGAAGGCAAATGAGCGTAACCTGGCAGTGAAGTCGGTAATATCCGTGGTACCGGGCAAGCTTGGGTCAAAAAATTCGCCTGGAAGGCGCAAAAGCTCACCGTATAATAATTCGGCAGAGGAAGCTTGCAAATCTTCCTTGAAGGCGCTTCGTATGCCGAGAAGGACTTGGGGCAATATCTCGGACCAATTGCTGTCGGCGTGGCATGTAATGGCGGCTTTGAGCTGTCTGTGGAAGCGCTCCACAATTCCATTACATGCAGGGTGATACGCCGTTGTCCGCTTGTGTTTGAAGCCGATGACTTTGGCGAGGTATCGGAACAGTGTGGACTCAAATTATCGACCACGATCTGTCACAATATCTGTAGGACAACTGAATCTGGGTATCCAGCCAGCAAGTAGGGCTTTTGCCACTGTCTCCGCTGTAATATCCGCTATTGGCATGACCTCCGGCCATCGTGTGAAGCGATCAATGGCGGTCAAACAATAGCGGTAACCTTGAGACATAGGCAAGGGGTCAATAAGGTCAATATGTACCTGCTGGAAGCGAGCACGAGGTAGTTCGTAGGTACCTAAAGGTGCAGATACATGTCGGCTTACCTTTGCTTGTTGGCACGGTACACAAGCTCGTGCCCAGTCTCAGCAGTCCTTCTTTACGCTGGGCCATACAAAACGCTGCGCTACTATCTTAGCAGTCGCGTTGGCTCCAGGGTGACTTAGGGAATGGAGACTGTTGAAGCTGGTTTTGCAATACGGCTTAGTAACAAATAGTCGGGGAGTCGGCGTACTGACGTCGCAGTGCAGAGGTTCCGGACTTCCCGGGTATGTCATCCTTACCAAACGTAGTGAAGACGAGGTCAAGTACTCGGCGAGTTCAGGGTCAGACGTCTGAGATTTAGCTAGGTCAGCGAGATCGAGAGGCATTTCCAGTTCCTCAATCCGAGATAAGGTATCGGCCACAACATTATCTTTACCAGATATGTGCCTGATATCGGTTGTGAACTGGGAAATGTAATCTAAGTGCCTATACTGCCTAGGCGAACAGTTATGTTTCCTTTCTTGGAAAGCAAAACTGATTTTTCTTATGGTCAGTATAGGCAATGAAGTGTCTCGCCTCTAGCATATGCCGGAAATATTTAATTGCCTCGTAGATCGTGAGTAATTCACGATCGTACGGGGAATATTTAGTCTGGGACGGGCTCAGCTTCCGGGAAAAGAAGGCTAACGGCTGCCATACCTTGTCTAATAGCTGCTGCTGCCATACTGCGCCCAAAGATACGTCAGATGCGCCTGTGACCAATGCCAGCTTTGCTTGCGAGTCTGGATGAGCTAGTAAGGCGGCATTGGATAGGCTTTCCTTGGTATCTTGGAAAGGTTTGAGAGCATCACTGGTGAGGTTAATGGGCGTAGAACCTTTGACCGCTCCGCCTAGGAGTGAATTAAGAGGTGCTTAAATTTGGGCGGCACGAGGCAGGAATCGCCTGTAAAAATTTGCCATACCTAAAAATCTCCTCAGCTGCCTTACATCCTTAGGAGGCGGAAAGTCACGTATGGCTTCGACTTTAGTGTCTAGGGGCTTGGTACCGCTCTCCGAGATCAAGTAACCTAAGAAAGTTACCTGGGGAACGCCGAAGACGCACTTAGACACATTTATCACCATACCGTAGTCCCGAAGTCTCGTAAATATTTCGCGCAGGTGTTGTTTGTGCTGTTGCTCGTCTGTGGAAAAGATTAAAAATTCGTCGAGGTAACAATAGACGAAGTCTAGACCCCGTGTTACTTCGTCAACAAACCTTTGAAATGATTGACCCGCGTTCCGAAGTCCGAAATTCATGAAGGGGAATTCGAACATTCCGAACGGGGTCGTTATGGCCGTCTTTGGGATGTCTTCTGGACATACAGGTATCTGGTTGTAAGCCTTTACAAGATCAATTGTGCTCCGAAGCTCTTACAACCAGATATGCTATGGGAAAAATCATGCAAATGACGAATTGGGTATTTGTCGGGTATGGTACGAGCTTTGAGCTGACGGTAGTCGCCACACGGATGCCAGCCGTTATCTTTTTCGGCGCCAAGTGCAGCGGTGAATACCAGGGGCTCTCGGAGGGTCGGGCCGTACCGTTAGCCAACATACCTTCAAATTCTTGCCTAGCTACCTTCAGCTTGTCTGGAGCAAGTCGTCTCGGGGCGCAGGATACTGGGGGACCTGGAGTGGTGCGAATGTGGTGTTGTGTGTTGTGAGGTATTGTGCGTTGCGTGGCAGCTGGTCGCATGATTTCAGGAAATTCCTGTGATAATAAGCGATGAAAGCAAGACACGCCAGTCAAGACCTTTACAGAAAATATATCGTCGCAAGAAGCATTACTAGCAGATGAAGCTAAGCTAGTGGTGTTATCAACTAGTTTCTGGTTTCTACAGTCTACTATTAAATTATAAAACGATAAAAAATCAACACCTGTAATAGGTTTTGTAACATTAGCTACAACAAAACGCCATGGATATTCGCGTCGAAGTCCGAGGTCTAGGTTAAGATGCGCATAACCGAAGGTGTCGATGGTCGTCCCGTTGGTGGCTGTGAGCTTGTAGTCCGTCGGTGCTCGACGCTCGCGCAGAAATGACTTGGGGAAGACACAGAGGTCGCTGCCGGTGTCGACCAAAAACTGCGCCTTCGACCTTCTGTCGGTGACAAAAAGGCGACCAGAAGAAGCAGGGCTATCAGCTGTCACCATTACCGACTGCCCGCGGTGTTTCCCGACTTCCCGTAGTCACGTGGCTGCACGCAGCCTATTTGCGTTCGCGCCATGCTTAGAATGGTACCAGCAAGTCGGGTACTTCCGGTAACTAGACTGGGATCTAGTGTTAGATCTGGTCTGCTTGCCGGAGCGGCCGCAATTCCGTGATCGTGATCTGCCTCTGCGATTGTCCTGGGTCCTCAAGGCCTTCACCTGCTTCCTGAGCTCGGCGATTTCCTGCGCCAAGGCGTCGTTGCTGTTGTAGCTCGCAGAAGCGACGTGTGATGAGCATGCGCAACGTGGGCCAATGTCGTGGACCCTATCCGCGAGGTCTGCGAGGATGTCCAGCGATGAAATGAAATGAAATGAAATGAAATAATTTATTCAGTAAGTAGGCCACAGGGGCACTTTTACAAGTCAGATTGTGAATCTACCGGCATTTCGCAAGAGGAGACCACTGTTGAGAAGAAAGCCGAAAGAAACTCAACAGTAAGTCATTTTTTCGTAAATAATACTTAAAACAATTACACTGATTACATTTGTGTTATAACTAATTACACTGGTACACGTAAAGGAGATGTATAGATACTCCAAATCAATGTTAAGTAGGAATATTCAAATAAAATTTTTACGATAAATTCATAATAGCAAATATACCTAGAGATGTATAAAGTCTCTGGGTGTCACAACATGCAATAAAATATAATTACTTAATTAATTTAATTCCACAAATTTAATGTATAATAAGGTCTCTAGGTGTCAACGTGAATAATTTACAATAGAAAATAATTATTAAACCAAAATTTCTTAGAGATGTATATGGTCTCTAGGCGTCATAACATGCAATAAAATATTTTAAAATTATTAAATTTCCTCACATGTATAAAGTCTCTGAGTGTCATACCACACTAAGCTGTTTCTTAGAGATGTATAGTCTCTAAGAGTTCAAAAGGTAAAAATCAGCATAGAATAACTTCAATCGAGTACAGGATGAAGTTTCTCACGTTTACTTAATTTAACACTAGTATGCGGTTGCTACATATTTAATTTGGCCTTTGCTAGCATAAATAGACCGGACCCCACAAACGGCACCCGTTCACGAGTATGACGCATATCTCAGCCATCGCTTCCCTCAACCATATTACAGGGAAGGCTGCGACCCGATCAACGAGGCCACCGTAAGCAAAGACCTTTAGGCGAGCATGACATGCTCAAGCTGCCGGGCATACTTGACTAATACTATTTGCCCGGTGAGAAACAACAAATTGTGCTCTCATGTTACATTAAAAATTACCCACCAAAATAATGCTTATTTAAATTTTTTCTATCGCCACACAACACAAAACTACTGGCTTAAAGGCATCACTGTCGTTTAGAAAGTCATTAACTGTATAATAGGCTTTATTCAATAAGTGACGTTTTATTTGTGCTTTTGAATTTGCTACAGGGCAATTTTACTACATCAATACTCAATAGGTATTTTATTGTAGAAGCGTACACAGTTCCCCACGAACGACGAGCTAACCTTACGGAGACGGTGGGCAGGTATTGCGAGCTTGTCCTTACTTCTCGTATTGTAGTGGTAAATGTCACTGTTGAGCTTGAATTCATGGAGATTTTTCCGCACATACATGATATTCTCAAGAATGTATTGAGATGCTACAGTGAGAATGTTTGTTTCCTTGAATTTCTCTCTTAGTGACGTACGACCACCTAATGCGTAAATTGCGCGTACAGCTCGTTTTTGTAGCACAAAGATGGTTTGGATGTCCGCCGCTCTTCCCCATAATAAAATTCCATACGACATAACACTATGGAAATAACTGAAATATACAATCTTTGCCGTCTCGACGTTTGTCAGCTGCCTGATTCGCCTAACTGCATAGGCAGCGGAGCTAAGCTTACCTGCAAGAGTGGCTATATGCGTACTCCATTGCAGTTTAGAGTCTAAAGTAACACCCAGGAATACTGTTTTTTCTTCAAATTCCAGTACTTCGCCTTTCAGTTTTACCTTGGCACAATTTACTTGTTTCACATTTGGTAATGTAAATTTAATGCACTTAGTTTTCTTGGCATTTAAAAGTAAATTATTTGCAGTAAACCAATCCACAATAGAGGACAGTGCATCATTAATGACATCGAAGTTGTTTTCTTGCCTTTTTACTTTAAAAAGAAGAGATGTGTCATCTGGAAATAGTACTATATCATGTTTATCTCGCACAAGGTTTCGTAAATCGTTAATATACACTAGAAAAAGAAAGGGACCTAGAATTGAACCCTGAGGTACCCCCATAGCAACAGCTGACCCAGTCGATTGAGTCCCATTGATATCTACCCGTTGCGTTCTGCCTGAAAGATATGACGAGACAAGGTCAAGGGCATTGTTTTTGACTCCGTAGTGTTCTAAATTACGTATTAAATTCTCATGATCAACGCAATCAAATGGATACTGGATAGATCACAAAAAACTCCAATAGCATCTTGAGCTCTCTCCCAGGCATCAAAGATATGTTTAACTAGTACCACGCCAGCGTCAGTGGTAGATTGACCTTTGGTGAACTCGAATTGATTGCTGTGGAGTAGGTTATTCCGATTGAAATGTACCTTTGGGTATGCTGATGACAGCACAGTTGTTGACAGATACACATCCAGCGCAAATTCCAAGGCGATGGTGGATCGATTGAACCAAACTCTCGTGGCAGTGTCCGAGTGGGGAGATGCCAATTTAGTTGGATTCAATGCCACCAAGACTCAGGCGTTTCTGTTTTCCGCTAAACGGAGTCCCTTTGACCTGAATCCCACTTTCCAAGGTGTATCCGTTCCGATTTCAGACCACCTAGAGCTTCTTGGGATGACCTTATCATCCAACCTGAACTTCGGCCAATACATTGAATCCTTGGCTACAACTGCAGCAAAAAAACTTGGGATCCTATCTAAGGTGAGGCGGTACTTCACGCCGAGACAGCTGCTTCAATTATATCAGGCGCAAGTCCGATCATGCATGGAGTACTGCTGCCATCTTTGGGATGGGTCCGCCAAATACCAACTAGCCGCCTTGGATTCAATTGACAAACGTGCGAAGAAGCTCATTGGCGACCCTGCCTTAGTTCTGGAAAAGCTTCAAAACCTCGAACACCGTAGGAAAGTCGCTTGTTTATCGGTTTTCTACCGGATACACTTTGGTGAGTGTGCACTAGGACTGCATGAATTAATTCCACCGTCTCCGTTCAGACAATACAGTACTCGGCGCGGACTTGGATTCCACCCTTATGTTGTCGATATACCACTGATTCGTACGAAACGCTTTGCGTCTACTTTCCTTATGAGGACGGCTAAGGAATGGAACTCTCTTCCTGCGTACCTGTTTCCTGAAAAATATAACTTGGATCTCTTCAAGTCGAGAGTGAATAGGCATCTTCTAGCCAAGCATGCTCCATCTTAGGCCTTATTGTCACTTAACATCAGGTGCAATCGAGGTTAAATGCATGGCTATTTTGAATAAAAAAAAAGAGATATAAGTTGATTTACAATAATCTTATCAAAATTTTGTACCTGATTTGAATAAGGGAATAATTTTGCTATGCTTCATCAAATCAGGAAATACTCCAGTATCAATAAATACATTTATTAAAGATATCAGCTAAATATAGTGCAATAGATTCAACAATTGAATGTAACACTTTGACAGATAGGCCCCACAGATCCTCAGTCTTCTTTAAATTTAGCGATTTAAACGCTTTAATAATAGTGGTATGGGTTACATAAATGAATTTAAAGATAGTTGTACATTCTGTTACATTCTTTTTCAATAGTAATTCAGCGACATCGGGCGATGAATTTAAAGACTTTGTTGTCTCTACAGGTATATCGCAGAAGAATTGCTCAAAGTGATAGGCAATTTCAACATCGGAACTTATTATAGTATCGTCGATGCGAAGACTGTAATGGCGATCTTTTGGTTTCGTTTTCCCGGTTTCATCATAGATTACCTTCCAAATAATCCAAATAGTTTTCACCTTATCACAGGAATTTGTGATCTTTTTAGACAAGTAATCACTTAATCAGCTTTAGCGGCGGCACACATTTGCTTAAAAGATTTGGAAAACATTTTCACGTACTCTAGGAACTCCGGTTTCTTATCGATTGTCCTTTGTTCATAAAGATCGTAGAGACTACGTCTTTTTTCATGAATATCAGGTGTAGCCCAGTCGCTGAATTTAGTTTTAACCCTGTCTTGTACTTTCTTTAAATTGAAACAGGCTTCAAATTCTTTTTTGATGCAATTAAACAAGGCCGAACACATAGGTACAGTTAGCATCCTCTTGAGTAAATTTAAGATAACATAGTCTCCTCTGAATGTTAGGGTTAAACAAATCTAAGCGATTTTCAGAGACTTTCAGGTCTGCACATGGCGTCTTGTGGATCAGTCTCAATATTTTCACTGAAGTTGAAGGAGACATATTGTCCGCAATGGTCAGAGCTTAGTTTGTTTATGATAGATTTATCAATCGCATCAACACTACTAAATATGTTATCAATACACGTTGAACTGGTAGCTGTGATTCTGGTAGAATCAGAAAACAAATTCACTAGGCCAAAAGAATTAAAAGTGTTCAATAAACTCACACTCATAGATGATTCTTCACACAAATTAACATTAAAATCACCACACACAATAATACACTTATTACTTGAGAATACACTATTGAGCACTTTATCCATAGTTGACTCAAATAAACTATAGTCCGCTGATGGGGGTCTGTATCTGTATACGCATATAATTATAAATTGTTCCAATTCAATACACGACAGTTCAATCTGACGCTCAATGGACATGTTAACAATATCTTTGCGTTCTTTATGCTTTAAATCATGTTTTACCATAATCAAAGATCCGCCGCGGATGTGAACTTCTCTATAGAAAGAAATTACTATACTATGATTGTTAAAATTGAGCATAAATTCATGACCTTTAAGCCAGTGTTTAGTTATGAAGAAGATATATACAAGACTAGCTTTTGCCCGCGACTACGTCCGCGTGGAATTTGGAAGTATGGAAGCAAACTCGTACAACACGATAGGTATCCACCTAATCACCTTAATTAATACAAAGGGATTATTTAAAGCGCCTAAGCAAATGTAAGGGCAATTGTGCTTTTGGTCTAATCATTACATTTCCGACAGGGTCATCAATGTCATCATGAATTACTTACTCACTTTTCAATCTTTTTAGGGATAATTTCCAGGATGAAAACTATCCTATGTCCTTCCTCGGATCTTAAACTATATCCATGCCAAATTTCATCAAAATCGATTCAGCGGTTTAAGCGTGAAGAGGTAACAGACAGACAGACAGACAGACAGACACACTTTCGCATTTATAATATTAGTATGGATATGAATATTATGATTATCTATAAATAAACCAATTTCAAGTTCTTTACTAGTAAAACCTTGTATATTTTGATGAACTATATTAATCGCATTATTATCGAAATTACTACTAGTGTTAAAATCGTCGGGGGGCGCAGAGCCGGCGGGGACACACGTTGTCGAAGAAATCAGTTTAAATCACCCGAAGACTCCGTCCCGGGAGATCCCACGTCGCTACAACGTAACGCAAGATTCACTCTAGCACTACCATCACAAGTCATGCTAGTCATGAGTTCATGACGGCGTCTATAATAGTATATGCTAACAGATTAGCACAATCACGTAAGCATCTTTTCGAAAGATACATACGATTGCGAGTCAGGACAAAGTTTTTAATAAATTTATTCGTATCAAAATACGAAATCGTGGAGGTATACAGACTAAGTCTATAGAATAGGGAATTGAAATATTCTATCTTATTAAACATTTTTTCAGACGTTTTGTCCGGAAACGGTAACGCACACACAATGATTTTACCCACACCTCGGTCGACAACACCGGCGAGAGTCTCGCAGAACTCGACCACGTCACGCTTGGTATAACCCAAACTGTCTCCCAGCATGATCGCGACGGTGGTGTGTGGGTCGAACGCGTCGGCAGACATAGACGAGGCGACGCGGCCGAGAGGAGCGCCCGGCAGACAGTTGTTGGTGACCGGCTGCTCCAGGCGGCCGGCCAGCAGCGCGCCGAGCCCGACACCCACCCGGTCCGTGTACAGCACCGTGCGGGGCACGCAGCACGCGGCGCTCGGGGTGTGGGGCGCCTGCGCGGCACTCGCGGGCCGCGGCGTCGGCACGTCGGGCGCGTGCGGCGGGTGCGGGGCGTGGGCGGCGCGAACAAGACGCGGCGCGGCGCCGGCACTGGGAGTGCGCGGCGCAGGCCCCGGGCCGGCTCGGCACCGGGCGCGCGGCCGGCGCGGCACGAGCGGGGTGCGGCGCGTGGGGGACGCGCAGGCGTCGCAGCGCGGCGAAGCCGCCACCAGAGAATCGAGTCGTTCCGCGTTGCTGTTCCCTATATATATCTGTACGGTCTGTACAAAGGTGCATTCTGCCCGTCAGCATTTTACGTCACGTAGCATTTATTCCCTTACTTTAAGTTAGTGCATATCCGGCAACGGCGGAGTGCATTCATTTGTATCATTTTATTACTTTATCAATAAATCATTATTTCGGTGGAAAACTGAAGTGTTATCATTATCAACTATCAACTCAAGTGTGTGCGAGACTGTCCCGTAAATCTTTATGGTCCTTCGAACCGGATTTGAAATATCAGAACTATCGTCCTTCAAACAACTTTGTATCAGTGCACAGTGAAATTCAGGCCACGTGACGTGACGACGCAACGTGACTTCAATCACGACTTGTGACATTACTTAATATCATCATTCTCATCAGTGAATATCAATATCAAGTGTTATATCAATTATATTAAGACCAAAAGCTATATCAAGATTACCATTATTATCAAGAAAAAAAAAATATATCACGGTCATCAGGACTTCGTGTTATAGTGATCCCACGTGAGTAGCGAATCGGTTATGACGGCCTCCCACAAGCGGGTCTCACCGTCTGATTGAGAGGCGCGCATACTTACGAAGGACTCTTAAGCACGGAACTGCGACCATCTTCTAGATAAAACTATACGTGAAGCCATCATCTTATAAATACATACCATATCAGAATAGAAATTGGAGATATATCAATCATGGAGGATTTACTGAGAACTCAAGGTCAACTTGCAGATGCTATCAGCAAACTTTTGGTCAATTTCAAGAAGGATGGAGCAGAACGTAAGACTCCTCAAAATATCAAAAGGCGATTAGACACTCTCGAACAATATTGGAAAGATTTCCAAAATAATCATATCAGGCTTTGTGAATTTGAAAATCAAGACTACGTCTATTTTGCCGAAAATCACTACGATCAAATATCAAGCATTTACAACGAAGCCCGAAAAACTATACGCCAATGTGTATCACAATATCAAGAAGAAAAACCCATTATCAAGCCTGCTTCCTCACAGTTCAACTTGAACATTGACTGGGACCAACCATCGGCGCCCGCAGGAGCCGGTCCTGCACCTCCTGGCCGAATGGACATATCAGCTACCGAGAAACCGGCACCTAAATCTAACTTTCAAACTACTGATCGTGGCAATCAAAGCAAATTGGAAGAAATGTTCCGAAAACAACAAAGTAATTTTAAAGCGTTTCAACGCACTATCAACAATATCAAGTTAGAACTTCGTACCGAGAGGTGGGAATTCGAAGATGCTTTACGAACCATACAAGCTCGGTGGGCAACGATCGACTCTTTACATTGGGAGATCGACAGTGAACAAATAAGTGAGAAACCAGAATATGAAGAAACGTACAACTTATGCTAACAGAAGTACGAGGAAGTCAAAAAACTTATCAACACCAAAATGTGGGCTTTTTCACATCAAGAAAGATCGATACCTAAGATTGAAATACCTACCTTTTACGGAAATTATCATATGTGGACATCATTTAAGGATTTGTTCACTGAAACTATACATAAAAACAATTCCATATCAAATGCGCAGAAAATGCAATTCTTAAAAAGCAAGGTCAAAGGCGAAGCTGAGAAGCTTATTCAACATTTAAATATCAGCACTGAAAATTATCAAGTATGTTGGGAAATCTTAAATCACCGCTACAACAACACCAAGCTAATATTCAGTTCCCATATCAATATTCTTCTGGGACTACCAACCATGCCACAGCAATCCGCTGTATCAATAAAAAGGCTACATGATACTACTAAGGAGACCCTTCACGCCATACAAAACTTGGGCGTCGATACCTCCACTTGGGACCCGTTAGTCGTACATCTATTGGCGCAAAAATTGGACACGGAGTCTCATAATGACTACGTTGAGCATTTATCAAATCCAAGGGAGCTGTCTACCCTTGCGGAATTTTTGAGCTTTTTAGAGAATAAATTCACAGCTCTAGAATCATCTCGTCAAAAATACGAGTTAGTTAAATCATCCAACTACGAAAAAAGGTCTGGCCCTATGAAGACGTCGGCATACCCAAACCCTCGCTTCGAAAATCATATCAAGGAAAACCGATTTTATCAACCAATGCCCAACAAAAATAGTCACGGAACCCCAACGAAAAATTATCAAGCAATTGCAACTAATACAGTGTTGTGTTCATATTGCAATTATAATCATGAATTGTTTCGATGCCAGAAGTTTCTAGGTATGACACCTGAAACGAAGCTTGACATAATATCCACGCGGGAAATATGTCCGAACTGCTTATACAAACATCACGGAAAGTCATGTTTATCAGAAAAACGTTGCAAGCAATGTAGCGGCTAACATAATACGATACTTCATGAAGCCTTTGTCGGCAACAAGACACAAGCCGCCATCGAACCGACTTCATCGAAAAATACAGGACACGTGTCTCAAGATGACGACCCTGAAACATTATTATCAATCGCCCAAATCAAGGTGCAATCAGCAGATGGATCCCATATCAAATTACGGGCATTAATAGATCAAGGATCACAAATATCAATTATCACCGAAAATGCTGCCCAGCGACTAGGCCTTCCACGTCATAAATATCATGGATCAGTTTTTGGAATCGGGAGCAAAGAAAACAATTGCAAAGGATTTATCAATATCAAGGCCACTTCATTACACTCGGATTACACTTTTAACACGAAAGTGTTTATCATGAATCGTCTTATCAATAATTTGCCTTCTCGGTCATTTATCAAGCCATCGTGGTCTCATCTAGAAGGTCTCCAGCTCGCAGATCCCGAATTTAATATCAGCCAACCCATTGACATTTTACTTGGCGCGGACATCTACTCAAATATCATTTTAAATACAATTATCAGAAAAGACGAAATTACTCCCATTGCGCAGGAATCCCGTCTTGGATTTATTTTATGTGGAACTATGAAATCTTATCATTGCAACGTCGTTGTAAACAACATTGAAGATATCAGTCGATTTTGGACAATTGAAGATATTGCTGACACCTCAGACGACTTATCATCAGAAGATCAATACTGTATAAATCAATTCAAGGCCGAAACTAGCCGCCAAAATGATGGGCGCTATGTAGTACGGTTACCATTAAAACCCGATATACATGAGAAACTGGGTGAATCAAGACAGAAGGCAGTTGCTCAATTCTATCAGCTAGAGAAGAAATTTATAAAAAACCAAAAATTTGCAGAGGATTACAAATCATTTATCAACGAATATCATGAACTGGGACATATGCGCGAGTGTGAAAGAGACACAACACCTAGTAACTTCCTACCGCACCACGCGGTACAGCGTGCTGAATCGTCAACTTCGGCTTTACGCGTTGTTTACAATGCGAGCGCACCTACGGTATCAGGCTACAGTTTGAATGATCTAATGTACAGTGGGCCAAATTTACAAGCCGATTTATTTACATTGATTTTGAGATGGAGACAATATAAAATAGCGTACACTGCTGACATAGAAAAAATGTTTCGGCAGATATTATGTCATCAACAAGATCAACTTTATCAAAAAATCATCTGGAGAAATCAACCGAATGAAGCATTACGCGATTATGCTTTGACTACTGTTACCTACGGAACCAAGGCCGCCCCCTTTTTGGCAATGATGACGCTTAAACAACTAGCCATAGATGAAGGTCATCGGTATCCAGAAGCAGCCAAGGTTCTAGAACAAGACTTTTATATGGATGACCTTCTAAGTGGCACGCATAGCCTTGAAGCAGCCAAGAAAGTTCAATCTGGCCTTATCAACCTCCTTAAAGCAGGTGGTTTTAATTTAAGAAAGTGGTGTAGTAATAATCCGGAGTTGTTAGAAAACATGAGCACCACTACGCATCAACAAGCATTTGATTTCAAGCATCAGGAATCTCAAAAAACACTGGGACTGCGATGGAACCCACGAGAAGATACGTTTACATTCCAGTTCAACATAGACTCATCAACTACCAAGAAAGTTACAAAACGCTCACTGTTATCAGACATCTCCAAGGTCTTTGACCCTTTGGGGTGGCTTTGTCCCGCCACAACCAAATTGAAGTTACTGTTTCAATCAGTCTGGAAACAAAATTTAGACTGGGATGATCAAGTACCAGCAAATATTGAAAACGAGTGGAGAAGTATCAAAGAAAATCTAGAAGAAATCAATCACATATCAATCCCAAGATGGTTACAAAACACTGAGAACGACACTATTGAATTATTTGCATTCTGTGACTCATCTGAAAATGCATACGCATGCGTAATATACAGCATCATTCGAGCGAATCGTGAGAAATCGAATGCCTCACCTAATACAGGTGGAAGTAAATAGTTTAAGTATCACATTATGTACCCTGTTGGGCGCTGCAAACAAGAACGAGAAGGTAGGTTCAAGGAGTAGTACGTTTTCGAAACTAATGATTGTTTAAGTTTGTGAACGAAAACTGCACCTTTTTTTCTTTTTACTTCGAACTTCGTATCGTGCCGTCCCTTTCACTCTCGTGTTATGACCGTATGAGTGAAAGGGACGGCACGCGGTGGCGGTCAGTTGTAATGTCTGACTATCCTAACATTCCCTCAGAAACACGCGGCCTGGATTGTCATAGTGACAGCAGGCCGCCACCGCAGGCCACTGATTGTGTGCGATGGGCTTTAATAGAATTGTTGAATAACGACATGCATACTTGACCGCTCGACGTTCTTGACTTGTTCTTGATATAAGTACTTGACGTTCAAGTTTGCATGATGTTATTCAACAATTTTATTAAAGTCCGTCCCTTTCACCCTCGTGTTATACACTATATGAGTGAAAGGGTCGGCACGATACGAAGTTCGGAGTAGGCCCTTAATTACACATACACAAGTTTACCGGACGCCGCTTCAAGCATCATGCAGGCTTGACGACGGGCTTGATCGTGTATGGCCTGCATTATCCTTACTTCATGCAGGCATCCGAAATGTCAAATTTCACAGTTTGTTTATGTGAACATAATGGTAGGGGAGCTGGGAGCGTTTAGTTTGTCTCCCTTCTACTATCCCGAAACCCCTCGTGGGCTCTCTCTCGCACATAACGCTTAACGCGTAACGCATAACCTGCTAAATTAAGAAGTCGTATTTTTACCCCGATCGTATACTGAGATACGACTTTTTAAATTAGCACGGCAGATACGTTCTATTTTATACCCCATATTTTTCATACCTCGGGCTTATGAAACTTATATATGAAAACTTATATATGAAAATCGATTCTTAAGGAGTAAACTTCAATAAACTCCAATAAACTCCAAAAAAAAAAAAGCCGTAATGTAATGCATTAAAAATTACGAGCACGATACGTTTTAACCTTTAAAACGCTTTTCCTTCCATGTCAAAATGTGGCTTAAACGCCATTAGTTGAAAAAAGAAAGAGCAAAAAAATATTGTAGCCAGCAGGAAAATTGCTTTGACAGGGTCTGCCATTTCCCCTTTGGTGGTCGTTGGCGTGGTAGGCACGACAGCACACGACCACTTTAGTGGCTCTTGGCATTCAAAGGGTTAAAGAAAATGCTAACTAATTTTATCAATTTTTATGTACATGACTACAGCTAATCTTTCGATAACTTCGTCCGTGTAATCTCTCCTTCTTTATTGTAGCATTCGTAAACCGTAAATGCTGTTGTGTTGTGTTGGTTGTAAATATTGCCACCAACATCTGCAATTATGACCACGACGACTCCGCTAAGGGCCTTATCACACTTGCGATTTGCGAGCGTATTTTGTATGAAGGCGATCGCGCAGCGTGTTCGCCGCGTCGCTTATTTGTATAGAAAATACGCTCGCAAATCGCAAGTGTGATAAGGCCCTAAGGGTGAAACCGAGGAAGAAGAGAAACCATTTTAAGGGTTCCGTAGTCAACTAGGAACCCTATAGTCTCGCCATGTCCGTCTGTCCGTCCACGGCTTAGCTCCGTGACAATTGGTACTAGAAAGCTGAAATTTGGTATGAGTATGGGTATGTATCACGCCGACAAAACGGTAAAATAAAAACTAAAAAAAAAATTTTTTTCGGGTAGGTACCTCTCGAACACCTAAAGTGGGGGTGATTTTTTTTTCGCTTCAAAACTAGTGTGTGGGGTGTCGTTAAATAGGTCTTTTGAAAATAATAGGGGTCTCCAAACATATTTTTTTGATAGAGTCAGTAGTTTTGTAAATATTTGCTCCAAAAATAAAAAAATAGTGTCCTGTCTCTCTATCTTTTCAACCACGGATCAAAAAATTCATGAACATGAGGCCTTATAAGTACTTTCAATGAAAACTATAGTGAACAAAATCGGTCAAGCCGTTTTTGAGTTATCGCAAAAATTCATAATTTTCTTAAAAGGACGTAAGTTGACTTCCAGAAGGTAATAAGTAATTACAGTTACTTTGGCGTTTACGACCTTTTTATAGAGCTAAAAATCTTTCTCGTAGCTTAAGTCTATTGTGAAGGATGACCAACTACGGAACCCTACACTGAGTGTGGCCCAACATGCTCTTGGCCGGTTTTTTGGATAGTATGAGTGGATGAAGTTCTGTACCAAAATGGCTTAGAATCCATCCAGTGGCCGTTATGACACGATGAGATTACAAAGATATATTCAACGCAGCTGTTGCATGAAAAAGGAAACGGCATATCATATCGTATGCGTATATTTGATATATTAACCGCAATCTTTACGGGGTGTAGGCCCTTATTAATATAATAATAATAATAATAAACCTTTATTGCTGACAAAGTTAACAAACAAATTTACAAAGTAATTTCACACTACTTATTATTAATAATGTTAACAATTGTCTGCGTGTCTTTGCGACACAAAGGCCTCCTCCAACTTCTTCCACTCTTCTCGCAATATAGCTTTTCGATGCCACAAAGGACCTGCTGTTTTTTTTTTATTTCATCAGACCAACGTTTCTTTTGTCTTCCTCTTTTCCGTTTGGTATGAAATCTCATACCAAACCTTATTAATATATTTATCCGTAAATTATTAATAAAATCGAACTTTTTTTTCCCCATATACAATAATTCAGCACGCAATGTATTTGTTTGTTATTGTTTGTTGACACTTATCATCGTGAAGTCACAACTGTCACTAATAATAACGTTTAATAAGGTGTACGCCATAGTCCGTTTTCTATTGGGAATGCTTGTATGGAGAGGTATACAATTTTGAGTACAGCAATGCCATTTCGCAAGGGTATTATACAAATCCACCTGAGCACAAAACGCCTGGTAGCCAGTCTGAACTCTGCGTCAGAAGGGGGGAGGGGGGGTCAAAGTACAGGTGCTCCCGTCGACCAGAAAAAAAAAATCTGGCGGATCAGTTTGGAGCTTTGAGTCAAGTTTGGTATCGTTATCAGGTAACTAGATGATGCCCAATTCATTGCTCATACCAGTTTTTTAGGGTCACCTTAGCAAAATATGACGCAATCCTTAAAATAATAAACTTTCAGTACTAACAAAATGTAAACAAACCCTTATATTTAATATTTTTTGTACTAAACTTGGTAAATAAAAAATACTATCCAAAAGCCAACTTAATACAAATTCTAAAAACATTAACAATAAATATAAATTTGTCTATTTTCAATGAAAAATAAAATATTGAAAGTACTGCAACGTTCGTCAGCGCAGCGTAGGAACGGCAAAAAGATCCGAATACTAAAGTAAAATAAGTATTACTGACAAAAAAAACCAGTCAAGTGCGAGTCGGACTCGCGCATCGAGCGTCCCCTATAAATTTTAACCTTTCTCATCCCATCTTAACTGCTAGGACCCGGTTAAGTTAAGTTTGCACCTGGTACTTATGGCCCCGGATAAAATTGAGGTGTAAACTTAATCCAAACGGGTAGTCTTAATATAACTTTTGAAGGCACATTTTTTATGTTTTAATTAGAAATGTATAGTTTTCAGATAATTACCTGTACTGGTGGTATAAGACGACATTAGTTGCTAAATTTCATAGTTGTGTTGTAAGGTCATCGGAAAGTACCCTATATACTTTGATTCTATTGAGAGTGGCGAAATATAAATATACGGCCGTATCTTTTTTTTTTATTAATTTAGAAAATTGTTTTTTTCATGGATTCAAGGGATTGTAGACTTGAGTTTAAATTTCAACTTGATATCTCTACGCGTTCTTGAGATAAGGGTTTTAACACACATACGGACCGAGGGAAAACAAAGTAATTATATAAGGTTTCCGTTTTTGCCGATAGAGGTACGGAACCCTAAAAATAAGATATATCTATAGGATAAATATATGATAAAGGACACCCTGAAATTCAAAAAATTGTGATTGCAATGTATGATAGGTAAGGAAACAATAGGTATTTAAAAGATATTCTTGTCAAGTCCTTGCATTTTTTATTGGTATATTTGTTTTTCAGATCATGCCCCTCTGTAACTGTAACAGTAAATGAGTGTCGCAAGCATTTATTTACAAAAAAAGACATGCAAATCGAAAATTTGCCTCCTACCGAAGCTGTCCTCAAACAACATACCTTTCGGGCAGTTTTACAGGCTGTTTCTATTTGGGGGCAGCGCCTAAAGAAGACGCAAGAAATTCCTTGCCCATCTGAATGGGGTTGGCATAAAGATGAAGAAGCTTGGGTGCCATTGTGGACCCTTAGTCCTATATCTGCTCAAGCATGCCTAGAATTAATAAGATGTCGGTGCGTAAAATCTTGCAGTTCCAGGTGCAATTGTTTCATACGCCAGCTCAAGTGTACTGAATTATGTAATTGTGGAGGGGGTTGTAAATAAAATTGATTCACAGACGTTCTACTATTATTTGTATTTATTTTTAAATATTATTTAACTATTATCTGACTTCGTTTATAGATTGGATATTACAAATCACACTAATATTATAAAGGCGAAAGTTTGTGAGTGTGTGTGTTTGTTACTTCTTCACGCTCTAGTGGCCTGACCAATTTTAATAAAATTTTATGGAGGTAGCTGACACTTTGGACTAACACATGTGCATTTTTTGACCACGGGTAACACCGTGAGGTGCAGCTAGTATATTAAAAAGAAGAAAGATATTTGTAAAGAGAGAAAAATACTTTTTCACCTCACCAGCTCAAACATGGCGGCTTTGCTGCGAGATAACAGTGAAAACAAAATGCAACATTGTTTCGAGCGTGAGTAGAAAGTAGCTTAATTTTTAAATTTTTTGACTTTGAATTGTCATTTCTCAGCCACAGGTTAATTATAAAATTCGAATCATTCGAATTTCGATGCACTCTGTCTCTTTCATATCTATATGAAAAAAAAAGTGATAAAGAAATATCGATTCGAAATTCGATTTTCGAATCCGACTTCGAATAAGAGCACGTTCCGATACGCGTTATTACCAAAAATAAAAAATAAAATACCCGATGAAGTTTTTATAGCAAAATATTGTTTTTAACGACCGAATGTTTCAATAATTGTGTCTTTTATGTAAATCAAATAGAACATTGTTTAAATAAATAAGATTTTTCAACTTTATACTGTAAATACTTGTACCAATAATTTATGACTACTCCAATTTATAATGACACAGATTCGAAACTTATTTAAAAAAATATCGAGTTTAAATTGTTATTTTCTTTTGTATTAATTTTGTTTAATGTTTTACGAGTTAAAATGTTAATTAAACTATAAACAAAATCTCGTATAAAATAAATAAACACGTACCTAATGTATCTGCTCAATCTTCCAATTTGATCAAATAATGACAAACATGGTAGTCGTGAGGGACTGGTACAGTGTTGGAACGTATTATTTCAATTTAAATATATTTTTATTTCATTTCAAGCAGCGGGTATCTATTTTCTAATTTAATAAGGTCATTGAAATCAGCAACAAACACAATACACATACCTACAGCTGAATGGTTGAAAGAAAAAGTACAAAAAGTCGAATATGTTCTCGCTGTTGAGGTGAAAAGTTGTGTGTGCTACACGTGAGCAAAGTTTTTTGCATCTCGTGCTGTTGAGTCCCTCGCTACACTCACGATTCTAAATTAGAATCACTCGCTACGCTCGTGATTCAAACATAGAATCCTTCGCTTGCTCGGGACTCAAAATCAGCAGTCGCAACAAAAAACAACTTTGCTCTCTGTTGCACAAATAACTATTGTTTTACTTAATAATAGATAATAGAATATCAATTATCCATACTACTTATATTATAAATGGGAAAGTGTGTCTGTCTGTCTGTTACCTCTTCACACTTAAACAGCTGAATCGATTTTGATGAAATTTGGCATGGAGATAGTTTAAGATCCGAGGAAGGACATAGGATAGTTTTCATCCTGGAAATTATCCCTAAAAAGATTGAAAAGTGAGTAGGTAAGTAATTCATGATGACATTGATGACCCTGTAGGAAATGTAAGGATTAGACCAAAAGCACAATTGCTCTTATATTTGCTTAGGCGCTTCTAATAATCCCTTTCATTCATTTAAGGTGATAGGTGGATATCTATCGTGTTGTAAGAGGTTGCTTCCATACTTCCAAGTTCCACGCGTACGTAGTCGCGGGCAAAAGCTAGTAATTAATATATTATTTTAAGAAATTTAATTTATAGCTATTATGAAAGCTATAGATATATCTTATTTTTAAGGTTCCGTACCTCTATCGGCAAAAACGGAAACCTTATAAATATAATTATATATGATAATTACTTTGTTTTCCTTCGGTCCGTATGTGTGTCAAAACCCTTATCTCGGTAACACGTGGATATATCAAGTTGAAATTTAAACCATATATACTCAAGTCTACAATCCCTTGAAATCGTGAAAATATAGATTTTCTAAACTCATAAAAAAAAAGATACGGCCGTATATTTATATTTCGTCACTCTCAAGAGAATCAAATTATATAGGGTACTTTCCGTTGACCTAGAACTATGAAATTTAGCAACTAATGTCGTCTTATACCACCAGTACAGGTAATTATCTGAAAACTATACATTTCTAATTATAACATAAAAAAATGTGCTTTTAAAAGTCATATGAGGACTACCCGTTTGGATTGAGTTTACACCTCATTTGTATGCGGGGCCATATATACCAGGTGCAAACTTAACTTAACCGGGTCCTAGCAGTTAAGATGGGATGAGAAAGGTTAAAATTTGTAGGGAACGCTCGTTGCGCGAGTCCGACTCGCACTTGACTGGTTTTTTTTGTTAGTAATACTTATTTTACTTTAGTATTCGGATCTTTTTGCCGTTCCTACGCTGCGCTGATGAACGTTGCAGTACTTTCAATATTTTATTTTTCATTGAAAATAGACAAATTTATATTTATTGTAAATGTTTTTAGAATTTGTATTAAATTGGCTTTTAGATAGTATTTTTTATATACCAAGTTTAGTACAAAAAATATGAAAATATAAGGGTTTGTTTACATTTTGTTAGTACTGAAAGTTTATTTTTTTAAGGATTGCGTCATATTTTGCTACGGGACCCTAAAAAACTGGCACAGGTAATGAATTGCCCCCCATTCTGACGCGGTGTTCAGACTGGCTACCGGGTGTTTTGGGCTCAGGTAGACGTGTACAATATCCGTGCCAAAAGGCATTGCTGTACTCCAAAATGTCATACTGTTTCCCAATAGAAAACGAACTAATACATTGCTGTCTCTACTGCCCGCTCAACGAGATACTGGGTAGACGTGGTCATCGCGAGGGCAAAGTAGTCTATTTACAACAAATTTATAAAAAAAGTAAAATACAATATATAAATTACAAAATATAAACATATTATAAAAAACCTAACCAAGGGTGCCGCCAGCAGCGGGGCAGGGCCCAGGCTACCGGTGGTTAGGGCTGCAGAGAGAGGAACCTCCTGACGATGCGCGCCGTGTTCAGGAGTACCGCCTTCTGTATTTGGCCCTTGATCCAGCCATCTAGCGAGTCTCTTAAGATGTTTATCGAGACTCTTCGCTATAAGACCGTTCGCCGAAACGACTATCGGGACAATGATCGTCGAGTCAATATCACACATGGCGGTCACCTCGTGAGCCAAGTCAAGGTACTTGCTGAGTTTGTCCTTCACGAGGTTCTCGTCATGGGGGATGGTAATGTTGACGACCACTGCCTGGCCCTTGGATCGATCTACCAACACGATATCAGGCTTATTGGCTACAATAGTCCTGTCCGTGATGATAGATCGATCCCAATAGAGCATGGCACGATAATTCTCGAGAACTGGCATCGGTGCGTACTTATAGTACGGCACCTCATACCCCACAAGACCGTATCGAAGAGCAAGTTGCTGGTAAATGATCCTGGCTACTTGGTTATGTCTCATTCTTATTTTTATTTTTATTATAAACTCAGTTTTTACAGTTAGGCAAATCAAACCTGATCGGGGAAACGTGGCGACCCACACGTCGTCCGATCGAATCGCCATGTTCTTGAAGTTGTTAGCATCGTCCTTATAGATAACCGGCATGACACAACCGATGTCTCCAAATCGGGCAAACGTCCAGTACCCTACAAACAAAGTACAGTTACAGCATGGTAGAAAATAAGGCATGGCACTCCGGAATCAGGCGAGACTTTATTATGCTGTGTTATTAATTTAAATAAATAAATAATCACGCTATGATTGGTTGGTTGGTTCTATCAATCCGTTTCTCTGTTGTGTATCATAATACTTCCCGGTTCTCTTGTTACCTGTATAAATCTCATAAAATCGCGAGTGTCATAAAAATCAGTAGTCAAACACGTCTTCTTTTTAGTTAATTGTACAATTAAAAATAGTATAATGTCCAAAAGTTAGTGATAGTTTATTTGGTTCCGCGTGTGTTTAGTGGTTTCAGTGCCACAATTTATATTCACTACAGTCATATGACGAATGCAGGGTACAGGTTGAATATGTAGGGGAGAGCGGGGCTAAACGCGCTGAGGGCAAGTTGTTCCGTCGCGAATAGGAACACAAGTAAACAATGAAGCGATCCGTTTGATGTATGTCACGAAACGATAAGCCAATGTGCCAATATGAAAAAAAAATTTTGGTCGCTTTCCGCATAACTATGGTCAATTGTAGAATGGTAGTTATGGGGAAAAATCAAAATCGACGGCACAACTAACCCCACTAAATAATTTTCACTTTTGAACTGATTGAATATTACACACAAATAGCCCCATGTTTCTCAACACTCTTTTAGCGTGTGAACGGAGTTTTTAATCTTCAAGGGATAAGTTAGAATTTTTATCGACGGAACTACCAGGCAGGGTTGTTTGTTCTGCTGTAGTTCCAATCTCCCCTATCAGTGGCGTCAGTGTCGATAGGACTGACTGGTGGGAATCGAGTTCTATGGACGCTACGTCACTGATAGATATGTATGAAATCCATAGGGGTCTTACTCTACAAGTCGAACTGGGATGAACCAAAAAAAAATATTCAGTAAATAACTCGGTTCAACTCATTCTACCAGTTTATTTATTAGGGAAAAAATCTAATACCTAACCCCTTATGTAACGTAGAAAGAGAAAGATGTACATATATAAAATTGCTTAGTAAAATATATGTATAAACACATATGTATCGGTAAGTATTTTCGGGTGTGTAATGATCGATATAAAAATAAATGGTATAAGTATGTTCGATATAACAACATTTGATATAATTTCATATGGTATAATGACTCATTTGATATAATAAACGTTTGGTATAATTTTAAAATATCTATTTTTATTTCGTATACTTATCATTTGGTATAACACTTATTTCCTATAACCATCATATGGTATAATGTTCATTTGGTGTAACAACATTTGGTATAATTTCAAATGGTATAATTACATTTGGTATAACAACTTTTGGTATAATTTCATATGGTATAATTTAGAATTGATAATATGGTATAATTTAATTTACCTAACCTATTTTTCTGGTAGCAGTCCATTTTTTCTGGGGGATGCAGTTCATTTTTTTTTCCTCTTTTTTTTCCTTTTTTTTCCTCTTTTTTTTTTCCTTTTTTTTCTATCCTAACCTAGCGCAGTGGCGTGCACCTTATAAAGACAAAAAGACACTGCCTACCCTAGTTGATTACAGAAACGAAATATATTATTTATTGTTATAAACATTACCTTTTTATAAAATTATATAAAACAAATGTACAAAAATAATCAATTTGCGATCCGCGCCATCTATCGAGTCGGTGCGCCAAAATTACGTACGTATTGGTCGATTCCGTGGAGATTGACTTGAACGATTCCGCGGCACTAGCGCCGCTTCGCGCCGTAAGCGGTAAAGACAGGCGATTTTCTGTCTAAATTTATATTTGTGTGCCTCGTGGTAACACGGTCCGCGTGTGTGTGCGTTCTTATACAAATATTGCACACAATAACAAAACTCACGCACACAAATACAGAAGTAAGACATTGTCTCATGTCTTTTACTTCCTTACGGAAGTAGGATGTTCCGACCCGTGACTCGACACGGCGAACAACATTCGGTGCGAGCGAGGCGCGAATACCGCGACGCCCGATGTTAAGCGAACAATTCCGAACGGGTAGCCTGTCTCGCTCTCTCCTTAGCTATTATTTGTAGTATCGAACTTCCGATGTTGACTATGTAACAAATTTAAAAAGGCGCTTTTTTGTAACTTTAATTAGTGCAAAAACGGTACTATTTAAGTTTGTCGTATTTTTGTTACCTATAGGTTTTGCATACTTGGACGCCATTATTGTTTGTTTTGATTATTACGTGTGATAGTGGTGACTAGTAAATAAGCGAATTAAAACTTTTAGTGTATTCTTTTAATTGTGGTGGTGTTTATTGTTTGCGGTCATCAGTTAATAGAGGAAATTATTTAGAGATGGTCGATTTGCTTGATATTTGAGAAGACGAAGAATAAAAACTGTCCCGCAGTATTTCTGTAAGTTATTAGTTTCTCAAAATTTTGTGTCTACCCTGTCGTAAAACTCTGTGCACGCCACTGCCTATACGTTATGCCATTTGAACGTTAGATAAAATAAACGTTATACCATAAATTCATAAGAATAAATATGCATTATACTTAAAGAATGTTATATTAAATGTTATTCGATAAAATGATCAGTATATGAAACAATAATTATATCAAATATTGATATATTAAGTGTTGTTATATCATTCAATAATTATATCAAATGAGCGTTATACCGACTGAAATTATATCAAAAGTTGTTATAGCCATCTTTACGCACCCAGTATTTTCTTGTAAACAGAACATAAATAATCACTCTTTCACATAAAATAACTGAATTCAATGAGAAGAATTTTTATTTCCGAGAACAAATAATAATCATACAACTGCCTGGTCTTAACCTACCTAAGATAATATTATAAATAATATTAAATTGTGTCCCTAAAGACATTAAAAACGCAACCAGTAACGCTATATTCTCCAAGAAACTATAAGAATTGCTATAAATAATGACACAAAGGTAAATTAAGAAAGAAAAATTTAATGCGATCCACTACAATCCAAGCAGGTTTCGAACCTGCGACCTCTGCGTTTCCGGCGCATTGCTCTCCCAACTGAGCTATTTGATCGCTACGTCAATCACACCAAATCCGTCATTTAATAATTCTTCTACGCTACTGGAGCGCCCTCTGCGTCATATGTGTTTGAAATGCTTATGCGCATTAGCCATACCCTAGGATGTGCGCTTTACACGCACGAAAATGTGGTATTTCCACATAAAAACATATAACTAAAAACATATAAAAAAAAACTATAATAGTAGTTTATGTGACTGTACATAATGAAGGGCATTAATCACGAGTGTGGGTTTATGACACGAGCCGAAGGCGAGTGTCATAATAACATCACACGAGTGTTTAATGCCTAATTATGTATAGTTACATACACTACTTTATCTACTCACATATCATAAGCCTCCATGATGCATTCAGGAGCCGCATATTATGACCACCATACCTACTGTTTTTTTGACTTAGCTGGTAATAAGTAATAAATGACGTTAGGTGCTTTGTTACGGATATCAGGAGGCGTCGCCGAAATATCTATTATCATCTTGATAGCTCATTTTATGGTTTATATTCAACAAATCGATCAATTTTATGCATTAAAACAAATTCAAACCGGTAATGGCGGCAATGAAAACTTTTCTTTTCTTTTCTGGCAGCTGTCAGTTTTTTTTTAATTCAGAGACAAACTAGAGTGGGTCCGAACTACCATATCGTTCGATATCTTACTTGCGTGCGACATTTGTCAATTTGTCCGCAAATTGACAATTCATTTCGAACTAAACGTCATCTCGACTGATATTAGAATAGAGGTCAAACCAAATTTCTTTGGTTTTCAGAGATGTTCGAAATTTGAATGATATAATATTATCGAAATCGATGTTATTAATTAGCAATAATAACATTTTCACAGATAAGACATTTGTTCTAACAAAACAGTTTATTTTTATGTTGGTCATAATAAGAGTTTCTTCTAGATCTCGCATGCTATAACATAAACGAATTCCTACAGAGAGATCGTTGACCCAATAATTCACTACTCACCCATATACCTTAACAAAGTTGCAATAGAGTTTATATTCGTTTACAAATGTACAATACATATGTACCTATTAAAATGTGACAGTCTTAATTTATTGTATAGAATCTTGATATTTAATTCAATTATATTTTGACATGTAATTAATGTGTATAGTTACCAATAAATAAATCTGAATCTGAATCTAATCCCCTAACTCCTAAACATTATGGAGTTGTACCTTCCATCATCAGCTCAGCATAATGAGATGATGACTACAAGACGCTACCTAAATAAGTATATAAAATACATGAACAATATTGTTAGTGCTTCCTATTTGAGGGTTGCCCGTGATTTCCCTGGGATCCCATCATCAGATCCTAACATGGTGATAATGGGATCACCTCGAAGTATACTCTTTTAAATAAAATACAAAATTGAGAATCAGTCCACAATTAACCGAAAAAAAAACACAAAACCATATTGTCGAATTGAAAACTACATCCTATTTTGAATTCGGGTGAATATTACACCTACCTTCCAATAGATCCGTCAATCTCTTTTGAGTGGGTAGATCCAATTCTTGCATAATTACTTCTTCACTCATTGTATCTGAAATACTATAAATAAAATAATTTTATTAAATAATTATGACGAATTATGTAGATATATGAATTTTAATCTAAGCCCCATACGAGTTCGAAACATATGGGGCCATTTCTGACAATTTCATGTGAGTGTAACATCTTAAATAATACATTAACTATATTATGTACAAATCACTGCAAAGTTAAGAAAATAACTATTGTTTGACTATAATCAATGAAAACTACGTATGATACACTTTCTAAAGATATTGATTCAGTGCCAGACTACTTCTGTATGCACACAGTGTATTTACTTAGTATGAAGATTCTGTAAAAATAAAAAAATATTCAAATAATACCAATTATTTAGATTTTTTACTTCTATTTGATTAATTTGTCAAATGACAGCTGATTCCAGTACCATTCCTGTGAGAAAAACATTAACAACATATTAGAAGTTGAGTATTATTATTAATTAGGACACTACACCACTTACTTAATAATTTCGGGTAGGCCTTGAGAGCTGCTAATGCATTCTGATATGAGTTTCTTTATAAAAATGCATATTACCTACCTATCGCGTAGGTATTGTTGATACGTGAGATTGAGATACTGATAATTACAAATGATATGAGTATAAGATTATGAATTTATCACTTACCTTTTAGAACCTAGCCTGAGGATTAAGATAACCACACGCGGTGCATATAACATACTATATTGGCTAACGCCATAATTATGTATATATTTATCAGTGCCTCTAGTGAGAAAGGGCATTGTTTGGGTAACAACACTAGTCCAACAGTACAACACTATTATTGCTTTATCTATGGCAGCTCTCTTCTTCCTAAGATGGCGTCGTATGTAATATGCATGTTCGTGTGCTCCTCAAATAAAATAAAATAATTATTAGTATTCAGTATCAAGTGTTTTCTTTCGCCATTATAACAGGCATAACTCGAATTATGTCTTTATTTTTTGTTACATCATTAGAATCAGCGTGTCAAGTTACACAACATGTTAAATCTTAAGCCGGTTTTCTCAAAGCAAATAAGGGTATTTTGTTCATAACGATCTTAGGCTGGCCACACACAGTCTGAATTCCGGTCCGGTTTCAGAACAGAAGGACGTCAGCAAGCGAGACATCGCCATATGACAGACAGAGACAGAGACACTTTCTGACGTCATTCGGATCGGAATTCAGAGTGTGTGTGGCGGGGGTTATGGTAAAAGAACAAAACTTAATTATTTATAACCTCAAAACTCCGTCGGTATAAAGAGGTCGGCTCTATAGGGTTGTAACTCATTTCCCACCATTTTAACCTATTTTACAAAACCAGAATGAAATAAAACAAAGTAAAATGCTGAGCTACTAAGTCCTGTATATTGAATTGGCTCTCCGATCTCATTAGCTTCAGTTTCAGAACAGATTTAAGGATAGGATACGGTAAGTTGCGCTTCGGGTACAGCTTTCTTAGAACCAGCGAGTGCATTCGTAATATGTACCATCTAAGGCCGCCAGTCCTCTGAAGCTGAACGGAGTGCAAATGTGTAAAATGGACTAATCACGTTTCTCAAATATTAAATGCTCTGTTTTCGGGCTTCACAAAGACGTAGACTGATTGGTATAGGTATAGTATAGTGATTTATAATTATTGCAGATTAAGTCCACGTAAGATTACGACCTATTCCTTTTTTGGCTGGTTTCACAGTGGCCACATACTACGCCGAGAACGCGCAGTCGCCATGCTAAATATCTGCATGATCGGGAGCGGTGCTGAGTATTGTCGTGTTTTTATACTTGCATACAATTTTAAATATGCCGCTTCACGCTCCGTGTCGTAGAGCATAGCCAGTGTGAACACCGCCTGACTTGGAAACGAGTTTGTGAGTGTAAATTTTATTCCGTGCAGAATTATAATAAACACGCCTAGAACGAGAACTTTCATACAACAGATTTGTGAAAGATGAAGCCGCTGTTGGTTTTATGTGTGCTTGTCTACAGAGACGTTTCGTTTTGCATTGATATTGTGATAGATGCACCAACAGACGAAACTTAGCCCGCGGCTACCAAAACTGGCTTCACTTTCAAGTGCTAACTAAGCTTCTAGGCGTGTTTAGTCTGTTGACAACCAAAATTGACTAAGTAACCTGCTTAAAACAATGCTCGTAGTATATCAATGTCGATCATCTCACTCTCACTCACTACATACGAGGTTTAAAGAGCAGTGACAGAAATTCTTGTAAGTTTTAGTTGCCACCAGGCGATTTATTCTAAGTCTGCAACTGACTGAGCAATCTTTACAAAACGTACGCTGCGCCCCTAACCACGCTGCTGGCTTCCAATGCCAACTTTTTGCATAATTCTTTCAATCGAATGCTGCCCGTGGGAGTGAAACTTTTCTTGTTTCACGCGCTCTCTAAACAAATGTTTATCTTAAACTTTATTTCAAATTATACTTTTTTCCCTACCGTTAATTTATAATTCTAGCGAGCTCACTGGGCTTCAAACTTACTGTCTTGTAAATGTTATTGTTAATAAAGAAGAAGATTGTCCAAGTTATTTTCGTGGTAAATTAGCGTTTCCTCTTTGTTTGATTTCTTTTTGCAATTTTTTGTTTTGGTTAATATAAACATAACCATTTTAAATGGCGCGCGGTGGGAAGAAACAAGGGGCAGGCAGTGGGTACTTTTTCATTTATTTCACGACGCGGCTGGCGCAGTGATGACTGGCTACTGAACCGACGGTCCAGGGTTCGAATCCCACCAAGAGCAAATATTATTTGTGTGAATATTTTTTATATAAAAATCGAAGCCATTAAGTGGCTAACAAATCTTAATGTTGATTTGTAATATTAAGTACTCGAGTTGTCTGTTGTCACTGTAAATGCCATACGATTAAATAATAAATATAAGAATCGTCGTCTAGAGCCCATAACACGAGCCTACTAGAGCTTACTGTGTAACTAGATCAATTTGTGTGTTGCTTCGAACGAAGTTTTAGGTATTTATTAGTGTAATATAAATTGAAATGTTAACAAAAAGTTATTTTCGAATGGACTACAACAATGAAGTCATAACTTCTGCATTAACGTTCTAATGGACTTTTATGGAGTTCACCGGATTATGAGGGGTATTTAATGGTGTTCCCGTTAAGGCTTGGAAGCTATGAGACATATCTATTTACTCTTTATTTTGTATGTTTTTTACACTGCAGCTCGGCTAGCATAACCACGCTTCGCGACTCGTTCCGCGCGACATAGCGCCCGTCACTCTCTCACATTACTGTACAGAAAGAGGCAGGTAATTATTTCGCGCGAGAAATAGTCGCGTGTGACAGTTATGCTAGAGGTGCAGCACAGATGATGTGTCCATTCTTCAAGAAGTGGGAGTGACCGGCTGTCGACAATTTGTCTCCGCAGGATCTTCTAATTCTTCAGTCACATAGCTAGGAAGAAAAGTGACACCCTGAAAGTGCTTCTGGTGACAGGGACAGTATAGGGAAGGTGACAAAGAGGAAGAAGTCCTATGCGCTGGACAGACCTGATCCGCTATAACACTAAATTGAAAGTCCACAAGGAATTACACAGCACCGAAGACCGCAACAAGTGGAAAGCGATCGTCCACAAAATAATTCGTGGAGGTCACGACGAGGAAAATGCCCAACTGCAAAATCAATTTAAGGTCCAGGTTTTGGGAAAACTGCGTTGCCATACAAACCTATTTAAACAGTGCGACATAATAGGCATAATTGAAAAAATACGCCATTCGTCAGATCAAAAGCTCAGTTTTTACTCAGCAAATACTAACGCTACCGCGCGCAGCGCCTGATTAAAGTGCTACGTAATAAGCAATTCTTTTTATTCTGGAAAATTCTCGAATTGTAGAGAATTGCGAGAATTTCATCAGGCGACGCAATTACGCCAGGTTGTGAACAAAAGAATAACGCGAGTTAAGTGACGCGTCACGTGGAATTACGTGCGTTGGGGATATTTTTCTGCTGCTCGAAAAAATGCGGAAGAATTTTCTAGAATGAGGGATAGTTTTTTCGTTGTAAGATGTTCAAATTGTTGTTACGATATTTTTAGGGTTCCATGCCCAGTTTAAAACCGGATCCAATTACTAATACAAGTACATTTATTGAACAAACATAATACAAATACAATACAAATAGTTTATTAGGATACAGTGACATTTTTACAGATGAATTACCATACATTTAGGAAATAAGAAGTCAATGAACACTGTTTGGTAATGTTTACACCTCAGCAGAAGTACCCGTGTCCCCTACACTAGGCTCAGCCTGTCTCGTAGGTTGACACAATTTTACGTTTGGCAATTTCAGTTTGTCTGGCGCTAAAGAATTACACAGTTTTGACAAGAAGTTATTAATTATTTACTTTATGTGTAGCAATTATTAATTAATTGAATGTAACTAAGCTAGTATCAACTTAATCTAAAACATGCCAATTACCAAATAATGAAGTAATAAGACTTAAAGACTAAAGAACCCGGGGTGTTCCAAGCAGAAAGGTACGCTCAAGTACAAGTGTATGTGTGTGTATTAGAGAGTGTGTGTGTGTGTGTGTGTGTGTGTAGGTACGTGAGGGGGGTGGGAGTTATATGGGTGGGGATGTTATAATTTTTTTCCGTCTCACGGTAATTCAAGGTTCTTAACCAATTTTGAGTTTTAATTTTGACCTCTCTTATGGAACAAGTTTTAATGTCACATACACCGTTTACTCTCTTATATATCGATAAGTACTTGTATAGGTACCGAGTCTCTTTGCGAATCTAGAAACGACTTCTGGTAGGGGAGTAATAAATGTACGCTTTTGCAATCGCTCATTATAGTCGGGTAAGTTTAACACGATCCTGTGAGCGACAACAGTACACCGTAGGATGTAAAGCTGACGTACACTTAGCACTCCACTCTCCCTATATAATTCGAAGGTTGGATACATTCTAGGTCTGCAGTGCATGACTTTTAACAGCGAACGTTGGGCTCTCTCGAGGAGCATCATAAAGGAGCCGGCCGCCCCACCCCAAACTGGAATACAGTACGTTATTATGGACTGGGCAAGGGCGATGTATGTATATATCAGCAGTTTTTTGTCCATAACACCACGCAGGTTTTTGAATATATATATTAACTTTCTAACACGGTTGGCCTTAACTAAAATGTGCTCTCTGAAGGAGAGTTTTTCATCCGGTACTACCCCTAAGTAACAGATAGAGGGCACTCTTTGGATTACATTGCAGTCACAAACAGTATCATTCAGACTTGATAAGCAAGTATGAATTTTTAAATCGAATAATAAACAGAGAGGTACGGTTAAATTCTACCATAAACAAATAAATACTCCGCTGTCGGTCCGTTTGTCACTGATAGCTAAACAGTTTAAATTTTTACATATAATATATTTCTGTTGCCGCTTCAACACTAAATACTAAAAACAGAATAAAATAAATATTGAAGTCCCATACAGAAAAACGCCATTTTTTGTAGTGTTTTGCTCGTAACTGTCCCCAGACTGTGTCTTATGAACCCTGATAGAGAGAAATACATCATCTGTGAAAATTTCAACTATCTAGAAATTTTTACATGTATATTTTTTTTCTTGCCGCTATAAATAACAACAAATACAGAAAAAAAAGTTAATAATTATTTTATTGTACGGAACCCTCGGTGCGCGAGTCTTACTTGCACCAGGCCGCAACTTCATGCACGTAACTCCCCTTTTTCACCGTAGTTGAAGGAAAATAATCCTTAGTATAACCACGTAAGGGTACTTTTTGTTGGACCCATCAAGTCAGGATCTGATGATGGAATCCTGAAAAAATTGCGTATTTTTAGGAACTCGTTCAGTTGCCCTCAGAAAGGCAATGTCTTAACGTTGAATTGGAATCGGTATTTTTTGTTAGAAGTGTTGTAAAGTAAGTAATTTACCGATCCGATGGACCGATGCCGTGAAAGAAGCCTGTCAGGAACCTATACAGGCGTCAATCCGGAAGGCGGAAAACCGTATTGAGTGGAGACCTTTGGTGCAAGGGATAAATGCCTCAAATGGTCACGACCCTCACTCATGAGGAAGCGAGGAGGAAGAAGAAGAAGAATGGTAATTATGTAGCTGTATATAATTTCAAATTTTCATTCTGTTCTTTTTAAATATAAGTTTGTAAGCGAATATCATATAATTGAAACATTTGTAACAAAGTTTAAGTATCAAATAATTAAATCAGTCGCGATTTCTTGAAGCCTATACCGATTCTATAAAGTTGCCAAACAAAGTACAGACAAGTTGTCTCATTAGAATTGTGAATACCAGTAACTTCGAATAAACGGTTTGAGACTTTGATGGATTGTTCCCATTTTTAATAAAGGTTTTTGAGACGTATAATATAATCTAAGTTGAAGACAAAGGAACCTTGATATACCTCTTTTCACTTGGTACACTGAACAAAATGTTAGCTGCTAGTTACATAAATTGCAGGACTGAAAAACTGAGGGCCATAAAGTAATCCAAATAAGGTTTGGAAAATTAGCATAATTATAGTTACAACTAAGCTCAATTTGGCTATTATTTTACCTATACGTCTCACAGACGTCATTACTTTTATTTTGAAATTATTCTTTTAACTACGCCACTCGCGGTGCTGCCCCTCCTGCTACCTTAGAGCCTTATCACACTTGCGATTTGAAAGCGTTTTTTGTATGAAGGCGTACGCGCAGCGTGTTCGCCGCGTCGCTTATTTGTATAGAAAATACGCTCGCAAATCGCAAGTGTGATAAGGCCCTTAGGCCGCGGTCGTTTTTAACCGCCGCCCGCGGCTGACAGCGGCGGTTTAAAACGACCGCGGCCTTACCCGTTCCGCGTCTGCTCGCCGGCACTCGGCAGGCGACGCCGCTAGATATGAGCGGCGTATAAATGCTCAAATCAAAATAGCACAACCCGCGGTCAGTTCCTTCTCGCACTTTGCACGAGAATTAGTCCTACTCGCAATGAAATTACAGGTCTATAAAGACAGACTGCCCCGTGAGTTACGACTAACTATAGAGCAAGTCATTGGCCCGCTGATATGCCCGAGCCTCCAACCGAAATGGCCATAAATACGGAACCAGGGGTTTGCCAAACCTGTGCTATCTGTCCATGCCGCCTAAAAACACGTACGAAATACTCTTGTTGCAAACGCAACAAACCTATGCATGTGTGTACCCTACGTGCTGCCTTCAGGTATGCAGTGACTGCAAATTGGACCATTAAAATGTAACATGTCTGACTAGTGTCATTATTTGTTTTAATTTAGTAGTGATTTTATTTTTTCTATTTGTTAACGAGTTCAAGAAGTAAGAATATTTTATGTTTAATTGTTATATTTTCCCTAATTATAAGAAATATGGAGACTGATTAATGTTCCTAAAATTTAATACTAAGATTTTGTGATCGCTTTAATAAATGCTGTAAATTCTCATAATAAAGCTGGTATTATTTTTATTACCATTTATATAATTACCCTTCATATGTGTTTATGTAATAAGGAAACTAAAAACAACCAGCATGATAATCTTATTATTAATAATAAAGTTTAAAGATGTAAATCTTTAAACTTCGTCTCTTAGACAGCACCGGTGTAAGTGCTGCGTAAAAACCTGGTCGTCAGTCGAAGGTTAAAAAACCTCGCAGGAGTAATTATTTATTTATTTATTTATCGTATGGCATTACAAACACTGGATGAACTGGATCAGTAAAAAAAACAATCAGGAGTAATTAGAAGCTGGTACATATGATAGACAAAATACAAATACACTTAATGAACGTGTCCGAAAATAACGTTGCAATATACAATATGACAAACTGCTAATAGGAGGAAAACAAGATTATTTCTATAGTAGAAACAAGCAGGTAGGTTAGCTTCGGGCATTTTGACGCAGAATAAATAATACAAGTACAGAAACCGCTGATAGTTTTAGCGAAATCCGCGCGTAAATTGGTACGAGCTAGAGAGTGAGATGCAAGTTTTCCAACCAACATTATCTGTTAAAAAAAAAACATAATCGTTGGAAGGTTTGTACCCCACAGGGTGTTTTTCAACCCCCACCATATTGTGGATATTTAGTGGTACTAATTTATTTTGCTGGCAACGTCGGATTTTTGATAATGTAAAATATCACTGATGCAAACAAAAAGGAAACAGGACTAAATATTCCGCAAACTTCCAGTAATTTTGCATAATAAAGCCAAAACTATGCAGTGATGAAAGTCAAGTTTTTTCAATCAGTATTTCATTTCGCAATCAAGCAGCATTCCGCTAAACAACGTTTTGAATTTGTTTAATGACAAATAAATGATGGTGGCGAGAAAGTATTTCAACTGCACGTTGTCCGTTTTCTTGACTTAACTGGCAGTGGACGGGGCATCATCGTCATCATCATCATCATCATTGCTATTAGAACGGATGGCCATTGGGGCAGTAGGATACTTTTTTTTATGGGTACAATATAGAGGCTCCTCTTCGCCTGATGGTACCTAAGCAAAAAGGGGAGGGGAGCAAAGAGGGATCCTTCTTCTTCCTCACGCTTTATTTGAAGGGGGAAATGTTGTAAGAAGGAGGAAAGACATGCGCCGGCAAAGAGTTCTACTTTTGAATAGTTCGGCGGATGAAGGAATTGCCAAACTTCTTGGTACGCCTGGGAATATTTTGGCAGAGCACTTAGAAAACGCTAAACGTACGCTTAAATACAAAAAAAATACATGTAACCTAAATTAAGTGCGGCGCCGCCCAGCACAGGCTTGTTGTGGCTCCATCACCTTTGAATACAGACAAGTGACAAAAATAATTTAGAATTTTGAAGCGGCGATCGCGTCCTGGATGACTCAGCGTGGGAAAGCTTTCAACACGATGACGACGAACTGATCTGGATCGCAAGAAAACCATTGGGGGGAGGGGGGAGCATGGCCTATTCCGGAAAACCTTGGAGAGACCGTCTAGCAGTGGGCTCCTTTCGTCTGATAAACTGATGACGATGAAGCTGTATTACTTCTCACACTATACTATTTCAGCGCGACACAAGCAGATAATGTTACGGGATGTGAGACGACTAATGAGAAACGTGCGACACCATTACGTGCTGATTGCGCAATAAGTAGCCGAGCAATTGTTAAGATGACTATACACATTAATTTTCCAAGGTCATCTATCACACTGATATTATAAAGGCCAAAGTTTGTGAGTGTGTGTGTCTTTATGTGTTTGTATGTTTGTTTCTTCTTCACGCTCAAATGGCTGTAACAATTTCGATAAATTTTGGTGTGAAGGTAGCTGACACCTTGCATTAACACAAAAAATGTAGTGTTCCCGTGGGATGCGCGAGTAACACCGCGCGGATAAAAACTCTAAATTGTACTTATTGAAAGCTGACTTTGTATGGGAAGAAGTTATGATTACTTTAAACAGTGCGATGCACATTCTCTTTTGTTTCTTTGGGCAGTAATTACATAGTCATCTATCAATCGGAATACCTCTGCAGTCTTAAAATAAATTAAACAGCTATTTACGTTTTCTTTTGTTTGGTACGGGCATTGATTACAACGCCATCTTTCAGTCGGAACATCTATGCAACCTCATAATCATAACGCAATACGGAGTGGACGGGTATTAGCCGATTGGTACAGGGTCAGTCGGAGGCCCAAATATGGTTGTAGGATATTTCTTACCTGTCTTCGGTAGCAAAAAGGAAGTGTGACTTTTTTATTACAAGCTTTTATTTACTTTCACCTGTCCCGTTGCGCGTTGTCTGTAATGGAATTTTGCAAGTTAAATTTGACCCACTTTCCGGTTTCCGATTGAGCTGAAATTTTGCATGAATATGCAAATCGCGTGACAATACAATATTATGATGACTTGAAGCTGATCTGATGATGGAGCTGAAGGTGGCCATAGGAATTAACTCCGTAATAAAACCACATAACCCCATCGAGTTTGGGCTCGTTTGATTCGTCTTGATGAGAACTTTGTCTTTAGATAGTTTTCAGGGTCTGATGATGGACTGGAAGGTGGCCCTAGAACCGGAAGACTGTAATAGTGCAAATCTACCGAGTTTGGGCCTTTTAGAATCGTATTAGTAAGCAATTGATGGATGTTCAAGGAAAAGTACAGTCAGCTATAAAAGATTGTCACAAAAATGTTTTTTTTATGACAAAAACTTAATTCTTCTGTTGATGAATCTTGACCAGAAAGTCCAAAGGTTCCATATATTCGTTGTTTAAGAAATGCTGGCTGTATTGCTTGTCAGACTGTACTATTTCCGTGCAACATCACAAACGAATAATGTTACGGGATGTGAGACGACTAATGACAAACACAGTAACGTGCCATTACGCTCTGATTGCGCAAAAAGCTGAATAGTAGGTGGTTAAGCTGTCTGTACACATTCATTCTTTTACTTCATCTATCCCACTATATACTTATAAATTCTAAAGTTTCTGTGTGTGAGTATATATTTTTATGTTTGTTACTTCACATGGAAACGGCTGGACTTAGCATGAAATTTGCGATAGAGATAATTAATGTCCTAACTTAAAACATAGGCTTCTTACCCGAAAAAAGGCATGGTTCCATAGGATATTGTGCTACTCCGACTTTAACGTGAGCAAAGCCACGGGAAAAAGCTAGTACTATTTTAATAATTATACTTTTTAGTTGGTCCCATTGTCATGCGGTTAGCATAGGTAATTATGATAACGAGACGTGATCCTGAAGACAAAGATATAACTCTCTATAATGATCTAGAATATTCATATTACTATCCATCAAGTCATCTGTCAGTCAAGAAACAACAAATTGAATATAGGTTCATTCCTACAAACTTCGAGTCGAGACGCTGAGACACGAGGGAAATCGAGCGATTGAACTGTAAAAGTTTCGCGGGCATCTTTTTGTGTCAATTCCTATAGAACTTAACAGGATATAAATTCTATTCATAATAACGGGTCCACACTAATCGCGAATTTGACCCAAAGTTGGACACATAATGATGGTGTGGAGCATACTTTCGGCCAACTTCGCCTTCAACTTCGCGAGTAATGTAGAACTAGGGTAAAAATCCTTCGCCTCAAAATGTCATAAGACCTATATAGACACTTTCCAACAACGTGTCTTTAATAGTGCCAGTCCACACATGAATACAGGTACACACACATTAAATTATAACGTGATTTTCGTCGAAGATTCAATAGTAGTTTATGCAACTACTACTCGTACATAATGAGAGGTTTTAAAATACGACTGTGGTTTTATGAAACAATCCGTAGCCGAGTTTCATAATAGGATCACACGAGTGTTTTAAGACCTCATTATATACAGTTGCATTACACTACTTTATCTACACACATATTCATAATCATTATCATAGATTTTATTTTATGAAAATATGAAACACTCAGTCCTGCCAGTCAGTCCGCGGAGCAGAGGAACACATGAGGTGACTCGCGCGGCGGCGGGGAGGTCACCATTACAGTATCAATTTTGATCATATTTGATACTGTAATGGTGACTATCGGTGGCTACGGTACTGTTATTAAAGTACATCTCTGATTTTGGTCTCTGCCAAGTAATGTAGGTCCTTACCTATATTATATGAACTTGTTATTTGTTTGACGACGCGGTTGGCTCAGTTTGTAAGCACTTGCCTACTGAGCCGGCGGTCCCGGGTTCGAATCCGGGCCATGACCAGGTTAAGTATATATTTATCTATTTAAGTATGTAGGTATATCATCATCTAGTACCCATAACACAAGCCTTCTTGAGCTTAATTTGGGACTATACTCGACGCCACGTAGCTTGGCAATAGCGACCAATGACTCCTCCTACCATGAAAGTCAATTTCTAATAACGACACTTTTTTTAGTTCCCCGTAACGACCATTTTTACTTTTATTGCTACACCGTGGTAGAGGGTGTCTGGGCGTGGAGGGATCGGACCCTCTACCACGGTGTAGCAATAAAAGTAAAAATGGTGTGTGAGGTTGTCTGATATTTATTTATTTGTTATAGGAATTTAACAAGATGGGTGTAGATAAAATAAGACAACGCAAATGTAAAAGCACCTTTCCAGAGACACCAGGATTCACGATAAACATGGCTCCGAAAAAATATATTAAAGAAACCTGCAGCCTGCGGTGTTTCGGATTTCCCAGGGGAGCACGACGAATTCCAAATGGAACTCGCGCCTCAAAATCTGCGTGTGTTATGGAAATATGTCTTGATGGCACAATGTGCAAACATAGTTGCATTTTGATAATCAAACTGCCTTTCAAATAATATAAACCTTGTTTCTATCGTATTTTATTTACCTTATAGGTAGTAGATAGCTTGGGAATAGGGAATGGATGAAAATATCAGAAGTGCTTTAGAAGAGCTTGAAGTTTTTACTGGTGTTAGGAATAAGCTTTCTTAGCACCAGAACAAAGTAACAGATTTTTTGGCAGCCCTAAACTTCAGTACCGTGGGCTGGACACAGTACTCGTAGAACCGATGGCTGCTTGCAGTACTGGAGAACTCTAGTTCTGTGACATCCGCTAGTCAAATGAAAGAGTGTGGCCTGTCAATATTCCATTATGGAAGGACAGCCTCAACTTCTGCGATGATCAAACGCAGTCCACATCAGAGTCAGTCTAAGAAACAGTTGACTAGTTTGTATCACCTGCCTTATCACCACTGGTTGAGCTACACCCGCCCCGAAGGATTTGCAAGGCCCTTGACTATAAACAATACTTTTAGATTAAGGGATAAAATTATGCGCCTGCGACTGCAAAATGAACCAGTCGATTACACCGCAGTTTACCCAGATGCTCGTTTGTCATTTCTCACCCCCGCTGTAACAGGCAGTAATGTTCTTAAGTAGCGATCTCACACCAGAAAATAAAGAGGGTGACCACCAACAAGGTGGATCTCGGGAAGTATTTGGATGAGGGAGGCGCGTGACCCATGATTTTCAAAATATCTGGAAAAGGTGTTTGTTCTCCAGTTGATGTCTTTCGGCTGCTATGATGATGATGATGAAAATAAACCTTCAGCCCGCGGTGTTGTTTACGATTTCCCTGAGGAAGTAGACACATTCCAAATCAACTCACACCTTAAAATAAGCGTGTGTATTTAATATTTTGATGGCACAGCCTGCAAATATAGGTAGCTAAAAAAAATGGCGACACATTCTATGTATTCGGGGTTGACTTTCTCAGTCGGCCTCTTCAAGCGATTCTATTTTACGGTGACATACTTAAACATTCCAAACGTTATTAACATTGGAACCGTTCATCTAAATACGCCTCAAACCGTTTATTCATAGGTATTCACAATCTTAATAAGACAACTTGTTCACTAGATACTTTGTTTAGCAACTTCATGGAATAGGTATAGGTACTCGTACACAAACTACAAAAGTCTCTCCTGAAACTTAAAGGTTGATTCGAAACAACACAATAACATTGAAAAAAAAAATGTTAACAATTTACACGTCGACTGAGAAACCTAGGTTACCCAAATTAAGTTTCCTAAAATTAGCATAATTTTGGTTTCTACTAAGCACAATTTGGCTATTTCTCAAGTAGTTAAACTAGTTGAGCTATTTATATTTATTTTTTCTATGAATGTATTCAGTTTACCTATTTATACCTGTCAACACCTCGACACCTCCAGTTCCGTCAATGGTACGACAATTGTATTTTAATCGAATTCCTTTTATCCAATGCAGCGTCTAACGGAAGTTAGATTAGTTTGGGGACTGCAGTGAATAGGATGCCGGTAGAACCGCATAGTCGTTACTCTATTGAGTTGGGGACAAAAACTTTTCAATTATTCCATTAAATTTCCAAGTTAGATATAGTAGTTGATTGGAGATTCCGTGGGAAAAAGTTCATGGCGCAGTCGAAGTTGGATACTGCGATCTATCAGAGGTATCTCCGCTGTTTTAGTAATTTGCGCCTTACATTTATCATTATGAAACTTTCTTTCTCATTAAGTATATTCTATTTTGATACACGTAAAATTAAAGATGACGTGTTCATATCTAAACGTCAAAATACAAACGACAGGTGCGAGCAATTGTATCAAATTTTGCTATGAAATTCTCTAAAATGACATATTTTTAATATCCCGCAGTACAGTTTTTTAACTAATGCTTTATTATATTCATTTATTTATACTTCATTGCAAAACAAATGGTGAATGTAATGCCAAATAGGGGTTATTTTTTGGTGAATATAGTTTACACATTTTTTGGCACGCACCGCCACTGTACACCACTGTATAGATGTAAACATCTTTGAAATAATAGTATTTTACATTGAAAACTACCGTGACTCGTTTCTCGTCTACTCGTACTCGTACATCGTCGAACTGTAATATCGTAGAAGAAGAATAGTATTATTTAGTACCTACCAATAAGCCATTGTCTTTTATTCAATATTAATTATCATATTACTTATTTTATTATATTAGCCTATACTGTTCCACTGTTGGGCAAATGCCTCTCTCTCTCTTTTCCTCCCATACCTGTCAAGACCAGTAACTGTTTAATCTCTTTGGAACACATTTAGGTCGTCTTGCCATCTTCATCGTGGTTTACCGCGGCGCGCAACGCTATTGGGTGGGGATCCAGTCTGCAGTTTTCTCAGCTCACAGTTCGTCCGGCGTGCGGCATACGTGTACAGTCCCACTTTGGCTTAGTGGCTGTCAGAGTTACAACAGCTACTTTGGTTTTAGAGCGCAAGATAGTGTTCTTTTGCGATCAATGTGCCTCCTAAGATATTGTATTCCATGAGAATTAGTCAAAGACCAAGTATGGGCCCATAGGCGAGGATCGGAAAAATATCCATGTATATGAGTTTTCAATTTGATGTAACGGGTAAATCTCGCCTTTATTCGAATCTCAAAAATCAAGGTATTTTCGGCATGTTTTGCAGCCTCCTTATCTTGTCGTACCTGGAAAGAAACTATTCGCCCAAGTATACGTACTAGACTCTAATGCTAAAGTGTAATTCTACAGGAGTCTCAAACGCCGTCAGTCCGCTGTCATAAATATTTATTAAAGCAATGTGCTATAATACGCTTTAAATTAGATTAAGTCTAGGTTGAAGTACGGTTACAGTATATCACTTTATGAATGTTTGCAACTTGGTGTAGCTCATATACGTTGAAACGCTTCCTAAATAAAAAAACGCTTTCACTTTTCAAAGTCGGTTGATAAAGGGACTACTTAGAACCTAAGAAAAACTTTATCTATCTTGCGCCACCATTTTCTTATCCAGTCAATGTAAAAGTTTTATCAAGTTGTAGATAATATTATCATTATAATATGAAATGTGATTTGCATAATAATTTAGCAGAAATTAGTACTGAACAGACCTCAATATTCATGGAACGGCGGACTATCGAATAACATTTAGTACCTCCGTCGAGGCTTCTCATAAATATGGAAATCCATTATTCCTAACGTCGTTCTTGTATGAAATTCCGAATTTCCCTTTCAGGTAATTTTCAGCATATTTCTCTACAGATAATACCTACTGTTGTTTGTAATGTATAATGGTCTGTAGGATTTGTGAAATGTTTTCAGAAATGACAAAAACTAAGAAGAGAATCTTTTTATCGATTCATATTTTTATGTGGTAATACCACATTTTTATTTTTATAAATAACGATTAATGACACAAAAGTAAATTAAGAAAGAAATAAGTATGTTTTTGAAATGCTTATGCTCATTAGCCATACCCTAGGATGTGCGCTTTACACGCACGATCCCCAATGCGCATAAGCATTTCAAAAACATATATGACGCAGAGGGCGCTCCAGTAGCGTAAAGAATCAAGGGATGAAAGATTTGGTGTGATTTACGTAGCGATCAAATAGCTCAGTTGGAAGAGCAATGCGCCGGAAACGCAGAGGTCGCGGGTTCAAATCCCGCTTAGATTGTAGAGTAGATCGCATCCAATTTTTCTTTCTTAATTTACCTTTGTGTCATTATTTATAACTAAGAAGATAATTATAATTTTATATATTTACTATTTATTTTGTTTTATACCTACCTATCATCGCCTATTTTCATAAAAAATAAAATTTCCGCCTATTTTTTAAGTTGGCCACAATTGATGCGAGAATATCGCCGCAAAAAAGACGCTTTCTATTTATTTGTTTTAGTTTTTAAGCCGTTGAAGAGTACACCAGTATGGGCTATTATCTCGCTTAACAAACATAGGTAGTTACAAAAGATATAGGTAACATTACGTGTAAACAAATTGACTTGTAGCGGTTCTGGCGACAGATTGGTGCAATGGTGTCATGGAGCACCTGGTTTTGTACCCTTGTGTACCCTTCAACGGCCAAGTCACACAACATTAACTATAATAATAAAGAAATCGCAGTAAGGAACCTTAAGACTTGGTACGACTTTGTCTAGATTTCATTACTTTTTAGAGATAAACAAGCGGCTCCATCGAGACTTGGCTAGTTTTTACAGAATGTTTTTGGTGGGATTTCACTTCTTTTTGTAGAAACGTGGGCATATTGTTTTATAACAACCTGCTAATTCACTTTAGCAAACCTCACGAAATAATAAGCGAAATCAACGAAATGCAAATAATCCCTCCTAATCCCTAGCAAACGTTTCCAAGTGCAGTAGAAGAATGTCGTAAACGACTGTAACGCGGCCGGTTGCCACTTCGCCATATAAGATTATCGGAAAAACAAACGACGGCGCGTTTTAAAATACAGTCAGCGCCATCTAGCGACGTGTGCGGTCACCGCCACTCTTAGTCCAATGCATTATATTTATACCAAATTTTGAGCGAAATTAATATTTTGGTGTAATTTGTTTATTTAATTTGTGTAATGTTCGAGTAGAATAAAGTTAATCGTTCGACTATTTCTTCTTGTAAACTTGTGAGTATAAGTATAAAAGCCAGTCTAGTCTTGTCCAGAGTTTTCCTTTAATTTTATTTATATGCGTATTAAAAGCAAAGCCTCCCGGCATTCGCCCAGCGGGTACGTATTACAATGCCGAAGTTCAAAATACCGAATATCATAAGACCTATGGATATGGACGGAAGGCCGAAAATTAAAATGTCGAATGTTTATTTGACCGAAAGTTTAAAATCCCGAAAGAATGTTTGATGGAAAGGATGAAATACCGAATATTATAATCCCGAAGACTGTAATCCCGAAGAATGTAATCCCGAAGACTGTAATCCCGAAGACTATGATCCTGCCTGAAGGTTGTAATCCGGAATATTATTTAAACTCTCGAGAATTATCTCGTATTTCTGTAGTCTTACAGATTCTAATGTTTATTTTATACAAAGAATATTAACCTAAATTACGTAACCTACTTGGCTACTACTATACTTACTATTTATAAGTGAACTCTTTGGATGTGCAGCCCCTCCGCCCTAGTACGTTAGTACTCTTTATTATACTGTGGCCCTAGCGTAAGAAAGTGCGGGCATCGAGCGAGTCGCAGCGGCTGAGGCTGGTCGCCGAAGGTGACTAAAAAGCCGAAGCTGCGGAGGCGAGCGTTGACAGCTTCGGTTCCAGACAAGTTCGGTTCGGTTGGCAGTCCATGATAATGTTTTATCATAATATCGAATATTTAGTGTCATTCTTAATTTCCCACTTTCCCGGACTCTTTCCTTTTCTTAATCGACTTGCCATAGAACCGAAGCTGTCAACCCCGATTCCACGTGGTCTTGTCTGCCCTACCCCTAGAGTGTATATAAAAGCCCGGAGGCGTGGAGGGAGGGCAGCCCCCGGCCGCCGTAAGAAAGTGCGGGCATCAAGCGAGGCGCAGCGGCTGAGGCTGGTCGCCGAAGGTGACCAAAAAGCCGAAGCTGCGGAGGCGAGCGTAGGTGCCGCACTTTCTTACGCTAGGGCGGAGGGGCTGAACATCCCGCAGCACCGGAGCAGATCGGTTCCACGGAAAAGTCATATTAGTTTAGTGTCCTGACACTTTTAAAGTGCTCATTAACTTTCGGGATAATACAATTTCGAGATTTTAAAAAATTCGGGATTATGAAATTTCGAGATTTTGAACTTTCGATTTTCTGAAAATAGGTAATTTGAGGTTTATCGAATATCGGCTTTTTGAACTTTCGGTATTTTGATTTTCGGTATTTTGACCATCGGTATTTCAACTGTAGGTATTATGAACTTTCGGGATTGTAATACGTAACCCGCCCAGCTGTGGGACGCTATAGGCTAGATTAAATTAGAAGATGTGTCCCACTACGCTGGATTTTTGCAATGACAGTCGATTTTTTTATGTACCAATAGTAGAAGCGGAATTACCATATCTCTAATACAGCTGAGACCAGCTGAGGGTTCTTCATCAAATAAATAATAAATAAATAAATATCGGACAACCTCACACAAATCGATCTAGTCCCAAATTAAGCTCTAGAAGGCTTGTGTTATGGGTACTAGACGACGATATACAGACTTATATAGATAAATATATACTTAAATACATAGAACAACCATGACCCAAGCACAAATATTCGAGTTCATCACACAAATATTTGCCCTGGCCGGGACTCGAACCCGGGACCGCCGGCTCAGTAGGCAGGTGTTTACAAACCGAGCCAAACGCGTCGTCAAAATACTTCAGACCTTGGATTTTTGACATCAAATGAAGCGGCCCACCAAGTTAAATATTAAAATACTTAAACGGGTTTACTCACGTCGTAGAAATCGAATAACACTCGACATGTTTCGAATCGGTACGCGATCCATCATCAGGAGAGACGTGATCAGTCACGACGGCGGCCAACCGAACACAACAAGTTGAAGATTTTTTGTAAAGGCTGTATGTCGATCTCTAATAGTTTGGTTGGGCTCTTGTGTTTTCTAATCAGAGTACTCCAGATCTTCGATTATCCTAGTTTTTAGGGTTCCGTACCCAAAGGGTAAAAACGAGACCTTATTACTGAGACTTCGCTGTCCGTCCGTCCGTCCGTCCGTCCGTCCGTCCGTCTGTCACCAGGCTGTATATCAAGAACGGTGATAGCTAGACAGTTGAAATTTTCACAGATGATCTATTTCTATTGCCGCTATAACAACAAATACTACAAATAAAATAAAATAAATATTTAAGGGCTCCCATACAACAAACTTGTTTTATGGTACGGAACCCTTTATGCGCGAGTCGGACTCGCACTTGGCCAATTTAGTTTTCGCTTTATGTGGCCATTAAACCCTAACTCTGTACCAAATTTCAGCTCTCTGAATTTATGGGAAGTACTAGTTCTTTACTGATGATCATGAGTGAGTGAGTGAGTGAGTGTCGTAAATGCGAAACTTTGCTTTCGCTTAACTGCGGAACTAAATGACCTACAGACTTGAAATTTTGGATTTTAAGTATGTAATTATACCTTACTGGATGACGAAAATTTCTGCGTTCTGGTCTTATCCAGAGGTGCTCAAATAGGGGCCTGAAAATGCGGCGAAATGGTTCCAGTAAAGGATGGTACGGCAGTGTTTGCTTCGCGCTCGACTTGGCGGGGGCACTGCCGTGCCCCCCGATTTTATATATTTACTATTTATTTTGTTTTATACCTACCTATCATCGCCTATTTTCATAAAAAATAAAATTTCCGCCTATTTTTTAAGTTGGCCACAATTGATGCGAGAATATCGCCGCAAAAAAGACGCTTTCTATTTATTTGTTTTAGTTTTTAGTAGTTTTTAAACTAGACGGCAATTTCAACTTTCAAAAAGTAGCCGAAAAAACCTCACGTGATTTGTGCACAAGCCCTAAACAACATTTTAAAAACACTCATCAGGGGGCCTATGATGATTGCGTTTATCACGAGATAGAATAAGTGACAGATCGTCTGTCACTCACACTCTCATTTTGTCAAAACGTGACGGATGCTTTGTCACTTATTTATTGCGTGATAAAAGCAACCGTCATAGGTCTCCATAACTTACCATTGCCGATACCAATGAGAGATGCTTCTTCAACCTTCGTTCGAAGGGTCCCAAGTTGTAAGAGGGAGAAAACACATATGTATGTGTGTGTGCGTAAAAGCCTGCGCTTAGTCGGGCGCTCGTGTCGCCACGCTACACAACTAATTATGTGTCATCTATACTACTATATGTACAATTTTAAGGTAATCAGTTTTATATGAAGTGGGGTCATTATCTTTAGGATTTGTACAGCGAGGCCAGCCGTACTGCACCATTTGTTCGTAATAAAATATTTGACCACTCATCACGCCGCAACGACTGAACAGATTTTAACCAATTTTGGTATAGGAATAGCTGGATAACCAAAGGTAATTACCTATAGGATACTTTTGACCCGACTACGGTGAATAAAAATGTTCTACGTGGCCGAAGATGATGCCCACCTTCTAGTAAAAAAATGCAATTGACATTGTGCGCAGATCAAAACAAAGACCCTTCTGTAGTCTTTTATTTAGTGACTAAAGTTGATTGCCCTTAATAAATACGCCCAAAAACCTAGTCAGCGCTTGAAAGTGAAGCCGGGTTTGGCCAAGGGCTAAGTTTCGTCCGTGTGCGCACCAGTCACAACATCAATGACACAAGCAAAAGGTATCTATGATTGGTTCGTAGACACGCACACATAAAACCAAAACCGTCTTCATTTTTAACTGACTTCAAAAAAGGAGGGGGTTCTCAATTCGGTTTTTTTTTATGTTTGTTACCTCAGAACTCTGTCATTTGAGTCGATTTGGAAAATTCTTTTAGGTTCATGAATAGACATCTCCAAATTGGTCCTATAAAATTTTGGTGAAGATTTGATGACTAGATCCATGAGGAATCGAAGGAATTCCTGAAATTTTATAGGCACTCATAATGTTTTTCATATATTTTCTAAAACTATTTAAGTATTTGCATATGGTAGTCATCATCTTCCAATGCTGAGCTGATGATGGAAGGTACAACTCCTTAACGGTTAGGAGAAACGAGATACATGCCTTCAAGACCTCCCCGGTCACCCCACCATAACTATTTTATATGAAACACTAAAAAGTAAAAAATAGATTTTTTTTTCGCAATCTGTTGTATGAATGCTTTCGTTCTAGGCGTACGAGTACTTGGTTCTAAGCTATTGCCGTAAATGGCGTATTAGAGGAGTTATTCTAAAGTTTGATATTCGAACTTGGAGTCGTGCCGTCATTCATTCAAATATTGTTTGACAGGAGAGCGAGTGTTACGAACTATTAGTTTCTAACTCAGGAGTAGGCCTCCGGGCACAACTTTCCATATCGATTATTTGCTTTCTCCGAGTTCAAAGGGCTACCTATCAATCAGCTACAGACGTCCACTGCGGAACATAGGTTTCCCCATAACTCGACACAAGGTGCGATCCCCGCGACCTTAACGAGGTCATCCTGTCCACATAGTCAGGGGCCGACGCTGCGCTTTTTTATACGTGGTCGCCACTCTAGGACTTTGCTGTGCCAACGCCATTTATTAAAAGGGTTACCTTGTATTAGTACTTACCAACTCGTGGAGCAATTTCAGGTCAAGCCGAGAACTTCGGGGCTAATAATAATTTAGGATCATCACTAGCGTTGGTATTTACAATGTCACACTCACACATATTGACTCGGCTAAATTTTGGGATAACTTTGGTCCTACCGTATCACATTCGTCGACAATAATTACACTGCCAGTTTTCGTTGTTCTACTGCTACAGCGCATAAATACCTAATACATTTGAAATATTCTTCTGTATAAATACATTATTATTTTTAATAATTTTTATATAATTTCTATTGTAAACATTGATTTGGAGAAACTTGTACATCTCCTCTAACATGTATGTATCAATTACCTAGTTATAATATAATTGTATTCGTTTTTAAGTATAATTTACGAAAAAATTACTTACTGTTGAGTTTCTTTCGGCTTTCTTCTCAACAGCGGTCTCCTCTTGTGAAATGCCGGTAAACTCACAATCTGACTTGTAAGTGCCCTTATGGCCTACTTACTGAATAAATTATTTCATTTCATTTCATTTAAATACCTACCACGTTTTTATTATAAATATTGATACGAAGGTAAAATCTTGAAAGATTTTTCTCTCGCGGTTCTCACACTTGCTATAAAGCAATGGGGATTGGGAATCGTGCGTCTAAAACGCACATCCTAGGATAATGGCTAATGCGCTTAAGCATTTTAAAGAACATAATATGACTGACGCTCTAGTAGCGTAGAATTATGGAATCAAAGATTTGGTGTGATTGACGTAACGATCTAATAGCTCAGTTGGGAGAGCATTACGGCGAAAACGTAAGGTCGCTGGTTCGACTCCTGCTTACATTGTAGTATTGTATGTCTATCACGCTACATTTTTCTTTCATAATTTACCGTTATGTCAATATTTGTGGCAGAATAAAAACAACAGTTTTTAATTGAACATTTTATTAGTAAATTAATTACGACTATACACGCATTCCGACGGCCAGCGGCAATGCCAAGATGATCACATGCGCAGTGGGGTTCGCTGCGTTGCCGCCTTGGTGTAGTTCTGCTAGACTTTCCCCTGGAATAAACGAGAGTACATTAGATACATTAAAACCGGCCAAGTGCGAGTCTGACTCGCGCACCGAGGGTCCCGTACAAATACTTGTCCCTTACAACACTATGGGAGCCCCCTTACGACACTCGAACGGACAGCGGAGTCTTGTAATAGGGGCCCGTTTTTACCCTAAGAGTAGGGAACCTTAACAATGGCTTTCGGACCTTACTATCGCGAAACTAGCCGACGCATGAGTTAAAGCAGCAAAGTGCAAACAGTATCAAAGAAGTAAGAGATTTAGCGTGCCTTAAGCGCAGAGGCAAGGAGTTCCACAGACAGACAGCTTTAAAAGTAAACGAATTATTTTAAAAATTTGAGACAGAATTAAGGTATGGCAAGGAGCAAATTTTGGGCAGATCGAGCAGAAGTGAGATGAGTGAAACGCTCCTTGAGATAGCGGGGAGTTGCAGAATGAAAAATAATACTATGAAGAAGAGTTACTCTGTCTGCACCATCATATTCGCCCATCTTTAGTCAACTTCGTGCTTAGTGAAGAGCTAGGGAAGTCGGAACTCTTGTCGCGATGACGTCACAATAGCGTAGCTAGGAGAGTAAATAGAATGGCGTTAATTTAATTTACGTTATAATTTATAGAAAAAAAGAAGTCATTTTACTATAATTGCATCTTTTGCCAAGTTGAACGAATAAGGCGCAGCCGAATTTTCGGAGTCATTCGTGATATTTTTCGTTGAGTATAAAGCTAGAAGGTCGAATTTGCTATAACCAGTAGGGCCTAATATACAAATAAATACCTAGTTGAATCAGTTAAGCAATGATATTGTACGGCGGGCTATGGTGTCGGCGAATCTGCCTTGCGTATTGGAGCCCCAGGGTCTCAGTCGTCTGGATGGCAAGAGGCCTGATGGTCTTACACTGGTTCCTTGGGCGAAAGGGCGAAGTCTGTTGTGGGATGCTACTTGTGTAAGCACTTTCGCAACGTCTCATCTTGCGCAGACAACGCGGTCGGCTGGAGGCGCTGCGGAAAACGCGGCTAAGCTCAAGCACGCCAAGTATTCTAACTTGAAACCGATGTATGACTTCATTCCTCTGGCCGTTGAGACTGCTGGGCCGAGGTGTTCTGAAGCGAAGCAATTTATACGAGCCCTTGGTAAACGTATGAGGGATAGGGGTTGTGATGAAAGGTCGGGTTCGTACCTGGTTCAGCGTATCTCTTTGGCAATCCAACGTGGGAATGCGGCGGGTATCTTTGGGACGTTTGAGCCGGGTACTTATCAGGCAGTGCGTTAGTGTAGTTTTACGGTGCACATTGTGACGATGCATGTTGCGGATAATATACCTATGTATCTGTGCCATTGCTTATTGACGAAACTTGTGGTGGATACATGTATTTGTGATTGGACGAAACCTGTGCTGTGGATGCTCTGACAAGTTAAAATCGTAATATTTAAGGGAAACGAAATTCACCTTAAAGGTGCCGTTAAGAACAAAGGCATCATAAATTTTTAACGGGACCTAAACTACCGAAAATAATGGTTATAGGTACGTTTATGTACAACGATAGAGAATATACAGGTAAGAAAAGCCTTAAGGGTCCTTTTCCGTTCAAAAATACTTATTTTGGACGTTTCTCTCTATGATCAAACATGTTAGAACACGGCCATTGTGATTTATTGGTATATATTTGAAACCTACAGTTTGAATTTTTTATTGATAATTTTTGTTTCAAAAACTACCTACTCGAATTTGATAAAATTAGCACAGAAAACTAGTTCTTTCGACTTATTTTCGACTGCACGCAATGAAAGCATGAAATAGCTATGTTACTATTTTAGAATCAAACACAGCCAAAATCTCGTGCGCAATAAGAAATATTGTTATGAAAAATAACGTGTGTAATTAAACGGCGTGATAAGAACAACTTTATGAACAAGTGCGAAAAGCACATTGTTTGAACCTATTATATAAGTCAGTATACGAATACGCAACATCACTTTGTAAGTGACAAGAATCTGAGCTCCCGACAAGATGTCTCGTATATTAAATTGTACTAAGATTTATATTTTAATAACACGTGACGTCGCAATCACTCGTGACATGCTGGCGTTTACTTTGAAAGCAATTCCGGATAAAAAATGATATGTACAGCAATTTCATATGGAATCAGACGTTATGACTTTGCGGGCAGCTGCTGAAGCACTTTTCAGGGCTCTGTGTGTTTAGGATATCGGGATTATCGGGGTTTAAATCGTTTTGTGAGCGGTAGCGATCGTTTAGAGTTAAGGATATCTAGAATGAGGCGGACCTATGATGGTTTCCTTTTATATTTGTAGCTTATTTTACTTGCAATTGATTGAAAAGTGCTGGTCATTTGGCACTAATCAAACGCAACATACCACAAGTGTTTGTGTTATATGTAAGTTCTGTCAATTGTCTAAATAAGTGACAAAGCATCTGCCACTCACACTCGCATTTTGTCAAAATGTGACAGATGCTTTATCACTTATTACTAATTTATCACGTGATAATCGCAACCATTATAGGCTCGAAGAGAATTGACAGACTCACATACAACACAGACACTTGTGGTAAGTTTATTTTGATTCAATCAACTGCAAGCAAAATAAGCTATGTGAAAGTTAATGAATCAAATAATATGTATGTGGATTTTATACGTTTTTGTAACGATAACGTCTTTGCTTATGTATTTTTTTATGTAGGTATAGGTTCGTTACAAAACTGGCTGATGGATAATATAGAGTATATTTACAAGCTTTTATTTAACTTGCATTGTATGTATGTTTAAAGTATGTTTGTTCGGGTGGAATCTTGCAACTCAATTTTGAAGCAGATATCGTCAACCGATTGAGCTGAAATTTTGCATACTTCCTTAACTTTGATGACAATCAAATCTGATGATGGAGCCGGAAGGTGGCCATAGGAACTATATAATAGTAAAAGCAATCCTACCGAGCTTGGGCTCTTTAGAATCGTCTCAGTGAGCATTTGATGGATATTCAAAGAAAAGTACAGTCGGCAATAAAAGCTTGCTACTAAAATGACATTTTTGACAGAAACTTATTGTAATTTACTACGGAACTCTAAAGTACACCCTGGACTTACGCTCCGCATTTTTATAAAAGCGTTTGTATTCACGATCACGCCAGCTCTTGAACCGTAACATAAACTCCAATCATGGAGCCACCCTATGCAAATGGTCTGTTTTTTAATTCAAAATTCTTCTCACGCTCTAAGAACGTCGTTACGGACCGAATTTATGAAATGACTAAAGTTGCTTAAAAATACGTGAACAGACAGACAATTTTATAAGAGGTGCGTTCGAAGTTATTTATTCATAATATTTATGAATGTCGCTGCGCCAAAATAAATTCAGTTGCTGTACAGTCCAAAATAAAGTGTGAAAGTTAAAAAAACCGGCCAAGTGCGAGTCAGACTCGCGAATCGAGGGTTCAAATACTTATCCCATTTTTAGTGGCCGGGTTAAGCTAAGTTTGCACTTTATCGCAACCGATCACGTTTGCTGTATGGGAGCCCTTAAATATTCATTCATTCATTTATGTTGATAAAACATAGTTTTACATGTCAACATAATTAACAATATAGGATTTAAACTAAGTTTATATTATTAATTAATTATTTATCTTGGGTAGCGAACCGGTTAAGGGTGTGCACTCAGTTATACTTACTTGAAAAAATCGTCAATAGAGTAGATCGCGTCTACTGTTAGTTTGGTCTTAAGTTTGTTTACAAAACAACTCATGCTAGGAGAATTCCTGATTTCTAAGGATTATTCTTTTTAGTATTTTTACAGAGATACATCATCTGTGAAAACTTCAACTGTCTAACTATCACCATTCATGAGATACAGCCTGTCGACAGACGGACTGACGGACAGCGGAGTCTTAGTAATAGGCTCCCGTTTTTTACCCTTTGGGAACAGAACCCAAACAAGTGGAATGTCTTCCTTTTTTAATCAATCTCAGAAAACGGGACGTGACTATACAGTATTGCCGCTTTTTAATTTCTACACTTTCATGTCGGATTATAACAACATTATTACTTAGGGCCAAAACACAATTACAAGACACGACATCGCATCGTCACCCGACGCGACGCGACGTCGTGAGATTGTAAAATGAATTTTTATTTTGCATCTTGTCACATGAAGATAAAGTTCATTTTGGATTTATGCATTTCCACGACACGACGTCGCATCGTGGCACGATGTCGCGTCATACGACGATGCGATGTCGTATCTTGTCATTGTGTTTTGGCCCATAGATACAGCCATATATTTCATGGACATAGGAGTATGCAGTCAGCATCAAAGTAGCAAATTTTAGTGTGCAATTTGCCGTATGCCAGTAAAAAAAAATGGTTGAAACTAATATCATAAAACATCATCGGATATCCATCGGCCCCCAAACTAGGCTGAGCCTGAATCTTCGGTCCCTATGAAATAATGAACTTTATTCTGCAAGTAGACAACAAGGGCACGTTTACATGTCTGAGTCTACCGGCATTTCACAAGAGGAGACCACTGTTGAGAAGAAACGCCGAAAGAAACTCAACAGTCAGTATTTTTTATATGTACATATATGAACTTAACTATACGTAGTCCTCGAAGAAAACATATTAAAAGTGTATTTTGAGATATAAATAAGGAAAAGTGTAAGAATAAAATAAACACTACAAGAAAGTATGACGGCTTAACATAATTTGTACGTTTGATACGCTTTCTTATTAGAACTGTTTCTCTTATAAAAAACGTGGTAACAGTTACTCTGTTACCTATTGTGCAAAAATTTAGTGATAGACCTACTGTTAGTGTATAGCTGTATGTGGTACAACAGTTTGTGACCTAATGGGAACAATGTGAAATTTTGAACACGAATTTACATGGTATTAGCCTCATCATTAGCCTTTTACATCTATTAGATAACAGATGAGTTAAGCCGCGTCTAATAAAAAGCGGCACTTTTGAAGATCGCTCGATAGCCCAATACGAGAGCGACAGCCGCGGCCGCATAATTGACAAATAAATGTTGCACCTATCGATGACGGGGGAGGAGCTACACGCTGGTGTCTCAGGTCGCGCTTGTGAGAAAGAGAAGCAAACCATATTGGTATTAATGGTATTAATCCTGGTTTTATCCCATCAGACATACGGTAGGTATGGTATAATAAATTTTATAGTGTTCGGCGGGTGTGAATACATCTGTAAATCCCGACACAAGTCATCCATGCCTATCCTCATCTCAAAATCGATTTTAAGTCCAAATAAATTTTTCTCTTGTTGTTATTCCGTCCCGTGGTCAAGGGAACAATAGTGATTAAATGCCTTGGAGAAGTGTTGGTAATTAATTATACATAATTATATTTTGTAGAATATCTCCTAGCAATACCAGTAATACTTATCCGCTCATTTTATGGGCTTATACATGAATGTTATATATACAAAGTTTATGGTAAATATAACCGCCAATATCATAACTTTAATCGCAGTTATAAAAAGGAACATCACCATGGCAACGAATAACAGTGAAAAGTCGAATGACCCATAAAATGTATTGAGTTCAGATGAAAGTTTGTCATACATCATACTGGTCGAGCCCTGGTGATACCCTGCTAGCTCATAGAATAAATAAATTACTCCTGTGGCGCGGAGATAATCCTATAAGCGGGTTATATTCCCACACAAAGTCCGACTCACTTGTAGTGAGGGCTAAACCCTGATACAGTTAAAGTCATGCCATTTAAAAAAAAAAGAAAAAAAAATTGCATACCTTTAATGACGTGTAGTAGCACTTGGGCCGGCGGCGGAGCGGGGGGCGGCGCACGCGCCACGGTACAAGTGTATCGTCCCGCATCGTCGCCGCGCACGCGTGCCACGCGCAACACGGAGTTAGCGCCGTTTGCGCCGAATTCCGTACGAACGCTGCAAAACATAGTTAACATTGATCTGCACTCTATTTCTATACAGCGTGTATATTTGATATAACCGCTTATCGTAGCCAGACCGAGATTTTAGTGCTATAATCTGAGCGTTTTTCAAAAAAAGTGTACACGTGACGAACCGGAAAACGGTTTTTTTTATAACACCGATTTTAAATTTTCGTGGCTTATTTAATTCCCCATAAGTTATAGTGTTTTATTTGAGAAAATTGCATTAAAATATTAAAAAATATAGAAAATATCGACATCTTAAACTCAGATTGTGGTGAAACTAGTTCCCGATAGTCACTTATATAAAATTCAGTATAAATTGATTGAAGTATTTTTTGGACCAGTTTTAGTTTACACATTTAAAATACAGACAATAAACTATTTAAAACGGGTTTAATTTATAGAATTAATGGAACGAGCAAGCTTTGAGGATAAAATAAAGGTCCAGTTCGTCACAATCACCACCAAATGACTGCTAAAACATGTATTTTTTTGCATTAAAATGCGACAAATCAACGAATAATATTTTTTATTACATTAAGGAATATTCATTTAGTAATGTTAACGCTTAAATATGTGAATTGTTGCACTGCAGCAGCCAGAAATAATTATTTTCAACATCCCAAATCTTGGGACAGTAACTAAACGGAATCTCATGTGACTAACTGGAAAATGTAAGGAATAGTGTACATAGATTGAATATATTGAAATAAAATCACAAAAATATTATGTCATGAATCGTATTTATTGCAACGGAATCAAAATGGTTTAATATATATTATTACTAGTTTATATATGTAATAATAAAGCATGTATTAAACTAGTAATAATAAATATTTACCATGTATATTATAATGTATTACATAAAAATCTTTCATGAGTAAATGATAATCTTAATATTGAAAGTTTTATTAGTGTTATTTATCTATTTTTATAGATTATTAATAATGTTTTATTAAAAATGTTTAAAATAAAACATACAATATTACGATTACCTTTAGCAAGTAATAGCAACATGAACATTTCAAAATATAGAATAACAGTATTAATTCTCATTAATAAAAAATTGGGCAAGTACGAGTCCGACTCGCGCATGAAGGGTTCCGTACCATAATCTATAACAAGTTTGTTGTATGGGAGCCCCCCTTAAATATTTATTTTATTTTATTTTTAGTATTTTTTGTTCTAGCGGCAATAGAAATACATCATCTGTAAAAATTTCAGCTGCCTAGCTATCACCGTTCTTGAGATACAGCCTGGTGACAGACGGACGGACGGACAGCGAAGTCTCAGTAATAGGGTCCCGTTTTTACCCTTTGGGTACGGAACCCTAAAAACGGCTGTAATTAAAATACTTACATCGAACGAACTTTATTTTAGGACATCGCTTAGAACGCTGTCTGCCTTTTGTTTTCTTGACAGTTATAAACAAATATAAACCTTATTGCAATATGTTAAGGTTTATGGGTGTATACTTAAGGTTATATCGACATAAACCAATCACAATTTTTTTTCTTCATTTCTGACAACACTTTCAGCTGTCAAGTTAGTTCGCCTAATTAAAAACTCGACTGTAAGCGTGGCCCGACATGCTCTTAGCCGGTTTTTATAAATGTTTTAATTGTTATTTTGCTTTTTAGTCATTTCTTCCGGAGATAACACATACTTTTCTGAAAACCGCATCAAAATCGGTTCTGACAAATGCGAGATAATGGCGGATAAACATGCATGTATAACAAACATATGGGTCAAACTAAGTAACTCCTTTTTTAGAAGTCGGTTAAAACATCGGTCACATTTCGATTGTGTACTAAGCTTTATAGTTCCAATTCGTCACAAAATCGTTCCGGTAGTATATCACGTCACGAATCGGACGTGACGAATTCTACCTCGACAATTTAAAATCAAAATTTCAACGTGTTCTGAACCAATTCAATGTGTTTTTGGTTTAGTTTCGGATACTACGATAGTTTCTTCTATGTCTAATTGTGTTTAAAAAGTTAATTATAATCTACTTACCGAAAAAACTGTTACTAACTCGAAATCCTATTTTTAGCGCACTGACACAGCGTCCACCTTTCGTCACCGTTTTCACGGAACTGACGTTATATTTGCAATGAAATCCGATGCCTATAGCATTAAAATGTTGCCAGGATTGAAAAATTAACGCTTTTTGGGGAATATCAATTGCACAAGTATGTTAAAATCGCTTGTGACTATAACCGGAAGTTCCGGTCTGTCGATTTCTTTGGACAGAGGAAAAAGTAGTTTTTCGGCATTATAAACCGTATTTGTTTATAAATAAAGCACACGACTAAAATCTAGACTCATTACTTTATCTGTGTGACCACATTCAATATTCATACAAATTTATTTCGAGTTTCTGCAAGCCTCTAAACATGACTGAGTCGACGTGGGACATACCCATTTTAGCACTTTTCATATCTTTATTTTGCAATAAATCTAGTAATAAATATAATATAATCGTTTTAGAAATATAAAATGAATGCCCCACATCTACAGAATCAAATGATACCACTCATATACCCAAATACTAAAGGTAAAGTAAAAAAAAAACACGTTGAACGTGTGGGACATTCAAATTTTGCCATGTACACTTTTTTTGAAAAACGCTCATCTGATATTCATAACAATTATTAATTTAGCGTTAACTGCCATAGCATAATTCATTTATGATTTTTTTCTGAGCAGCAATGTATGGCGTAGTTATTACGAGTGACAGCTGTGACATCACGATGCTAAGTGTCAACAAACAACAACAAACAAATACATTGCGTGCTGAATTTATTTTATATGAAAAAAAAAGTACGATTTTTTGATAATTTACGGATCAACATATTAATAAGTGCCTATATAGAGACCCCGTAAAGTATGCGGTTATATCAAATATACACACTGTATACATGTATCTGTGATGTATCGGAAGGATCTGTGAAGTGGTGATATTCGTTGAATATCGCCACTTCGCTTACCCGGTCGCGTTAAGTTTGCGTTTCAATACAATACATTCAACTTTTTATTTTATTTGACCTGGTAGTTACTTGTAATGCCACTTTATGCAGCACTCGAATCGTAATCATTGCGTTTTAATGGCAGTTAAAGGAATCTATATCTAGGATATACCTGAGACAGCGCTTATATACCGATATTTCAAAACAAAGTAGAATTAGCGACCCGGTATTATTAGCAATTATTCATTGGTGTTTTACAGTTTGTTGTGTTTAACATACCTGATTCCGCCCCTGGTGGTGTCATCGTTGAGCAGAGTCTCCCTCCTGAACCACAGGAGGGATGGCCCCCCCTCCATCTTGAGGCCCCTCACTTCGCACCGTAGTGCTACCGTGCTGCCTAATTCACAGACTTGCTCGGAGACTTTTGCACCTGCGCCGTCCACAATGCGCACTGATACCTCTGTGAAAAATACATAACCACGGTCACGCTTTTTTTTTATTACGAACAGATAGTTTTTCATGACTGTCATGACTTATAAATTACTCTTAGATAGTTGGCAGTCCCTAACTCTGCGTTTTCCTGCCTCACTCGACTGCATTGTGTAATGAGTTGTCGCTTGCGGTATTTCCGGACCGATACGGCCTTCAACCCTTCAAGAAAAGAGCGCACTCCCACCTGAAAGGTCGGAAACGCACTTGTGACTCCTCTGGTGTTGCAGGGTGTGTATGGGCGACGATAATCGCTTTCCATCGGGCGATACGTTTCCTCGTTTGCTCCCTATAACATACAAAAACTAACCGACTGTTTTAAGGGGTTGGCTCTGTAGGATAGGATAATATTGTCGAAAGCTCTGTAAAGATTTCACAGGCTAAGTACCCCTCTCTTCCCGCCCTAAGTCAGACTGATTCGGTTCAGTCTATTCACGACGCAGTCCATGCGCCCAGTGCGCCCGCGTCACCCCAACCCAAATTACCCCTGTGGCGCGGAGATAATCCCATTAGCGGGTTATACTCCCACACAAAGTCCGAATACTGGTAGTGAGGGCTAATCAAGTCATGTCTTAAAAAAAAAAACAGGCTAAGTAGTGGACAGGTCTTGGGCCGAGGTTGGCCGCCCAGTTTTGACTAGTACCTAACCCGATGTCGTTGTGTAAATTTCTATTCAACTTGGCGGTAGTGGCAGCTTTTATTATAAATACAATCAATTCTCTATGGAGAGAGGTCATTATTCCAATCTTAACCGTCATCTGTTGAGAAATGATGTATGGGAAGAATGTGTATAACTTGTGTATTGCAATATATAATAGATTACCTGCTGACATAAAATTACTTAATGGAACTAGTTTTAAGAAAAATTTGACTGCATGGCTCTTAGAAAAATGCTTTTATAAGGTTAAGGATTATTTGGATCACACATGTGACTGACATTGATTAGTTGATTATTATTATTCCTTTATTTATTTCGTATCTTAGGCTAGGTTTTTACAATATATGTATATAAAAAGTAAAATACAATAAAGAAATTACAAAATATATAAACACATTATAAAAAACCTAACCTAGGGTGCCCAGGCTACCGGTGGTTAGGGCTGCAGAGAGAGGAACCTCCTGACGATGCGCGCCGTGTCCAGGAGTACCGCCTTCTGTATCTGGCCCTTGATCCAGCCACCTAGCGAGAGTCTCTTAAGATGTTTGTCGAGACTCTTCGCTATAAGACTGTTCGCCGAAACGACTATCGGGACAATGATCGTCGAGTCAACATCCCACATGGCGGTCACCTCACCTCGTGAGCTAAGTCAAGGTACTTGCTGAGTTTGTCCTTCTAAGCCTTCACGAGGTTTTCGTCATGGGGGATGGTGATGTCAACGAGCACTGCCTGGCGCTTGGATCGATCTACCAACACGATATCAGGCTTATTAGCTACAATAGTCCTGTCCGTGATGATAGATCGATCCCAATATAGCGTGGCACGACCATTCTCGAGAACTGGCATCGGTGCGTACTTATAGTACGGCACCTCAGACCCCACAAGACCGTATCGAAGAGCAAGTTGCTGGTGAATGATCCTGGCTACTTGGTTATGTCTGTGCAAGTTCTCACCGTTAGCAAGATGAGAACAACCGGAGATTATATGCCTGAGTGACCCACCGGGACGGCGGCATGCCCGACAAATGTCGACCGTACCGTCCTTCAGGATATATCTCCGATAATTGTTCGTCATCATTACTTCGTCCGCAATTGCACAGACAAAACCTTCGGTTTCCCCGAAGAGATCCCCGAAGCGTAGCCAGTTCACCGACGCGAGCAGATCTACATCGGGCCCCGTAAGGGCCTTGTAGAACCGCCCGTGTAGCTCCTTGCTCTTCCATACAGCGCTGCTGCTGTCTTTCTGGATACCACAATCTACCCTTTCGGATAGGCAATTCGCATACCGCCACGGGCGATCGACAACCGATCTAGTGCGTGAAGTGGTATGGCAGGTGCTGAGCGCGCGCGAGGCCGGGCTACAGGTAGCAATGGTGTGCTGCGACCTCTCGCGCGCTTTCGATACCGCTAATCACCGCCTTATCGCACACAAATTAAGACATTATGGAGTTCGTGGCCCAGCTCTGGAACTACTAATGTCTTTTATGTCCGACAGATGCCAAGTGGTCGTGGGTGACGGTGGCCGTGTCAAGTCTGATGAGATGAAATGCTTGCTTGGGGTACCGCAAGGATCATGCCTCTCGAACACACTTTTTAGTATACTTCTGAACGACCTTCCAATGGCCGTGAAGGGTTGCAATATATACATGTACGCGGATGACGTAACAGCTGTCGTCACGGGCGCCTCTCATCAACAGCTGGAAGCGAACGTGAACAACACACTTAACCAACTAACCCAGTGGTTCGATGCTAACGGTTTAGCCCTTAACAGGAGTAAGACTTTCTGTATGAAGTTCAGCCTAAATGGTCACGTGACCCAGCCGTTGAGGACATGCGCCGGTGACGAATCAGTAAAGCAAGTACCTGAAACAAAGCTCCTAGGCTTCTCAATAGACAGTGGGCTGCGGTGGGATACGCACATTGACCAGCTGTGCGCCAAGCTGGGCAGCGCGTGCTACGCGCTGAGACGTCTCGCTAGTACTGCGACCAGGGACGTCGTCAGGAGCTGTTACTTCGCGACAGTGCACGCTCTTATCTCGTATGGCACGGAACTCTGGGCCGGAGCGGCGGACTGGCATAGGGTTTTTGTAATGCAAAAACGGGCCGTTCGAGCGATAGCAGGGGTTCCTGACGACGTTTCTGCTCGCGAATATTTTAGACAGTACAGCATACTAACACTACCTTGTGTACTGATCCAACAGGTGGCCTTATTCACATACGCAAACAGTGAGGAGTTTGCGACAAAGCAGGCAAACAGAAAATACTGCCTGCGTAGCAATAAGAACGCGGGCCGCTACGCCCCCGTGCCCCACAGGCTAGCCAAAACAGAACGGTCCGCTTACTTTCTCGGTCCTTTGATATGTAACCAGCTACCGGACAGTATCAGAGATGCACCTTCCTTACAAACCTTCAAAAATAGATTGAAAAAATGGCTGCTTGAAGCACAATTTTACAACATATCTGAAATAATTAAAAAATAAATATGTATATAACTATGTATATGGCGTGCGTATAACAATGGAATGTATATTGATAATATAATTAATATAATTAATAAATAATAATGTAACATAAACAAACAAACAGACATGTAACGATGTTATTAATAAATTTTTCATTTTCCTTTTTATTTTCATTTGCTGTCATCGGTGCTAAGAACCTTTGGTCTGCGCCAGTTCTCGTTTGCTAAGGAGAGAGAGGTGAGGCCTTTGTCAACTGCTACTACATCGCGATGAATCCCACACTCTTTGTTTAGGAAATACTCCCTAAGACTGCACACCTCGCGGTTATGGAGGTCCTTGGCGTTTAAAAAGCCACGGCCTCCACACTTACGCGGGATGTACAGTCTCATAACTGACGAGCGTGGGTGCCTCATGCGGTGTGTAGTGAGCAGCTGACGGACCCTCGTATCTAAGGCGTCCAGCTCAGTCTGAGTTCACCTTAGTATGCCAAATAGTAGAGGATCCCGATATAGAACGACCTTCAACGAGATGTTTATTTGATGAAATGTATTTTATATTTAATTTAATATGTCAATAAATATATTGCATATGGGTTGCCTAACAAATTTTAGTCCTGGGATGTTTTGTTAAAAGTTAAACAAAAAAAAAATTAAACATGGTTTGATTATAAGATAAATTAATAATAAAATAATCTTAATTTTATTTAATTTCAATTCAATAATCAGACCGTTGCAAAATGCTAGTAGGTATAGATTTACCTGTTTATACCTGGCTACCCGATAGTTGTGACGGGAAAAGAATAGGCAACCTAACGTTTGCATATTCGAGGGGCTTCATACTTTCGATTGGTATCATAATTTATCTAATATTTTAAACATTATCATTACTGTTTTATTTTTCTGTCATTTTCTAATCTTCATTATGCTCTTTCTGACATTTTCTAAATTAGTTAATAATAATTTGAAATAATTTCGTCGCCCCTCTCAACTATTTGCATGCCTATTTCATGGTTGAACGCACTGAACTTTTATGTATAATATGTATATCACATTTTACTGTGTTCGAAGCAAATAAAAATCTTTGAATCTTTGAATCAAAATAATATTTGTCCTCTCATCACTCCAAGATGGTCATAGGATACTTTTTATGGTTGTCTATTGTTTGACCGAAATTTATATGCAATAATATTGATTTGCTCGAATTTCACTTACCCGAATTTCATTTGTCCGAATGTTTCGTTTCCTAGAAAATTCATTTGACATACTCTTGTATTCCCGAATATTATATGCCATAATGATACGAATGCCATAAGTATTGTTTTCCATAGTATTAAGTGCCATAATATTGTTTGATAGAATATTTAAACGCCATACTAAATATTGTTTCTGTGCGAATCCAACCTGGCTTAGCATCTTATTTTCTGTAGGCATATTGTGGCCATGTACTACATGGTCACAATACAAACCTAATGGTCGAATGTCGTACGTCCTTTTATCGTAGTTCTTCTAAAACTGTAAATTAGGTTAGGATTTGTATTTTGAAGCAAACATTCTGACGCTCCGCTCGCTTCGCTCGCTCCGCTATACGGGTCACAACACGACGATAAAAAAACCGCCGATAAAGTTGTAAGCACCTTATAACCTATAAAGGTTATTAATGTTTCTTACCGTCACTAATATACTATACACATATTTAGTTATTGTAACAGATTATAAAAATGGTTTAAACTCACGTAAAAATTGACAGGAACATATAACTAACATATAGAGTTCTACATCAGGGACAGCTACCCGTGCTGCTACGCGTCTCACGGCTCACTCCTCTGTCTCACTCTTTTCGTCAAGTAGCAGCATGGATAGCTGTTCCTGATGAAGACCTCCATTTGAGTTCGAAACATGTCCTGACAATTTTTACGTGAGCTTAAACCGTTTTTATAATAATTAAAGATGTCTCACGAATTCACGATAGTTTTAATATAGTATTTTATGCAACAGTTGTATAAGAAGGGTCAAAAAACGCGAGTGGCACGGGTTTCGCTGCGGTCACATCGTAAGAAAAGATGCCATGAGCGTTTTTTGACCTACTTACTGTTGTATACAACGTTGCATACAATATTTTTTCTACGACTCTATATTTAATAAATAAAATGCAAATAAACAACAAAGAATATAATTACGTTTTCCCGCTCGGAACCAAAAAAATTAAAAAAAAATGTCTCAGATAAACTTTTTTTAATTGACGTCCATCTGTCAAAAAAATAAAAACTTATACCTAAAGGTATACGTTGACTATACCATACATACATGTACAGAAGATAAAACTTATTTTTTAAGTTGACAGCAATGCCTTTTTTGTTTTTTTTTTATTGCAAATTGTGTGAATGCATCTGTTTATTTTGTAATCTGTGGTACTAACTACTAAGGAATGCTTTTTTGGCGACATTATAACATCTAGCAGTGTTTTTTTTGGCAGTAGAGTATAGACTTTTACAGACTTTCATAATTTATGTCTTTTATATTAGAGTTAGTAACTATATAAATGACAGAAAAAAGTACTTGAGTAGAAAAATATAATTTAGTTATTGTACTACTATTTGCTTTCCATTCGCCTCCCAGTATGAGTTTAAACAACAATGTAAATCAAAAATATGAAGCGATTCCATCTGTCTACGCTACGTATTTATTACGTTGCTACACAAACAAAGACGAGGAAAACATCTTGCCGATTTTAGGGTTCCGTACCCAAAGGGTAAAATAAATAACGGGACCCTAGTACTAAGACTCCACTGTACGTCTGACCGTCTGTCTCACTGCTGTCTATCACCATGCTGTATCTCATGAACCGTGATAGCTAGACAGTGGAAACCTTCACAGATGATGTGTTTCTGGTGCCGTTATAATAACAAATACTAAAAACAGGATAAAATATTTTTAAGTGGGTCTTCCATACAACAAACGTTATCAGTTGCATTAACTTTGCTCCTCATTTATATCCGGCGCCATACATACCAGGTGCAAACTTAACTTAACCCGGCCAGTTAAAATTGTATGGAACCCTCGGTGCCCGAGTCCGACTCGCACTTGACCGGTTTTTACCTTTTAAAAGGCTTTCAGGAATGGAACTTTTTTACTTTAAAAATATAACTAGCGTTGTTCTATAACAAAAATAGGTACCTACTTTTTTGTTTTAATAAACTTTCATGAATTTTCAAAGAGTATTAAAAAGTTTTTAAGCTGAAATAAGTATTAAGTTTCCTCATTTATTATAGAGTTAACACAAGAAGATAATTATGAAGTTAGAGCCGTGTTGTTTGTATTATTATAGATGCTTGTATTAGCAAAAAAATATATAAGAAAATGCCGTAGGTACGTATAGATGTGGTAAGCAATGTTTGCCATTATATTTTTCGGAAATTACCACTTTAGCATGCTTTCTCTATTAAATTCGGTGAAAAAGTTGAAATACAGATATAAAAACGAGTTTTCCCGCCAAAATCCGATTGTAAAACTTTATTCACTAAGGTCTGTACGTATGCTGTCATAATATTCGGGCAAAAATTATTCGGTAAACGACGCTGCTGAAACGTTATCATTATCAACGCCCATACAATTTAAGGCGTTTGTGCATTGCGCTGTGAAAATATTTACTGGTTCTATAACACCGGAAAAATAGTTTTTTCCAACGTACAATGTAATGTCGTCATAACAGGCTTCGAAGTATCACGTTTCGGGCGGAACTCGAGAGAAGTAAATTAAAAAATCCGGGAAGTGTTTTTTTTTAACTTAGCTTCCTTGTTTATGAACGGGCTAAACAGGTAAGGTATATTTTTTTTGAGTGGTGGTTATTTATGTTATTGCAATTGAATCCCGGCAAGGGCAAATATTTGTGTGATGAACTCGAATATTTGTGTCTGGGTCATGGATTTTATTTGTATTCAAGAATGTATTTATCTATATAAGTATGTTTATCGTCGTCTAGTGCCCACAACACAAGCCTACTAGAGCTTACTGTGGGACCAGGTTGATTTGTGTGAGGTTGTCCGATATTTATTTGTTTATGTATTTTATTGCATATTTTTGAGAAAAGCACTACGCTTACGTGCCTTAGCCATCAAAAAGGCTTGCCGGCTACGCTATCACTATCCGAGTACCCGTCTATACCTACTCACCCGGCGTCGGCAGTAATGTACAAACAATAAAACTGTTGCTTTGTGCAAAATACTTATATGTAAAAACGAGGAATTGTAGCTGGGTATAATAATAGATTTATATACTTTTTTCGTTACTGTAGTCAGGTGAAAAGCATTCTATAACCGTATTTGGATGTCCAGCTACCATGTACATTGGGTATATTCAGTCCAGCCATTTCGGCGTGATGAGTGAACAATAGTAGTTTATGCAACTGATACATAATGAGAGGCCTTAAAACACGAGTGTGGTTTTATGAAACGAGCGTCAGCGAGTTTCATAATAGGATCACACGAGTGTTTTAAGGCCTAATTATGTACAGTTGTATACACTACTTTATCTACACACATATCATAAGTACTCTAAGATGGGTTCAGAAGCCATAAGGAAATGACCGGCACCACTAGTGCTGCCTGTAAAATATCTAAAAACGACATATAGGTACTCATGCAGTAAGAAATAAATCTGAACAAATACATAACCAGATTATTTATTGTAATAGTTGTAATTTACATTTACATTGAAACAATATTTTCAACTAAAATGTGAATTACAATAAACTTCACAATTCTACTTTCGTAACAGCAAAGAACCAACAAACAAAATGACAACAATAATGGCGGCAATTCGAACGGCAACTCCGTCAAGACGAATGTTTTTTTTTTCTAAATCATATACAAACTAATGTATCCATATTCTTATGTCACTCGAAATCAAATGTCGTGCGGTTTTTATGAAAAAAACATACTGAATTGGTACGTTTCGTACCGATAACAATATTAATATCTATGGATACTAGAATAGAGACCAACTTGTGTTTTGACAGCTGTTCCTAATTTAAACTCGTAACCTTACAAAATTCGGTACTGTAATATAACATTACAGTACAGATTTTACCTACTACCACAGACAAAAAAATCTCATAGTAAAATTGGTTGTAATAATGCTGGTCATTTCCTACGATTTCTGAACGCATTTTAGAGCACTAATGATATGTGCGTAGATAAAGATATTTTACCAACAGATAGCGCCGCGCGCCCATACAAATCCTGCATCGCGCTATTGAGATTTTTCCTAAAATAACGAACCATTCCGATAGAAAATTTACTTTTAATATAATTTTTAACTCCCGACGAAAACATAGTGGTGTAAGTAATTAAGTTAAACCCGTGTATCTGTATGTATATTTGTGGCATCTTAGCTTCCAAACGGATGGACGAGTTTGAGTGCGTTTTTTAAACGGACAGACATGTTCTTCTAGATGGTTCTTAGCTATGTTTGGTGGATATAGGATCAGTAGTTTCCAAGATATTCAGCTTTAATTGGAACAAGTGACCGGATCTCAGCCAATATTGAAGCTGAAAATTCCAATTTTTTTAATTATGTTCAGTTGTCTGGCTAGCCAAATAATGTTGACAGATATTTCCTTGCGGTATCACTATAATTATCTATGACTTAAACAATTTAGTAGGTGGGTCCTCTATAAATAATTTTGATACTTTATGTACTACAAACTTCTAACATCGTTGAAATTTGACATAGTACTTATGTATTTTTTTGGAGATGGATTAATATGGTATTATCGAGCTAGGTCTTATTTACACTACATTTAATTTTTCGCCTTGTATATGGTTAGAAAGTGCAAACATATGTGTTTGTCGTTAGAAATTATGTGAGCTGACTATGAGTGCACGTCAGCGTCAATATATATTTAACTTATTTCCTTAGGTGCCTACTTTACGTGTGCATAGAAAATCAAAAATATTTTCTAGTATCAAAACTAGAATTCCTACTACACAAAGTCTGACCAGCCGCAGATTTTTTTAATTTCCCGGCAAAAATTGAGTAATATTTCACTAGCCAGACTATAGTAGCATTTTCTATATCAATCAATGAATGAGGGTCTCATGATGTGACTTGTGTCGGGGGCGTTTAAAGTTTTTAATTTAGGTTATATATTAGTATAGATGTGGTCATGACCAAGTTAGCTTGGCGTAGTAATCACGCACGTAGACAATACTAAAAACTTTAAATTATATATTTCAAGTACACAAAATGTCCTATTAGCGTTAATAAACCTTCATGCAACTAGGTGACGGTATATCTCTGCTTTATTGAAGGAATTTAATCGCGGCGCTAGTCGACGTGCTCGTGAGTGATTGACAATGTGGGAGCAATATGTCTGCTAAATTAATTGAAGCAATATGCTTGATTTAGAGGAGTGATTATAGATTCGGCTGCGTGGTTGAACCACTCTAACATATTGTTACTGGTGGATTAGATCATAACTTCAGACGTCAATTTCAGTGGTTTAGAAGCAGTTTTAGCAGGCTGAAAAGTAACCGTCTCAGAGTAACCCTATTTTAATATTAGAAGCTCAAAATATCACCCCCGTCGCTGTCGTTTTTGTTGCCCCTTATACATCTTTTCAGTCCGTTTCAGGCATTACTCTATCAAATGACGTTATAACCTAAAAACCGATTTGAGGGGTATTCAGGACCCCTGAGTGGGCCTCTGAAGTACATGTCAGTATACAACGAAATTTCCGTAGGAGCGACAGAGATAGCACTATTAGAAATAGATAGCTAAACTTGGAACATTCGATTGACAGATGGCCGGGAATGTTCCTGATTCTTTGACTAGGACGTACTGGCTTAGACATGCAAAGCATGGAGTGTGATTCCTCGAAGTATAAAAGGACGCCGACGGCCGGCAACGGAGTTTTACTTCCACGCAAGGACGCCGACGGCCGGCAAGGAGTTATACTTCCACGCAATGTCCGACTTAGTCCGGTAGTGCAGGCTAAACAGCCATGATACAGTTTTAGAAAAACCGGCCAAGAGCATGTCGGGCCACGCTCTTATTTTACCGTTTTGTCGGCGTGATACATACAAATACCAAATTTCAGATTTTTAGTGCTAATGATCACGGAGCTAAGCCGCGGACGGACGGACAAACGGACAAACGGACAGACGGACAGACGGACAGACGGACAGACGGACAGACGGACAGATGGACAGACGGACAGACGGACATGGCGAAACTATAAGGGTTCCTCGTTGACTGCGGAACCCTAAAAAGGCAAGGAGTTAGTTTAGTTTTAACTTAGATACAGTGGGATAAGTCGGAGTGGAAGATTTAAGTATTTAGCGTAGTTAACGTTCTTAAGTATGAGCAGCCTATGTAAAATCTAAGTTTGTAAATTAGTAATGTAATAAAGTGATTGGTTTAATTAGTAGATTAATTTGTGCATTTTCTGTCGTATACGAACCGCACGGCCACGCTCGTAACAATATTATACATATGTACACTATGGTCTACAAACATCATCATCATCATCATCATTTCAGCCATAGGACGTCCACTGCTAGACACAGGCCTCCTCAATAGATTTCCACATGGGCCGGATAGCAGCGACCCGCATCCAGCAAGTCCCCGCCACTCTAACCAGGTCGTACGACCACCTTGTGGGTGGTCGTCCTACACTGCGCTTGCCGGTACGTGGTCTCCACTCGAGAACCTTTCTGCCCCAACGGCCATCGGTCCTTCGAGCTACGTGCCCCGCCCATTGCCACTTCAGCTTGCTTACCCGGTTTGCTATGTCGATGACCTTGGTTCGTCTACGAATCTCCTCATTTCTGATTCGATCTCGAAGACAAATCCCGAGCATAGCTCTTTCCATAGCTCGCTGAGTGACTCTGAGCTTCCTTAAAAGGCCCATAGTTAGAGACCACGTCTCGGCTCTAACCGGTAATACGCACTGGTTGAAGACTTTCGTCTTCAAGCACTGAGGTATGTTGGACGAGAAGACACTTCGCAGTTTCCCGAACGCTGCCCATCCGAGTTGAATCCGCCGATTGATCTCTTTCTCGAAGTTGGACCTGCCTAACTGAATTGTTTGTCCCAGATAGACGTATTCGTCAACAACTTCGAGGACCGAGTTACCAACCATTACTGGGGTGGGTGCTACATGGACATTCGACATAATCTTTGTTTTGTCCATGTTCATCTTAAGGCCCACCTGTTGGCCTTGATACTCTGTTGAGACCTTCGAGCATCATACCGAGATCCTTCAGCGTCTCTGCCATGACCACGATGTCGTCGACCAACTGAAGGTGCGTGATGTACTCGCCGTTAATATTGATGCCTAGTCCTTGCCATTCCAAAAGCTTGAAGGCGTCTTCCATTGCGTTGGTGAAGAGCTTCGGAGATATAACATCCCCTGGTCTCACACCCCTTTGCAACGGAATCGGCTCCGTACGCTGGTCTTGTACTCGGACCGACATAGTGGCGTTTTTGTACACACTTCTCAGCACCTCGACATACCGATAGTCAATTCGGTATCGCTGGAGTGACTACAGTACTGCCCATGTCTCGACGGAATCAAAGGCCTTTTCATAGTCCACAAACGCTAAGCAGAGTGGTCGGTTATACTTCTCGGTCTTCTGTATAACCTGCCGCAGCGTGTGTATGTGGTCTATGGTACTGAAGCCTTTTCGGAACCCGGCTTGTTCGGGAGGCTGGAATTCATCAAACCTACTTGAGAGACGATTCGTGATGACCCTAGAAAACAGCTTGTAGACATGGCTAAGAAGCGAGATGGGTCTATAATTCTTGAGCAGTGTTTTATCACCTTTCTTGAAGAATAGCACCACCAAACTTCCGTTCCATGCTTCCGGCGTGATGCCCTCGAGCACAACGGAATTAAAGAGCTTCTGAAGCACCTTTAGTACGGGGGATCCACCCGCTTCCAGAAGCTCTGAAGTGATCCCGTCATCGCCCGGAGCCTTTTTGTTCTTAAGCTGTTTTAGGGCCATCCTAATCTCGTACAGGCTGATGTCCGGGATATCTTCGGTATAGTGTCGGGTAAGATCGGCTCTCGGATCTTTGGCGAATATGTCAACAGGTTTAGCAACCGAGGTATATAACTGCCCATAGAACCTCTCGATCTCTCTCAACACCTCTGGCTTTGTCGACACTACGCTGCCGTCTTCTGTCTCCAGCTTCGTCAGCTGGCTTTGACCAATAGACAGATCGCTCGCAAACACTTTGGAGCCCTTGTTTCGCTCTATCGTTTCTTTAATATGGTTCGTTTTAAAGAGACAAATATCGTGTCGCATGGACCGATGGATCTGTCTATTGAGATGCTTGTATGCGTCAGCATCTTTAGAAGTCTGCAGCGTCATTGAGCGTCGTTCAGTTATAAGGTTAAATCAGATAGTTTATGAGGTCTATCTTTGCGACGGGGTCTGAAGATTTTTTTCCCCACCTCGTGGTCAGATTCTACCAACCTGTTATTTAAATCGTCCTCACAAGCGCAATCATCCAGGCAAGCAAAGTGATTTGTTAGTTCTAGCTGAAAGTCTTCGGGATTTTTATGTGAAGTGTGAGGGATTTTGTGTGTGTAGTGTTGGTCGGAGCGTAGACTTCATTAGGCGAGATCTTTCTAGGCGGACATTAATATTCAATGTGCCTCTCACCATTCGGTGATCGCTACCGGTTTTAACCCTGTTGATCACTGAGACATCATTGAATATTTGTCTCTTTGTGGCTAAAGAGTCCCTCCTTCTCTAGAAATTCGGCCAACCTCTGCTCCCTTCGCTCCGTTGCCCACATCCAAATTACCCAACTCTCAGCTTGTTGTCGCCTCTCTTGCCCAAATTTGCGTTGAAGTCTCCCAACAAGATTACAACATTAAAGTGCGATTTGGAAGAATGTATGGCCCTCCTGATGTCCTCGTACATGGTGTCCACCTCCTCATCCGGGTGTTTCGAAGGTCGAAGTCGGTGCGTACATCTGTATGACCTTCAACGAATATCTTTTAGATATTCTGAGTATCAGATAGGCAACCCTGCTCGACACACTCGAAATTGCCACTATGTTGTTAATGAGAGACTTGTGGACGAGAAACCCGACACCGCCCTGGGACTGCTGATCGCCCTCCCGGTAGTACAGCAGGTTACCGAATTTCAGGGCTATCGTGTCCTCCCCCTCTCTTCGTACTTTTGGTAGCCCTATGACATCCCAACGCATCCTACTGACTTCCTTTTCCAGCTCGACAACCTTCTCGTCTGTCCTCAACGTGCGCGTGTTGTAGGTTACCAGCGATAACCTACGTCGGTTGTCCGTTTTATAGTAAGCCGAGATCGTTTGACGGGGGAACCCCACCCGGGGATTCTTAGCACCCCTGGCTCCAGTGCTCGGCTAACGCCCGTCTCCGCCAGTTTTGCAACTGGAGCCGCCGGGGACTTGGGGCCGTGGTAAAGTGTTTACTTCCATTGAAGGTCCAGACCGTAACCCGCCACGCTGGTCCGATGCGGGTTAGCGGGTCGCCATAGCCTCATCCGTTGGTCAGCAGCGTGCACCGCGAGCAAGTAAGGTTGGCTTGGACCCCCGAGAGCCCTTCGAACGCCAACATGGACACATACAACAACTAACAACATGGACGTAAAAACATGGACAAATAATTTAAGAGAATTGCCAATGCCTGTTATTTATTGTTTGTAGAGAATAATTTAATTATTCAGCCATATTGCCAGAAAGGAAGGACAAATTTGGAACAACTCATAGTCACTCACAAGGTCGATGGGAAGCCTCCAACGGGCAGATCACCGCTGAGATGGTCCGACCAAATCCGATCATCACTGGACATCAAACTACAAAACGCAGTCCATGAAGCCAAGAACAGATCTAAGTGGCGAAACACTGGCACATGAAGTCACTTCACTTAACCTGGCAAGTATGTATGTTACCACAAGTGAAGTTAAGCTTGTGATTATAGAACCTCCCTTTAGCAAAGTAGGTTAAATAGTAATGCCTGTATTATAAATTTTATGAAATGACCCCAGAGACTTGCATGGATTACTGGTTAAAAGTGGAGGTATCGAAGTTGACTTTAAATTTTTAACCGACCTATTTTGAACTTGCTCCGTCGTTTGAGCGTTCACAATGCTCTTTACCTTACAGGTTTGATCAAGTTTAAAGTTTAACAAATTTAAAATTTGTTTGTTGCGAAGAATATCCCCGGACGGCGATAGGATACATTTATTCCGTGGAAATCTACGTTCCGGTGGGAAATTTGAATCTGAGCGGGATACTGGAATAAATGGCACCGTCGCGCGTTGGCAGATAGGTGGTTTTTTAGCATAGATAAACAAATAAAGGATAAACAAAAAATAAAGATTTCAAGAAATTGGGGACATTTTAATGCTATAAGTTACCGAGAAATTATTGTTCTTTGTGACAAATTTTGGCATTTTTTTTTAATTTGAGTTCTATATAACGATAATTCACTAGTCAATAAATGTTGTAACAGGAAAGGTAGTTCTTTACTAATTTGGAATAAAGTACCTACAAATTGCATTACAATACCATTTAAAGTTTGGTTTGATTAATTAGGTCGGTCTGTGATTAGGTGAAGTTTTAGTAGCTGTACTAAAAAAGGCGTTTATCGGCGGTATTTTTAACTAAACGATATTAATCTTTCCCTGAGTTTTCTTTCTCAAGATATAACAATGTAGTTCGTTAGAACTAAAATGTAAGTGACGTAGAAATAAGACAAAACTATATAATATATAAATGTCTTGACCAAAAACTCGTATGTACCGAGGAAACAAACTAAAATGGATTTGGAACGTTTGAGGATAAGTTTTTGACGTGCCTAATTAAAATGTATTAGGTAGTTTAGAAAAATATCACCGGCTGGCGATAGGATACATTTATTCTGTGGAAATCTGCGTTCCAGTGGGAAATTTGAACCTGAACGGAATACTAGAATAAATGGCGTCGTTAGGGACTCTATTTTTTATTTTGCCGTACACATACAAAAATAAAGGTTTAACTAGTAAAAGGTAACGAAATTTTTTAAATCTATTTCTTTGTATTTTTATTTTATATTAGTCATTAGGTATCATTACCAAGGGAAAATATTATTTAAGCTGTTTATACATTTCAGACAAAACACTGCCTTAGAATCCTTTTGAGTTGTTCCGTACCCAAAGGGTAAAAATGGGACCCTATTACTGAGACTTTGCTGTCCGTCCGTCCGTCCGTCCGTCCGTCTGTCACCAGGCTGTATCTCAAGAACGGTGATAGCTAGACAGTTGAAATTTTCACAGATGATGTATTTCTATTGCCGCTATAACAACAAATACTAAAAATAAAATAAAATAAATATTTAAGGGGGGCTCCTATACAACAAACTTGTTATAGATTATATATATGTATAGGTACGGAACCCTTCATGCGCGAGTCGGACTCGCACTTGCCTAATTTTTAAGAAAACAATTTTAACGTTATTAACCAAACTAGTGTTCCAGCTTTGTTAAAATTTATTTCGTATGACCGTATATTCAGATGTCCAGATTTCGGGCTGTATAATATACATGTTACGTTTCTCAACAGACTGTCATGAAATTTTGTGAGTATGTTCGATAAGTATTTAAAGTCAGTTTTTCGAAATTTTTCAAAATGGCGGAGATATGGGGATTGAAAACGTAAAAAAGAGATTATTCAGCTATTTTGAAAAGTGATCGCGAGGCCTATAGCTCACAGAGCCACTAGTTTTATAAGAGAATAAGGTTATAAAATCTCTTTTTACAGACCTGAAAAGCAGAAAGCTGACTCTGATGTCAAGCATTGGCGTCGAAATTAAAAACATTTCACATTTGTAATGGTTACCTATCAAAATCCCGAATTTTCATTTGCCCGAAAGCTATTTATTCCAAAACTATTAATTATTTCAAAGTAATTATAAAACAAAGCTAACCTAACCTAACGGGTTCTTTACAACGACGTTTATAAAGTCCTGAAAATATATATAGTTTTGGAATAAATAGCTTTCGGGCAAATGAAAATTCGGGATTCCGAAATTTCGGGCAAATGAAAATTCGGGATTATGATAGGTTACAATTTGTAACAGGTGGAAATGAATATAGACATCGAGAGAGCTTTTTGCGGCGTGTACAACCTAAAAAATATTTGTATTTATTTGACTGTATGTAAAGAAATATAAGAAAATACATAAACGACAACTATGCCTTCATAGGTCTTCGACCTATCCGATATATATATAAATAAATAAGCTGCCAATAATATCAAGCTCGACGTCATTCGTTTTTTAGGGTTCCGTAACCAAAGGGTAAAAACGGGACCCTATTACTGAGACTTCGCTGTCCGTCCGTCCGTCCGTCTGTCACCAGGCTGTATCTCAAGAACGGTGATAGCTAGAAAGTTGAAATTTTCACAGATGATGTATTTCTATTGCTGCTATAACAACAAATACTAAAAATAAAATATAAGGGGGGCTCCCATACAACAAACTTGTCATAGATTATGGTACGGAACCCTTCATGAGCGAGGCGGACTCGCACTTGCCCAATTTCTTTTTAATTAGACAGAAGACTAAAGCTACCTTTCCTTTGTGTCATAATTGTTTTGGAGTTACTAAATTTTAGAAAGAGTAAATTTTAATACCTAAATAAATAATAAAATAGTAAGTAATATCAGGAAAAATATAAAAACAGTGCGTCCAAACGTCCTTTTTCTAAGCGGAATAGAGAAACGTAAATTTGTAGTCTTGAAATATGAAATCTTGTCAAATAAACTCGTAGCTTTCTTGGGCGTTTACGCCGGCCACACACAGTCTGAATCCGGTTTTCGTGCGGAATGACATCTGAGCGTGTCTCCGTCTCTGTTTGTCATATGGCGATGTCTCGCTTGCTGACGTCATTCCATTCTGAAACCGGACCGGAATTCAGACTGTGTGTGGCCGGCGTTACACTCACCTGGTACTCGCAGAGTGACACGGGCGGTACGGGGTGGATGGGCAGACAATTGACAGTCGTAGAAGGCCGCGTCGGTCGGTCGAACTTCTTTTATCTGTAGCCTCCAGATGTCGGGAGGTATGAAGCGAGCTGAGTACCTGGACAAAAGCATCATCGTAATTGGACGCGGTTGGTGCAGTAGCACAGTATAGATAATAGTACAGCAGTAGTAAAGCAGCTGCCTACTGAGCCGATGATGCTGGGTTCGAATCCCGGCAAGGGCAAACATTTGTGTGATGAACTCGATATTGGTGCCTGGGTCATGGATGTTATTTATATTTAAGTATGTATTTATCTGTATAAGTATGTTTATCAACGTCTAGTACCCATAACATAAGCCTACTAGAGCTTACTGTGGAACTAGGTCGATTTGTGTGAGGTTTTCCGATATTTATTTTTCATTATAGGCCGCTTGCATCTTAAAGGATGATGCATGTATAAATCTTGCTGAATTTGTTTATTTTGTTTATTATGTTGACGATCACCGTATATATTAGTGTAAATTGACTTTGTGTAATTTATAATGTATCCCTATATGTGAAATAAATAGAATCTAATCAAATCTAAAAGATGAACAGTGTCCATAAAAGTGCGGCTCTAACTAACTTGACTCGATAGCCCGATTCGAGAGCGACAGCCTCGGCCACATATTTATATGACATAAAAATATTGCGCCAGTCGGTGAAGGGCGAAGAGATGTGCGCTGGTGTCTCAAGTCACGCTTATGAGAAGGAGAGGCAAACCAGCCTGTCTAGTATAACTATGCTTCGTGACTTTTGTCGCGCGGTATAGCGTCACCTGTCACCAGATGACACCGCCGTTTAGTTTGCTGTAGCAATATTATCTTCTGAATAAATCTAGGATGCAAGAAGCGTATGTGAATAAAAAAAATAGGCCTTGTTTAGCCTATTTATAAAGTTTAAAGTGGTTAAATAACTCAGCAAACTAAGTGATGTGCATAATTTTACTATTTAGGATTAATACGAACACTAAATAAAATATGTAACCTATTGTGACATTGTTTCTCAATAAGGCCATGTTCAGATGACAAGCGCTCAACGCGCGTTTTGCTAACGCGCGTTTACAACTACATACATTTTATTCGGGCCGTACACATGCCATCGCGCGTTTATGGCCATGTTCAGATGACAAGCGCTCAACGCGATTTAGTTTTTGAAAATGCGCGTTAAGCGCTTGCCATCTGAACATGGCCTATGTATGGAGCCAAAACGCGCGTTGAGCGCTTGTCATCTGAACATGGCCTAAAGATTTCTCATTTTAAAAACAAAAGAAACGCAGTAGGCGCCGTTTGTAGTGCGTCTGCCTACTGAGCCGGCGGACTTTAGGTAATCCCGGCAATATGTGTATGACATGTTTCTATGAAGTGTACAATAAGTGTAGTGTACATTTATCTATAGGTACATATAATGTATAAATATCGTCGTTTAGTACCCATAATAGCATGCCTTCTTGTTTTGTGTAAAAAAAAAAAGAAAAAACACTAAACAATAAAATTAACATAGGACGAAAGCTTTGCTATTTACCTGTCATCAGCCGTGTATTGTTGAGTGCCTGTTGTAAGCAGCTCCATGGGTTCTTGGTCATTTTTTCTGCGTACCCAGGACACCTAGGGAACAAGAAATTTATTGGTTCAGTCTCTACTTTCCGGATCTCCATAATAAATTTCTGGATACAGGTTTGATTTAGTTATTATCTTATTATTATTATTTTTTTAATGCCTAATTTTTTTTATTGCTACACTATCCAGGGCCCAAATTCCATGTATGTATATCTGATATCTCGGAGAGTTATCTGATGGGCGATATATTCAGTATACCGTGACTTCGCCAGCAACATTTATATACAACGCCATAGATGAAGAAAAACTTAACTTAACTAGGTAATAACGTAAAATGTCACTTTATGCAGCCCGATCCAAAGCTGAAGTGGGACTGGGCTGGATATGTCTGCCGAATGCATCCGGAACGATGGGCCAGAATAATCACCGATTGGACACCGCAAGGTTATCGGAGCAGAGGCAGATCGAAAAAGAGATGGCGGGATGACCTGGATGCATTTAGTAACGAGTGCTCCCTAGCATGCAGCCAATAGAGACGAGTGGCGCAAGAGAGGGGAGGCCTTTGCCCAGCAGTGGGAAACAATTATGGGCTTGTGAAAAAATATTCAGACCGAATCGCAAAAATTGCGTTCTATAAATAGTTACAGGCGATATACTTGAGATATACCTGAGACTTAACTGAATTATGACATGTAAATATCTTTTTTTGCAATCAGTTGTTCTGTTTTATACTTTTATCTAATTTTTATTTTTATGACGATCATTCTAGATATGCATGTAAATTGTCTTAGCGTAATTTTATACTGACATTTTATATCATGAAATAAATAAATCTAATCTAATCTTACCTTATTTTCTTTTTCGTTTATCTTCAGCCTGAATCGCAAAAATTGCGTTCTATGAATACAGGTGATATACTTGAGATATACCTGAGACTTAACTGAATTATGACATGTAAATATCTTTTTTTGCAATCAATTGTATGTTTTATCTCATTTTTATATTTATGACGATCATACTATATATGCATGTAAATCGTCATAGCGTAATTTATACTGACATTTTATATAATTATGAAATAAATAAATTTAATCTCATCAAATTTTCACTTATTTGGCGATATCTCAAAGCACACTCGAATTAGCACCCTGGAGTTTTCTAAGGAGGTGTAATTTGTATGTGTACAAGTTTTATAGGGATTTACCAGCTTATCATGCAAGGCGTCGACTTTGCAGTCTAAGTGGGCGGTGGAACCCACTAGCGCCTCTATTTCAGGAGCGGCCGCCGTGTAGATCCCATTCCCGGTGCCAGGCCTAGTAGTAGATAAACAAATTTAATGTATACCAAAGAAACAATCAAACATATACATATATTTTCATAAAATCTAAGAAATCTACCACCGGTCAAAAAAAAAATGTATATCAATATGTTCAGACTTCAGACATTTTATATTTTCATTCAATTGCCATCACACAAAGTTCAATGGAAAAGGCAAATACCATACTATACGAGTACGTATCCTGCTTGCCCAAATATAAAATGCGAAAGTGTGTAGTTTTAAAGTTGAAGTCTGCTTGAAGAAATCAGTAGAATACGCGGGTTAGCCATCATTAACACAAGTTATGGTTCAAAAACTGTTTGAAAATAAACGTATTCTGGCGCTCGGTTATACTGGGCCCTACTTCTATATATGAGATGTCTCTGAGAGATCTCAGAGGCAGCGATATATCTAGTATAGCGCCACTTCGCGAACCCGGTCGCGTTAAGTTTGGCCTCATTTATATGCGACGCCCCAAATGTTAGGCGCAAACTTAACTAGACCATGTGTTAACATGAAATGTAATTTTACGTAGCGTCGCGTTATAATGACAGCTAACGGCCGTATCTCTTAGATATACCTAAGGCATAGCAGGCATAGGCAGTCAAATAAGCTTATCCATAATCTATATATATAAAAGAAGAAGTCCTTAATGACTCATCAACGCACAGCCAAAACTACTAATGTAAGAGAGTTGATTTTTGCACAGTAGGTTACTTTTATAACGTGGGCTAGAGATAAGAAGCGATTTTGAAAAATTCAATCCCTAAGGGTGTTAAAAAGGGGTGCAAAGTTTGTATGGGGGAAACTTTTTTTTTGATATATCGATAACAAAAAAAAATACTAATACTAAGTAACAAACATAGTTGGGTATGTCCGCGAAAAATTGTACATTTGATATTTTTGCTTGACTCAATTTTATTTTAATTTACCGGGATCCTTATCTTCTTCTTCTATATATATATATATATATATATATATAAAAGAAGAAGTCCTTAATGACTCATCAATGCACAGCCGAAACTACCAATGTTAGAGAGTTGATTTTTGCACAGTAGGTTACTTTTATAACGTGGGCTAGAGATAAGAAGGGATTTTTGGAAATACCTCCCCCAAGAGGTTTAAATAGGGGTGCAAAGTTTGTATGGGGTACAAGTTTTTTTTTAATCTAGGAACTTGAAACTTTGTAAAAAGGTATCAAAATAAAATGGAAGAAAACTAATTTCAGCGTTTTTGAAAATTCACCCCCTAAGGTGGTAAAAGAGGGGTTAAAAGTTTGTATGGAATTTAAGTATTTTTTGAGTGCGGGACTTGAATTTTTGTGTAAAGGTACACTATTAGAATACAAGAAAAGTAATTTCAGCGTTTTCAAAAATTCGTCCCCTAAAAGGGTTAAAAAGGGGTTGAAAGTTCGATTCCATTAGAAATTCCTTGAAACTTCTTATCTATATATATAAAAGAAGAAGTCCTGACTGACTCATCAACGCACAGCCGAAACTACCAATGTTGGAGAGTTGATTTTTGCACAGTAGGTTACTTTTATAACGTGGGCTAGGGGTAAGGAGGGATTTTTGGAAATACCTCCCCTAAGAGGTTTAAATAGGGGTGCTAAGTTTGTATGGGGTACAAGTTTTTTTTAAATCTAGGAACTTGAAACTTTGTAAAAAGGTGTTAAAATAAAATGGAAGAAAACTAATTTCAGCGTTTTTAAAAATTCACCCCCTAAGGTGGTAAAAAAGGGGTTAAAAGTTTGTATGGGAATTAAGTATTTTTTTGAGCGTGGGACTTGAATTTTTGTGTAAAGGAATAGAATACAAAAAAGTATTTTCAGCGTTTTTTGAAAATTCTACCCCTAAGGGGGTTAAAAAGAGGATGAAAGGTTGTATTTTATAAATAGTATTTTAAGTTAGGAATTAGAAACTTTATAAAAATGTATTTTATTAAAAGATAAGATTTTTTTAATTTTTTATTTTGTTTAAACTCATCTAATTTAGTAAAGTTATTCGTTCGTAGATGTACCTGATTTTATAGTGATACCGCGTAATTAGAGCTAATTAGCCGAAAGTGTGATTTCAAACGCAATGTAAATTGTTAAATGAATAAATACTTATGACTTATGAAAAAAAATAAAAAAAGGCCAAGAGCGAGTCGGACTCGCTTACGAAGGGTTCGTTACTATGTATTTCGTAAACAACTGCAAAAAAAGCACGTTAAGCAATTTCAACATTACTTATAGATCTGAAAATAATAAAGATGTAAAATTTTCAAGATAAAGGTTCCACGCGGACGAAGTTCAAAGCACGTCGAATTTCAGCGTTTTGGAAGATTTTACCTTTAAGGGGGTTAAAAAGGGGTGCAAAGTTTGTATGGGGAACACCGCTGATGTTGTTTATAAAGAAGTTTTACGCTAACGTTATCAGTTTATATATTTTTTATTTCCTGTCTACTACCCAGTGACTACGTCCTTTTTTTAAAACGAACTTGCACCCCCTTTTCTATGGTGGAATATCAACAATATTTTCTTAGTGCTGTCTCTTATTTATTGTGTTCCAAACTTTATGTGTTCCTATATTTAGTGAGTTGTCTATCAGCACATGAATAATTTATGATTTATATACCTATTCTTACTTTATTTAGCTTCTTGAGAGATATAGAGAACTATAGCACTAGAATATATTGAATCACTCTTCAAACAATACTACTAGCCTGTAGACCAAAATAGTAATCGCATCATTAAATTCGCTTATGTGCATTTAGTTTTTAGTGGTCACATTTCAGCATTATCTTTAAACACTAGCCTTTTTAATAACTGGGGTACCTGCTAGACCATTTAGAAACATTTTGGCCCCCCTCGGGAACTCCGCCACACACTTTTCGTTTAATAGCCAGGCCGGCGTGTACAAATTCCAGTGCTGCCTTCTTATGAACAGAGTTCATTATTTGTTATTGTTTTGAAATAAAGTTTATTTTATTATTATTAAAAGAGATACTCTTCATGAAACTGCCTCCATCTCTCGATTTCCAGTGTTGAGTTTAAGATTGTTTTAACAGCCTTATGATATTTAACATTTTTTTTTTAAATCTCACTCATAATAACTAAGATCCCCATTCTCTAACTCCAAATCCATGCGTCGCTCTATATCTTGCAGTCATTTTTGCCAAAAATTAAAAGCATCAGGTAACTGACGGAATAAATATTAAGCATCCTGCAAACAATTCCCGTAATCTAATTGGAAAATCTTCAAAAATTCTCTAACAATTGCATTGTCTAGACCATTTTAACTAAGAATAAAATTCATTTACCTATTTTAATATCTTTGTCATCATCAAAAATCTACGCGGACGAAGTCGCGGGCGGCCGCTAGTTTTAATATAATTATAATATTATAAATGCGAAAGTGTGTCTGTCTGTCTGTCTGTTACCTCTTCACGCTTAAACCGCTGAATCGATTTTGATGAAAATTGGCATGGAGATACTTTAAGATCCGAGGGAGGACATAGGATAGTTTTCATCCTGGAAATTATCCCTAAAAAGATTGAAAAGTGAGTAAGTAATTCATGATGACATTGATGACCCTGTGGGGAAGGTAATGATTAGACCAAAAACACAATTGCTCTAGGCGCTTTTAATAATCCCTTTTATTAATTAAGGTGATTAGGTGGATATCTATCAATTTGTACGAGGTAGCTTCCATACTTCCAAGTTCCACGCGGACGTATTCGCGGGCAAAAGCTAGTTTGACGATATTTCAAAGTATACTCGAATGAGCGCCCTGGTATTTGTTCTGCGTGGTTCTATATACAAATATAGGGTAATGTTTGCTAACTAAATAATAATGAAGACAAACATTGTAGTATGCTGATTTAACTAAATAATCATTTTATGTTATGATTATATCCGGTATCATAATCTTTATTCATTATGATAACGGATCTTTATTCAGTGCAAGAGCAACGTGGAATTTTACCTTTAATAATCGTTAATAGCCCATTATCCAAAAATAAAAAACCATAAAACTCGTTTCAGAACTCTATTAAATTAAGCAAACCCATTAAATCCGTTATTTTTTGCATTTAAAGCAATTCAATTTAGCTGATATTATGTGTACACAAATTCGAAACTCAAGCAACAATCGAATTAAATTAGACGGAGTTACTATTAGCTAAATAATCAAAGGATTGGCAAACAGTTGGAAACGTTGTTCGAAATTCAAATTAAAATAATGGTTAAGGTTAGGAGTGTGCTACACTAGGGGTCCCGCAACTCTGATTGTTTGGCAAACATATATATTTTACGTAATTAAAAGTTTCACATTTTATCAGAATTAAAGTTAGTTTTCGTCATTTGTGCTAAAAATCATTTTTAGGTTACGCCATAATGGCATTGAATGTAACGACAATAGTTGCAACGTTGTGTCATTTCGTCGTATAAACAGTATCAAAAGTAGCTGCCTATATTACTACTGGCATAATATAAGCAGTGTCTTTATTCTGTGGCACATGTCAAATCGCATACCGAAATTGTCAGCTGCTCTTCTCTATCTTGCTGGCTCTCAACTCAGTCGTATGGACTTTGTCATCTACCGGCTGTTTCCTGTAATAGGAGCGATAAATAAAAACATAGATTCTTCGCTTGAATCTGGACAACATTTGTTAAGCAACTTCTAAAAATAACGTGTAAATGATATTTTGTAGAATAATGTTTAGACGAAGAAGCAATGTATTGCGAAATATCCGATAATTAGTAGAGTGACAGCTATGTCAATGCTCAGGGAACGTCAATGTTGGACGACGTACATTCAAAAGACTATTTAATTTGTTTGAAATAATAAAATTCTGAAAACTGTTTTTTTTAAGTTGCTGAACAAATGTTGTTTAATTTGAAGAGTAGAATCTATATTTTAATTTATTGCTCTTAATACAGGAAACACCTGGTATGTATAATTGTATATCTAGAATAGTATTGAAAGTCATTTTTCATTTAAGAGGTTTAGGTAGGTCGTTATTTCAGGAAAATAGTGGACACCGTTTTGGCTTCTGTAAATATTATCTATTTTATACTGTAAGCGTAATTGTATGCTGTTTGTTTCTCATTCATCATCATCATTGGCCTTTTACATTTATTAGAGACGAGTTAAGCAGCATCTAATATTGTGGGGCATTTACGAAGATGGCTGGATAGCCCGATACGAGAGCGACAGCCACGGCCGCATAATTGACAAATAAATGTTTCCCATTAGGTACAATAAAAAAAGAACTTAACAGAGCCATGCAGGAATTGTATGGGCGCAACGAACGCCATTTGTTGGTATAAATTATTTATTTGCTCATCAAGCGAAACGGCTTTTAACCAATTTGGTACCAGGATAGCTGTGCATCCAAAGATGGTTAATAGATTATCTTCTACCCAACTACGGCAGAAAAACGTTCTACGCGGTCGCAGTTGCGGAAACCATCTAGTCTTTTAAATAAAAACCATATAAACCAACACACTTTCGCATTTATGTATACGGAAGGGTAAAGATGATTGAAATCAAGACCGATACACATATATCACTTTCGATTTTGATTGATCACGCACTTACCTATCGTTTTTGTGGTGTTGGGGATGTGAATTCGAGTATGTATCGAAGATATAATTCAGCAAAGGGGCGCTCGAACCGGTTTCCCCCGGTTTTCTCCGTCTATCCACCATCAATGGCGGGCTGGGCATCGCTATCACCGTCGTAGCTTCAACTTCTATCACATGAACAGCTCTTTTCATGTTCCTTATAAACGCCTTATTCAATACTTGAGCACCTTTAAAACTATCATTACTACCATGGCAACATTGTGTTACTTCAGAGTTGGCGTTATTACGGTATTCGTTGGAACTTGGTGTTATATTGATACTGGAATATTCGGCATTTCTAGGTTCTATTCGACTATGCCCGTCTGGGGTGTGGAGTATTTGATAAACTTTGTTAATTGTAGGCTGCGACTTTTCGGCGTGGTTGTGGGTGTCGTTCAATATCTTCGAAGTGGAATCCGCGTCTGTGCCTGCGAATTTGAAATTGTGATTCATTAGTGTAATGTGATTTGATCTAATCACAGTGAGCCTAATTGTTAAATGTGGAAATTGAAATATACCTGCGTGATTAGGAATAGAAAATATCTAATGGACTGAAAAGAAAAGTAACGTGGAAGACTTAAATAAAGTAAACGAAAAAATAACTTTGTTGAACATGATTGAAAATAGGAGAGGGGAGATGTTAGGTCATGTCATACGTCACGATATGAAGGATATATCTAGGTAATAATAGAAAGAAAAGTAGAAGGGCAATGCATACATATTGACGTAGTGTGCCTGTCGGAGACATTTATTCAGGCAGGTCTAGAAACCAATTTACAGATGTCCAACTTTAAACTCGCCGCTCAATTCTCAAGAACAAAGATAAAAAGAGGAGGAGTCTGTATTCTGGTTCGCCCCTGGATTGATGTTGTAGAGCTAGACCTTAGCAGTATGGCTTGTGAAGACACTTTTGAATGTTGTGGTTGCGTAGTTGAGGCTATAAATTGTGTAATAGTATGTTTATATAGAGTACCTCAGTCCAACGAAAAATTGTTCTTAAATTCATTAAACAGTTTTCTTTACTTTATCACAAAGAAGTACAATAAGAAAAATATTGTAATATGCGGGGACCTTAATATAAATACTCTTAAAGTTACTACGATTTCGAAGTACTACACACAGTTACTAGCTAATTATAATCTGGTCAACCATATAAAACAATCTACTCGTATTACCAGCACAAGTAAGACCTGTATCGATCATATTATTTCTAATATGTCAGGTGTCAAAACTAAAACGTATGATCTGGGGCTGTCAGACCACACCGCTCAATCCTTACATGTTAAGATTAATAAAAATCATAACTGTAAGAAATTACACTTATTTAAAAGGGATTATAACCCAGAAAATCTGTCTAAATTTAAGCAATGCATGGAAAACGTCTGCTACGAGGACGTATATAATAAGCTCGACACAAATAGTGCATTTAATGAATTCCACAGCCTTCTAACTTTGTTTCACTCGCTATGTTTTCCTGTTATAAAAGTTACTGTATCTACTAAGCCTAAGCGTGCGAAATGGATCTCAAAGAATCTCAGGACCTGCACCAAACGCAAGCGTTTGTTATATTACAAAACACGTGTAAACCCGACCATTGAAAATAAACAAACATACAAATCCTATTCTAAAACACTACGTAGATGCATCAGAGCTGCTCAAAAATCAAATAACTACCGATACATTTATAAATCAAATACAGGTGTCGAGCAACATGGCACATAATAAATAAAAAAGTTGGGAATATCCGGCAATCTAACCAAATTAAAAGTATCTTGAGCAATAACCGAATAATAAGCAACCCAAATGATATTGCAAACTTATTTAATAATTACTTCATTGACATATCAAATAAATTTAATCAAAACTACAGTGCATCTATTCAGGGCTGCACTCGCCATCCGAAAAAATCCCACAACCCCAGACGAAATGCATAAGATTATTATGAATCTAAAAAATACGAAATCATCGGGGTATGATGAAATAGATTCAACAATTCTTAAACTATGCTCTAAATCTATTTGTGTTCCCCTGTGTTATATTACAAATCTCTCGATCGAGCAAGGTATATTCCCGAATAATCTTAAAAAGTCTGTAATAAAACCGTTATATAAAAAAGGTAAACGAAATGATGTGGACTACCGACCAATAGCACTTATTCCTGTCCTTTCAAAAATTTTGGAAAAAGTAGTATTTGTAAGACTTAGTAATTTTGCCAATAAATATTCACTCCTAAATGAAAATCAGCATGGCTTTATTAAGAATAAATCCACAACATTTGCTGCATTCTCATTACTTAAAAATATATTCTCCTGCGTAGATAAAGGGCAGGCAGTAAGTGGTCTCTTTTTAGATATGTCCAAGGCCTTTGATTTGGTCTGTCACAAAAGGCTTTTGGACAAATTAGAACTATATGGAGTGAGGGGAAATATACTCAGTTGGTTAAAAACTTTTTTAATTCAGAGGTCACAGTGTACGGAAATCGTAAGAGAAGAGATAAATACTATTGTAAGCTACATATCCAACTACAAAACAAACAGGTTTGGGGTACCGCAGGGAAGCGTGCTGTCGCCTTTGCTATTTTCCTTTTATATTAACGATCTTCCTAAATTAACTGATTATCCCTCCGTTCTGTTCGCGGACGATATATCAATTGTAATCCCATGTACTCACAACGAATCTTATGAGCATGAAATAAATCGTACATTAGGTGACACAATACAATGGCTAGAAAGTAATAACTTATCAATAAATATTAGTAAAACTCAACATATACAATTCCGTACCTACTCGAAAAGGCAAACACAGAAGTCTAGATATACATTACAATGGTGGTCCCGTAGATAAAGTCAGCAATTGTAAATTTCTAGGCATATATTTAGATGAATTCTGTGATTTTAAATTACAAGGAGAGTGTGTATGCACAAAAATAAATAGATTTATCAACCCTCTACGAAAGCTTCGTGAAACCGTATCGCTGGAAGCAGCTCTTGTAGCATATCATGGGTATGTAATGTCAAATCTCCGCTATGGCCTCGTTATATGGGGAAACTCCATAGATATGACAAGAGCCTTTGTTATGCAAAAAAAATGTATCAGGGCCATATTTTCCTTGGGTCCGCGCGATTCATGTAAACCTATTTTTAAAAGTTACAAACTACTGTCATTACCTTCCCTATATATTTTTGAAATAGCTGTGTTTGTATTAAATAATCCAAAGTATTTTATAAAAAATCGTGACGTAATAACGTATAATAATCGCGTGTCCAGACAGGAAAACCTATTACATGTACCTAAAGCCCGTCTTAAACACACAACTCGCAGCCCTTATTTCATGTGCATTAAGATATTTAATAAACTTCCGAAAGACATAAAAGAACTTCCTATACAAATTTTTAGAAAAAAACTATATGCTTGGCTTAGCGAATTGTGTGTTTACTCCATAAAAGAGTTTTTAAACATTAAAACGCATAATTAATTGTACATAGCTCTCTTTTTATGTGTAAAAATTATGAGGTTAAGAAAGATAACGCTATATTTTGTTACATTTTTAAATATGAACAAAATTTGGCTGAAACTTATTGTTTGCATGCTTAATTAAGCCGAATTTGGAGATGTATGAATATGTTTACCATCTAATTGTACCCATTTTCTGCAAATAAACATATTATTATTATTCCTGTATGTCGCACCCGCTCACGGGACAATAGTATCCCGGACCTTTGGGAGGCGTGCACGGAGCCGAAGCCAACGCGTAGAGGCCCTTTCGACAATTTAATGAAATGCAAGGTGTACATCGAGCGGATGCTGTCCCTATCCGTGTCATGGGACGCACACAGAGACAGCGCCCGCTAGGTGCAAGAACTATTGATGGAGACATGGAATCTAAATACAAATTGGGCTATGGGGATGAAATGGAGGACTGGCTAATTGGGCTATGGGTTGAGACTATCGGGCGTCTACCAGCAAAAGTGTCTCATAGCAAAAATGGGACTGGTAGACGATGACTCGCCTCCCGCTAGATGGGCCCCCACAAAATAGCGACACATAAAGTGGCCTAAGGGCAACACCGGTGCGGAAGGCTAAGGGCGGAGAGGTGTAATACTGGGCTTTAAACCGAAGCCAACTAACCCCTTACGTTTCCACATCCACCCCCGAGCCGAAACTCTCACGACTCCACTCTGCCCGGCCGGTTAAGGCAAGACAGAGGCGGAGGCCCCGACCCATCACCCCCCGTCAGGATCCCCCAGGAGCGCTCCGGTACGTGGGGTCGCTACCCCCCAACAGCTCGCCATAAGCTGCCCTGCGTGACTGATTGCGCTGGTAAAACCAGCGGGCGATGGGGTCGTCACATCCCTACGCCAAAATTAAAAATTATTATTATTATTATTATTATTAAGGGAAAAGGAAAAGAGGAAGACCAAGACGGACATAAATTCAGTTGACATTTATAACACTTAAATACAAGAGCTGTAAACCGACATATATGAAAGGTTGTCTGCACCTCTAGCACAACTGTCACACGCGACTATTGCTCCCGCGAGATAATTACCCGTCTCTTTCTGTGCAGTAATGTGAGAGAGTGACGGGTAGCGCTGTGTCGCGCGACAAGAGTCGCGAAGCATAGTTGTGCTAGACGGGCTGGAAGAGATCGCTCTTTAGCGATAAGACCGCCTGGTGTTTACCTGTAATTGTAATGTCTTGCATTGTATTTCTCCTGTATATTTTATGAGATGTGCAATAAAGAGTACTTGTATTGTATTGTATTGTATATATATCTCCATCTCCACCGTATGTCAATATTAAATGTCCAATGAAATCACAGATTTAGAGTTGTACCTAACAAGCACTATTATTATATAAAATTGCGAGAGTACAGAGCATGCCTTCCAAAAAAATCTGTCGATATGCGTCGGGTTTTTTAGAATCTCTCAAAAGTGAAAATTATATATCACAGCGAGTAATTTTCGCTTGCAATTTCGGCCTATTCATACAACAACTCGACTGATCGTTCTAAAAATGAATCGGAATTTGCAATATTCTCATAGCGGGGGAATTTTAACTAGTGACGCAATTTTTCAGATACATTTTCGTAATTTCTTTATAACTAGAAATCGCTTCAAGTCACGTTAGATGTGTATGTCTTAATAACCCCTTAACACGTTCACAGGACATGACCATTTTGAAAATTGCATGCTGCGGCAGAGACGAAACTCATACAAAAAGTCCTATTCCAAAATGTGTAGGGACTTGCCTTTATATAAAAAGTATGAGAAATATATTGATTTATTACACGATTTTCACACATTATTTGAACGTGAAATTGTCAGGAACGGCCCGACATGTTTCGAACTCAGCTCCGTACGAGTTCCTGTTCATCAGGGACTGCTACCCGTTCACCGGCGCGGCAACTTTGTCACACTATTAGAACGCGATTAAGTTTTGTTTTGTTATAATATCTATGAGAAATATTCGGCTGTAGACGAAATGGCAGTTTTGCGAAGATTAGAGTCGCTGTCCACAGACGTCCGTATCACGAGGGTTCTAATTTACGCCTCTCGACGTGAAAGTGTTAAGCAGTAAGTAGTTAAGCATTTATAAATAATATTTAAATTCATGGCCTAATATTTACCCCACAGTGGAAAAAAAAATTGTTAACCTCATATAGCCCCAATGTTAGCTGCTAGTTAATAGGCCAGAGGACTGACAATCTGAGGGCTAAAATAAATTGATAATAGTAACCAAAATAAGTGGGGTAAAATTAGCTTTAATTTTGGTTACTACTAAGACTACCTATGTATACTGTTGTATTATGCAAAGAAATCCTGCAAATCTTTACCAATGTCTATAGATAATTATAGGAATTTGTAAAGCTTCACCGATACTTTCAGTTACGGATAATATTAAGCTCTGTCTATCAGTCACCTATTTTTTTATTCAACCCATTTCAATCAACCCTTGGATCAAAGATTATAAGACTATCGAAACATGAACAGAGAGATTAATCTTCCATCAAGCGCTCTCGTTGCGGATATTTTGTATAAAATCCCTCGCTGAATTAATTTGAATGAAAAAGACACTTAAGAAACACCAGCTGAGGGGTCTTCGGTTATCAAATTCATTTTTGAGAGTATTTTTGTATTATAAAGGCAAATATTTAATAATTGCCAGTCATTTGCAGCCCTTTGTGCTTTTGGGAAGAAAATTGGTTCAGCAATTTCAACTTTCGGGTGAATTTAGTTTTTTTTAATTGCGGTTGGTATACAGCGTGTAATATTTGATATAACTGCAAATTGTAGCCACACGGAGATTTTAGTGCTATAATCTGATATTTGTAACAATTATTAATTTAGCGTTAAATGCCATAGCGTAATTAATTATTGAAAATTTCGATACAATAATCCTTAAATTTAAAAAAAATACGGTCTCAGTAGACCGTAAGACCCCGTAAATTTTCCGGTTATATCAAATAAACACGCTATATATTGTGTAAGTTTTCTTCCACTTTTATGGAATGACGGTAGTGTCCTGCGTTATCACCGAACTATTTTTGTCGAATGATTCATTATATCGAATTTTCACTACACCGATTTATTTTCTTCAGAACCTATAGGTACATAAATTTGTTACAATTCTTGAAAATAACATCCGATTGATTAGGTTTTGTCAAATTCAAAGAAAAGTTTAAATGCGTAACCTGGTGGAAGAGACCGGGAATCGACCCCGCTACTTCTGGATTGCCGGTCCAGCGCGTAAACCATTCCGCCACCCTAACGCCCAAGCAACCAATCGATTTTTTCCTTATGCTTTGTGTGTCGATGTTTGCATTGTTTATTTGAAAGGCTTTACACCTTAGCGACCTCTATATGAATAAGTACGTTAATATCGCCCTCAGACTAGGTGGAGCGATGATCTGTGCAGGGTGGCTGGCAAGAGCTGGATGAGAGTAGCCGAGGATCGCTTGCAATGGCGTGCAGTTGGAGAGGCCTATGTCCAGCAGTGAACAAGAAAAGGCTGATATTGATGACGTTAATATTCCCATCTTGCCGCACTACTTTACAGCAGTGAACAAACAAGCGAGAGAGGGCGCAGTTATTTTATGAATTTCTCTTTTTTTATGTGGTACGCCACAATTTGTATATTAAACCGTAAAATGTTTAATTGTTTGCTTCTAGAGTTGCAATGAATTTGCCTTAATATACTGCGATAGAAACAAAAAAATCTGTTGACGACTTAGGTTTTACCCGGTATATTACCTCGGCAAGGCAGGGTGGCAAGCGCTGCCAGCACGATTGCCGCGGCGGCCGGCCCCGTCATGCTGCTACATCCTCGGACTCTGAAACCAATGCAGAATGATAGTTCAGTCAGAAAGTAGTTTTTTTCTGATACCCGTAATATATTCAAGATTTTATAAACATGGTTTTAAAAAACCCATTAGGTTAGGTTAGGTTTGTTTTATAATTATTTAGAAAACATTACAGTTCTCAGGCTTTCGGACAAATTAAAATGTGGCGAAACGATACACAGGGAAACAAAAATTAGTGTTTCAGATAGGTAACCCTACCTTTGGTGTGGCGAAAAACTTTTTAAATTATTATTTTTTCTCTACACAATTTCGACCGGGTTCGATACCGGGTTATGCATGAGCATGAGATATAAGAAAAAGAAATTTAATGCAGTTTTTAATAAATCTAATATCGAAGCCATGATTCCTAAGAACAGATTTCCCTATCTCATATAGTTTTCGTTTTCTCCCTACTGACCCATTTGGATTGATCACCCGGTATGAAAGTGGGAATTAAATCCTAACGAATTTTTTTCTTTATAAAACCAAAAATAAGGAAACTTTTTAACGTATTCAATTCACAGAAAGTAGAACATGGCTTAGAAATGTTCTGAATAGACCTTTAACTTTTGCGACGCGAATCTTCAACGGTATTAGTGACTAGTCAAAAAAGCCGGTATAGCGTTATGTTTTATAGACGTCTAAAATGTTGTCAGAAGTCCAACAAAATATACAGTATGGCAAAAAATGCCTTAAATCCTAATGTTCGTTCATCCCGTCAAACTTAAGTTTCGGAGGAGGAAATACTTAGACGAGAATTAATTTTCAATTTATAAGTACTGTTTTTTTTTCATTTTCCTATACAATATTGTTGATATTAAATTTTTTTTTTGTATACAATTCTTTACTCCTAATACGTAATTTAATTTGTGTTTCTTTAAGTTTGAATCTATAACACAATTTGTTATTAATTGCATGGTATTAGCTGCTAAATGGATGTTTTGTACGCCAACTGGCAAAACATAGTGTTACTTTATATTTTTGTTCCGCCTATATTCACCTACGTTTTACAAAATAAAACACTGACTTTGACTTTGAGAAAGAAACCTCGATTTGTATGAAAAATTACGCAGTGGTATTTCTTCTTAAAGGAAAAAAACATCCTATTTTATACTTAGTTATAATCACCATTCCATTTTCCCCGAAAGCCTGTGCATTCTCTTTGAACAATCAATCCATTCAGATGATTTATTATTCTCATTGAATGCAAACAACCGGAACATACGGCTTCAACGATTTTCCAAAGGAAAGATGAAATGATAACCTTGTTTTTGTATAATTATTTTGTCCTCAGTAAAATGTATACTATTTTCCTTATCTGTCATTTCCGATAAAGGGTTAATTAAGTAATATGTATATTTTAATGCATTTTGTTTCAGAAAGCGAATATGTAAAAATGGTATGAAAATAATGTGTTATGCCAAGCTTTCGTAAATGTTTCACATTTACATCAGTACAATTTCTGTACAATAAAAGTAAAATGTACCGTAAAATGGGGTTACTTTAAAATGCAGGGGCTATTTTGGAAAAGTGTTTTTACGCCATGTCCTTATTTTTTTGACCATCTGTGGCAATGAAATACGTACCTATAAAAATGACCTAACCCGTTACTTAATTTGCTCAATAGAACAATTTTTTATAAGCATTTTAAATCTATCAAAGTAGCCCCAAATTTTCCTAAAGTAACCCTATTTTACCGTAAAATATAATCACTATAAAACGCTCTCAATAAAATAAACTACATATTCAACATTTCAGAAATTGTGACATCAATAGCGAATTAAATGGTAGCATTATAATATTTCAACGTACTTTTTACGACCAGTTACAGTCTGACCAAAAAGAGTAGAAATTAAAAAGTGGCGATACTGTACAGTACCGTCCCTTTCTAATCAATCTAAGAAAACGGGGACGACACTACAGTATTGCCACTTTTTAATTTCCACTCTTTTTGGTCGCACTGTATATTTGTATGCGTCTCTTAGGAACCTTTATTAAAGTTGCACCAAATGATCCAAACCATATATAGTTGTGTAGTCTGAACTATTATATAGCTCAACAGGGGGTTTTACAACCTGCGCCATATTGCAGATTTTAAGTGGTACAAATTTATTTTACTGGCAATGTCAAATTTTTGGTATCTGACATTGAAAGTCGGCGAATATAACTGATGTATACAAAGAGGTAACAGGACTAAATGTTCCGCGAATTTGAAGCAATTTTTGCATAATAAAGCCAAAACTATCCACAGTGATGAAAGTCAAGAAGAACGAAGGATTGAGCAGCATTCCGGTAAACAATGTTTTGAATTCGCTTGTGACGTTTAATAATGCAAACATATGACGTATGCACATTATTGCCATATAAAATCTGTTTGTAGCGCCACTATCCCCGGGCCGGGCCGACCCTTGTTAGGCTATATAATTATAATGGGGTAGTTTTACGGTACATACTTTATAATACAAATCGTTGCAGTTGTGGTCGGAACCCCTACCTTCAATATTTCATTAAATTTGCACTCCGTTATAGCGTGCTCAGCCGAAAATTATTGTATTCTCATTTCGATTATCAAACCTCATATTTCCAAACCAATAGCGCGGTAATATCGAATGCTTTCGAGCTGTTCGGCCGTTCCGACCACCTAAATAATTGTGCACTATTTCAGAGGCTTAATTCGTTTTCTATTGATATTCATTCTAGATATCGCCATACTATATTTTTACGTTAACCATCTTCTATTTGCAGTACGACATTGTGTTTCTAATTCAAATCACTCTGTTTTTATTTGCATAAATAATTTCCCGATTTTTGAAATTGTGACATTTGCCTGTAGTTTTGCAAATATGAGGGACGCAAATGAAAAATATGTGCGTCAAAATGTGCGTCTGCCGGTCAAAGTGCAATTTGAATTCCCAAAATCGGTCGGTAACTTTTTGAGTTTTTTCAAATTTTTTAAATTTTCACTGACTTGGATCGAGAATTTCCCAATTTTTTTTAATGCAATCGCTAATGATGATAACGATAAGAAAGCAGATACTGCTTAATTGGAGATATTGCAATGCCTCGTCGATTAGTGCCTAGCACATTTATCTTGCTCAACTACTAACAGCGAGTACAGTGGATCTATCATTGCGACCTAGATTTAAACGTTATTAATGTAATGTATCATCCTATTTCGTGTTTCTGGTTTCCTTCGTTACAAGGATGTTGGGATATTGGATAAATTGGTCCATCCGTTTTGAGCTACGATGCCACAAACAGACACACAGATACACATGTTAAACGCGTATATAGTATATGTTTGATATCTTGTTTTTTTTTTAACGTACCTACATTTTATTCTCCTAGATTATTTGTTGTACCTAGTCATATTTTCTAGTATATTAGGACTTATAAAATATATGTGCAACTTTTTTTCTATATTTAAGACCGTTTATGTACGTATACCATATTTAAGTACATAAAGCTTATTCATTCATTATTCATTCATTCAAACTTATAACAACCCTTCGTTGGCGGTTAAATTTTTTTTTTTTACGGTACAATCATACACAAATTGACCTAGTCCCAAACTAAGCAAAGCTTGTACTATGGGTACTAGACGACGATATACATGATATATAAATACATATATAGATAACATCCATGACCCAAGAACAAATATTTGCCCCGGCCGGGATTCGAACCCGGGACCGCCGACTCAGTAGGCACAGGCAGGTGTCTACAAACCGAGCCAAACGCGTCGTCGAAAATTAGCGAGATAAAATCTATAGATTGTATAGCGAACCTTTAAGCCCAAGCTTCTTCGGTAGGCCAAGTCCTTAAGCTAAAACTCGCCGTTCGCCTCTTTGCGTAGATTAGACAGTAGGTAGTCGTAATGAGGACAAATTACGGAGGGTCAACCAATTACGAAGGGTCGCTTAATCCGCTGGTCGCCAAACATTCGACAACATGTCAATATATACACGATGATTTTTAATCGGTGATCAGGAGTAGAAAAATATTAATATCCAGCTAAACTTAAACCTAATAGGCGAGGTCTCATGCAATTACCTCACTGTTTATTTAATTAAAAGTTGAAACATAATTTAAACTAACAACCACTAGATACACGGTCATCCTACATAAATTTATTAAAGTACGATACCTAACGTCACGTGTCATCGCTTTGGCGGGAAATTTTACGAAATGTCCTACGACTTTGTATAGGTAATGACAATGACAATGACAAGTTATTACTCATAAATTGTCGTTGCCATTAAATTATTAAAAAGGTTGTAAGCTTACAGATACAGATTAGTAGGGTGACAAGGAATTTAAGACAAAATTGGTATTTTAAATAAAAAATATCATGGAAAAATAAAAGTTTGTTTTCATGTAATTACGACTTCAACGTGACCGCCATCATTTACTGAGTTACAAAAGTTGGTACCTGATCACCGATTAAAAATCATCGTGTATATGTTTGCTATCGTGCTTCAGTGGTATGTTGGAATTCTTTAGAATTGCGTATTTTTATAGGTATGTTTACTAGTGCGCGCAAAATTACAAGACATAACTCTTTTTTAGGGTTCCGTACCCAAAGGGTAAAAACGAGACCCTATTACTGAGACTTCGCTGTCCGTCCGTCCGTCCGTCCGTCCGTCTGTCACCAGGCTGGATCTCAAGAACGGTGATAGCTAGTCAGTTGAAATTTTCACAGATGATGTATTTCTATTGCCACTATAACCAGGCGGGGCGCACTCCGCGATTAACGTTTCCCGCTACAAGTACATGCCGGTGGCCGCATGCATGCGGACTATTCAGTGGCTGACACGCTCTGTCTCGGAATGCACGTACCTACACGATTTTCGCGCGCGTCTCGCTCACGATTTATGTCGCAAGTGAACGTTCCGCATTCATCTGTTGATACCAGTGTTATATTATAATATAAAGTGTTTAAATGAGTAAAAAGACAGCGAAAAGATATTGTATCGCAGCGGGTTGTAGGAACAATGATCGAAATTGGAATCACGCGTTTTTAGTTCTCCCAACACGTCCGAAGGATGCTGAAAGGTAAGAATAATGAACATAATATATAATAAGTAGTAACTGAATAATAATAAAAAAAACATATTGCAGGTGTATCTACTTCCATATTTAACACTGGTTACTCAGAACAATTTTAATTGTCAATTGTAGATTATTTGCTGATACCTATTTGTCAATTTAAATTCTAGTAAAATAAGTATGTCTACTACTAAATCAACAATCATAGAGGTTTTTATAATAATATTTAATATCAAGTTTGTAAAATTACTAGTAATGAATAAACGATTGAGTAATAGTTTGATAGGTAAGTATATAAATGTATAAATAATGAGTTAAAAGAAATGTATTGGAAGAGATCCCTAATAGGGATAAGTTCGCCTTCGTACATGTTTTATTTGTTACTAGCGACCCGCCCCGGCTTCGCACGGTGCGTCCGTGCGTATTTTTAAAGATCTAAGCATACATAGGGGAAGACAGACAGACATCGGGAAACGACTTTGTTTTATACTAGGTGTGTAGTGATGAATATATATAAATAAATAAATAAATATCGGACAACTAAGCAAAAACAAAATGAAGCTCAAGAATTTAATTGCATGTTAAGGTAACGCATTCGTTGCATTATTTTATTATATTATACGTATTAAAATGTTTAAAAATTAAGCTAAACTGTTTTGCGGCCTGGTGGTTTTTTCGTCCAAATTCTGAGATTGATTATTTTATAGTTAAATAATGAAATAATAAATATAATGGCGCCAGGGGGCACGCCGCCTGGTCAAATGTGTCAGCAAGCGCTTGCGGGACGCGACAGGCGATCCACGCGCGGGCAGCTTTCTCGCGCAAAGGTTAGCCATTGCTATCCACCGCGGGAATGCTGCCTGCGTTTTGGGTACCCTACCACGGGGTCCCGATCTTTTTTAATGTTATTTAGTTATAGTTCCTATTTTAATGTTTTTATAGACATAATCTTGTACATCTCCTCTATATTATAATATAAATTATAACATATGATATTAAAAAAAATATAATGTATGAAGAATATAAATATATTGCTCTCTATATTGAATGCAAGAAATAAATGGGAAATACATTTTTATTTTTAGTCGTTGACAGCCCTCGCTCTCGGCGACGCGGCAAGCGAGCCAATTCATTTTCACCGTTGGCACGCAGCTTTAACGTTCCGTTTGGCTTGCGCTGGGGACGACGACTTGAGAAGGGCCATAAATCATATTTTTTCGGCTAAAAAAAGCGGCTTTTGTAAAGATCAAAGTAGTGTGCCTTCTGTACTTGTACTATTATCTATTCTGTGCTATAACAACAAATACTAAAAATTAAACGGACAGACGGACGGACGGACGGACAGCGAAGTCTCAGTAATAGGGTCCCGTTTTTACCCTTTGGGTACGGAACCCTAAAAAAAGATTTGTTAACAGTAGCCCAAATGTTAGCTGCTAGTTACATAAATCGGAGGACTGACAAACTGAGGGCTAGTAACCAATATAAGTTATGTAAAATTATAGTTTTGGTTACTACTGAACACAATTTGTCTATTTCTCAAGTAGTTAAACTAGTTGAGCTGTTTTTTTTTTTTTCAGTTAACGTTAAAGTTTTTTTTAACCGTCTTTGTATGAACGCTCTTAGCGCTTAATCAGTTTATCCACTAAGATTAAACAATTTTAGCAGCTTCGTCGACCTCGCAGTGAGTTTAAATTTTTTATCACTACAGACCTAGTAGTCAGAAATAAATTGAGCGTTCCAGAGTTAGTGGGATCGTGAGTAAAAGTCGAGAAGTTGGCCATTTCGTTACCGTGCACGGTGTTTCAGTGTACGACCTCAGTACACGCTGGTAGCGGAGCGTTTGGTGGGGCGGGCAGCTTGGCGGGAAAGAGGCAAGAATAGCATGCACTCAGGTCATTTGTATCGATTGCATTTGTTTAAGTGTACGGCTTGAGTGGACGCTCGAAGCGAAGCGTTCGGCGGGGCGGAAAGCGAGGCGTGCTACGTGCTAGCGACATATCGTCATGTTAAAACAAGTGCACGCCGCACGCCTCATCCCACTGCAAGCGAGCAGCGTGGCGAGAAAGAGAGTGAGCAGCATTCATTCAGGACGCTTGCATCGATTGCATTTGTTTGACATGGATGATGGGACGCCGCACAGTCTTTCCCGCTCTGTTCGCTTATCTCGACACTTCTTACAGCTAGCTTCTTAACCAAAATTTAATAGTCTGCAATGAATCCCCAAAGCAGTTTTCACACTGGCCACGTGCTTTAAATCGCAGAGCGCGCGGTCGCTTCGAAAAATGTCGAGCACAGTGTGTTATACCGGGATTTTTTTTAAACCAAACACTTGCATACAATATTAAATCTCCCGCGATCCGCGACGTTGCCGGTGTGAACACCGCCTTAGGGATTCGTTGCTGACTGTTAAGCTTTGGTTAAGAAGCTTGCTTCTTTAATTTATTCTCTTTGATGTTAAACAGTAAATCATTTATATATTCAAATATATCTACCATTCGTGTTCAGTGCGCATAGTTCATCCCAGATACAATTAGATGGTTGAAGTAGTGGTACGTGTTCACAAGCCATCATCATTATACTGAACCGTCGAGCAAATAATAAGGGCGAAATTCATGATCATGAATATTTCTCACGTGCGTATTTAAGGCTCCTTATCCGTTCAAAAACGCTGATTGTTTTAGACATTTTCTCTACCGATCAAACATGTTTCTTAACATATTATCATTGTTACTACTTAGAACAGGGCCATTGCGTTTTACCTAATATTCTACCAACTATTCACTCTTACCACCTCTTACCTTGAAAAGACCCGATTTATAATTTTCTGGAAATACACACGATGGGAGCGAGTTCCATTACTTAGCGGTTCACATTAGAACAAATCGCTAAGTTTTTGATGTATAAAGTCCATTTATCAACTTTCTTTTACCTATAAATTGAGTTAAGTTCCTTATACATATGCATGACGAACAAAATTGACTGACGATCAAGACTTGTTTGCGTGGCGATGGGTGGCGTGCTTAAGGAATGCTTGAGATTCTGTGAGGCGATGGATGCTAGGTGCTCAAATGTTCCAATATAATTTATTTAAAGATTATAATTATAATTTCACGATGATGAAAAATTATTGATCTAAACTTCATGTAAATCACACTAAACTTTGTGAGTGTGATTATGTGTATGTTTGTTATACTTCTTCACGTCCAAGCGGCTGGACCAATTTTGATAAATTTTGGTGTGAAGGTAGCTGACACCCTGAATTAATACAAAGGCTACTTTTTATCCAGAAAATGTACTTATTTTTCTTGTGGGATGAGCGGGTAGCACCGCGCGGCCCAGCTAGTGTTTTTATAAGTAAACTAGCCACTCGCCCCGGCTTCGCACGGGTGCAATTCTGATAAATTTATGCATGTATTATACATATAAACCTTCATTTTAAATTACTCTATCTATTTAAAAGAAACCGCATCAAAATCCGTTGCGTAGTTTTAAAGATCTGAGCATACTGTATAGACATAGGTACAAAGACGGAAGCGACTTTGTTGTATACTACTCGTATGTAGTGATGATAAATCAAACTGTCGTATTTTTGAGGTATCATGAAATAAACAAGTCGGTATGATTTCGGCTATATCTCCACTGTGTCCCCCATTTTGATTTCGGTTCAATCTCCACTGTGTTCCCTGGTTTCCGTTTGACGCAGATTACCATAACTTAAGTAAATAAGAGGCTTGTTTCTTTAACTTATTCTCGTTAGGTCCTATACTATCCGCAAAACTAAGTGGCGAGTCGGGCAATAAACGTCCGCTACTGTAGGGGTGGTAACATGTCGATAACTTATGATGTAAACGTCGATATAATTATTATATTTTCAAACGAAATCATATCTTTATTGAAATTGTTTTTACAGTTATTTAATGACTAATAATAAAATAAATAAGTATTTATGATATTAATGTTTAAGATATTTCTTAAATAAATAGCTAAGTAAGTGACTAGTATTTTCCTTTTTTAGTTATTTATTTTGTTATTCCTACATCCTTATTATTTTATTGTAATATTTGATGTTAATTATTAGATTTAAGTTTGATTTCTTAGTGTAATATTAAATTGTTGTAATACAAATTCAATTTTAACATTTGATAGTAATTATACAATACTGTAATAAAAAAAACACCACGTAATTTATTTTCTTTGTCTCATTACTTTATCGATATACCTTCTAACGCTACCTGCACTATTGTTGCTCGGGCCGCTCCATAAGGCCGTGCAGGTGTGAAAAAGATATCATGATTCCGATGATTTATAACCCGACTCGCCACTTCGTTTTGCGGATAGTATAGTCAATTATAAAGTCAGTTTATTGGAAAGGGCCGAAACACAATTCCATGTTAAGTCTTCGTCACGTGAAACATTGCGATGACGTGTAACCGCACGGCCACGACTTCGGTCCTAGCGGCAAGCGGAAGTGCTGCGCGGTACGTCTCGCTCACTCGTATGGCCGCGCTCGTATCTCTCGCTGAACCGCTCTGTCCGTAACGTTGCGTCATCGTGGACGTGGATATACAACGCGGAGAAAAATTAACGCAACACGGCATGCTGCAGAATATTGTAACAAAATGCTACATTACATCGCGTTGACATAAGGGTTATTAAACACCCCTCTAGCACTACTAGGCTTCACGACTCTTGTCGCGCGACATAGCATCGCCCATCACTCTTTCACAGTACTGCGAAGAAAGAGATAGGCAATAATCTCGAGGCACAAACAGTCGCTTGTAACAGTTGTGCTAGAGGTGCAGCCCGTCTAGCACAAATAGGCTTCGCGACTCTTGTCGCGCGACATAGCATCACCCGTCACTCTCTCACAGTACTGCGAAGAAAGAGGTACGTAATATTTCTTGCCCGAGAAAATGTCGCGTGTCATAGTTGTTCTAGAAGTGGAGGGCCCTAATTCCACACACTCTCTGATATCATGGAAAGAGCGAGGCCATAAATATCAGGCGCAAACTGCCACTGCTGATATTTCCATTCTCGTTCCGTTTCGTTCTCAACTGTCTCCTTATCTAAAACTTAACCAGTCGTAACGAAATTTTGCCAAATGAACGGAAAGGAAATGTTCTGTGTCGGAGAGATTTGTGCACTCATTATAATACAATTTGTGTACTAGTTGTCTGGTTTTAGTCAAAATTTCGCTCCAAACAGACATCAAGTACACAAATTCTATAATAATAAGCGCAAATATCTCAACGGTCCGACACAGAAAGTATCCTTCTCATTCAGTTGAACCTCATTTGTATGCGACGTTATAGTTACCGGGTGCAAACGGACAGTAAGAATAACCGGATAGAAAAAGAAATCATCATCATCATCATCATTTCAGCCACAGGGCGTCCACTGCTGAACATAGGCCTCCCCCAGTGACTTCCAGATCGGCCGGTTGGAAGCGACCTGCATCCAGCGGCTTCCTGCAACCTTTACCAGGTCGTCTGTCCACCTTGTGGGTGGACGTCCTACGCTGCGCTTGCCGGTGCGTGGCCTCCATTCGAGAACCTTACTGCCCCATCGGCCGTCAGTTCTACGTTCAACTCCGTCTTGCTCGAGGGAATAACGCCAGAGGCATGGAACAGAGGCGTGGTGGTGCTCTTCTTCAAGAAAGGGGATAATACCTTGTTGAAGAATTACAGACCCATCTCGCTTCTGAGCCATGTCTACAAGTTGTTTTCGAGGGTCATCACGAATCGTCTCGCGCGTAGGTTCGATGACTTCCAGCCTCCCGAACAAGCAGGATTCCGAAAAGGCTTTAGTACCATAGACCACATCCATACGCTGCGTCAAGTTATACAGAAGACCGAAGAGTATAACTTGCCACTATGCTTGGCGTTTGTGGACTATGAGAAGGCCTTCGATTCGATCGAGACTTGGGCAGTGCTACAGTCTCTCCAGCGGTGCCATATTGACTATCGGTACATCGAGGTTCTGAAATGTTTATATAAAAATGCCACCATGTCGGTTCGAGTACAGGAGCAGAGCACGAAAGCTATTCCTCTGCAGCGAGGCGTAAGGCAGGGAGACGTTATCTCTCCGAAACTGTTCACCGCCGCATTGGAAGATGCTTTTAAACTCCTGGAATGGGAACGATTCGGCATCAACATTAATGGCGAATACATTACTCACCTTCGGTTTGCCGACGATATTGTGGTCATGGCAGAATCGCTGGAGGACCTCGGCACAATGCTCGATGGCCTGAATAGAGTTTCCCAACAGGTAGGTCTTCGGATGAACATGGACAAAACAAAGGTAATGTCGAATGCCCATGTTACACCCTACCCAGTAACGGTTGGGAGCTCTACCCTCGAAATTGTTGACAAATATGTTTACCTGGGACAAGTGATCCAGTTGGGTAGGTCCAATTTTGAGAGGGAGGTCAATCGACGAATCCAACTCGGCTGGGCAGCGTTCGGGAAACTACAAAATATCTTCTCGTCCAACATACCTCAATGCCTAAAGACGAAAGTCTTCAATCAATGTGTGTTACCAGTGATGACATACGGAACAGAAACGTGGCCTCTTACTGTGGGCCTTATAAGGAAGCTCAAAGTTGCACAGCGCGCTATGGAGAGGGCTATGCTCGGTGTTTCTTTGCGAGATCAAATCAGAAATGAGGAGATCCGTGAACGAACAAAAGTCGCTGATATAGCCCGACGAATTTGCAATCTGAAGTGGCAGTGGGCAGGGCACATAGCGAAAAAGAAATGAAATGAAATAATTTACAAGATAGTGAAATCTATCGGCATTTCCCTAGAGGAAAAAGAAGGAGCAAAAAGAAACTCAACAACAAGAAAAATAATTTATCTATTGAAAAAAAAACATTCGAATTAAATGGTAAAACAATTTAAGAACCTAAAACCAACACTAACCTAACTCTAGCCAAGGTCGGTCATTGGTGGAAATGATCCCAAGATGCTGGCGGCGTTTCCCCGCTGCACAGCAATACTGAGCCTTTGTCCGAGAAACGCGCCAGCTCTGGTTTCTTTCGTAAATCATACTTAAAACAATTCATTACATTTATGATCTAACTAAATACACGTAAAGAAAATTATTGTATTAAGCGGTTTACACTCACTTGAAATTGTCAGGAATGGCCCGACAATTTCCCGTAAGTGTAAACCGCTTAATACAATAATTGAATATGTCTCACGAAAGTTTCAAACGGAAAGGAAATGTGTAGATTCTCCAAAGCAAAGTTAAGTTGTTAAATATTACCTAAAAAGCGTCGGTCCGGCCCAAGGATTAATGAATTAAATTCCTCAGAGATGTACTTACAAAGTCTCTAAGTCACGATGAGCTGTTTTAGAAATGTATACAGTCTCTAAGAGTTCAAAGTTAAAGTCAACAATGAATTACTTCAATCAAGGACAGGATGAAGTTTCTGACATTTACTTCAAATACACTAGTTTGCGTTTACTTCGTATTTAATTGGCCCTTGCTAGCATGAATAGATCGGACCCCACAAACAGCACCCGTTCTCAAATGTTCGTTTCATTAAATGTCACTTTATACAGCTCAAACCGCCAGTATCGCACTTTAATAATGGGTGAAAGTAGTATATTTGAGAGATATACCTAGTACACATGAATTAGCGCCTTGTTTCTAAAAAAAAGTGAAGCGTTGTTACGATGTTAATGTTTCTATATACCTAGTCCCTTCCTAGAAAATGTTTTGATTAAAATATTAACAGAGTTTGTCGCTGTGATGGGTGTGAATTTGAAGTTGCGCAGTTATTAAGAATTATTGCCGTGGAAGCTTAAATTTTGTACATTATTAATAGGACACGTAAGACTGTCGTTTTGTTTATGTCGCGTTTTTTGCTCCCCCTGTTTATGTGAGTACGTGACAGGGTAGGGTACGTTTAGGGTTGCCATATCTAAAACCTAGCTACCAGGACAAGATACGTGAAACCCCGGATTTTGGAGCTCAGAACCCGGACAGACGGACATGTCGTTAATTTTTTTGTACTTACTGAGTAAAATTAAAAATCAAGGAAGGGAGGAAAGAAAGTCTTTCATCATCTTAAAATCTTGTTCCGCTGTAGACAGATTGGTAGTTTCGTGATGATAAAAGTCGCCGTCCACAAACATGGTACCGTATCGCGAACGATCTAATTAACGTCTCTCGACGTCCTGTGCGTGAAAATGTTAAGCCCGGACTACAAATAAAACCCCACCCGGACGCTCCCCGGACGCCCTCTAAACTAGGACAAATCCGGGGACACCCGAACGGATGGCAACCCTAGGTACGTTAAATGATGTGGTGTAGATTTATGGTGATTCCGTTTCATTTTTTGGTAGGAAAATGTGATAGGTAGCTATGTGCCGGTTTCTAATATTCACAAGCACAAAGCAAATCCTCCTTCAAGCAGACCTTACGCTAGCATTTCTCAAAAGGTTTTCGGAGCAGACATGATTTGACGCCTACTCTGTCGGCCTAATGCATCCAAAACCCCGGGGTTGATTAACTATCAACTTAATAATATTTTACACAAGATGAAAAAAGTATTATGTAAGTAAATATTATTTATTTAAACTTTATTGCACAAAATACAAAAGTAAAAGTACAAATGGCGGACTAAATGCCATAAGGCATTCTCTACCAGTCATCCATAGGGCCAAACAGAAACTAGCAGTTGGTTCAGGATCATATATATATATATGTATATATCTAGGTACATATTATATCGTATGTGTGTAAATTTATGCATATATTTTTCATTTTTTTCCAAAACTGTAGTGTCAATGTCCGTTATTAATATATACAAAAGACCCGGAGCGGCGCCATATTGATGGGTCAGTTTAGTCATATGGCTGACTGGTAGAGAATACTTTAAGAAATTAAGTCCACCATTTGCACATTTACTTGTGCATATTTTGCACCAAAGTTTAAATTACTAAATAAGTTCATTATTATTCATTGTATTGTTTAATAAAAGAATATAGTGAGGAAACAATAAATAAAATAAGAAGATACCGAAGATAATGGCTTCACGAGTATAAATTATTATAATTCTATAACCAAAACCACATGGACAACAGAGGACGGATGACCGTTGGGGAAGCAAAGTCCTGGAGTAGCGACCACGTATAAGAAAGCGCAGCCTGGAAGGGCCCTCGACTAGGTGGACAGATGACCTCGTTAGGGTCACAAGGAGTCAATGGATGCCGTCTGGAGCTGTGGGAGGAGGCCTATGTTCAGCAGTGGACGTGGCTGATAGAGAAAACATTTGTGATCGAGGTAGAACGGTATGGTCGTCGCGATCCGAATTCCTTATTTGAAATTGAGGAACTAAATAATGTAGGTACATAATGCTTAAAAATAGCAGATTGCAGTTTTCAGTAGCCTTTGGATTAGGTGTATACTTTCGTTTCTTTTCATTAAAATGTGACGAGTTAACTCAAGACCCTCATTGCAGCAATAACAAATTCATGTCAATTTGGCGCAAACGTTCATGTAAGTATTACGAGTAGGTAATATGCATTCCACAATAAATTATTCATAAGTTAAATATTACATTTACATTTCATGCTGGGAAATTTAAATACATATTCCTAGCTTTTCTAGGGCTGCTATAAAAGTCTACATAATTTATAAATGGGTATAAATGACCGTAATTTTTCAGAAAGCGACCAGCGTATTTTTTTTGGCAAAGATACTTAAGTCAATTAATTAGCTTGGTCACTTTTTCCATTAAAAAAAAATCTCTGGTTACAGTGAAATTAGGGTGTTCCTTATTAATATTATTATTTACTTTATATTTCCCACTTTTTTTGTTTTACAACACACTCGTAACTATTCTTTTTAATAAGTTTTAGGGGTCGCTATGGCACATTGAAAATATGTACTTATAATTCGCGATAAAATGTTAATAAAACCCGGCACACATTTTTTTTACTTGTCAGCAGTAATATTATTTTATCAACCAGATTTATCAATCTAGTTATACATATATATCAACTGAAGTGTATTAGAAAAAAATATCTAGTTAATACTATAAGCATTTTTTTAAGAAAGCTAAGTTCATTCAGTAAATTTAAAGATTCAACGGAAAAAAATGTTTTTTTTTTAAGTAGTGAGCCCAAAAACGGAATAAAAAAAAAACAACGACGCTGTCTCGTGCCCTAGATCAAAACGTGAAGGTGAGCGTGGAGGGTTAGAAAATAAACAACACAAGTAGATACATTTATTAAAAAATCAATAAGTTTAAGTTATCGGACTCTGCTTTTAAATAGTCATACAATCCTGCCTTACGCAACTATGTTAGAACTTTCCCGTTTCATAAGTCCATTGCAGTATAAGCTAAAGAAAGCAAATACTAAAACTCTAGGTAAACTAGTTTAGTGAACTTAGCTCCGCTAAATTACAGTTTCAGAGCGGATTTCATTGCGCGCACCAACTTTTTAAATATTTAAAGTACAACTGTAATCCAATGGTGCTGTTGCCGTTTTGTTATAGTGATTTATAAGACTGGTAAGTTGTGAATGGGAAAGTTCTTACATTGTGCAATGACTTATTTATGGTAGTTCGATACGGATTTGCGGTATGATAAAGGGATCACGTACAGAGGTTAGGCTCAGAATGTTTACTGAAATTGAGCCGAGCGAGGTCGTGAAGGTTTTAGGGTCGACCTTCGGTATTTATTTTGGTTGTATTTTATATAAAATGAGATTATTTGCGAGACTGCAAACTAAATCACTATCGATATAGTGTGGTGGGTTAAATATAATATACAACGTGTATATTTGATGTGACCGCATATTGTAGCCAGACGGAGATATTAGTGCTATAATCTGATATTTATGACAATTTTGTTGCGACTTTTATGTTGCGTGTCGAACGGTCACAGAGAGCTGTCCTAAAGGTTATGTGCAAAAAACCCCGTCGGTTTTCTACTGATTTATTATACCAGCTTGCAAAAGTTCTGAGGGTGCGTCAGCTTTTCATTCTTAAAGCAGTGTCTCGGACTCACAGTAGTATTCTAAACTCCGCGCTGCACGAAGTTATGCTGACAAAACGGATCTACAGAGCCCCATTACCCCCAATTGGGTCTGCTATGGCTAGGAAATCTCCAGCGTACTCCCACCCGTGTACCTACAACAGTGTATGTAAAATGTGTGACATAAAGTGTCTTCCGGTATCTAAAGCCAGAAACGCTGTGCAGAAATGGTTGCTCACTCTATCTTATGACGAAACTGAAAATTTGGTAGCCTTTAAATAACACCAGGATAGTGCTTTATAAGCGTGGCACACACACACACACGCACACACACACACACACACATACACACACATACACACACGCACACACCCACACACACATACTTGTACATATCTGTTTCTGAATATTTTCCTTTCTGTATGTTACCGTCTAGTTAGTTGAATTATAATGTGTTAATTCGCACCCGCAGACGTCCAAGTTACAGGCTCAGCCTAGTTTGGAGTCTGATAGATATTATCATGTTTGTATCAATTTTGGTTTTTGGTAATAAAATATTTTTATTTTTATTTTATTTATTTTATAATTGTTAATTTAGCGTTAACTGCCATAGCGTAATTAATTTTCGAAAAATTCCTGAGCATCAATGTATGGCGTAGTTATTCCTAGTGACAGTTGTGACATCACGATGTTAGGTGTCAGCAAACAAATACACTGTGTGCTGAATTATTTTACATGGAAAAAAATATCGATTTTTTAAATAATTTACGGATCATTCTATAAGTGCCTATACTAAGACCCCGTACAGTTTGCGGTTATATAAAATTTACACCTGTATAGTGCTTTATTTTAGAATAGATACACACGTTCTAGTTTCAGCGGGCCATAAATATAAGTCACAATGCAGGCATCACGTTTTGATAAAATGCGAGTGTAACAGATGCTTAGTCACTTATTTATTATGTTATAAACTAAAAAAACAGGCCCGCTGCATGAAATAAATTGATAAGAAAATTTGCAACTATTAACTAAAACAATATTATTGAGATGTAATAAATTAGTTTAGTGAAGTTAGCCCGCTAAATTACGGAGTCGGAGCGAATTTCATTGCGCAATTTTTTTAGTGTGCAATTTACTTATGGTTGACTTATGTTTAAAGTTTTTAGGCTTGTGTTTAAAGTTTAAACGCCTACCAAATATGATTAAACGCCTACCAAATATGTTGATAAATTACTTCCAATAAATTCTTAATGCTTGCTAGGGAATGCAAAAACCGACCAAATTTCATAACCGATTATTCTATCGGTTATACCACAAAATAACCGATTAACCGGTTATAACCGATTATTACAAACATTGAAAAAAAATCGAAGAAGTATGGTCTAAACGTGGAAAGCTATGCTGCACGTACGACTTATAAATGAAATACAAACGATGTTTGGTACTTATCTATTTCTTTAATCGACAAAAAAATACAATCATTTTTATTTTCAATCAACAATCAACTTCGGGATATAGACAAGACACCCGTCCTTTATTCATTACTCTACCTGCGCATTAGTAAGAAAGAGATGGGAGATGTTTATCTCCAAAAAAGGAAACAATGCGCCGTGGTATATTAGCTATAATACCACAAACCGAAAAAGTTATAATTTGCATTTATGTATTACTAGCTTTTGCCCGCGACTACGTACGCGTGGAACTTGATAAAAGGGATTATTAAAAGCGCTGAAGCAAATGTAAGAGCAATTGCGCTTTTGGTCTAATAATTACATTTCCTACAGGGTCACCACACCCCAACAGAAATGTTCACTCACTTTTCAATCTTTTAGGTACAATTTCCAGGATGAAAACTGTTCTATGTCCTTCCTCGAATCTTAAGCTATCTCTATGCCAAATTTCATCAAAATCGATTCAGCAGTTTAAGCGTGAAGAGGTAACAGACAGACAGACACACTTTCGCATTTATATTAGTATGGATTATTTTATTGTTCCGACCGTTCTGAGAGTTTCCTCGGAACCCTGCTCCGGGCTCGGCAGTTTCAGTAGTCGTAAATTTGTTTTAAGTACAGTACATACCTAAGTTACTTAGCTTGTAATGATGTTTGGTTTCGCGGTGTACTACGAAAATTACGAAAATGTCATGATTTAAACAAATATTAACTAACCGATTATAACCGATTACGAAATAAAAATAATCGGTTATTGATATGACTGAAATAACCGATTAAAACCGACTTTTTCGGTTTCGGTTAAAACCGATTTGCATTCCCTAATGCTTGCCCAAACGGATGAATGCTCACCAAATAGTGTACATCCCAAACTATTCTATAAATAAAACAAATAATATTTTTTTTTTACATGCTATAAAAATATATCATCATCATCATCATCATTTCAGCCATAGGACGTCCACTGCTGGACACAGGCCTCCTCAATTGACTTCCACATGGGCCGGATAGAAGCGACCCGCATCCAGCGAGTCCCCGCAACCCTGACCAGGTCGTCCGACCACCTTGCGGGTGGCCGTCCTACGCTGCGCTTGCCGGTACGTGCAATATAAATAATGTGATAAAAATATATGAACACCGTTAAAGTTAATTTCAGACCAAATAATCTATATTATTGTTAAATGCATGTCACCAATATTTTATATTATTACTTCCATTTTAGTCATTTTTGCTGAGACAAAAAACTAAATGCTCACCAAAATGGCTTTTTTCACCAAAATTTCAAATTGGTGCTAGGCGGCTAAAACTTGGTATCGGGGGGCTCTCGGGGCTCAAAAATATGAATCTGAAATCTTGTCCGAAAATTCGGTCAAATTCGGAAAATATCGAAAAAAACGATTCAAAATTTCAAATTGGTGCTAGGCGGCTAAAACTCGGTATCGGGGGGCTCTCGGGGCTCAAAAATATGAATCTGAAATCTTGTCCGAAAATTCGGTTAAATTCAGAAAATATCGAAAAAAAAAAACGATTTGTATGGAGAAAATTTCAAATTGATATAGCATAGCTAATAATGACTACCGCACATTATGGAGTTGGGAAGCAAAAAGATATACGGACTCAACGTAAAATTGGTGTAATATATATCGATTTTGGAATACAAAATGATTTAATTTGGGGAGCACTGTATAGAGTGGGTTACCCCCGACGAAAAAAGAGGGGTGTTATAAGTTTAACATGTGTATCTGTGTATCTGTGTATCTGTGTATCTGTGTGTCTGTCTGTGGCATCGTAGCGCCTAAGCGGATGGACCAATTTAAGTGCGTTTTTTTTTTAATCGAAAGACTTTTCCGTCGAGATGGTTCTTAGCTATGTTTGGTGGAAATAGGAGCAGTAGTTTCCAAGATATTCAGCTGTAATGGGAACAAGTGACGAGATCTCAGCCAATAATGAAGTCAATAATTCGAAATATTGGCTAAATGTTAAGTTTTATTAGGATTTTCTATATGACTCACTAATTGAGGGTCTCATGATGACCAGGTAGTTGTTAATGGATCTCAGCCAATATTGAAGCTAAGGATTCCAAATTTTGGTTAAATGTTAAGTTGTATTAGTATTTTCTATATCACTCAATAAATGAAGGTCTCATGATGACCAGCTACTTGTTTATAGATCTCAGCCAATATTGAAGCCAAGAATTCCAAATTTTGGATAAATGATAAGTTTTATTAGCATTTTCTATATCACTCAATAAATTAAGGTCTCATGTTGACCAGCTAGTTGTTAATGGATTTCAGCTAATATTGAAGCCAAGGATTCCAAATTTAGGTCAAATGTTAAGTATTATTATCATTTTCTATATGACTTACTAAATGAAGGTATCATGATGACCAGGTAGTTGTTAATGGATCTCAGCCCATATTGAAACCAAGGATTCCAAATGTTGGTTAAATGTTAAGTATAATTAGCATTTTCTATATCACTCAATAAATGAAGATCTCATGATGACCAGCTAGTTGTTAATGGATTTCAGCCAATATTGAAGCCAAGGATTCCAAAGTTTTGGTTAAATGTTAAGTATTATTAGCATTTTCTATATCACTCAATAAATGAAGATCTCATGATGAGTTGTGAAAGGATCTAAGCCAAGAATTTCAAATGTTGGTTAAATGTTAAGTTTTATTAGCGTAATCAACAGATTAATAAAATTTTGACAGTACAATAATTTGATACCTTGGAGCTGAAGATGGCCGCAGGAACTCCTAAACAGCACAAGATAAACCCATGGTGTTTGGGCTCGTCTGATTGTTCTTGATGAGCAATTAACATTTGTGTAAGAAAGTACAGTCAATAATAAAACCGAGTCTCAAAAAAACTTTTTTGACAAAAAAACTCATTATAATTTCTGTCACAGTACTGGGTCACTGTTTTTAACTTTCGGAATTCTGCTAAAGCTGAATTGTTATTAGGACCATTGAACAGGTTCCTTTGATTGAGGTCACAAATAGCAACACCCTGCAAGATTTTAACGCGACTAAATGACACGTAAGCTTTAGCAAAAGTACTCTTGCCTAAGTGAATAACAGCTTTTTAGGATTTTGTAGCTTGTGTCAGTCTGTCCACAGCTTAGCTCAGAGACATAGTGGTTGAATACATTTTTAAAAACATTTTTTTGTGTACCGTCCCTACACGTAGCAAAAGTGGGGACGTTTATCCCATGGTATGGTATGGTGTCGATGATTATATAGGTCTCTCAAAACTAAGTCAAGTTACCTAGCACCAACTGCAATTTTATGGAGCTAAGTAAGCCACCCGTACCGTATTTGGATCCTGTAGAATAGAAACCTGGTTCTGTTTTAGGCCATAAGTTTATATTATATTTTGATTGACTTGGCTAATAATTTCGCAATTTTGCCATTTTAAGCATAACTAGTCTGACTAACGATTTTTTCCCAGAATGTTGCTTAAGGCTATTGAAATCAAAATATATCCTAACTTCAATCTTAGAGAAGACGGCATTTATTACCACTGGCTTGGGATCCTGTTTTACCTACATATAGTCAAGGATCAAGCTCGACGAAAGATTGGAAACCCTGGACCTTAAACGGTGTAAAACAAAAATAGTGTCAAAAGAAGAAAATTCCGGGACGAAACTTCTGTTTGTTTAAAAAATATGAAATAAAAATAAAAATAAAATTAAAAATTTAAAAAACCCCCGACATGACCACCAATAAAAAGAAAGAAATAAAATCTACCAAATGTGCCTATACAATGAACAGTAGAAAAAGAATCCAAGCTTCGTTGCGTCGGGGGACCGCTAAGTAAATGAAATGCAATGTACTGAAAATCGTAAAGTGGGAAGCCCAAATGTATACATGCAATTCTGCGTTTAAAAATATATTTCATTGCATTTAGGTACTTAGCGGTCCCCCGAACGCAACGAAGCTTGGATTCTTTTTCTACTGTTCATTGTATAGGCACATTTGGTAGATTTTATTTCTTTCTTTTTATTGGTGGTCATGTCGGGGGTTTTTTAAATTTTAAATTTAATTTTTTTATATGGAGGCAATTCATTTTATTTGGAATTTAGTTTTGGGGTATAAAAGCCATTTTGGTGAGCGTTTAAATTGTTCCCCTTATTTAATACGGATACGGATTTGCGGTATGATATAGGCATCACGTTCAGAGGTTAGAGTCAGAATATTACTGGAACTGAATCGAGAAAGGCCGTGAAGGAACCGTTCTAGGGTCAACCTTCAGCTTTATGTACTTAGGTTGTATTTTATACTAAAATATATATTTCCTTTATATACCCGGTTATATCGGCATTATTTCTTAATGCGAAACTCATAAAACACAAACAGCTGTAAACAGAAACCGGCGCGAACATTAACGCTGAAAACTTTTCCCTTTAAATTTTAGTTTGTCATTAAAACATCATGCAAATGAGAAGCAGGTTCCCGGGATAGCGATCTACATTTCATAACTTGTCGACAAATACAATTAAGAGGAGCCCTACAGCTCGATTGTAATCAGTTTATTAGGTTAACGTTACAACGGGAATGGAATAACGTAACGCGTAACGTTACCGCACTCAATCGTTTCGTGTTTGCGTTTTATATTACTTATTTATTTATCGTATGGCTTAGGGGTTGTCTGTGTATGGCATAGTAGAGTTGCTAAGCCTTGAAATTGTGCGCATCGGGTTACAAGTATGAAATTTCTTCCACACGTAGTGCATTCTGCGGTGATTATTTTCAGATGTGGAGGGAAGTCAGATTCATCTCCTGCGTGGCGGGAGAGCGAGGTGAATAGGGCCAAGTAGTGCTCTTTTTTTATTACCGATCAGTTAAGGCTATTAGGGCTTGAGCGACATCGTTTTCGTGTAAAACAGATATCAGCAATTCATTTATAATGTTATTTAAGTATAGTTTGATATAAAAATTTGGATATATTGCCGAAAGGGTAAGTTTTTTTTTATTCAGGGAGATAAATTAGTTATATTTTCTCAATATTTACAACTAACAAAAATATTGCAAAATAGCAAATTTTATCTAGTTTTTTAAAATAATATATACTCGTATATTGGGAACTCTTCAAACAAACAGTAACTTAAATAAATTGTTGATGTTGAGGTTAGCCCGTGTGCTCGTGATACATTAGCAAAAAAATATTTTGTTTTAATTACATCAATTTGTTTTTCTAGGACGTATATGGTAAATATTATATATAAAAGCATAATAATAATCATTATTTAATGTATTTAATGAAGCGAAATAGGATGCGTTCGGAGATTTACGTTGGTTAAGCCGACATATATTTTAAGCTTCTTTTTGTATGAGAAGTGTCCAACATGCATATATTTTTAGAAACTAGATTAAATGAGGTTTTTAATATAATAATAATAATTTGAAAATGTTCACGAAATTCAACTAATGTACCTCACTGAATAAAAAAACTTGTTGTAATTTTTACCTTTTCTGCCATACACCCATATTTTTATATAGAACTATACAAAAATAACATAAAAAATTAATTTCTGATACCTGTTTTATACGGAAACGATACCAGATAATCCTAGTAGACTTAACTGACCGGCAATAAAGAAAGAAAAGAGGTATACTTGGTCCTATTCACTCCGCTCCCCCGCCTCACAGGGGACGAATCTGACTTCCCTCCACATCTGAAAATAATCTCCGAGGAACACTCTATCTGTGGTAGAAATTTCATGTTTGTAACCCGATGCGCACAATTATGTTAGAAAACAGCGGACTAACAACTTACTCTACTAGGTAATATATGTGTTACTGGATTATATATTTAAAAAAAAACTCGACGACGCGGTTGGCTCAGTTTGTAAGCACTACAGCCGTATATTTAAAATAATATTGCTGATTTTATAGCCCACTTTTTAACGCGGATAACTTTTGTGATTTAGGTACCATTTAACGTTCATTACCGTCTGAAAGGTACCCAGTTGCGGGTACGTTAAACTTTAAGTCGGGTAAAAAGTACCTTACAACCCTCTGATGTCCAGTTATCCATGTACCAAAATTCAGCCGTTTCTATTTTGCATGACGAAATATATTTTTTTCCAGAATTATTAAATTAAATATCAATTAGAATGAGCAGACAAAAAAAAACAGCAAATGGAGCTGTACGACTAGAGCCACGCGCTAATTCAAATCCTGAATCGCGCTGTTAAGATTTATCCTGACATAACGAGCCCTCTATATAAAAAAGATTTTCAAAATTTGACGTAGGCATTTGTTCACGAACACTTGGAGTTTGCTTATCAAGTCCTTACGAACAAACCAAGTTTCGCTCCCGTACAGCAACACAGACTTCACATTTGAGTTGAAGATCCTCAGCTTTGTTCGTCTTGTTAAGGGTGAGGAACTCCACACTGGCCTGAGTTGACTAAACGCGGCTCTGGCTTTATTTATACGAGCCTCAATGTCCGCCTCGGTGCCTCCGCTATCATCCATGATGCTGCCCAGGTAACAGAAGCTTTCCACCTGCTCAATGTGTCTCCCTCTGATCAGCATAGGAGCCGAATCGGTGGTATTTAGGCGCATTTCTTTCGTTTTCGAAAAATTTATACGCAGCCCTTCCTTTTCTGCTTCATCTGCTAGATCTTCTGCTTTGTTTTTTGACCTGGAAACTGTCTGGCAAAAGGAAGAGGCCGTCCCAGAACAACTTGGCGTCGCTCAGTAGAGCAGGAACTGGGCGTCTTGGACATGACGTGGGAGGAGGTAGAACAGACTGCCCAAGACCGCTGCAAATGGAGGAGTTTGATTCGAGCCCTACACCCCAGCAGAGGGTAATAGGAAAGAAAGAAGAAGAAGATATAAAAAAACTGATTTCATATACAATTTTAGGATTTTATATTAGCATGATAAAATTAAAAGCTATCTAATAAAAAAAACTATTTAGATTTTTTGTTGCGCAAAAACGCCTTTAAATAAGAAGGAGGTTTGAAATTATTTGAATTATGTAATTCATAAAGTATCCGAGTAAGCTCTTGGGTGAGTTATATAACCAGTATAGGGGTTATCCTTAACTTAGGTATTATAATGTATATATGAATGCAAAAACAACCTCTTTTACAAGGCTTCCTTTTATTTTTACAAAAAAAATGCTTAAAATAATATTAAGGTAGACAATTCGACTTTTCAGAGACAATGTGTAGGTAAAAATATGTGTATGTTTTACAGGAAGGTAACTTTGTCCATGAAGAAGAGAACGCCTTAACACTCTTTTTGGCTTTTTCTTAGCTAAATATTATGATATCAAAATGACTACAAAAATCATAGAATGTTTCATTTCATATTCATCATTTTCATCGTAAGCATTATTCTCTGAAACTATATAATATTTTGGAATAGCACAAACCTAACCTAATATATAGAATGGCATTTTTAGGATTTATGAAAAATATATGACTTCAGGGGAAAAAATTGTCTTTGAAAAGAAGCATTCAATACATGCAAAACATGGTTCAGAAAAGAATTTTAATTCATCATGAAAACAATGCACAAAATCAAAACGAAAAACAAGCTTTCTAACCGGCTCGTCGACACCACTGGTGACCAATGGGCTGGCAGCTTTCTCGATCAGCGTCTGAGTATAGCAATACAGCGAGGCAATGCTGCCAGCGTCTTTGGTACCATGCTCCGGGACCCACTTATAGACAGTTCCGTAAAACTACCCAACAATAGTCCAATCATCCAACTATGGTCCAAAACAAAACTCGTTTATTTTTATAAAAAGTTTTATTCTATCAGTTATTTTATACGTTTTTATTTAATTTTGTTTAATTATGTTGTTCACTTTAGAGTTTACTCGTTATAATTGGCATTATATTAAGGAATAATTTTCAGATTAAATTGGACCATAGTTGTGTGAACTGGACTATATTTGGGTAGTTTTAGGTTTACGAGTAGTTTTAGATTTTGTTAGAAATATTTATATTACATAAACAAATAATTGTTAATCTAGTACATATTAATCAATATGTCGATAAAAAAACCGGCCAATAGCATGTCGGGCCACGCTCAGTGTAGGGTTCCGTTGCCCATCCTTCACAATAAACGATAAAGATTTCATAACGAGAAAGATTTTAAGCTCTATAAAAAAGATCGTAAACGCCAAAGTAACTGTAATTACTTATTACCTTCTAGATGTTATCGATTATAGGCACCAGATTGAGCGGAATGTTTTAATGCAGTATGGCACTTAACTAATATGTGTAACGTTCGAAGTATAAGGACACCGCGCGACACTTACGTCATTTTGTAATATATGTAATGATGTGGTCGACCAGGGACGTTGCTGGGAGACAAAGTATATGCCGAGCTCTAGATAGTAGTGAACGTTTAATTACTTAAAACATTAGCTTATATACATTTTTACAATAAGGTTAACGCTTATCCAAGCAATATGCATTAGGCTACAGCTATACTGCATGATATACTAAATGTAGACATTAGCTACATACTACAGCTTCCCCGTAAGATCCCTTCACCCCCGGGGTGCTGGAGAAAAAAAAAATGCATGTTACTTGTTTACAATTCGAAATGAAGATGGGGACCACTGTGTAAACTACTTATAACTAAGTTTATACACTTTACAAAAAATTATCAAAAATTAGTTGGTCACCCCATAAAAAAATTGAACAATTTTATTCAAAATAGTTCTCATTAAAAGTACTTATAAGGCCTTATTTTCATGAATTTTTCCATATTTTTTCGACCCGTGGTTGAAAAGTTAGAGGCGGGGGACACAATTTTTTTTATTTTCGGAGCGAATATTTACAAAAGTGCACTTTATCAAAAAATAATGTGTGGAGACCCCTATTATTTTTACAAGACCTATTCAACGACACCCCATACACTAGTGTTGAAACGAAATAATAATTTCACCCCCACTTTAGGTTAGGACGTTCGAGAGGTACCCAAAAAAAAGTTTTTTTTTGTTTTTATTTTACCATTTTGTCGGCGTTATACATACACATACTCATACCAAATTTCAGCTTTCTAGTACTATTCACGAAGCTAAGCCGCGGACGGACGGATAGATGGACAGATGGACATGGCGAAACTATAAGGGTTCCTAGTTGACTATGGAACCCTTAAAAACAAGTTGTACATATAAATCAAACATCCCCAAGCGCATAGATAAAAGGAAAAGAATTTCCCCTATACTGGTTATATAACTCTTTGCCCAAGCGTTATTATTTTCTGAAATAAAATACACGTGTCTCTCAAAAAGTCGTGAGATATTTTGACGTCCTTATAAAATACATTGAAGACGCGTTTGGCTCGGTTTGTAGACAACTGCCTACTGAGTCGGCGGTCCCGGGTTCGAATCCCGGCCGGGGCAAATATTTGTTCTTGGGTCATGGATGTTATCTATATATGTATTTATATATTATGTATATCGTCGTCTAGTACCCATAGTACAAGCTTTGCTTAGTTTGGGACTAGGTCGATTTGTGTATGATTGTCCCTTAATATTTATATTTATTTATATATTACACCATTCAATTTAACGAACCAGAATAACCCGTTTTACCAAACGCTGAGTCAAATTATTTGCCTGTCTCTCAACCTACGTCATCCAGAACACCGTTCATAAGAGTCATTGTTCGAATAATTAATTTACATGCTATTGTTCTGTTGAAATGAGGATCAAAATAAAGCAGGTGTGAAATGGAACCTGTAAGGTATAAGTACCTAAATTTATTAAGAAAAGTAAAACTGTTCTGTTAAAAGTAAAATTTATTAAGAAAATTAAAAATTGTTCCCATTATAAGCTGTTTTGTAAACAAACTAAACTAGCAGGAGACGTGATTTACTCAAATGATGCAAATTCGTCATTTGAGTAAACCACGTCTCCTGCTAGTGCGCACCCTCAGACAACTAAGTGCGCACCCTCAACCGGTTCGCTACCCAATGTAATATAAATGAATTGTAGTTATAATAATGCAACCAGAAAGCGCCCGCGAACTTTATCCGCGTGAAAAAAGTCAGAACCCACTTTTTGCTTCTCCGTAGTCGCGTAAAAAATATCCTACAATCATCTGGGGATGCAAAACTGTCAATATACCAAATATCGTTGAAATCGGTCCAGCCGGTTAGGCGCGAGGAAAAGACTTAATTTTTTTTCATATAATATCACTGGAAAGTGACCGCGAATTTCATCCGCGTGGAAGAACAACTCATAACCCTTTTTTGCGCTGTAGTCGGGTAAAAAGTATCGTATAACCAACTGGCTACTCGTTTACCAAAAATAGTTGAAATCGATCCAGCCGTTTAGGCGTGATGAAAGGACACAGATCTCATTTTAATAATTGTATAATATTGTTTAAATGAGTTAATCAATAGTCTTCAAAATCTTCTGACCTTGAAACGCAAACGTTTTAAAAAATAAATAATAAATAAGTATTAAGAGACAATCTTACACAAATCGACATGACATAATGAGTTAAAGGCAATACCTGAGAGATAGCTGAGATCTTGCTTATTTGGCGATATCTCAAAGTATCCTCGAATTAGCGCCCCGGCTTTCAAACTCTCCGTATACCTTGTTCAATTCATTAGCTCTGATTGTCTTTCTGGAACTTCAGCCCTTCTTTTAGCTACGCTCACACATTGAGTTTTCATTGAACAATGTTCTACAAATTACATGTGGATACGTTCAATGTTTTCCCAAAATTAATTTCGTGGTAGCTTTTAATGAGAAACACGAATCATTGTACTATTGTTTTGCATGATTAGTACATACTGTATGTAACAAACCTACTTGATAAATAAGTTCTTACCTCCATAATTTAGACTATATTTTGTGTTAATTTGCTTTTGATTACTCACTTCCTAGATTTAATTGAATTTGTAAAAAGATCTTTTATCAAACGAAAATAATTTGAACAAGATTTAACTCCGTTTTCGCACAGAATTACACTTGATGGTAAATTCATTACGAGAATACGTTATTGTATAAATATTATACAATACACATTGTAACACACTTCAATGAGAAATGGAGCATATAGAGATTGTTTTTGTGTATGCTACTGGTTATATATGAATATAAACAATATGGAGGGTATACGGGATACAGGGGGGGTATTCGACCAATTTTAGAGATATAATGGAGATCTCTCCTTTTCATCGCCATCCGTCACTTTTGACGTGTGCCTACTTGACAAGTGGCGATATCCCTAGATCATCGCAACTTCGTCAATTCGGACGCTCAAAATTTTCTCTTCGGCATAAATAACAGGCGCATACTTTAAATTGACCGCGTAGTACGTGAAATTAGTCCGTTACGTTTCGTTCAAAACAGAAATTTATATACATGAATAACATTTTTGACAATCATTATCGCCTTCGTATTTCCAAAATTGAGATGAGATATGTCACTTTTAAGCTCATCGCATTTAAATGACAGTTCAATGGTGATATAACTGTTATCTAATGGAGATTTGACGTTTGGCGATATCTCAAACGGCAGTCTCGAATTGGGCCACAGGATGTAATCTCAAAAAAAATCGTATTCACCCAATGGCCCTGCCGTAATGACTCGCATTGCATTTCATTCAGTTCATAACTAACCCTTCCTTTTGGCTTTGCCACAGTTAGGTAAAAAGTAATGTACTAAATCCATATTTGTTGTAAAAACTTAGATTATTTATGTTTTATAAAAAGACAACGCATCAAACGACTTCAGATGTAAATCTATAGGTATTACTACCGTACTTCAATCGGCAAAAATGGAACCCGTATAGTCTATCTCTATGAGATATATCTGACGGTCTGCCGACTCCCTTTTCTCAATAACGCATGGAAGTATCAAGCTGAAATTAATACCAAATACCCAGCAACTTCTTGCAGCCGTGAAAAAATCAAACATTTAATTTAACGCAATCAAAAGATACGAGCATTTATGCTGCATTTTGCCGCTTGCAAGGGACTCAAAACCTAGATGGGCAATTTTTTATTATGTTGACGATTTCTTTTTTTCTCAGATTTTAATAAAATTTGGTGAGTTGGTAAAGTTGCTTCTTCTGACCATGGTAAGCCCAATTTCACGATATGTCCTACAATTTATTCTCCATTGAGCCAATTTTTATTTTGCTGTCGAATTATTTATTTTTCATTTCGAGTTCCTCATTTTGTACTAAATTTTAGTACAAAATACGAAATTTAGTTTAAAAAATTCCATACATTTTGTGGGCATTTTTCAAATTAAATATTTGATACAAATATCGCTGTCCCATGACTTTGGACTCCTTTTTTTCTATTAAATATTGTTCTAAAGTATAATGTTTGTTTGTAAAAATTGTAAAGTAACTTATATACTATTTAATTAAGGTAAAGACTGCCTTTAAAACCCACTTAAAGTATTTTTTTTGACAAAAAAATCGAATAAAAGGTACCGATTTTTGGGTGTCCCACGTACACTTTGCTAACTTTGAAGCGAATTTTAAGTATATCTGTCTCGTTCTAGGCCTGACCATGGCTATTGTGTGAAATGATTATATAGTCTTAAACTGATTTTAAACCTTATCTTTTAACGTCTAGTGTAATAAAATTGTAAAATTACAATTTGTTTTATGTCCTCCAAAACCACCTCGGTGGAAAATTCCACTACGTCACGTCATTTTTACCTACTTGGCAACAAAAAACTACCAAAATAGTTGTGTTTTTATATTAGTGGCAATATTTCGATCCTAACTATAGCCGTTGTTTAGGTATGGCAGTCAGTATCGCTTTAAAAATGCCAAAAGTTGGACGTGCGTCACGGAGTGTCATATTTTTTATCCAATACGAACGGGACGTACTGAAGGTAAGGAGCCACTTTGTGATTTAATTCTTATGAATTTTAATTTATTGACTTGTGCAGTAACTTATTAAGAGGTTAGAAGTAGTAGATTGCAAGAAATCAAAGGACTAATGCACCCTAAGTAACTTACGTCACATCCACTACGATACGTATTGTATTAGGGGAACAAAAAAACGTGACGTATGGAACGAAAATGCATGGTTTACATGCCGCTGGTTTTAAGTGCACGGATTACCATTAGCATCGTATTTTTATTTATTTATAAATAGTAAAGTTGGGCAAAATTATATAGTAGTAGAAAGTAAGCAATTTTAAAAAGACTTACAATTACATACCTAAAAAGTTGTACCTATAATTAAATTAATCTTTTCATCGAATCAAAAATCTCTAATTTATGAACAAAAATTTTCAGAGTCGTTACGCGTTTTCGATGAAACGAAACGTCAACTCTTATTGACAAGTAACTGTTTCGAAAACAAGTTAGTTAAAAAACAGTTTCTTTATAAATTACGGCATGGTTTCATTAGTTACTAGGTGTAACGCTATTTTAATGACCAGCTTTTCATAAAATGTTTAGATAGCTATTGTTATACATATACATTAACAAAGTTTTTTATTTATTTACATCAATAATATATTAGAAGACCCATTTACTCAACTAAAAACTTTCATCGAATGCAAAATTCCACGAAATACAAACGAAATTTCAAATCAAAACAAACTCAAAATTTGTTCGCGGACCGCGAGCTTGTAGAAGTGTTTATTAAATATTACGTACAATGTAAAATCAACCTAATATTAATCGCTATAAGTTTTACTTTGGATAATGAAATGACCGTCCTTTAACGCATTTCGACTCTTCCAACGTCGCCATTAAAAATAAAAACCGATAAATTAGATGTTCACATTTGAATCTAATACTATCGCAATAGAGCTCATTACAACTCAGCAAACATTCAAGTCCGCGCGCGCTAGCAGCGCGAAACCGCGTATTATCTTTGTCCCGCTCATTCAACATGCGATGGCTATCTTTGTCTCGCCTATTATGCGCACAAGCGCGACGGGTCTATTAACCTACGCCACACACAAACACTACACTGCCAAAGTCACATGGCCACATCACAGTCTAAAGTCGCCGTCAATGGAACTTGCTAACTATGTTACATTTCTGTCAAAATTAAGAATAATAATAATAATATTACTTATATTAATAATTGCGATGAGATGACCTTCCTCTGATTATATTAGACTTTTCAGATTCATTTCCATTATTGAAAAAAAAAAAAAGATTATTTGTGACATATTATTGATGACATATTATTAATATTATCATGTTTACCCAAGCATAAAAATATTTTTTTTTAGTTTAGGACTACATAGAAAAATCGCAGAAAATATGTACACAGAGGTATAGTCTAAGTTTATTATTTATTCTCAGTTTTGTAACTTTTTTGTACATTTTGTATAGGCGTAACATGCGTAATCAAAGCTGAGAAAACGAACTGGTTATGGAAAGGTACATATTCTCTGCATTTCAACCAAATATATTAGATATGCTGGTCAGACTGTGTTGGCATGTTCAGTGGTGGACAGTATTAATTAGTACCACTAACTATACTATATAAAAAAAAATGGACCGAAAATTTATTAGAAGTTGTAAGCTAGTTTCCACGCCATGTAAACCTTTCATGTCGTTCCTTAACGTGACAAATGGTCCATTCCCGTCACTTTGTCCTACTGTGGCTGTGATTGAATTTTTAAGATTTTATATTAACTATTAAGGATAATTGTACAATTTAGATCTCATTCGTTAGAACAACATGTAACAATGTTGATAAAAATATAACTTAATGATAGTTTCTTAGTATAATCTCAATTTAAGATGATAGTTAAGCTACGATGAAGACCAAATAGTAACGTAATGGAAAGATTTTGTTTTATATCTTTATTGTGATAATTAGAATTGCAAATGTTATTCATTTTTAAAAGAGTATTATTGTGTTAAATTTCATTTAATAAAGACTGATTTGCAAACAATACATTGATCTTTACTTAAAACGTACCTAAAGGTTGTAACGTAATGGAACGTCATAGTGGTAGCAGTTAGGTTCAAAGTAGATTATTTGCCAAATTAAGTAATTTACATTGAAACACGTATTTTTTTCAAAGAATATAGAAGAAGGAGAATTTATTAAAAGCGTTTTTATCAAAAAAAAAAAATTTTTACTGGGTGGAATTCCAATACGTCACGGAACATATTTTGAAAAATGCTCTTGTGTAACTCAATGGAAAATTGTGTAGGGCATATTGTGAAATTGGGCTTACCTTGTTCGGAATAAGCAACTTTACCAACTCGCCAAATTTTATTGAAATCTGAGAAAAAAACAAAATCGACAACAAAATAAAAAAAATCCCAGGTAGGGACTTTAGGGTCCAAAAATATTAACAAATGGATGGGGGATCATAAATATTAACAAATGGATGGTTGGAAACGTGACCCGCTGGATCACAACCAACAGATAAGTCTCAGGCAAAGATCGAAGGGGAGAACCTTCTGTATCTTTCTAGTCTGTGACTTTCAACGGTATACGTTTACTAAACAGCGTACATATACGACTTTCTTTCAAGGTAACCAGGTAACGTGAAACAATAAAACGTTTCCGTACGCCATAGATCTCCCGGGCTGCGGATTATCCGTAGGGTTGCCAGATCGTCGGGATTTGGCGGAATTCTCCCGAATTTTTGTATGTCCTCCCGACTAAGTAAAAAATCTCCCGAAAAACAACTTTATGATAAAACTGCTAGTTTTCCCACCTTGTTTTGTACTATAAACAAATTATCTTAACATTTTTTTGAAGATAAAGGATAAAATTATAATAATGAGAAAACCATTCTATGTTTATTTTGTTTTTTTTATTAGCCCGTTGGAGTGTCCCGCTGCTGGGCAAAGGCCTCTCTGTTAGATCTCCACAACTCCCTATTGGCTGCTGCTTCCGGCCAGTTGCCTAGGAATGTATCTAAAATTGTTGTTTATTTTGTTAGTACCTATTTATTTATGTAGACATTTCTATTGGCAGCGAACGACGTTGTTTTTAATATATTATTTACTTTAATGTGTTTCAATTTTTGTTATAAGTCATAAGCATTTATTCATTTAACAATTTACATTGCGTTTGAAATCACATTAATTAAAAAAATACAATAACAATAAATTAAACAACTATAATTAATAATAACTCAATAAAATCTAATGTTTCTCCCGACCAGTAACAAACTCCCGGTAAACATATTGTTTCTCCCGATAAGAGAGTCGTTCGATCTGGCATTTGGCAACCCTAATAATCCGTGTTTGCAGAAATGATTGGAAGCGGAAACAGTTTCGCTAGTCTGAACGTAGATTTATGTTCAATATAGTGCGTGCTCAATAGGCTAGTTGACCTATTTTTGAAATATACGAGAAATGGTTAATCTTACAAGCTCTAAAAATAATGTACCTATTGTATCTTTGTGAAAGCTAGGAAGCTAAATGTTATTATTGAAAATATAAATTTCATGAGCATACATATGTTATCTGTGGTGTGATGTAGAATACCGAGAAAATAAATAAAAGGGCTGTTCATGTTCGAAGCCGACCGCCGTATAGTGCCTTCCTGCTCACTCAAATTTACTTTGACAGGAGATTGAGATGGACGACACTATTCGGAGTAGGCAGAGCAGCCCTTCTTTAGCTCGTTTTTCCTTTCTAAATTCATGCCTTTCAATTTGTTGACAGCCAGTATTCCTTACCTGGTTAGCCCAGGTGAATGATTAAGCCAAGTCCAACATTTTGAGCGTCATGTACCGCAAATCTGTACACTAAGGTTAGCAACAAAAAGTAGCACACAGACTGTATAAGGTCTTATACAGCCCTTGTACAGCTAATTTACGTTGTATAAGGCCTAAATAAGCGCTCATACAGTCTGTGTGTTACTTGGTAGCTCTAACAGGGAAACCAGAGGGGTTAACATTGCGTTGTCGGCTTCTCAATTAGAAATAAATAAATATCAGACAACCTTACACAAATCAACCTAGTCCCAAATTAAGCTCAAGAAGGCTTGTGTTATGGGTACCAGGCGACGATATACATACTTATAGAGGTAAATAAATATTTAAATACATAAATAAATAAATAATAATAAATATTAAGGGACAATCATACACAAATCGACCTAGTCCCAAACTAAGCAAAGCTTGTACTATGGGTACTAGACGACGATATACATAATATATAAATACATATATAGATAACATCCATGACCCAAGAACAAATATTTTGCACAAATATTTGCCCCGGCCGGGATTCGAACCCGGGACCGCCGCTCAGTAGGCAGTTGTCTACAAACCGAGCCAAACGCGCCGTCACATAGAACATCCATGACCCCGGCACAAATGTTCGTGTTCATCACATAAATATTTGCCCTTGCCGGGATTCGAACCCGGGACCGTGGGCTCAGTAGGCAGTTGCTTAACCACTGCGCCAACCGCTTCGGCAAGAAGCATGCACGTTTCTTGAGTGGGTAAGTAATATAAGATATAAGAACTTATACTATAATATTCATATTATATACGCTCATATTGTATAAGCTTGTTTTGTATACCGTTCAAGGTGTATAACGAACGTTAGATATAACATCAAAATATCTATTTTTGTTAAGTATAACGTTATTTAAGTATAATATCATTGTATATAACGATCATAACGTATAACGTTCATAATATCTCAGATTTATAATGTATATTACTCAATACATCTAACACCAAAATGCATAATGCTCGTATAGAATAACCGCCTGCACATCAATTGTGATCATAGGTACTTATGCAATAGTTCGCTGTAAAATTTTAATATATGTACCTCCATGCAAGCAAGAATTTTGACGCTACGCTCGCTTCGCTCGCTCCGCTATCCATGGTCATAAAACAAACCTAACCTAACCTACAGTTTTCGGTTTTTGACCCATATTGCATTTTGTCGCAGTTCTTCCGAACGGTATACTCGTATTTGCCAGAATTTCATCTGCCATTATCAATTGTGTACATACTTATGCAATAGTTCGCTGTTCAATTTTAATATACCTCCATGCAATCAAGCATTTTGACGCTCCGCTATCCGTGGTCATAAAACAAACCTAACCTAACCTACAGTTTTCGGTTTTTGACCCATATTCCATTTTATCGCAGTTCTTCCAAACGGCCAGAATTTCATCTGCCATTATCAATTGTGAACATACGTATGGAATAGTTCGCTGTTAAATTTTAATGTAGGTACCTCCATGCAAGCAAGCATTTTGACGCTCCGCTCGCTTTGCTCGCTCCGCTATCCATGGTCATAAAACAAACCTAACCTAACCTACAGTTTTCGGTTTTTGACCCATGTTCCATTTTAGGGGCATAGGGGTGTAGCAGGGGTGTCTATCATTCAGGTCATAAAAAAAAAATAACCTAAACCTAACCCAACCAGGTCGGATCTAGCCAAATCGGGTTTCAGGTCATAAAAAAAAAATAACCTAAACCTAACCCAACCAGGTCGGATCTAGCCAAGTCGGGTTTCAGGTCATAAAAAAAAAAATAACCTAAACCTAACCCAACCAGGTCGGATTTAGCCAAGTCGGGTTTCAGGTCATAAAAAAAAAATAACCTAAACCTAACCCAACCAGGTCGGGTTGCCAGTATGGCCTATGGTCTTAGCCTGTCCGGAAGGACGAATCATTAAAAAAAAAAAACACGTTTCGATGAACGACTACGTCGATGAACAAATAAAATAATGAAGTGAGATTCGATGAATTGATTCTTGTGTGAAAGGTAATTCGAGCAAATGTACAAGCGATGTAACGAAGTTCGATGAATGATTCCTAAGTTGTAACAAAATTCTGCGAATAGTGTTATGGGAAACGATAATCGATGAAACGTTTTTCGATAAAGTGATGGATTACCGTGTAGCAGTTATAACCTATTTAGTATATCATACGCTATTATATTTTCTAATCATTATACTAAAAGAAAGTATATACTATGATCGATATACGTTATGTATGTTATATCAACTGAATTTAGAGTGAGTGTTATATAAAAAAACATTCTACAACATGAGTATTATGCTAATTGACCGTTATTCCTAATAAAAATATTGATTTTGATGTTATAGCAAAAGTTTATTATATCTTGTGAACGTTATTAATATGAAATTATATATTATGTAGTTATATCTCATGGGACGCACCCTTCTTGAGTCGTATCGATCGGGACACACCGCAAGCGACAGCTAATTTCTCATTCTTGGAAGATAAATAACGAAATGACCGCACATAGCCTACTTTGAAATGGTGATAAATTCAAGGGTTTGCTAATAACAGTCCCAGAGTTTGTCGTATTTTAATTAAATAAATCCACGAACCGTCGTTGAACTTAACGTTAGTGTATTCTCTTTGTTAGAGCCCTTTCGTAATGACGATGGGCTGCCAATCAAACTCGAGTAATAAGATTTATTATTATGACAACAGTGTTCTATTCTACTGTGTACGTTAATCAGTACATCCATGGTATAAGAACAAGGCTGATTTGGACGAAGACTATCTTGAGACGCCTAAATTACGGCGCCAGTGACTACCGTACAGCACACCTCAGACCGTTTAGACAATGACTATTTTCAGGTGCCTAAATCTCGCCGCCAGTGACCAGCAAGCCGTTTACACAGTGCTTTTTTCAGTACCAGTCATTAGTGGCAGTGAGAGACGCGGGCGGGGGTCACTGGTGCCAAAAAATAGGCGAGTGTTCTATTCCGTGCTAGCTATGGCATGCCGCGGAAAGTGTTTATACGGTGCCTTTTTAAGGTGCCGTAATTTAGGCGTCTCAAAACAGTCTTCGTCTAAATCAGCCTTAAGATATGGCACTCCGGCTAGTGAGCCTTTCTACGTCACTGATTGTTGCCGCTTTATGGTAACAAAATAATTATAAGGAAAAAAATGTTAGCCGCCTGTCATACAAAAAAAAAAACATTTATGCATTACAGTTCTTTAACTAAACTTTATTTTGTCGTAATAATTGATTTAAAAACTCACGATTTTATGAGATTCATACAAATAACAAGGGAATCGGGGGGTATTATGATTGCATCACTGGCAACACAGAAACGGATTGATAGAACAAACCAACACAGCGTGATGACGTCATAAGGCTCGCCTCATTCCGGAGTGCCATACCTTAATCTCTTATACCATAAGTACACCTAAGCTAAGTGTACATCTTCGATTGTATAGCTCAAACAAACGTTTTAAGTCTAATATGAGTTTTCCATGAAAGATACGTAATAGGAGGAAATGCAAATACGCTTACTGGCTTAGGTTAATGGATCTCTATTTGCTCAACATTATATATCTTTGCAAATACACCCAGCTATGTTAGTAGCTATTATATGCATTATGACCATTAACCTTTATCTATACTAATTTACCGGTTAGAGATTTCGGTTACTCTATATTAACGTCGATTTTTTTGTGCTTAAATAATTTTAATTTCGTAGTTCTTGGATCCATAAATACGAGACCATAAAATAGAAACTGCACAATATCTGAACTAAGGAGTTGTGTAATAATAGATCTCTCTACAATATTGAACTTATGACTCCCCTAAGTCTTCACTCACTCCTAACTGGTGTTACTCTTCTCCACTTTTTTTCCGATAATTTGCAGCATTTTCAAACATCGGTAAATCCGGTCTTCAAGCGAATCACTTTGTAAGGCTGCCTGTCCACTAAACGGAGAGAAGGAAATAAATCAGGCTTGTCTTTGTAAGGCCCAAAACAATTGCTCGATGCTCCGCTTAGCTCCGATCCACTCCGATCCGCTTTAGTGGACAGGCACCCTAACGGATCTTATTTCGGAAAGAAGTCCGGAACACTGCTCTCTCCATAGACCGTTGTAAAAAAAGTACAAGTGACTTATTAAATATATGTTCTACATAGTCATCAACCTTATACTCGTCACTATAATAAATTTCTAGGATAATAAGGTATATAGTCTTACAATCTACTGGGAGAATTTTACAGATCGAAAACAGTGCGTCATAGTTTGTCCTATATTTTCTCTATAGGTCTTTGCCTACTAGATATTTCATTAGTCTTATCTGTAGCTGTTTTATCCTACCTAAATATGTCTTAAAAGTAACTCCATAGCAGCTCAGCCCATAACTCAGTAATGAGTCAGCGAGAGCGTGGTAAACAATGTGCAGGGTGCGTTTATTTACTATTCTACTTAGATAATAAAATTGACCTAAAATTGACCTTAATTTATTGCAGACTTGATTAATGTGTAATTTCCAATTAAAATATTTATCAATTACAAGCCGTGATACCTAAAACTATCAACAACCTCAAGTTGACTACAAGTACAGTTATGTTTATTTTGGTGCAGGCAATTGTATGTGTGTCCTATGATATTAATATCGCTTGAGCCTACATTTTTTGCTTTTTTATTGTATGGTGAAAATATATGCATACACTTAGTTTTACTGATGTTTAAAATAATTCTACGTCTCCATCAGTCTACATCAGTAGTACATAGGTCAAACAAAATATACCAAAACAAATAGGTAGTCGAATGTCGAATGGAAAGTGGCCTTAAAGATTGTAATTTTACTGTCCCAGTGTTTTGTAATGCCATACGATAAATAATTAAGCATTTGAATTTTAAGGCCCATTTCTACCAGCATCCTATTATTCTGTATATATGAGCCTGTCACGAATTAAATTATAAAGGGATCGCTTGAAAATTTCGTAGAAATACTCCGAATCCTAAGCATTACTGAAGGACCTACACCTACGCGGCACTGAAAGGGCCAGGAGAAGCTTCGAAGCTATAAATGACGTAACCACCGCAATTTTTCAACTATAAATAACCGTTTTTATTTAACCAGGCGGTCGCTTCTTGTGCCTAAAAGAAATTTAATTGAGATTAAAATAGCACATAGTCCGATTTGATCAGTTAAAATCGTAACAGTGATCATGCTTGGGAGATGTTAATTAACATTACGTTTTTAGTAATACAAGATGATTTTGATCGACCGCTAAAAAGAGAGGTTATAAGGGCCTACCCAGCTAATTTTATAATTGAAAATTATACGCAATGTAGCTTGGTATTTATTCTTTATTTCCGTTTAATAAAATTTCTAAACACCTCATAATTATAATAGGAAAAATCCATAAAGCCCTTTTTATAGGTTGTCGGTAAAGTCGCCCTTGTTACGCGACGCTTAGACATGAAACTTATACCAAGAAGCGAGTAATATTGTTTAATTTATTCATGTCTGCTGGTTTTTCAATAGATACACTTTTTGAGCAAATTATGTTATTGAATTTGCGTATAATTTTTAGTGCCGGGATCTCGACCTCTAGAATTGCAATAGTACGGCAAAGATGCGTAAGATGTCGCTTAATCACTTCGACGTAGTACGAGCGGCGCCACCTAGATGGCGCTGCATATTTGGCGCCGTAAATCCGCAAAATTGTACAGCTGCCGGCAAACTTTTTGAGCGTAACCTTGACTGCGCAGTAGCCGATTTACGTACAAATGTACATGCGCAGATCCACCATTTTTATTCTAAAAGTTTGCCGGCAACTATACAAGCTAGTGGAAATTGTACTTCGAATCAGTAGCGAGATCTACGTAGTAGGTACGCATATTTCGACACACAGGTCAAACAAAACATGTTTTGAGCCCAAAGGAATTTGTAAGCTAAGGGGATAATTTATTTTGTACGTCAGCATGAAAAGTAGCTGACAATTTTAGGGTGGATTTTCACGTAGGTATGCCAGTTGTTAAATAGGCGTGTAAACAACAATTTTTTTTGAGGATGTCGATCGATTCTATTTTTTATTGAGATCAAATGTCTATATGGGACTAACTACACTAAGTCCTCTAAAAGTCAGTGTGCTCAAAATGACCGTCAAAGTTCAACATTCCTACAGAGCGCTAAAACGCTCCATATAAATGAATGAGCGTTTTGACGACGCGTTTGGCTCGGTTCGGGACACCTGCCTACTGAGCCGGTGGTCCCGGGTTCCAATCCCGGCCGGGGCAAATATTTGTGTGATGAACTCTAATATTCGTGCTTGGGTCATGGTTGTGGTCTATGTATTTAAGTATATATTTATCTATATAAGTACGTATATCGTCGTCCAGTACCCATAACACAAGCCTTCTTGAGCTTAATTTTGGACTAGATCGATTTGTGTGAGGTTGACCTATATTTATATATATATATTTATTTATTAATTTATTTAATGAGCATTCTGTGGGTCGGGCACCAATATTTTGTATTGAAGCAATAAGTAATTCGCTATTTTCACCGTGAAAAAGTGCGTTTAAGGTCATGGCTGTCGTACAATTATTGTTTTGTTAAATTATGAGGACTCAGATGATGCTTACCGTACACACAATATACGGGACATGAAACGATGTCCACATTGTTATCTTTGCGCGTTCGGTATGTAGGCCGAATCGTATTTCCATCCCCGAGCTAATATTTGCCGCGTGTCAACTACAGGCCTTTCGGTATACAACGGGCGTAGTATCCAGCTTCGATGAAAGTCGCACTATGTCAAAGTTGATGTTTTAACTACTACGAATAAAGCAATCGCTAAAGACAGAAAAAAACAGATAGATAACATCTACAAAAAAATGAATAACTTCAAACTGTTGAATCGATTTTTTTGATCCATGGCTCGATTGGGAGATATTTCAATTAAATAAACTTACCCAAGAAAGTTAAGTTTTGAAATAAAAACTAATTGAAAACATACGCTTCGATTTGAGTTAGGTATACTAATATTTAAAGTCGAGTCTTAATAAATATCAGGTGTCATTACAGAAATCAATATACGTAAAAATACGTCTTTGTGAAGACGTATTTTTACGCAAAAGAAGTGCATTTTGTCAATGTCGTGTACCTAATTTTTTAAACAGAAATAATTAATGAAAAATGTGATGCGGAGCAGAACTGTGTTAAATTCAACTGCTCTGCTCCGCTCCAACAGACAGTCAGCCTAAATATCAGTCAGCCTTAATTTTTAACTCATTACGAACTAACGAGATATTACAGATACATATTCATTTTTATAAATTTTCCTCAAGACATGTGTGAATAATGTGAACTTTCTATTAAAGAAAAAACGTTTTTCGCTCGTTTGAAAAATTGCTGTATGGGTATTCGGTGTAAATTACAAATTGCGACATGTGAAACAATACTTTTAAACAAAGTTCATCTTTTTAAATTTTGGTATAAATCACAGCCGTGTTGAAATTTATTAGGTAGATTAGTGTATTCAACCGCTATCGATGTGACTTACCATGATCGTACTGTTCTAATAAACCAACAACAATTACACATATTTTTATAGAATCTTTTTTTTATCGATTCTATTTTTTATGTGGAAATACCACACTTTTTTTTATAAACAATGGCACAAAGGTAAATTAAGAAAGAAAAATTGAATGCTATCCACTACAATCTAAGCAGGGCTTGAACCTGCGACCTCTGCGTTACCGGCGCATTGCTCTCCCAACTGAGCTATTAGATCGCTACGTCAATCACACCAAATCTTTCATTCCATAATTCATACGCTACTGGAGCGCCCTCTGTGTCATATGTGTTTGAAATGCTTATGCGCATTAGCCATACCCGAGAATGTGCGCTTTACACGTAGGTGACGCAGAGGTCGCAGGTTCTAGCCCTGCTTAGATTGTAGTGGATCACATTCAATTTTTCTTTCTTAATTTACCTTTGTGTCATTATTTATTTATTTATTAATGCCATGAGGCATTCTCTACCAGTCAACCTTCGGGCAAAGCAGAGAAATTGTGGGCGGTGCAACTAACTTAAACAAGATTTAATAAATAAATATTTAGATAAATACATATGTTCATATAATATATACACATATAAATAAATAAATACAGATGAAACATACTAATCAGATAACCTAAGAATTCACAACTCTGCTAGCGTAGAGGTCACGCAAACATTTTTTGAAAGCGCATTTGTTCGGAGCTTGTTTGATCTTGAGGGGAAGGCGGTTCCAAAGACAACAATTACACATGTTAATAACCGCCCAGTAGTCATATCGTTTGTCTCCACTTGGCTCAATAATAAAGTTTATCAAACCTGTAGCTAAAAAAGGAAAGAAATACTCCTTTTTTATGTAAAACGAAAGAAATGCAAACACCAACGTTTAACAAGATAAGATCAAGTGAATACACACAAACGAAGGAAGCAAAATCAAACACGCACTTTTGCAACTAAGTAGGTATTTACTCATGTTCGATGTTTTTGCCATTGTATTATACTTTTTGCGTCATTACGTAACTCCGCCCTTTTTGCTTTCCCTTACTTATTGCCACGGAAACGAACCGGAGGGCAAGCATCAAATTCCAACTATAACGAACTGGTTTTGCGAATTCTTTTTTCTAGTTCATTTATTAAGGAAAAATGCTTTTACCTTTTCGGATTTCCTTGCTTCCGGGCATTGGTGTTCATTTTTTTCAATAATGAGAAAGCGATCTTTTGTTGGCCTTTTGTATTGAATGGTCTAAGGTTTCAAGTGTATCTTTTTGGATTTAAATCGGATCGGGTCATGATGATCGCGTTTATCCTGTATCTGCGTCACTTTCCCACAGTATACGTGTGGGCATATGCACATTAGTGTGAGAGTGATAATAATATCACACAAATAATTATTATAAATGCGAATAATTATTATGTATTCTTGTAAAATGTTGACATTTTATTAATGAGTATGAGTATGAGTATGAGTATGAGTATGAGTATGAGTATGAGTATGAGTATGAGTATGAGTATGAGTATGAGTATGAGTATGAGTATGAGTATGAGTATGAGTATGAGTATGAGTATGAGTATGAGTATGAGTATGAGTATGAGTATGAGTATAGTATGAGTATGTGTATGAGTATGAGTATGTTTGTATGTTTGTTTACTTCTTCACACTTATATGGCTGGACCAATTTTGATAAAATTCGGTAGTACTTTTTATCCCGAACACGGGTAACACCGCGAGGCGGCGATTAAGGCTTGCATGGCAAATTATTTGGCTAGTTTCGGTAATGCATAGGTACAACAGTAAGCGGCAGAGAAACCTCAGGAGCCCTTTTTAGTGTCGTTGAATGTTTCAATTCGCCAAAAAAATATTTCGCAGTTTTTATTCCGCCTGTAGTCATACATGTTTCGTAATAAGAATAATTTAATTCTTGGAAATATCATCCTATTGATTAGGTTTACTACGAAATGATTTTTCGGCGAAATGAATAATTTGCGGCTGCCATGTCGGTCCGAGTTCAGGAGCAGAGCACAAAGGCCATTCCATTGAGAAGAGGCGTAAGACAGGGGGACGTTATATCCCCGAAACTGTTTACGGCCGTTATGGAAGACGCCTTCAAGCTCCTGGAATGGCAAGGACTCGGCATCAACATCAATGGCGAATACATCACTCACCTTCGGTTTGCCGACGACATCGTAGTCATGGCAAAGTCGATGGAGGAACTCAGCATGATGCTCGATGACCTCAATCGAGTTTCTCAACGGGTGGGCTTAAAAATGAACATGGACAAGACGAAACTCATGTCAAATGCCAAGGTTGTGCCCATCCCAGTCTCTGTTGAAAACTCGGTACTCGAAGTTGTTGACTCATACATCTACCTAGGACAAGTGGTCCAATTAGGTAGGTCCAACTTCGAGAAAGAGGTCAACCGCCGAATCCAACTCGGCTGGGCAGCGTTCGGGAAACTACGCAATGTCTTTTCGTCCGACATACCTCAGTGCCTCAAGACGAAAGTCTTCAACCAATGTGTGTTACCAGTGATGACTTACGGCACCGAAACGTGGTCTTTCACTATCGGCCTCATCTCAAAGCTCAAAGTCGCTCAACGAGCAATGGAGAGGGCTATGCTCGGGGTGTCTCTACGTGATCGAATCAGAAATGAGGAAATCCGTAGACGAACTAAAGTGACCGATATAGCTCACCGGATTAGCAAGTTGAAGTGGCAGTGGGCAGGCCACATAGCACGCAGAGCAGATGGCCGATGGGGCCGAAAAGTGCTCGAGTGGAGACCTCGGACCAGCAAGCGCAGCGTAGGACGTCCACCTACAAGATGGACAGATGACCTTATAAAGGTCGCCGGAAGGCGCTGGATGCAGGTCGCTTCCAACCGGTATATATGGAAGTCCAAAGGGGAGGCCTATGTTCAGCAGTGGACGTCCTATGGCTGAGATGATGATGATGATGATGAATAATTTAAAGAAAAATTTTTAGGTCAATATAGACCCACCTCAGAGGGGGGTCAGGTTTCTCTGGAGCTTACTGTACTTACATGTTTCGATGTCATAAAAAACTAAATTCGATTTGGCATGTTTCTATCACTCGTTTTTTACGTAGATGGAAAAGAGATGGTACTAGAATTATAAATATTTGTGTTAAATAAATAAATATAAATAAATATCGGACAACCTCACACAAATCGTCAGTCCCAAATTAAGCTCAAGAAGGCTTGTGTTATGGGTACTAGACGACGATATACGTAAATACATAGAACAACCATGACACAGGCACAAATATTCGAGTTCATCACACAAATATTTGCCGTGGCCGGGATTCGAACCCGGGACCGCCGGCTCAGTAGGCAGGTGTCTACAAACCGAGCCAAACGCGTCGTCAAAATGTGTAATAGAACTATAAATATCTGTACTGACAACCTACTAGTTTATATTTGGCTGGCCTGGCTGTCCATCTGTCACAAGCAACGGGCTGTTATTTCAGCACAAAACTTCGTCCGCAGGCTGAAACTTTTCGCTGAAAAAATAATTGGCGTGGTTATTTCAATCGGCTGATAAATCAAATTATTTTTAGACCGTTGCTTAGGATATGAAACGATTTTATTTTTCGGAAAAATGTTCTATAAATGTAGTAACGTAAACGATTAAAATATGGCAAAATGGTTTCTACTAGTTATCATTACAGGGTTTGTAAAATGCGAGCAAAATTCCTTGAAGTGCTATCAGGGCCGTCACTGGTTGTCATAGGTCATTTCAATTCATTTTTCTTGTATTTTACGATCCCTAGTCATTAAACAAGTAGAAAGATACCTATCTTTAGATGCTGACAAATCTCGGTACCTAAAGTTGTCCTAGGCTTAGGATTTAACTGACTGCCTGTTTAGTCAAGTCTTAATTATTATTTTTTTCTACATTTAATAGCTGTCACTGAGTACCATGTCGCTCAAGCCTTAATTCTTTAATCATAGGTAAATCTTGGGTAGGTAACAAGAAAGCTCTTCCTCACGACATAGTATATAGTTTTACGACCAAGAAGACAATTGCAAACATTTACAGCGTTGTTCCAACAATAAATGCAATACGTGTGAAACAGTGAATATAAAACTCGCACTGAAGGGCGTTTACGAGTTATATTTTCTTTACTACAAATATAAGTTTATAGCGTGGAAATTCGCGACATTGGCGATCCTTGGAACGTGGCAAGTGTAGGCAATACGAGCGCCGAATTCGACGTGGAAAATGAAAGTTTACCCAGAAATATCCGAGATAATTATTACCACTACTACAGCGTAAACTCGATGTAATGACATATATTACAGACGAAATATCGAAATTATTAGTGATCCGAATTTTAATCGAGATTGTGGATGGGGGATACATCCAGTTGGGAAATACTTTTAGTAGAGTTGTTAGTCCGCTGTTTCCTAACATAATTAAATTGTGCACATCGGGTTACAAGCCTGACATTTCTACCACAGATAGAGTGTTTCATTCCACGGTGATTATTTTCAGATGTAGAGGGAAGTCAGATTCGTCCCCTGTGAGGCGGGAGAGCGGAGTGAATAGGACCAAGTATCCCTCTTTTCTTTCTTTATTGCTGGTCAGTTAAGTCTACTAGGACTTGTTTGGTATCGTTTCCGTGTAAAACAGATATCAGAAATTATTTTTTTATATGGGTGTATGGCCGAAAACGTAAAAATCACAACAAGTTTTTTTATTCAGTGAGGTAAATTAGTTAAATTTCGTTAACATTTTCAAATTATTATTAATATTTTAAAAACACATTTAATCTAGTTTCTAAAAATATATGCATGTTGGGCACTTCTCATACAAACAGTAGCTTAAAATGTTTACGTCGGCGTAATCAACGTAAATCTCCGGACGCGTCCTATTTCGCTTCATTAAATACATTAAATAATGATTATTAAAATGCTTTTACACATAATATTTACCATATACGTCCTATAAAAACAAATTAATGTAATTAAAACAAAATATTTTTTTGCTAATGTATCACGAGCACACGGGCTAATCTCAACATCAACAATTTATTTAAGTTACTGTTTGTATGAAGAAAACCCAACATGAATATTTTAGAAACTAGATTAAATTTTCTATTTTGAAATATTTTTGTTAAGTAGTTGTAAATATTCAGGAAATATAACGAATTTATCTCCCTGAATAAAAAAAACTTGTTGTGATTTTTACCATTTCGGAAATATACCTACCCATATTTTTATATGGTACTATGAATAAACAACATGAAAAATGAATTGCTGATATTTGTTTTACACGAAAACGATACCACACAAGCCCTAGTAGCGTTAACTGATCAGTTATATAAAAGGAAAAAAAGGACTACTTTGTCCTATTCACCCCGCCCTCCCGCCACGCAGGGGACGAATCTGACTTCCCTCCACATCTGAAAATAATCACCGTGGAACGCTCTATGTGTGGTAGAAATTTCAAGCTTGTAACCCGATGCGCACAATTTCGCGGCTTAGCAACTTATTTTGGAGATGTCAGTGGTAAGTGTAGATAAATTTTAGGAAAAGTGACGTAGATATTTTTTTTATTTTTTTTATTTGGGGCATCAACAGCAATACAAATATACTAAGTACTACAGCAAAATCCAATAATAGATGTCCACAAAAATACAATAAGTAGAACTAGTTACATGAGAAATTAAACATTTTTGATTGAAATTAATGATAAAATTGTTGTTTGTAACCCTGCACTTCACATTGTATATGAATATAAAGTCGCTTTGCGAATTTGGCCTAACGCCATTATCAGTTCACGGCCGCTTGAATGAACACCGAAATACAATCATGTCTCACAATGGAACGTAATATCATCATAGCTCGGACTAATCATCGCAAAACAAGAATTAGAAAAAAAAAATGAAAATACTAACATACGTTTGGCCAATTTTGAATTGCGTTAATAAAAATAATTTATATATTTATAAACACTAATTAGTAGTAGTTAGTAGTACTAGGTACAGTTAACGTTAACTTAGCGTTAACGGATTTGTACTTCCACCCAATCATACATTTATTAATAGTAGTTTATGCAAGTGTTAGGTAATGCCAGGTAATTAAAACACGAGTGTGGTTTTATGAAACGAGCTAAATGCGAGTTTCATAACTGGATCGCACTAGTGTTTTAATGCATTGACGCCTAGAGAACCTCATCCCTGATAGTATAGGTTAAGAGTATTGTAGTAATGGACCCGGAGACATAATCTATACATCTCCCGGTAATGCATGCTCAGTGACTTGTCTGTTGCATTAATTTACTATTGCATTGTTGTGATGTTATTATAATTGTAATTTTACATTTATTATTTGACGACACGTTTGGCTCGGTTTGTAGACACCTGCCTACTGAGCCGGCGGTCCCGGGTTCGAATCCCGGCCAGGGCAAATATTTGTGTGATGAACTCGAATATTTGTGCTTGGGTCATGGTTGTTCTATGTATTTAAGTATATAATATCTCTATCTATATAAGTACGTATAACGTCTTCTAGTACCCATAACACAAGCCTTCTTGAGCTTATTTTGGGACTAGATCGATTTGTGTGAGGTTGTCCGATATTTATTGTTATTTATTGTTTATTTTATTTTTATTGTTTATTTTATGTTTATTGTTTATTTCATTTTTTATCATTAAGCTTAGGCTAAGTAATACAATGATATACGAGACATGTAAAAGTGCCCTTGAGGCCTACTTGCAAAATAAAGATTTTAATTTTGAATAATTATGTACAGTTTTATACGCTACTTTATCTAAACAAATATCCAGCATCATTATCATAGATTTTCTTTTATGTAGGCACTCGGTGCTGCCAGTCAATCCCGCGGAGCGAGGAATGAATGAATGACCCCGTCGGCGCCGGCGTGGTCCCTTGAAATGATGACCCAGCTAGCTGTCATTGTCAAGTTAAACAGTGTCAGTAATGGTATAAGATGGTATTAGATAAAAAATAGCGCGTGGAGGCCCTCCGCGCGGAAGAAGTGAAACTTCGTAATGTGGAAATGAAAATAAGAAGGGGTAGAAATTGTAATTTCAAAAGAGAAAACCTAACAATGAATTGATATTCACAAGAGACGTACCTTGACATAACCTTAAATCCGTCGCATTGTCCGTGGGATTGTTGCGTTGAACGTTTAACGCAACAGTGCTTTCCTACCCCCTCCACGGTAGTGTTAAGCGTTTAACGTTTAACGCAAACTTGTTGGAAGTCGCATTAGAAGTTTCAATTTTTTTTTTTTTTTTTGGCTATGTCGATAGATTAAGCCGACTTTTGACGTCATCACGCTATGATTGGATGGCTGGTTCTGTCAATTCGTTTCTGTGTTGCCAGTGGTGTAGCATAATACTCCCCGATTCTCTTGTTGCGTGTATGAATCTCATAAAATCGTGAGTGTTTTAGATCAATTATTATTACAAATAAAACTTAGTCAAGTAACACGACAATCGTAATGCATAAATGCATAATTATTATTTTGTGTACGACTGATTTAGATTTATTTATTTCATAATAACAAATTACATTATAAATTATCCTAAGTTAATTTACATGAATCTTGATATTGTGATCGTCGATAAAAACATATAATAAGATAATAATCATTCAATTAAGTCAAATATACACTCATAATATAACTACAACAATAATAATAGAAACATAAAATGCAATGTCAGATAGAACAGAAATATATGAAACTATGAGTAAAAAACTAGTTTACACAACTTAATAATAGATATACATATCTCCCATGGGATCGTCAAAAACATTAAATAACTAAATAAACAAACGTCATTTTATAATTTCATGTCCATGTACTCACTAACAGAATAAAATGGATTTTATTTGGACTGCGGCAAACAATTTTCTCTTTACAATTATTTTGTTACCATAAAGCGGAAACTAATCAGTGACGTAGAAAGTCTCAGTATCCGGAGTCTCATACCTTATTTTCTTATACCATAGTGTCAGTAAAATTTCTGCAGTATTCCTTTACAAAAGTCCCTAACTGGCAGTGTAATATTATACATAAAAAAAAAAAGAATTGCGGATAATATTTGCGGTATTATTTTTTTTCCTTCAAATGAACTCCGATCCGTTGATGCTGAATAATTGCTTCGAAACGGGAGCAAAGGTTAAACTTTCGCTCAATTGAAACCAGATGGTGTGTAAAAATCAGAGTAAACTTGGAATCACAGACAAGATACCCCTAGACCGCTATTCTCATACAAGAAAACGTAACTCTGAAAAAGCTCAAAATTCGGTATAAAAACTAGATGGCGCTGCTTCGTAGCCTGGAAGTGACAAAAATTGTATTTTTCACCAATATTTTAAAGTGATTTTTGATTTTTGAAGATCAAACGCGTTACTGCTTCATTTTAATACGATAATATAACTTAAATACACAATTTTTAAGGATTATATTTTTTAGTCTTCAACAACGTGGTTTGATCGTATTAAAATAGATGGCACTACCTCTGGATAGCTCAAGGTTGCTTGCGGGCTCGCCAATTTTTGCTACACAAAATAGCTAGATGGCGTTGGTGAACTGGTGTAATGTGGACAAAATAAATTACGCCCGAATTGACAAGCGACATTTCCCACTAACAAACAGTAACGTAATATTTGTTAGATAAGTTTTGTACAGTCAAGGAATTTCATTTCCTACCCATTTCGTTAAAATGTCGTTAGACATTCGCAATGCATTAAGGCGAAAATTATATTTCAATAATAGTATTGAAATGTCAATATTATTATTTGTCACTTAATTTTACAAAAAACCTCCTCGCGAAAGGTTATCATTTGCTTTTAATTTCTAATTAGGAACATATGTCAGTGTCAATCGAGAAAATCGTAAAATAATTTTCAGTAACGTTATTAATTTGAAAAATAAAATGCTTGCCGCTAACCGTGAACTATTAAAAGATAATGATAATGACTGAAAACAATGAATAGCTCAAAGAGTGGAGTTACACCAGGAAGGAATACGGATTTATGAGATCACACGTCGGTTAAATGCTAGCAGGGACACAGTTTGACGTTGGGTACGGCGATATAATGCTGAAGGAAACCTTAATTGATCTACTGCAAAGCAAAGTAACCATTGCATCGTCCGCTTGCCATCGCCCAAGACCAACGCCAACGACAAAATGGCTTTACGCCAACGGGACGATTTGCGGAAATGTTTGACATTTACCCTAGAACAATTAGGAATTGCCTACATGCAGGCGGCCTGCGAATATATATTCGTTCGTTTTGTTTTTGTTAAAAGTAATATAAAGAAAACGTTTATAAAATTGTGGTTTTATTGAATGATCACTGTCGTTAGTTCTGTTAGTTTTTGTATAGATAAATTTCGGGTGCCTGTCGTATCGCATAACGTTTTTTGTCCTAAAAATGTTTGGCATACTGTTGAATGGCATACTACTCGTTTGTCCTAATAATTTCTGCGCATACTCTCTTAAAGTCCTAAATCAAGTTTGTCCTAATATTGATAACTCTAAAATCTAATTACCTAAAGCATAATATTCCTAACATGAATTGCCCTAAGAATTATTTTGCCTATTATCAAATTGGCTAAAATTACAGCACCTAAAATAAACTATGGTAGGCGTGAAGTCAGAAACGTTACGTATTCTACCTTCAGGCAGGTCAGATTTTGGTTAGGATAGGTACGACGACGAGCGAAGCGAGGAGGAGTGTTAGGTAGAACTGTGACCCTTTGAAAACTCTGCTTGCTAAAAATCATCAAGATGTTTGCTTAATGACATGTAGTTAAAACACATAACAGACTATCCTAATATTGTAAGACCGAAAACTGTAGGTTAGGTTAGGTTTGTTTTATGACCATTGATAGCGGAGCGCGCGAAGCGAGCGGAACGTCAGAATGCTTGCTTAAAAATCTTCGAGATTTAGGTATAATGAAATGTAGTCAAAAGATTTTAGCACATTAAATAAATAAATAAAATAAATTCCTTGACTGTACCTACGTAGGAAATTTGTTAATCGTAAAATATATTTGTAATAATATAAATAATGAGCCTTAGATATTGCAATTTATAATAGACATAAAAAGACATTTATTTATAAGTAGTTAGGAATTAAAAAAAACGAAGCGAAGTATAGAAAACAAATACCTACTGAATAATGATCATTAGTACGAGTATACTTACTTACTTATTCCCCCGTTTTCCGATGCTGCAAATATGGGTAATTTCAATTGCTTTTTTTAGGATCCCGTAGGACTACTAGAAACTCTTACAGTTTCGCCATGTCCGTCGTCCACGGCTTAGCTTAGAGACTTCTCGTACTATGAAGCTGTAATTTTGCGTCGGCCCTTAGGTATACAGTACGACGTTTAGACGAGAGATAAGGTTAGGGTAATAAGCTTTTTGAAATACAGACTCTTTATAATAATAATAAAAAACAGCGTGTTGCAACACCGCGTATAACTCGATAAAACAATATTTATATTTTACTAGCATTGGGCTGCAGTAGCCATTTTTTAAAGTATTTCTCAAGACATTCCAGATCGCGAGTAAGGGCTTCCTTCGAGCGGTTAATTTGCCATTCTGGTTTATGATGGCGATTTCATCAACATACATAAATTTCCGACTCTCTGTTTCCGAAATCGGTCCTGACCCCACTCCTGTTCAACCTATACATACACGATATAGGTTCAACAGGAGCGGGACCAGGACCGATCCCAGCGGTAGTCCATTGTTCAGCTTCTTGACTTTGCTTGGAGTGCTTCCGAGGTGGACGATAATTCCCTATTGCTGAGCATAGAGTTGATTAGTCCACGGTCATGAGCTTATAGATAATTACCTGTCTTATAGGCCTCGTATCTTAAAAACTATACACGTTTTATAAAAAAAAGACGTATACATGAGAAGCTTTATATCATGTCGAGTAAAAAAACCAAAGGAGCTCAAGGAGTAAGCCCCTTTTTACTACCTCGCACTACGCTGCCAAAACTTTAACAAGCGATTTCTCGATGTATAGCAGGCAGGGGGCGAAATAGTCGAATAGAATGTGATACTTAGAAGATAAATCCTATGGATTTAACTAATGCGAAAAGTGCAAGTTGCATTAGATAATCCTTCACATTTATTTGTGAACTTTGTAAGGGTACCTAAAGAGGGAAGAAATAACACTCATTGATTTCATTTTACTTTTTACTTAAAAATAATAATTAAAATCAATCTACGAAAACACAACTTCCATTATTCGGTATAATTGGAATACGTGGTGTAAGTACACTTTGTTCCTTGGCTTCTCCCGTTAAAATGGTTAAAATCGTGCCCTTTACGATGTGCCTATTTCCCGAATTAGGTGCATAATTGACAGACAATTCGGGCATTGTCGTGTATCCGAGTCTAAGATCCGAATAATACAAAAACTTTATGCTCTAATACTGTACTCGGCGGTAAATAATTATTGCCCATCGGTCTTTAGAAAGAGACAATTCAACAATTGGCTGTTTACGACGATTTCCTAACACTGGTGACCGTCCATCAATCATCGTTTAAAATTAAGAGGAACGAACGTATTTCACGTTTATAATATTATTAGGATTATTTATATAATGTTGATTATACTATCTTTGCATACTCAGTTATTACTTTATTTTTATTCACTTACCAAGCGGGGGTACATAGTTCAAGCTCGTACTATTTTCAGATGATGTGCGTATCGAAACGTGATACCTACCTGAAGGGCTACTCCGATGTTGGAAATTTTACTGTCGTATAGTGCTATTCCATTCACTAAAATATTCTTTGACAGATGATCGAGAAGGATGGCGCTATTCGACAGTCAAATTTTGAACATCGGGGTAGCCTTTCTGGCATCACTGGTTTGACATGTCTTGCCAGATGGGTGTGTGATGTCGTCAAATCAAATGTCATTGTTTCAAATTTGTAAAATTGTTTGTATTTTATTCTTGAAATTACGCGATTAATCGAATTTTGCGGTTACGTGTTTCCATATCAGAATTTATTGTTTTTTTACAAAGAATAGTTTGGTATGCGTTTCGTGAAGGTATATCGTAGGCCCAGACAAAAATATTATTATATTGATTAGTTTACGTCAAAACGATGACATGTAGGGAATTGTTGCAACTACAATGATTTGCTCTCCATACAAATTTTAATCCCGTTTTTCGTCCCTAAAAGGGATAAAACTTGATATAAATGATAGCCTATGTCCTATTCTGATATATAAGGTACATAACTGGAAAGTTTCATCATAATACGTCCAGTAGTTTTTGAGATTAAGTGAAACGTACATACATACATCCATCCAAACTTTCACGTTTATAATATTATTAGGATTAGGATTAGGATGTAAGTAATTTTTATGTTTAAATAAAACATACACAAATAGTGAAATGAGACGAAACGGAACGTAGTAAACAAACATCGCACCTAACGTCATCTATTCACTTTTTACTGTATCACTTGGATGTTGGAATGTCGTTGAACGCTTGACGAATGTGTTACTTCACGCTTGCGCGTACCGTACGGTAGGGATTGAAAAATGACGACTTTTGAATGAATTGAGACCCTTAGCGGCATCTAGCGACGTAGAACGATAGTAACTAACGGAGTACGGTGCGTAGTATGAAGAATAGCGGTCTAGGGGTATCTTGTCTGTGCTTGGAATAAAATTATTTCATGATAAGAATTTCGATAACGAAAATGCTAATATGTAGGTATACATAATTACAGTATTGTTCTAACATATAGGTATGATATAGGGTGAGTATGTGATTAAAGCAGTGGTTTATTCATTAGTTAACATAATGAGAGGTCTTAAAACACGAGTGTGATTTTATGAAAAGAGTCGAAGGTGTAGCCAGATGGGACGTTACATTTCACTTTATCTAAAATAAATAATAAACTAAATAGAAAGAAACATGAAAAGTACGTAAAAGAGCGTAACAAGTGCGTCGTCACATATTTTTTTCAGCAGAAAAACCCATTTCTATTCAAATTTAAACTTTTTTCTTTTTTATTTTCCGTATTTATCAAAGTGAATGAAGGTTGCGATCGATAAGTGAGTAGGGAATGCAAATCGGTGTTTTTTCTATGGAAATTAACGGTAATTTACCGGAGATCTGGTGATTTCATAGAATATTAATTCCGGCTTGCATTCCCTTTAAGTGTGTGTTTATCACTAAATACTATTTATTAAAACTTTATTGCACAAAATACATAAGTAAAAGTACAAATGGCGGACTTAATGCTATGAGGCATTCTCTACCAGTCAACCACAAGATCAAACAGAGACATTATTGCGGGAAGGGTGTACAACACTACGTGTATACAGACGATGCAAATACTATCAACAGAGTTCACTATTATTCCGACAATAACTAACTAACAATTTATTATTTGACTATCTCAAAAACACGACGTATAAATGTGTAAGTAAAATGTATTCCGTACTTTTTTTTGTACATTTGTAATATTATAAAAATGTATCAAAAAAGAACGAATCTCTTTCAACAAAGAAATCCTTTCAGCAAATATACCTACTCTCCCAAAGAATATATCGTTCCGTACACGAGTACACATTCAAGACAGCCCCGGCAAATCTATTTTAACTGGAAAAGCCAGAGACGCCGCCGTTGCTAAGCCTACGATTTGCCAAGGCAACCGTCAGTTTGTATGACACCGGTAGCAACATGTCACAAATAATCAATTTTTTCTTACATGTTTACAAATTTATAATTTTCTGTTTTTTATAACAATGTCTTGTGCATCGACGCAGTTTTACGAATGCCCTATTTGCGAAGATCAGAAAGTGTACAAAGGGAAGAAAGGACTTAATATCCATCTCGGCAAGATACATGTCCCACGCATTGACAATCTGCCCACAAGCTCTTCGCTTAACTGCCCGTCTGGGGTCACGGGGCCCAGCATATCCACTTCTTCAACAGATTTATCCGCTCGCCTAGCCACCCTAAAAGCGAGCACCAGGAGCCTCGCCATTCAAAGGGGAAACGCGGCGCTTGTTTTTAATTTTAAGTTTAAGTATGTATATTTTTTATTTATTTTCCATTGTAATTACAGTTTTCAGGTTTCTAAGGACTTCTATGGATGTTTCTCTATTTTTCGAATATATCCAAATCTACATATAATACATAGTAAGTCCATTACGTAACAAGGGTGCTAAACGAGGAACTACAAACGAGTGTCTATTAGAAGCTCGAAGCCGAAGGCCACCAGAGTCACGTACGACGTTTTTCATCACAGTTTGCAGGAAATAAAACAAAAGTAATAAATAGTAGTCAATACCAAAATTACTTACCGCCCGGTTTTCTAGCATGTAAACCCTTAAAGTGTGATAAAAATTACTTACTGCCCAGGGCGTAATTAACGATTTACCGCCCGCTTTTCTAGCATGTAAACCGTTGTTGATTGTTGAGAAAATATATTTTTTATCATAAAGTTGATCATGTTGCTCTATTTCATTAATCTATATTATAGAATTCTAAAAGTGTATTGAAAATCAGTTTTCTGTGGAGGGGTCAAGATTTCCGTAAGAATTCAAGATCGTCTTTTGTTTTGTATGGGCGCGCGGCGCCATGCCAGTTTGGCGTCATCTGTTCGTCATCATTTCTTTGTCTTCTCATTACGTGGAAATGGCTGGATAGGTACATTTTGGTATCCCTATAGCTGAACATTCAAAGACGGTGATATGGCTACTTTTATGGCTGTTATTCGAGTGTCAATCGCACTGTTTTGCACGACATCATTCCAAATGTAAACCCGTACAGCGCACTAAGTCTTCATGCTACTAAAATAATCAAAGGTATCTTATTTTTTTGTAAGATCTAAGTTATTATTATAATTTTTAATAATATACTTACATCATAATTACGCGGAACGATATTCAGTACAAAGAATAATCCAATTTATAAGTAAGGTAGAAGCATAACTCGTTGAGTTTGCACAAGAAACAATGGAAAATATTATTTTTGGAAAGAAGCCTACTATATTCTAGAAACACGGTACACATACATTATATTAAATACGTAAAAATCACACCCACAATGCAACGCTAGCACTGCAAAATGGTCGTTTGTTAGTATTTCGATTTGTTTCGACTGCGCTGAATCAGAGAGCTGAAACCGCATTTTTGCAATACGCCCGTATATTGCAAAAAAACAACCTCTCATTTTGAGCCGCGATCAACCTCGTAGAAAGTCACGGGTCGCAGTTCTTTTGTTTTCATGTTAATTCGCGAACGTACATTATACGTCCGGGATTAACATGACAACGAGACGTATATTATAGGTTTCTGATACGGCTTTGTAGATGTTAAATTTAAAATGCATTTAAATTTAAAACTGACTGCTTTTGTTGTGGTTTGAAATTGATGTACCAATTAATATTCCGGTTTAAATGCTTTATTTTTATTTGAGTTAGGTATGCCCCTTATTTATTTACAATAATAAGTTAACTGTTGCATTTGACATGACAAATGATAAAATTTGACATATGGCCTGACTGTCATTTGTATTTGGGTATATCTACCGATATTTTTAATTAAATAAATAAATACAGACAACCTCACACATATCGATCTAGTCCCAAACTAAGCTCAAGAAGGCTTGTGTTTTAGGTACTAGACGACGGTATACATACATACATAGATAAATATATACTTAAATACATAGAACTACCATGACCCAAGCACAAATATTCGAGTTGATCACACAAATATTTGCCCTAACCGGGATTCGAACCCAAGTCCACCGGCTCAGTAGCTCTCTACAAACTGAGCCGACCGAGTTAATTGTAAATAATAGATAGAGTCATCATAAATTTAAGAGTTAAACTCTTGTCGGTGAAACTGATGAAATATGTAGTTTTACCCATCTAACTCTGTTCACTTCCTTAAGTTCCTTATACGACATGACGTCTACTTCTAGAGTAACTAGATATATTTTAATCCATCACCATGAGAAAAAAAAAATGAGTTAAGTTATATAATATACATGTATTCACTTGTATCTTGGATGCTCTCCGAACGATTAATTTTCTACTCTGCACCCACTTGAAGCATCTCTGTTTGGCCCTATGGTTGACTGGTAGAGAATGCTATTAGGCATTAAGTTCGCCATTTGTACTGACTTTTGTTTTGTGCAATAAAGTTTAAATAGATAAATAAATACAGACAATGTCATTAAGGTAACGAAAGATAGAATATCACGCATAACTGTCGCTAAATTAGAAATATGGTAGCGTGATCTGGGGCAGATGTCAGTGATAATAGAATTGAGGCCTTGTAATTACACCTGCGATGTGAATATAGTATCGGCGATGAATAAAGTGAAATAAAAATAAATATCATTTCAAAAACCAATTTTTAATTTCAGTCAGAAACTGCAATAAAATTCCAGGATCCTAAAAGAGAAACGAATGAGTTAATTAAATTGAACCAATTTCCAGCCTGCAGCCGTCGCACTGAACGCTTCAAAACATTCAAAATTCAGCCCAGAAAAATTAAATCTAAACTTCATACTGTTTTCGCATGGCCTGATGAAAAGAATGGGACATTTGAGAATTTCTCGATATACTTATCAAATTTACAATGGCTGGTCCTACCCAATTTTCTTTCCTTTGCACTGTAAGAAATACTCTCTTGCATATTCACATTTCCTGCAACTAGTGGCCGGTGCTCGATTAAATATACGGCATTTGATGATCAGAAGTTCTCCTTTGGCAAGATGAACCTTCTGAACCTTAAGAACATGCACAACTATGCTTCGCGACTCCTGTCGCTCAATATAGCGCTTCCCGTCACCCTCTGGCACAGAAAGAAACAGGCAATTATCTCGCGCGAGAAATAGACGCTTGTGACAGTTGTGCTAGAGGCGCAGAAAGGAGAAGGACGTCATCAATGTTTTGTATGATAATTATTGTATTGGCACGTGAACTACATAATATAATACATTCAAAGTCATGTACCCGTCACTCTTCTTACTAGATATGGTAGAGTAGGTACACGTCCCTGGAGGCTCGGGGGAATATGTATTTAATTATTATTTAAAATATTTCTTTCAACTTATCCGAGGTCATATAGAAAATCCGCAACTTCTTTCGCAAATGCGTATACGGGTTTCTCGTGTTCCCACCATGCTCAGGCGTGACCGCCCGCCGCAGCTTTGTCGCCGTCCCCCTGGCCAGCCCGTCTAGCACAACTATGCGTCGCGACTCTTGTCGCGCGACATAGCGCTTCCCGTCACTCTCTCGCATTACTGCACAGAAAAAGACGGGTAATTATCTCGCGCGAGAAGTAGTCCCGTATGACAGTTATGCTAGAGGTGCTGGACCCGTGCTGTCGCTTCGTCCCCCGTGCACCAAGCCTTATCACTCGACAAGCCAACTCGACATTTTCTTCACCTCAGAATCTAGATTTTTTACCGCATTATGTCGTTTTCTAGAGGCAAGAGGGACTCTGAGCTCAATTTAGGTAGATAGCATATAGCCTAGTATTTAAGTTAAGTACCTAGTTGTGTTCGTAGAGCGTAAGGAGACATGTTCATAATTATAATATATTTTGTTATTAACTGAATAATAGTAGGTATGTAAGTTGACATAAGTACCTAGTATTGTAGTAATAATTAGTTGACATAAATAATGTAATTAAATTTGTAACAATTAGCACGTAAGGTTTAACTGTTAGTGCTAGTTTGTTATAAATAAATAAATAATAATAATTAAAAAGTTTTATTTCGATACCACGATTAGAAATAGGTTAAAATTGACTTAAAATATTTAGGCTTCTACTACTGGCTACGCATACTGATTTATGCAAATAAAGGTGGAAGGCAGAGTCAAGCACCTAGATGTACGCTAGTGCGTAGGCTCTCGGTGTAGGTATCAGGGCTGGTTTTTTTTTTTTTTTTTTTTTTTTTTTTTTTTTTTTTTTTTTTTTTTTTTTTTTTTTTTTTTTTTTTTTTTTTTTTTTTTTTTTTTTTGGGGCAACCAGAGAAAATCCTCATGGACGCCAGGGAAGGGAGGCCCTGGCAGTGCCGGACTTTTACCGACTAAAAACTCTAGTTGCCCGTTTGCTTTTATCCTCAGACATAATCCGAGACTTTGTTTGCTGTCGTTTAACAATTGACATTTTATATTGCTATACTTAAAACTATTTTCTGATTGCTACACTTAAAACATTTGTATGATTGCTATATTGTATGATTGCTATACTATGACTAATTTTTTGAATGCTACACTTAAAACAATTGTATGATTGCTATACTATGACTCTAATTTTCATTCTTTTCAACTCCAATTTTTAGTTGATTGGCAACTGTTAACTGCTTGGCTCTTTAAATAATCAAAAACAAGTTATTACAGTTCAGTAAAGTAGTATAACAAAAGCACATTCACAGTTATGTGGATTGATTTTATGATTGCTATACTTAAAACTTACAATTGCTATACTTAATACTTAAAAATATTTACGAGTGCTATACTTAAGTGCTTATACTTTTTTTTTTTTTTTTTTTTTTTTTTTTTTTTTATTACTTATCTTTGACCCAGGGGGCCGTACTGCCATTATTTTTGCACACTTTAAGTATAACTCGTTTACAATAGTTGGCAAACACCTCATGGGTTGATTTACCAACTAGGAGGAAACTGAAATTCTGTTTTACTATCTTTTCTTTTAGTTTACATTCTGTATTGTACCTTTCTATATCGAAACGTGGACACTCTGCAAGAATATGTTCAATAGTTTCTATTTTGTCTCGATCACAAGAGCAGGATGGACTGTCCTTAAGCTTGAATCGGTGTAAGTATTCGCTAGTTCCGCCATGTCCAGTCAGTATCTGTGTTATTAGGTTATCCGCTCTGTGGTGCGTTGCATACCTGTATGCCATCAGGGCATCAGGGAGAAAAGCTGCTATTTGTTTTCCGTTTGTTTGGTTTGCGTATATTTCTGACCATATTTTAAGAGTATCCTCCCTGATAGCCCGTTTGGCGTATGAGCGTGGGAAAAGATCGTACGCAGACTTTGTTTTCTTTTTTAACGCTGCGTATTTAGCTAGTTCGTCAGCTCGTTCATTCCCTGCTGTACCACAATGGGCTCTTAACCAGAATAGCCTTATATTTATTCCCTTTGCTAACAATTTACCAAGCAGAGTACGGATTTCAAAAACGAGTGGATGGAGAGAGCTATGATTAACAATTGCTTGCAATGATGACATGCTGTCGCTCAGAATATTTGCTTCTCTTTCTTTTAGTTTTTCTATCATCTCACCTGCTTTTAAGATCGCTAGCAACTCCGCTTGGTAAACACTGCAATAATTTTCTAGTTTATAAGTGCCCTGCCTGATTTCCTGCCCATTTTTCCACGCTGAAACTGCTGCACCCACTTTCCCCTCTATCTTGCTGCCGTCTGTGAAAACACAGAGCCCTGTTATGTCATACTCATTTATCGTTTCTTCGCTTAGATCTTCGACCTCAGCGAAAGTCAGTGGTGTAATTTGTGCGGGATGGGGCGTTTTCAAGTAAGATACACTCGCTTCATATTCTCTATCTGGAAGCTGATGCAGTGGGTATCCTCGTTTGATTTCGTAAAGACGTGCAGCTTCCGTGACTCGCAGGTCCAGTGGGAGTAAGCCTGCTATAACTAAGGCTGGGGCTAGTGCCACAGTACGATATGCTCTACATATACGGCGCGCAAAACTTCTTTGCAATCCTCTTAGCTTATTCTGGATGCCGATTTTTTGTACTGCCGGTGCCCATACACTTGCCGCGTATAGAGTTATAGGTTCGATAACTGCCTGGTATATCAATTTTTGAATGCTGGGATTCAATCCCCATGTTACTCTCGCAGCTCTTTCTAATCTTTGGTAGAATGTAATTAGTTTTTTGCACAGTATGGTCACATGTGTATTGAAAGTCAGCCCATCGTCCAATTGTACACCAAGCAATCTGAAATCCTTCACTATCGGCACATTGACTCCGTTCATCTTTATTTGTATGAGTTCTCTATCAATATGTTTCCTAGTCAATATCATAGCATTAGTTTTGGCGGGTGAAAAGTTTAATTTGTTGCCCAGTCCCCAGTTATGGACCCAAATCAGCGCTTGTTCTGACAGTGCGATTATTTCCGCTAGGTCTTCTCCCGCGATAACGAGGACAATATCATCTGCAAAGGCCTGGCAGTGTATTCTTCCATCCTGAGAAAAGTGCGCAATAAGCGGGTCGAGAAGAATATTCCACAGAGCTGGTCCTGCAATTGAGCCCTGTACACATCCACGTGTCGGCATCTTCTCGACTTGTTCTCCGGCATATCTAATGGTGATTTGTCTTTCATTTAAATATGAATTTAAAACTCTTAATAAGTTTCTAGGACATCCACGCTCAGCCATCTCCAGTTTAATTTTAGGCCACCACGCATTGTCGAAGGCTCCCTCTATGTCCAATGAAATGAGTATAGTTATTTTCTTTTTATTTAGCTGCATTTTGATCATGTTCACCAGATCATAGAGGGAGTCCTCTGTACTTTTCTGTGGCATAAAACCATACTGGCGTGTGTCAAGAGTTTTATTGAGATGCCATTTAATTCTTGATACCCACATCTTTTCATATATTTTCCCTAGTACAGATAGAAGGCCAATTGGCCTGTAAGATTTCGGTTGAGTTGCGTCTTTGTTGGGTTTCCTAATAATGACAATTGTGGCTCCTTTCCATACCTTGGGGAACACTCCCATTTCCAAACACTTGTTCACAAGAGCAAGAAAAGCTCCTCCATCATTCTTCACTACTCGGGCGCAGATATCGGCCGTAAGCCCGTCTTCACCTGGAGACTTTTTAGGTGAAAAACTGGTCGCTACTTGACTAAGCTCCTGCTTGGTGAAAGGCGGATCATCTGGTGTGAGAGGTTGTAAGAGATTTGCCTGTGTTCTTATCAGCTCATGTTCGTAAGTATCAGTGCTTGGATTATCGTCTGGAAAGAGTGTGTTAGCTAACAAGAGAGCTGAGTTATTTGGCGTTTGAACTGTTCCCGTGTGATCTTTTAAAAGTATGTCTGGACGACGCGGCTCTACGCGTTTAAGAGTTTTATATACTCCATCCCAAACATTATCTCTCTCAGCTGTTGTGCAAAACTTCTTCCAGCTTTCAGTCTGAGCTGCCTTTGCTTCCTCCAGGTACGCTTCCCGGGCCTCTAGATATTCGGAGATAACTAATTCTCTCCTACGTGGTGCAGCACATCGAATGCGCCTTTTACACGTCATCATTGCATTTCGCTTTTCATTTACTTCTCTAGTCCACCAGGGTGGTTTTGAGTTAAATATGGGGGGTCTACGTTTGGGTATTGCATAGTCACAGGTATCTATAATTGCTTTCGTATATGCATCTGCTGCCAGCTCTGCTTCCTCTGGCGTATTAATTTGTAGTGTGTGAGCATTTTCAAAACCACATTCTCTGAGATTTTCTAACAGAGTTTCGTCAAATTTGTTCCACTCAGCTTTTGCAGTATTGTAGATACGGGTTGTGGTTGGTAGTGGTAGCAAAAAGGTGGCACTATTGGAAAAGGTTATCATTATGGCGTTGTGGTCCGAAGAAGTCGTGTGAGGCATTACCCGCCAGTCCGTGACTCGTTGTGCTAGTGCGGTACTGCAGGCGGTTACGTCCACTCTGCTCTCGTATACTTGGCCTGCTCGACACACCTCGAACGTTGGGTCCTCACCTTCATTAAGTATGTGGAGGTCCAGCTCGTGGATCAGTGATATAAGCGCTTCACCTCTATCATCGTCCCTCGAGCTGCCCCACCATACGCTCCAGGCGTTAAAGTCACCGGCTAGCAGCAGATGCGATGCTTCTTGCATTAATGATACGACGACTCGTCTCAATTCTATCAGAAGAGGACCTATTTCTTTGTTTGGTTCAAAATATGCAGAGACGACCGCAACCTTACCCCCGGGCAGCTCAATTACTGCTGCTGCGATATTTGATGATTGGTGGTCCGGATTTATTATAGTAGTGAGTTTGGAGTCAGTGACTACAACCGCTGCCTTATTTGGTGTCTGTCTTGTGGCTCCCATGGCTTGTACTACTCTAGCATTTGGCGGTGCTGCAAGTTCCCCGGTAGCGCCCACGTAAGGCTCTTGTATTAGCAGCATCGAGATTTTATGCAATTTTATTTTCATAAAAAGCTCTGTGGTTGCTAGTCTTGCCCGCTGTAGATTGGCTTGCAAAATTTTCATAGGGACGCCTTTAGCAATACGCAACGCGAGATCTCGCTAAAACATCACAACGACGGCGGACTGGGCAATTTGCATCTAAAGCGATGTGCACGCTCTCATTTGGAAGTTTCTTCTCGCGTAGGCAATTCACACATTTTGGCGGTTCACCTCTCGCTGCACGTTCACATTGCGCGCGCTGGTGTTCGGTGGTGTCAGGGCTGGTTAGCCCTCACTACTAGTAGTCGGACTTTGTGTGAGAGTATAACACGCTAGTGGGATTATATCCGCGCCACAGAGGTAATTTGGGTTAGGGTGACGCGGGCGCACTGGGCGCATGGACTGCGTCGTGAATAGACTGAAGCGAATCAGCCTGACTTAGGGCGGGAGGAGAGGGTAGATTTGTATTGAAAATCAGTTTTCTATGGAGAGGGGTCATGATTTCAGGAAAAAATGCTTTATACGGGCGCGCGGTATCATGCCAGTCGTGGCGCCCTCTGTTGGTCATAATTTCCATTATCCTCTCATCACGTCGAAACGGCTGGATAATTTATAACCAATTTTGGTACAGTACAACTTTGCATATCCAGATTCCAGATGGTTATAGAATATTTTTTACCCGTATCAGGTAAAGAAAAGTTGCGGGCGCATTTTAGTTTTATATATAAATTTTTCGTCGGTAGGTATGAATTATCCACAAAATGCCTCAAATTATACCACTCCGGTAAAAAGCTACAAAAATACAGCTCCAATATTTACTTAATACGTTTCAAAAACCCTCTAATAACCAACAAAATATACGTAAGTGCCGAAATATTCCTGCCCTGTAATTTGGTATGTATTTCTAACACATTCCGTCCTTGGGCCGCCTGTGTTATTAGACATCTAGTATAATTTCGTTATGGTGGTTTCTGTTTGAAACTGTAATATACAAGAATATTTTCTATTCTTGCATAATTGTGTAATTAAGTAAACAGGATTCGAACCTCAAATGTGTCAAAAACTGCTATTTTCTCATAAATGAAGCAATAATGACAAATAATGTATGAAGTCTATTCTTAATATTAGCATCTTTAACTTTCGTAAATTTTCTTACAAAAGAAATAATTAAAGTCCCAATGTGTGATTACCTAATGGTTACTGCAAATTCAATGGCCAACGATCATATCTGTCACTCGTCGTTATTTACGTTAGTTACGTCAATCGAAGTTTACAAGATATCAACCGGAATAATTCCTGCGTAAGCACCGTAATTCAGGATGTAAAATAAAAATAGCATTATCCATTCGTTGAATGTTGATTGTTGGTGTAGGGGCAAAGACGAGACGGTTAATACAAAAACTAAATCTTACAAAAACATTATTTTCTTTGACAAGTGACAATTACTAATCAAAACACGTTTACGTCATAAATGCTATGTCCGATGATAACCAAGGAGAAAAGTGTTGATTTGAAGTACTTTAAAACCTCTTTCTTTTAAATCCCAGTAGTAGGGCAACCACATAAGGCCTAAAAATGAGACAATTTAAAATTTAAAAGTAAGATAATTTTGAGAGCATGAGACTTAGTACCTACAGGAGTTTACATTAGGGATGATGATTGTGAGCAAAATAATAATTTTGTATTACTAATTTGAATTCATTAGGTTAGGTGTGCTTTATAATATGCCAAAATATATTATGGTTTCAGAAAAAAAAAATTACGATAAAATTCGATGAAGCGTTTGTGTAAAAAAATTTTAACCATAAAATTGCTTTACTTGCAAGAAAACTGCTAGTCTTTGGCATTAAGGGGCTCCCTGTAGAAATCAGCCAATTTGATGATTTTTACATCGTATCTAGTTTGTGGATTATAGAGTTATAATGTCCTATTTAATATATATTGTAGTATGGTCTATGCTTAACACTTTGTCTAGACCCGAATTTTGATTTAACGACTGTGTATTTTATAAAAAAATATTCGGTGAAGGACCAAAAATACACTAATCTCGTTTCTACTTTTATCCCCGGTGTATATGTAGAAAATATCTTACATTTTATTGTTCTAAACCATATTCCACAAAATTTGTTCCAGATCCAGAAAAACGCAAAAAACCGTTTCCACAAATTTTTCCCCGAAATAATCGTAAACTTTGACGGCCTGTATCTCAAAGTCAGTGACATGTGAAAGGTACTTGAGACGGTATTTTGTTGTGGAAAAACTATGTTATTATGATTAGCTATTTATAATATGGGAAAATCTATCGCAACAGATCGAAGGTCATTGAGAGCGGGTAGCCCCTTAAATGTCAATTTTGAGGCAGAATGTTGTTTACTACATAGACCGAATAGATGGTAGGTATAAAATTTACGAGAGACTTTTGTTTAAATATATTTTAAGAGGCCTTATTCCTTTTAATTTTTTTTTTCATATTATAACAAATATATTGATAATTTCAACCAACTGTTTTAAGTGAATAATACTTTTCACTGAGTTCTAGGTAGTAACATAGCTATTTCATGCTTTCATTGCGTACATTCGAAAATAGGTTGAAAAAACAAATTTTCCGCGTGCATTTTGTCAATTTCGAGTAGTTTTTGAAACAAAAATTATCAATGAAAAATTCAAACTGTAGGTTTCAAATATATAGGTACCAGTAACTCCCAATAGCCCTGTTCTATGTAGTAACATCAATATTATGTTAAGAAACATGTTTGATCATGGAGAAAAATGTCTAAAACCATCTGCATGTTAAAAGGAATAAGGCCTCTTAATCTTAGTTGTATTTTTAGTTTTAATCCCGTTTTGTTATTCTTTATATTTTATTTTTGACCCATAATAAATGTATATACTTTAAATATACACACAAAGTTCCTTAAGTATTTTAAAGTGAATGTGCTTTTCAGGTTGTGTTGTATATATATATATATCAGCTCGACCCTTGCTCACCGCGCGCAGGCTAGTCCTACATCTGCCAAGCCTGTGGTCGCGTGTGTCGTTCTCGTATTGGCTTGCATAGCCATGAAAAGCGTTGTTCTTCACACTGTTTGTATAGTCTGTAAAAGACTGAAAGGCCATTTGATTGTATATAGGAAACGGAGATAACCATTTTCTAAAGAATAGTTGGTATGCTTTTGCATGTAGGTTTTTAGCCTCATCTATCATCATCACTACATATTTAGTATAAAACAAAGTCGCTTTCTGCTGTCTGTCTGTCTGTCTGTCTGCCCATATGTATGCTTAGATCTAAAACTACGCAATTAATTTTGATGCGTTTCTTTTAATAGATAGAGTGATTCAAGAGAAAGGTTTATACGTATAATACATGCATAGTTTATTATATATATTATAGCATTGCACCCTTCGCCTTCGCACGGCGGGGTGGGTCGCTAGTACTATTATAAAACTGTACACAATTAAATATCTGTAGGCACATTGAAAAGTTCTTTACATTAATAAGTGAAAATAAGAGATCACTGAACTGAAAAGTATAATTTTGGATTTTTATATATGTAGCTTTTGTTATATATATTGTAAATATGTAAGAATACAAATATAATTTATAAAAATCCAAAATTATACTTTTCAGCTCAGTGATCAGGATCACTTATTAATGTAAAGAACTTACAAATATAGTGACTCAACGAACCACTTCTATTTTTTGTATCGAGTTCCGGCCAAACGGTCATGAAAAACTAACTTGAATAACGGTCTAACGGATACTTCTATTCGTATTTTCAATCCCGAAATCAGATTTAACATTATATAATATATCATAATAAATGGTTGGTTGTGTATATTTCGCAGTCATCTGGTTGAATCTGTTATTTGATTGAATGACTAGCGCGTTCATTAAATGACAACATTTAATTGAATGACTAAAGGATAATTCGTCAAGTTGTTTAATATAACGTTCAATGTCTTGACTGAACGTCATTTAGCATTTCATTCACCTGGCTGATTTTACGTTTGCTCTGTTAAAAGGGCTATGTTACAATCCGCTAACTAGTTGGACGTTGAGTGACGCTTGTTCAATCAACGTTCGGCCTAGTCATTCAATTGAATGTTGTCATTCCATGAACGCGCTAGTCATTCAATCAAATAGCAGATTCAACCAGATAACTGCGACATATATAATGCACAAGAGCATCGGGGCCAGACGTGCGTAACTCACACATAAATACATCATAATTAAATAACAGAAACATGGCCACAAATGTATAAATTTAATTAAAACCACCCACACTTGTACAAAAATGAAACCGTAGTGACAACCAATTTAACTATTGACAATTAACTGCCACCGCTAAAGCATGTTTATGTTGAATCAAAATAGGTCACTTTACATTAAAAAGTTAATGGATTTCAATCATGCCCAAAGCCACTACAAAATTCGGTTAATACGAACACTGTTAAATTGAAGTGTAAAAATATGTTACGTGGTTTGGCAAAATTGTGGCGTATTTTGCTCACTGCAGGTTTTTGGTGCGGGATAAAAAATTGGAATCAGGCCATTCGAGTAACCGCATTGGGTCAGACACGTAGGCCGAGATACGAACGTCAGCATACCTACTTCATTAGTGTTAGGGGCTTAGTCGCAAATTCGATGGAGCTTAATAATATCTTCAATTAGTAATACCTCTGTCTTCGTCACGACATACCGCAGCATGTACTTATCTATCTTTGCTATTCGAGCTGTATTGACCGACATTGATACGTTGACATTATTGTAGTCCTCAAAGAGGGCACACGGTTGTAACCAGACGGAGAGGAGGAGAGTGCTGAAAGAAGGCACTTGATGGTGTAGATAATGTATATTGCTGCGACAAGGCAACATTATACAATACAAATACAATAATTATTTTTTGCACACCAACAAGAAAAATATTACAATCGTAAACTTAATTTATAAATGGTAAACGGCGGCGACGGTAGACATTCAAGCATCATCTTTGATTAATTACTTGTTGAATTGTATATTTGCGCAATTTTGAAGTTCTCGTTATGACAAGACTAACCGCTCGACCTGGTACCGGCTAAAGTGGCCCTTGAAATACATATATATATATATATACCTCTCTCTGATATCTCGTCCACTTCGTAAACTAAGTAGCGTTACGTTTGCGTATAATTTATATGTTACGTCTTAGATATCAAGCGCAAACTTAACTTGACCGGAGAAACGTGAAATGTTACTTTATGCGGCTCGATTTGCAGACACCAGTTTCACAGTTAAAGGTGTGCGGTTATACTTTGGACTTAGCTTATTTGGAGATATCTCAGAGAATATTCTCATTAGCGTCAAGCACATGACATGCTCATCTGCCATCCCAAACAAAAAAAGTATGGTATAATTGTTTTTGCGTGTAATTCCAAATTCATGTTTATCCACTCGTTGTAACTTTGAATATTTATCAAAGCAATTACACTGAGTATAAGGTTGTTTTTCAAGAATTCGTGAAACTCTCAGGACGTTTCTTCGTTATGCTGAATAATAATGTAAATCTTTCCCCGGGCTGCTTGGATTCGGATTCAATTTATTTTTTCTTTCGTACGAAAACAATTAGTCATAATTACTTTGACGAGGCGCTGTAATTCATTGGGCTCGTCGAATAACGAGACACTAAAAGATTGTGATAATTACATTACGAATAATTGTACAAAATACTTTGTTGGATTTAATTAATACCGTTAATTGTTCGTCTTTTAGTGCTTTTTCATTTTGTACCTAACATTGAATAAAGAAATGAAGATAAATATTAGACAACCTAGCACAAATCGATCCAGCCCCAAATTAAGCTCAAGAAGGCTTGTAATGGATATTAGACATATATAGACAAATATATACTTAAATACATAAAACAACCATGACCAAGCACAAATATTCGAATTCATCAATCAAATGTTTGCCTTTGTCGGGATTCGAACCCGGGACCGCGGCTCAGTAGGCAGTTGCACTACAAACTGCGCCAACCGTATATTTATTCTCAACTTTTGTCACGTTACCGGGAATTAATTTTGGGTACCCTACAAAATAAGTAATTATAAATGCGATATAATCCGTTTAAATGGTTTTATTTAAATGTGTGACAGTCGTGGAAACCGAAGGAAATATCATGTTATAACATGTTATGATGAAACAAGACCTTTTTGGGGTATCTATCATTTATGAATAAAAAAATATATAATTATTTTTGAAGTGATCTCGTCAGTCGTTACAAACATGGCAAGCTCACTACGTGCTGAGAGGCGAGCTAATAACCTATAGACCAGAGCACCAGCTCCAGCTTCCGTTTTGTTCGGCGAGCGTTCTTAGCGAACTGGTGTTTTATTCAGAAGTTACTACTACTACTACTACTTTAATTTGCTCAGTGACTCGAAGCAAATCTTGGCCTTCGACACGAGTTTGCGCTACTTGTCCCGATCTAGGACCGTTTCCCATCACGAAAGGTGTTACGACTTTCGTACCTATAGGTTAAAAAGGAACATCTGTAGTGGTCTGTTTTGTGAAATAGCGAGCACTGAATATCGGCTAATACGTCATTTATATGTCGCCCGCCCGCGCCACACCCGGCGTTGTCACGCGTCTAAATAAGCCATTTGTTACCCGTATCTCCGCGTACGAATGACAGATGGTTCTAGAATAAACCGGGGCGCGTAATAAGGCCTTTTTAAGACGTTCCGGTTTTGATAAAGCAAGTGAGTAGATGGAACGAAACGAAACACAAAGTATAGGTAAAGTATAACGTAATAAGTAGTACATTACATACTTAGGTCGGTGAATTCGTGAATGTCTCAGATCGCAGGTGATTGTGTCCATAAATACACGATATGTGGCTTAACGAATTACCGCCCGTGGTTTGCCTAAAGTATTACGTCTTAACTTGGCCAGGAAGTGAGATATTGTCCCCGCGGGCAGAAAGTTTGCATTAGAATTAGACACCAGACTAAAGTAACTTAATCGTTGTCTCATAGTTTTGGAGTTGCTATATTTTAGAATTAGTAAATTATAAATAAAAATAAAATAATTAGGAATCTCAGGAAAAATATAAAACAGTGATTACGTCCTTTTTTCAAGAGGAATACAGATAAGTAATTAAATTGTAGTCTTAAAAATATGAAATGTTGTCAATTGTTAATAAAATCTCAAAATTTAATAATAAAATTTCAACTCCTTATAAGTCAGTTAGTTCATGCGCTACTCAAACTCTCCGTCCATTATAATTAAGAGCTCATTTCGACGAATAAACTGTGCCATTAGTTCTCAAACAGTTGCTCTAATGGCCGGGAAATTGCTACTTTCAGTATTTCAGCTACTTCCCGGCCTCATTATGTAGTTGCAAACTGGCTATTCGTTTAAATCAAGGATTGTGCTTGTAATTAAATACCAGCTAAAAAATAAGATATTAAAGTATTGGCAAAAAAATATGAGGGGCCGAAGTTAACATAAAAGCTTGAAATTTTGTACGCACATGTCCAAGTAGTTTTAAGTCAATATGTCCAAGCGCTACTCAGACTGCCCCTCCATTATAATTAAGAGACCATTCCGCGGAATGAACTGTGTCATTAGTTTTCAATAAGATTACCTAATGGCCAGAGAATCGCTACTTCCAGAGCCTTCAGTCACTTTTTAAATTAAGTATTTTGCTCGAAAATTAACTAAAGACAATATAATTATATAAATTTGTTATATAACTCGTGGCTCTGTGAGCACCTCTCGACTTTATTTCGCAATAGATATTTGTATTTTTTGTTTTCAACCTCCGCCATTTTAAAAAAATTCAAAAAATATGATTCAGCCAATTTGATTGGTCATTGATAATATCACGCTACTAACTATCGTAGAATACTATATATTGATTTAACGATACCACGATTTTCACACGTTATTATAATTACAAAATTTCATAGCAAACGATTGAGTAAAAAAATAATCATTTTCTTAGCGGCTGGATTTGAGATTGCAGATAACTATAGAAACCACGCAATGCGCATTTCATTTTGTTTTGTACGGGTATTGATTACGATGTCATCTGTATGAATATAACAACTAATCACGTCTAACGTTGGACTCAAACTGTGGCATTCGTTCTCAAGTAGTTGCCCTAACGGCCGGGAAATTGCTACTTTCCGAGCCTTTTTGTTACTTTTCGCCGTCATCACCTAGTTGTAGAAGGGCTATTTGTTCAAATCAAGGAGTTTGAAACATTGTTCATTTATGGCTCACTAGCATTTCCCCGCGGCTTCGCTCGCGTGAAAATATACACTCACGCGGGAACCATACGTTTTTTTCGATAAAAAACCTATGCGTAAGTTAAGGTAAAAACTATATCTGTTTCATATTTCATTGCAAAAACGTCCAGCCGTTTTGGAGTTAATACCGATTGTCTTTTCTAACAATACATGCCAGATGGCAACGATGGTCTGACTTTAAATACCACACTATTGGATTCGATATTGTTTTGCAGTGTATGAGCATAACAAAATGTCAGAAACTTTAATAAAAAAATCTGTCCCTTGTTTCTTACATTAAAACATTTTATATTTCTCTAAAGCGAGAACCACTATGCCTAATCGTATCCGAATTGCCGCATCATCTGGCAACTATTGGCTTTTCCGTACTGGATGCAAAGGAAAATACACCATTATCCACACTAGCATAAAACATATCTGGATATTGAATACGGTATGCTTGCGTAAACAGTAGTTTCGAACGCAAACATTCATAGGGGCTTATTCTGTGATGAGTTTTGTTATCCCCAATGGAGTTTGAACAAGGTGAAACCTGATACGTCATACATAGTGTTATTTTCACAATTTTTGTTGTTTTTTACGTTATCGATGTTGTTCACATACTAAGTATTGATTGTGATTGTGTGAAGACTCGGAATACATTTGTATACAAACTCGTTCGTATCTTTAGTCCCTATAGGATAATCTTGACAATATCAAAATTGCTGTAATATTAATGGACTGGCGATGACGAGACGTGCTCGCTGCGCGCCGTGAACCGCGCTAGTAGCCTACACACTTGTGTGCAAGGTTCCGCCATCCGCATTTGTTCATCCAAAATCGCCACTCATCTGTCGGTCGTCTCGCCACGCCCCGCAACCAACTACGTCGCATTTTACACAAATAATCTACGAAATACAGTTCTCAGGTTTGCAAAAATCAAAAGTTATTTAAATTTTTATTTTTTTCTTCCTTCAGCATTTTTTATTTATTTTGTGGTTATGACAAAATAACATCTTTAAAGTGAGTAATTGTATCCGTTTTGCTGCATCATCTGGTAACTATTGGCTATCTATTTTGTATTGCATGCAAAGGAAACTCCACCATTATCCATACTAGCGTAAAACAAATCTGGATTGAATACGCTCGCGTAATTGCAGTGGTTTTGATCGCGAGTGCATAGGGCTCTATTCTGTGGTGAGCTGTGGAATTGCTATGCCCGATGGGATTCCAAATACAAAGTTGTATCCCTCGTATACTAGGTAAGATTGATCTTTACGGATGCGACTTTGCACCAGAAAAATCAATTATGAAATAATCGATTATTTTTCCCAACAATAAAATCGATTATTAAATAATCGATATTTGTATGAAAAATAATCGATTTAGTATCTAATCGTTTTTTTTCTTTTTTAATATGTGGTCATATAAAACTCCTTTGGTATTCAAAATCACAGCTATATTTATTTATTTAAGTATAGGGTGCAAAATACATATACTCACGAAAGTCCCATTGGGGGTGGCTATAAACAAGCCATCTAAACGTAGCGTTAGCGATTAGCGTCATAAAATTGATTTTTTATTAATCGCTTTTTCGTAATATGGAAATCGATTAATAAAATCGTTTTTTTATCTTATTTATTTATTTATTTATTATTATAAATTATGTATTTATTTAAATACATAGCAGGCTAACAGTTTTCACCAGGCGCCTACAATGCTAGACTTCACATAAACCTTTAAACAATAAGCACTACAAACTAATGACATAACAATTTTTAGAAGGTACAAACATAACATTTTTTTTTTTTTTAGACGTAAGAATTGTACATTGCACTTATTTTAGCGAGCAGCGCATGCCAGTACCTCTACCATGAGTTGCTTTCGAAAACTGTCGACACGCTGACTATCGTCGCTTGCGAGGAAACGCAATTCGAATAGAGTTACTCCTACACACGTAAATTGCGGTAGTGTGAGTGTATGAGACACTCGCCAACGTTTATTCTAACTTCACACCGAATCAATCTGTCTCTTTCTAACTAAACTTAAGAGAATGAGGAAGATTCATAGCGGCCAAAATAAAACATGGCGGATTTACGGTAGCGAGTATCGTTTACGTGACGTGACAATGTCGGCACCATGAGATTCAAATTTGACAGGTTCACCTCGAAACTATCGAAAATTACGCTCACGACTGTAGTTATAACTCTCACTGCCAAATCGAAGGGTGAAATCATATTAGATTTTTTGTTTTATAATGTTTTTCAATTATTAGTGATACAAATAATGTCTGCAAGACATTTTTAGAGTAAAATATGTCAGCGAAGCCTAAAATAATATGAAGAATAACCACGCTGCAAGTTATGTAAAAAGTGTAATCCGCTATGTGAAAAGTGAACGTTTTACTGAAAGATGTGCCCTGAACACCCGAATACAATGTGACTGAGTCAACGAAAGTGAAGGCGAAATTCCGGCTTGAGGATGCAAGCATACAGTTGCTTTTTGGATGTGGGTCCGTCGTCGGTCCGAGGAGCCTTCATGCACTTCTATACAGTGCTAGTGGAAAAAGTTTACTCTGTCTACAGTGACAGCTGTGAAAGTAAAGGGATTACTCAGAAAAACATTAAAGGGACTTACTTCCCTTACAGTACAGACCACTGCACGTATATATTATTATTATGAATTCATTTCAGAAGCAAAAATGAGGACAATTGACAACTGCGAATTGAATCAACATGATTACAAACATACTGGTATTATGCAATATTGATTGCACTGCTTTATCATTGATAAACAAAAATAAGCCAAAGTAGTGTTAAAAGAAGTTTATTCAGTCTTTCTGCTAGAGTGCAAAAGTCATTTGTATTTTGAACACAATGATTGTGATTCTCTGTGATGCATGTAAATTTTTAATATGTATACTTTACTCTTGTTAATATGGTTTGGATTTGAGTGTGTTGAGTGTGACTGCACAAACATTGGTGTGGTGCTCTTAAAAAAAAAGGCATCCGATTTCTTACAGGGTGTCCACATGTAGCTGTTACTCACAGATCCATGTTTGTAGAACACAAAATTATGACAGTTGTTTCCTTATATTTGTACTGTGTCTGCTTGTATGTATTTAAAAATAAAGACCAACTAAAAGTCTCTAGACAAAACACATACAAACTCCTAAGAAATAAAAATGAATGTTTAGTACCCAAGAGTAATTTTAAATATTTTGACAAAACTAAGCTGAACTGCAATTAGAACTTATAATAAATTGGACATTAGTATTAAGGAATGTAGTAGCTACAGAGTATTTGAACGAAAATTGAGAGATTATTTTACAAGTAGACCATTCTATTCAATTAAGGAATTTTATGCTAGAGCGCTAGATTAATTTTAAATAAGTATTCAATGTCATTATTTTAATTTTCATTCAAATACGACATGTGTATAATTAAATTTATTTTGTTATCAATAATGAATTGATTTTACTTGACGCTGTATTTATTTTAATTGAGTATTTTTTTACTTTTACTTCTATTTTATACTTGTATTTGCACGCATTTAAGTATGTTTTATTGCAAATAAATTATTGATTGATTGTTATCTTAAATTTTATATGTTAAGAGGCCTTATACATTATTAAATGTACAATTTTTCGTATAACAAATATATTGATAATTTCAACAAACTATTTAATGTCAATAATACTTTTCCCTGAGTTCTAGATAGTAACAAAGCTATTTCACATTTTTATCGTGTAAAGTCGAATATAAGTTGAAAACACCACTTTGCTATATGAATTTTGTCAATCTTGAGTACTTTTTGGGAAAAAATTATCAATGAAAAATTCAAACTGTAGGTTTCAAATATATCAGTTCTAACTAAGTAATAACATCAATATATTAAGAAACATGTTTGATCATAGCAAAAAATCCTTAAATAGAGGGCAAAATCAAATCAGATTTTAATTTTTTTACCTTGCTGTAGTGAGTAGATTCCTTCACTCGCTCAGCTTTCAACTTCAACACTAATAACAACTTTTAAGGCTTGCACGTCAATAACTATTACTCATTAAGTTCATGTCTTTTATTTTTTTATGATGAACCTTTTGAACGCCAAGCTGTGAAACTATTTAACGTGCCACTGAAGTCACTACAAAACATAAAGAAGTGCTCCAAAAGTAGTTGTAGCCTTTTTAATTACAAAGTTTTTGATTGAAATTTGGACGACTGTGGCCGACATGGCATCAGTGGCACGATTTGTAATTGACAGCCATAGCCGTCTTTCACAGGCTATATATGACATGTGTATGTACAGTCGCCATCAGATATATCGCAACATACAAGGCGTTCATAAATATGTGAACATGTACTGTAACGCCCGGTCAATAAGGGTCGTGTTCACATATTTATGAACGCCTTATATGCTGCGATATTACTGATGGCGACTGTACCTAGTTTGCCCAAATGTAAGTTTGGCAGAGAAAAATTGTTTTTTCTCAGCTAACCACAGCAGTACGGTACTGGAAAGTTGCCATAGGTAGCCAACACGTCAGGAAGACTCAAATAAAGAATATACATGATATAATCCGTTTAAACTGTTTTATTCATATAATTCCATGTTTTTAAATTTTTGATTTCTCTTGCAACATGATAACATCTTTAGTATGTAAGCACATGTTAATAGAAACGCTTCTAATAAACGTTATCTTTACAACTCAAAAAAATTAAAATACTTTTTTTAATTTCTACCAACAGGATATTATACATTACATTCAGTAATCAATTACTTAATCAAACATATACTTAAATGGTTTATATAGGTCACTATAAAATTATACTAAACAACAAAGGTTTCTTTTCAATTAAATGCACAGTATTTTGGAGCACTGGAATTGTTTAAAATTCTCATTGCTATCTGAAACATTACTGTCGGAGTCAGTAACCCTTAATGATGAGGAAGGCAGGCGACGAATGACCCGTTCAAAACAAGACATATCACGATGTGATTTTTCAATTTTCATCATCAAGTACAATTTTTCTCTTAGCCGTTTTGACAACTCCTGACTCAGATCTTTTTGGACGGCATAGAAAAATCTTGAAAGGTGATGTGTGTAACGACAAGTGGTAGTTGCTTTCATTAGCATTGTGGTAATACTTAGATTTTGGTATATTGTCTGCACAGCCTTGCTTCTATAATGTACATTGTCTTTTGTTGTTACTCGAACAGTCTTCTGCAGGTATTAGAGGATTTTTGATAGATTCATCTTGAGTTTTTGGCAATTCTGAAAAAATAAATATTCAAGATAAGTAACATAATTTAAGTGTAAACATAAAAATTATAATTATATTATTAGACTTTTAGGGTTCCGTACCCAAAGGGTAAAAACGGGACCCTATTACTGAGACTTCGCTGTCCGTCCGTCTGTCACCAGGCTGTATCTCAAGAACGGTGATAGCTAGACGGTTGAAATTTTCACAGATGATGTATTTCTATTGCCGCTATAACAACAAATACTAAAAATAAAATAGAATAAATATTTAAGGGGGGCTCCCATACAACAAACTTGTAATAGATTATGGTACGGAACCCTTCATGCGTGAGTCGGACTCGCACTTGCCCAGTTATTGTAAAATTAGATATCATACCTGAAGGCTCAATTATTTATAGCACCATTCTGTGACAAGGACAATTTCTCGATGAGATCCAGTATCAGGCAGCCGCCTCTTGCAATCATCTTGATGGTGAAATTAACTTGGAACAGCCTCATCTGTAAGAAATATCTTCTGACTAAAGCCCTTTTTGTACTTCATGTAGTTATTTGGGTTTTTTTCCATCTGAAATTTAACATAACTGATATACCAACTATCTTATACCATATTCTAATATTATATTTATAACAAAACAGCACATAACATTATAAAGAACATAGATAAGCTAAACAACATAATGTAAAAATGTTTGTAATTCCCGAGTGACGTGTTGTAATTTTGTAAACAATATAGGGTTTAATAAATCTAAGGCCACATCCAATAGGTTAGGAATTAAAGATGTTATTTTGTTTTGATTTAAGTATACTGATAGTTCTATCCACTAGCTCGAACGTAAAAAAATAATTGTTACTTACGTGTGATTGAGTGTGATCTTCACACATAAATACATTAATGTGATAGAATGGCATTCGGATCTCCCCGTAGCCACATTTTTCGTCTTTTGCGTTTCGCCGGTAAGAAACAAACAGTTCTGTGGAGTATTTATAGATGTATTTGTACATTGTGGCACTACACACCAAAAAAACACTGCCTTTATACCATTGTATCCAAATTTTTTGAATAAAGTCGATGAATCTCACTTTTCTATTTACGTTTTATGGATGTGACGTCACGCATGTCAAGATTGTGAATGTCAATTGTCAAAGTGACTGGCGCGCGGCGCCATTAAAACCCGTTCGAGACCTTCCGATCCGATCCGATTTATCGGAAGAAAAGTCCTAACAATTGCACTACACATTATCCAATTGCTTCCGATCCGATTAAAACCCGCTCCAGACCTTTCGATCCGATTTATCGGAAGCAATCGGATAATGTATACATAGTGCAATAGGCTAGTAGACTCAGTTTTGAAATGTATTTGAAATGGTTAATAATGATCTTACTAGCTCTAAAAAAAGTCTTGTATATTTGTGAAAACTAGAAAGCTAAATTTTATCAATTGAATGTTAGAAATTTCATGAACAGTCAAAAACGCCGTCCGCCATTTTTTCCTTTTGCTAATCTGTGGTGTGACGTAGAATTACCTGTAAATATTGGAAATTCGACCGTCGTATAGTGCCATTCCGCTCACTCCAATATATTTTGACAGGAGATCGAGAGGGACGGCACTATTCGAAGTCGTCAAAGTAGACTTTCAGTTTTGTTTACATGACCGATGACGTCACTATCATAAGCCAACATGGCGGTCAGCGTTTTAAGCATTTCAAAATACAGATTGAAAACCATATTTTCAAATTCAATTTTTTCAGCCATCTTTCACTTTTATGAATTGAAAAATATAATATTTAGGTTTCCTTTGCTAAATACTATACGGAATATTATAAACGTTAGTTTATTACAATTTGATATGAGTCAACTAGCCTATTGTCCGATTTATCGGAAGAAATCGGAACCCGTTCCAGACCTTCCAATCCGTTCCAATTTATCGGAAGAAATGTCCTGAAGCCTGCTCCAGACCTTCCGATCCGATCCGATTTATCGGAAGAAATGTCCTAACAATTGCACTACACATTATCCGATTTCTTCCGATAAATCGGACAATTGCACTACACACTGTCCGATTGCTTCCGATAAATTGGATCGGATCGGAAGGTCTGGAGCGCGTTTAACAATTGCACTACACATTATCCGATTTCTTCCGATAAATCGGACAATTGCACTGCACATTATCCGATTTGTTCCGATAAATCGGATCGGATCGGAAGGTCTGGAACGGGTTTTAGAGTAAGGAAAATTCAATAGAGCTCGTGTTACTTAGTAGAAACCTACGATTATATCTGTGTCTCTGCAAAGCACGTCAATTTTCCGCAAGAAAAAACGAGACGACAGATACTTTGTGACGACGATTTTTGTCAACACGTCGACTACAAAGAAAAAAAACCCATGAGTCAAAGTTTTGGTTGTTAGTGACGCCCAAATAGATTTATCGATGCGACATCGATAAGACTACTATTATATTATATCACTACATAGTAAAAAACAAAGTCGCTTCGAGCTGTCTGTCTGTCTGTCCCTATGTATGCTTACATCTTTAAAACCACGCAGTGCATTTTGATGCGGTTTTTTTAATAGATAGAGTGACTCAAAAGGATGGTTTATTACATAGATTTTGGAAGATAGGGCGTTGAAGACCTCACACCGTTCAAGCCTAAACGTCACAAAGGCCTCTGTCTGTCCAAAAGGCCAGTCTGTCAAGATGTTTATGCTACCATATAAAGTAGGGGAGTAAGCAGATGATAATGACATCACTGACGATTATCTACAATTTTTTTCGCATTAACTCGCTATGCTTTGACTTAAATCTTTATTGAATCTTCCGCAAAGATAGCATTCCATAAGCTTGGAACCCTTTTCAAGGTGAGGCTGAATTGAATCGCAAAACTCAATCTTGGAGATTTTTTATAATGCTCTGTTTTTTTATCTTTGCACTAAGAAAATTGTAATAAAATCCAAGTGAACCAAAGCGATAACAATAAAATAAACCCGCGTATTTATTTTAATATTATATTCTATATTACAGGATTAAAGTTAAGCATAAGAAGTTATTTTTATGGATAAATCAATTTATTGACATTAATTGTCAAAATTTCATATTTGTAAAGGTGAAAATTAATATAGACATAAATTCAAGTGTACAAATGCAATACTCTCTGCATCGTGTACACTTGAATTTATTTTTCTGTAATTATGTGAAGAAATGTAAGAAAATACATAAAATAACCGAAATCTACGACAACTATGCATGCATAGTGAAAAATGATAGTGAAAAAAATTAACTGTTAATAATGTTAAGCTCAACCTCATTACTTTTATTTTAATTAGACACTAGACTAAAGTAACCTTTCCATTGTGTCACAGTGATTACGTCCTTTTTCTAAGTGCAATAGAGAAAAGTAATAAAATTGTAGTCTTAAAAATATGAAGTGTTGTCAAATCTTAGCAACTATAATTATAATGATAAATTTTTCGATATCGATAAATCTATTTGGGCGTCGCTTACAACAACAAAAAAGACACATGTGCTGAACGCGTCCTTGAATTTGACGTGTTGACAGACATTCTGTCGTCTCGTTTTATCTTGCGGACACTTGATGTGCTACACAGAGATAGCAATAAGGTCGTAGGTTTCTACTTAGTAACACGAACCCTATTGATTTTTCCTTACTCTAAGGGCTAATATTATTCTTACTCAGCCATGTCAATATAGTTAGAAAGAGACGGATTCATTTGATGTGAAGTTAGGTGTATTTGCGTGACGTATTTTACTACACGTACTTTCGAATCGAGTTCACGTTAGCGAGCTCATACGACTCATGGTGCCGACCGCTTCTGGTAGTTCTATAAGGATCCGCTAGAGGCGCCGTAAAAGTTTTCCATACAAATCCGTCACGCATTCGCTAGCGAGTACGGTATTTGTAAACTCATGGTAGAGCTACAGCTGTCGGCAAACAGGTCGGCATCTTGCTCCAGTACGAGCTCGTTGAGCAGCGCGGGCGCTCGCGCGCCGGGCGCGTTGTTAGCTCTGCGCGTGCGCATCCCCGCCGCCGCCCGCTCCGGCGCAGCGAACAGTGGGCGGCAGCGGCGGCCCGCGCGCCCGTATTGCTCAGGGACGAAAAAACGGATATTTGCTAATGCTATCGGGTTATCGATTTTCCCTCTTAACAAAAGACAGTAATGCACAGCGAGATGGAGTTTCCGTCTATAATTGAGAGTGTCGAGCCCGACCATGCCCGCCACAAAAAGTGATGGAAACAAAAATGGATAATATCCATACTGTTTTTTATAAATGTGACGCGCAAACTTTCGCTGGACTCTTTCAAGCAAGAGTTTGTAAGTCTCCTCGACAGGATCCCATATTACAGAGTTAAACTCCAACTTACTACGTACGTATGCGTTATACAATATAATTGGAACAGTCGTGCTGGTAAATTGTGGTGCCATACGCATTACAAAACCTAGCGTTTTGTTCGCGCTTTTTATTACTGAGCGAATGCGGCTATGGAAATCTAACTTAACATCAAGCTCAAATAATTGATTTTTAATCGATTGTTCCTATAACCGATTATTTTTTCACATTCCTAGCTGCCTGTCCAGCGAGGTGGAGTTAAGAAAAATAACTTATCAGGCTTCGTCTATGTGAAGCACAAAAAAGTGCACTTCAATCTGAGGAATGTGGTTGGTCCAATTTACACAACTCCGCTTTACTCCGCTTCTGCAGCCTTTTAGGTGGATACTGTCATTTATCACGCTAAACTATCGTAGTATACTATATTTCGATTTAACGATAACACGATTTTGACTCGTTATTATAACAAAACGGAACTTAACTGCTTAGTATTCATTATCACTTATCAGTTTGCTCACTGGGATTGCCACTCGACTGATTATCCGCCCTAAGTCTGATTTGGTTCAGTCTATTCACGACGCAGTCCATAATATCATCTCATTAGCGGGTTATACTCCCACACAAAGTCCGACTACTGGTAGTGAGGGCTAACCAGCCCTAATACAGTTCAATCATGTATTAAAAAAAACTCATCCGACACACAACACTCTCGATATTTATGGCTTGAGAATGAATTTTAATGTGATTTACAATTGGGTATTTGACAATAGTGCAAATAAATTTTATAATTGAAACCACTAAATAAACACCCGAACTAAACAAACATACCAAATACACAGAACCAAATGAACTCCCACTAACTTTTGAACATTATACTTACTATTTTTATTTGAAAAAAAAAAAAACTAAATAACCTATACATAATAATAAATAATAATAATCTACGCTTTGGCTTCGGCTCCGCGCACGCCTCCCAAAGGTCCGGGACACTATTGTCCCGTGAGCGGGTGCGACATACAGGATAATAATAATAAACTAAAATGTTGACATTTTATTAATAAATGAGTATGAGTATGAAGAGATGTTTTTTGCCAGTATCTTCATAGAAACTTCATAATAAGAGATCGTTTTTGATATTTCATAAAGAGTAGCTGATTTGAGCTGTCATTAAATACCGTATTGTTTTCTACTGGATTCCACGATGTCGAAAGCAAACTAACTTGAGTCTGTTTTGTTTTAATTATGTTAGAAAATCTGAAAATTGTGTAAGTCTATGACTAAACTTCACCTCTAGAACAATTTCATTGTGCAGTTAAATTGTACAATTCTGATCTACCTACAATAAATTTGCTGATGGAATATAATTATCAGGTTTAATAAATGCCTGGGTGCCGGCAACATATTGTACTCAATACTCATACCTATATAGAAAGTGTAAGAAATTAAGCATGGCGCAATTTCCTACCGTGCAAAACATTTTAAGACAACGGATGTGAATTGTATGGAAGCAGGCACGACACATTTGTGTTGGAGATTTTCTTTGTTGCAGCTTGTTTTGTACTCTATATGAAGATGGTATGATGCTTACATATAGGTACCACTACGTTTGTAGGTCAATTAAATATAATAAATATCAAGGCAAAGTAGCGTAAAAGAACTGGAATAGAAAACTGAATACAGTATCAATATTCATAATTAGTAAAATTTTACCATTTTTAACCTTCACCTATCAATAAATTCTGACATAGGTTTATCTTAAAATATATATTCGATATATCGCTTCTTAGCGATAAGACCGCCTATTGTCTACCGTTATTTATAAATTGTATTTGTCTTGTTTCCTATTGTAAATCTTTTATTGGTGTGCAATAAAATATTGTTGTTGTTGTTGTATGGAAACAAAATATAGCGAAAAATTATGAAGCCAATGTCTCATTAATCAAAATAAATATTCTGTTCAATAATACATATTTCTACATTGTAAGTTTCGTTGGAATTAATATTTAATAAAATCCAATAAACGTAGAAATGGGTATGTTGTATATTATTTTCTGCGAAACAAAATCAATAGGTGTATAATGTATATAAAAAAAGTTTATTGCCATTGTGTTTATTGGCATAGTTAGTTACATTTCGATTTGTCTGCAAAAGCAAATACATGCCAAATAAATAAAATTTATAAAAATATATTGAGGGACAATCTTACACAAATCGATCTGGTCCCAAACTAAGCAAAGCGTGTACTATGGATACTAGACGACGACATACATGATATATAAATACATAATATGTATGCATAAAGCAGTCACAAATTCTTACTGGTCCATAACTTCGTGGTTATTTTATCATAAACACGGAATTGTATCTGAAATAGATTCATTTATGAAAGTCATAAAAAAACAAATGCTACTGTCACGTATGATGAAAAGTTTATTTTCTGTAATTTTACTTATCAGACGAACGTAAAATTTTCACCCAAAAACATATAAAACAAAAACAATAAAATATCGAATAACTCGTTTCTATTGATACGAAAATACCTACCCCGCGTGTTATAAAGTCACTGCCTACTTGTACATAATGAAATTTTTATTACAACCTTAAGAATAATATGTTTGTAAGTTGACGATAAAAATACGGAGAAAAATGGCAAATTTGATACTAGAATTCGTATTCGACCAGTATAATAATGAGGAAATGTTTGCGGTCATCGTCCGTTGGGAGTGGGCTTAAAAATAAGGGGAAATGTTGTTTGGAGACTGGGGACTGACAATGAAATAACATTTTGTATTTTATGATGTTCTATAAAATGTGTCTATAAGACGTAATATGAATCAGTAATTTTGTCAAACAGAGGCATATTTTTATATAATATGGTGATAATATCTATTCTATGACGACGCGGTTGGCTCAGTTTGTAGTGCACCTGCCTACTGAGCCGGTGGTCCTGGGTTCGAATCCCGGCCAGGGCAAATATTATGATGAACTCGAATATTTGTTCCTAGGTCATGGATTATGTTATCTATATATTTACCTATATATTATGTATATCGTCGACACATGCTTTGCTTAGTTTGGAATTAGGTTGATTTGTGTAAGATTGTTCCATAATATTTTTTTATATGTTCCTTTTTTTTATTATATTTAATGTGTTACTAAACTAGTTTAGAGGTTGGATCGAATCCCTGAAATTTTCCGCTAAAATGACAATACTAATTTTGTCGAGAGCCGTGGGTTCATCAAACCCCTTAGGTGTCTGACCAAATCCCTGTTTTCACCATTTCACTGCGACATATACGCCCGTCGTAATGAGCTATATGTAAGCATGCGAGTCAACCTGTCGGATTACTGAGGGCCCTTAATGTTGACACCTGGTTGACACAGCCATTTCCGCGCCGTCAAAAGTTGGTCAAAACTCCTTGCGGTGTCAACGCTAGAGCGACACGAGATACACTGTTATGACGGATTTATATGTACATATATAGGTGTACTAGCGACCCACCCCGGCTTCGTACGGGTGCAATGCTGATAAATTATGCATTTATTATACATATAAACCTTCCTCTTGAATCACTTTATCTTTTAAAAAACCGCATCAAAATCCGTTGCGTAGTTTTAAAGATCTAAACATATATAGGGACAGACAGATAGACGGACAGCGAGTAGCGACTTTGTTTTATACTATGTAGTGATAGTGATACAGTTGTATGTCTTTACTGCGTTTTATCACGTAGGTAGTTACGTGCGTTCCTTCTTCTACATAATTTTATAACATCTAATTTTTAATATTTTTAGTAAGTGTACTTGTTGATCAAGTAAAAGAAAATCCGTTTAGGATTTATGTGTAGTAAATATCTGGACCTATTTCAAAATAAAATTAAACTTCACAGTTTTTTTATATTTCAGTTAAGTAAGATACGTCGTGAGTAACTAAACATTCGACTCAACCTGTCGGATTATTGAGGGCCCTCAATGCTGACACAGCAATGTCGGCCCTGACAAAACTAAGTCAGAATGCGCGCAGTGTCAACGCTTCAGCGACACGCTACACACTGTTGCCAAGAATTTATGCCGGGCCACATGCTTGCCAAATTTCGACAAGCCTTAGAGTTATTTCAGAGTAAGCACGATGTAGTTCCATCTCACTCTAACATATAATTGCGTCTTGACAAGGCTTGGTAAGCAAGTGCCCCGGCATTACAAATATGTAATACCATATATTTATTTAGTATGTTTTAATTTCCGATGCAAAAAAGTACCATTGGCGCGGAAAAAGCAGCTATAAATGTCAAAGTATTGTATTTTCAAATGACGTGAAAAAACGGAGTATGTTCCCCGATTTCTCGAAAACGGTTGGACCGATTTTATAGTTGGCTCCTTTCTCATACAACATTGGCGTCGGTTATTTTTCGTTAAAACTATTATAATTATAGCTTAAATGAGTAAAAGGTATCCTCTAACCGCCAAAATGTATAATTATTTGAAAATGTAAAATACCTGATAGCAGAAAGGTGTACCTTTTATCCAGTCGGGTTTTTTACTTATCGCAAACCTTTCTTTATCCAGCGAGCTATCAGCTTTTCAGCTTCGATGAAACTGACAGCCTTTGAACTATGAAATCTTTTCTAATCGTCTGAGCTTATAGTCAACTGATAGTGCTAAAATATCGATGCATTTTCATTTGCTGTGTTGTAAAGTGCACTGTAAACGGGTAAATTGGACCTTTGACATCGTTCAAAACCTTTGTGAGGAGAAAAGGTTCCAGAGCCCCGAGGCAATGGGATTATCCTGTGAATATAGTTACTGTAACAAAGGTTTTTGGTGGTAAAAATGGCAAAAAATGAAAATTTCATGTTTTTCAAGAATTTCACAATGATCCGGAGGGTTTTCGAGGTCGAAAAATTGGATTCGTCATTACCAGTTCACTGTAGGCAACATATAAAAAAATCTGAACTACCCAATTTAATGCAAGGCAACCCCACTTTTAAAGCATAATTTCCATGTATTATGAGACGATAAACATGAATTAATAGGTGAAATGGAAGATAAACAGCCTTTGTATATCATGACAGTTTAGCGTAGAGATTATAATGCTTTGCTTCGCATATTTTAATATTCGAATTTTATATTTCTGGGCCCGCGGGCGTGTATTATAAATGTATAAGCCAGAGGAAAGTTTTTAAAGGACTTATGTAGTTAATATAACATAATAAAGCTTATTACTCCAAAACAATACGCATCAATTCTCCTGCTCAAAGATATCTTCAATTTCAACGTTGTTTTTAATCTCCATCGCTTTTCAATAAGGAAAAATAAAATTGTCACAATCCAAATATTTAAATTTAAATGAATCTCATACATAATTATAAGGTAAATCTCGCGATTTTCCTGTGAAACGAAGCAATTCGAGAGCTGTTTTCAGGTGGGATATTGTTACAAATCTTCTTGAATTTATTGCTTTGCAAAAACGGGAGGAGCACAAAAATAAATTACTCCGTTTGCCGGCAATAACCGGGCAAGGACTTGTTTTTAGTCTGATTTTAAACCCATTATCTGACAGCGCTTAAAATGCCCTGTTTGTATGCCATATATGCATTTATTTCATTCAAACTGTGGGTACGGTAACAGCCCGTTAAGACGAACAAAAAAGCCTACATGAAACGGACAGGCTATACTTTTTCAAGGTTAGGGTTAGTAAAGTCAGGGCTTAGGGGATTGAAGCTAGTGGAAGGCATACTTTTTGAACCAAGGTATAGAGTTAGTAAAGTGAGGGCTTATAGGGGCTTGAAGTCAGTGGAAGCCATACTTTTTAAGACAAGGTGTAGGGTTAGTAAAGTCAGGGCTTAGGGGCTTGAAGCCAGTTGAAGCCATATTTTTGAAACCAAGGTGTAGGGTTAGTAAAGTCAGGGCTTATAGGAGCATGAAGCCAGTTGAAGCCATACTTTTTAAACCAAGGTGTAGGGTTAGTAAAGTCAGGGCTTATAGAGGATTGTAGTCAGTGGAAGCCATACTTATTAAGACAAGGTGTAGGGTTAGTAAAATAAGGGCTTAGGGGCTTGGCTTTTCATTGATCTGATAACTTTTTTACAGTGAAAGCGTGAGCCTTGTGAGTAGGTATCTTGGCCGCCAATTTTACATGACATGATTTTGGTGGAAAAAACTTATCGTACAAAAAGTGGACTTAATGCCATAGGATAGCCTCTACCAGTCAACTTTTGCGCGAAATATATAAAATGTGGGCAGTGCAACTAAACTAACTTCAAACAAGTTTCGATAGATATAATGAAATAATGAAATAATGAACTTTATTCTGCAAGTAGGCCACAAGGGCACTTTTACATGTCTGAGTCTACCGGCATTTCACAAGAGGAGACCACTGTTGAGAAGAAACGCCGAAAGAAACTCAACAGTAAGTCATATAAACTTAGAAGTACACATATTCCTAAAATATATACATATTTTGTATATAAAATCAGTTTTCTATTGAGAGGGGTAATGATTTCAGTCATCTTAATGGCACCATGCAGGGTCGTCTTTTGGTTTGTCTGGCAGGTTCCTCGCTCAGCGGATAAGTATCCACATATCCACGATCAGTACCACAGGGCACGTATAGCAATGTAGCATCTAACTAACCATAAAATCCAAAAATGACTATTGATTTTACGTCTCATGAATATTTAAAACTTATTAAGAAATTCGGCGTTATTTTAATATCATCAATTCGATTTTCTCAAAACTTACTCCAATCACCTCCAATCTAAATACCGCCTTTCAACTTACAATTATTAGCGCTATAATATATAGAACTAATAAACTGTCAAGAAATCCATTCTTAATATCACGTTTTCGTTTTGTTCTGCTAGGTAAATAAATTATAGGTAAAGGTAATTAGTGAATCATGGACAATGAAAGAAACAATAAAATACAATAATAGAAGTGACAGTGATGGAATGATTGTGCGGACAAAATAAGAATATTTCAAGGCGCTAATTCAAGTGTACTTTGAGATATCGCGAAATAAGCGATGTCTCAGGTATATTTCTGGTATATCGCCGTGAGATGCGTAGTTTTATGCTACTACACGGTCAAGACAACTTTACGCCTAATATGCATGGCATATACCTAAATGAGGCACAAACTTAACGCGTCCAGGTTGGTGAGGTTATCTCTGCGGGATACTCATGTATGGAATTCGGGCCCAGATTCGGTCCTGCAACAAGTTTTTTATATACTGATTGACTGATTATAGATTATTTAGCCTTTCATTTTATTAATTCTCTCATGAATATTCAATGATCACACCAAAAATTATCGTAGCAACCCAGTGCCGTGGCGCGGAGCTTTCTAAAAAAGGACAATTAATTCAGAAACATAACGAATGAAATCCATACTATCCATACTAATATTATAAATGCGAAATTGTGTCTGTCTGTCTGTTACCTCTTCACGCTTAAACCGCTGAATCGATTTTGATGAAATTTGGCATGGAGATAGTTTAAGATCCGAGGAAGGACATAGGATAGTTTTCATCCTGGAAATTATCCCTTAAAAAAAACTTTTAAGCGCTTTTAATAATCCCTTTTATTAATGAAGGTGATTAGGTGGATATCTATCGTGTTGTACGAGGTTGCTTCCATACTTCCAAGTTCCACGCGGACGTAGTCGCGGGCAAAAGCTAGTAAGTCATAATTATTAATTCAAATTATATTATGATTCATGTTATAAAAACCATTTACATTGTCAAATATAGTTACATCTAATAAAATATAGTTTGTGTTAATATACCAATAATTAATAACATTACTATTGACCTCTGTTATTAAACTTTATACTTTGCCTGCTCTGTAATAATATAATGTGAATTTAGTTCTTGCATTTATGTTACCCCGATGGCATGACAATAACAAAATTTACATTTGAAAATATCTCAGTAACAAATGTATCTACCTATATATATATATATATCATCATCATCATCATCATCATTTCAGCTTATTGCAGTCCACTGCTGGACGTAAGCCTCCCCCAGGGTTCGCCACATGGCCCGATCTCCCGTATATATAATATTATATATATATAAATATTATATTGAGAGCTGAAGATTTATGGGATGGAAATTATCAGATAAAACATTGTTACATTACTTTATAATGGCTCGCGAAATTTTCGGAATTCGGAAACTTTGACGAAGTTGCCCGAATTTTAGATGAAACAAAAATAAACTTTCATAAATATAACATTATCAAAAGCGTCATCACAATTCTTATAGAATATTGTATGTTGTTGTGTTTTATAAGGATAACGAAGTAAGTAAGTAATATTGGTTATGCTAAATCAATATATAGTTATTTAATTTGATCATCTGTACGAATAAATATTTATATATGATTTGTTGAAAAAAATATTAATTGATTATATTACTTCTAATGAAACGGTTTTTTAGGGTTCAGTACCCAAAGGGTAAAAACGGGACCCTTTACTGAGACTTCGCTGTCCGTCCGTCCGTCTGTCACCAGGCTGTATCACAAGAACGGTGATAGCTAGACAGTTGAAATTTTCACAGATGGTGTATTTCTATTGCCGCTATAACAACAAATACTAAAAATTTAAATATTAAATACCTTGTTTTAATTAGGATTAATGAAATATAAATGTTTGGAATTAAATTCAACTACTTACCGTCTCAAAAAATCACTCACTGTTCCACACAACACAGTTTCAAACACAAAAACAGTTGAAGGTACAAAGTTCGTAGACGCGCTACGCGGGTGCTACGCGCTACGAAACATGTAGCTCGCTACGCGGCCCAACGTCGACTGGCCGGCCACTACCTACATCCATTAGAACGAAGTATTAATATGGAGGTTCATTCATTAAGGTTTCTTTCAAGGCGGCGCGAAAACATGAAAAACTGGAAAAACAAAATAGTCGTGTTCTAATTTTGGATCATTAAATTTAGGGTTCCGTGTTTTTCATGCTTCTTCAAACTCTTCCACGAGATAGCGGGGCAGTAGATCGACGTACGAAAACAGGGTACCTATTCTGATATCTTACTACAACTATATGGATCATATCTATTTATAAATAATATTTGATTTGGTTTGATAACGATTTGTCAGGGATGTGTAAAGGGATGCTGATGGTAGATACCCATTTATGTCGTTGATTGATCTTTGCTTTTAGAAAGTTGGAACACGTAAGATTTGTGCAATGAAAATAAATTTACAAAAAATATATATATTATTACAAGTTTATTTATATATGTAATAATAATACATGTATAAACTAGTAATACATAATTTATTTAAGTTATTGTTCCTATTTTAATGTATTTATATCTTTCTTTATAATGAAAAAATAAAAATTGTCCATTTGGAAGTACTTGTTTAAAAAAACGGTGCTCCATCGCCGAGGTGACTTAGTCTTCGGGTAAAATTATATGTGTCTTTGTAGTCAGTCGTAGCGGTGTGAACGTGTCGATCGGCCTCGTCTTCACGCCCCACGATCGATTGCGTATAATCGTACACAAATAACCAATAATACGGTTCTCGGGCGGCTTTTGTTAAAAATTAAAAGAGAGAATCTTCTCTAGTACCTATTTTATTTTGTGGAACCGTTATCATCATTAGCATAACCTTAAGCCATTGGCCATATTACATTAAGCCTATGGACAATAGCATTGGTCCGATCATTTTAAGTTATTTTAAGTTTTGAAGTAAATAGCTAAAAACAAATATAAAATAAAATTATAAAAACCGGCCAAGAGCATGTCGGGCCACGCTCAGTGTAGGGTTCCGTAGTTGCTCATCCTTCACAATAAATTGCTTTTTTAAGCCCGAGGTTTAAGTTAAGAAAGATTTTAAGCTCTATAAAAAGGTTGTAAACGACCTAGAAACTGTAATCACTTATTACCTTCTGGAAGTCAACTTACGTCCTTTTAAATAAAAAATATGAAATTTGGCGATAACTCAAAAACGGCTCAACCGATTTTGTTCAATATAGTTTTCATTGAAAGTACTTATAAGGCCTCATTTGCATGAATTTTCCCGATTTTTTTTGACCTGTGGTTGAAAAGTTAGAGGCGTGGGGGGGGGGGGGCACAATTTTTTTAGTTTTCGGAGCGAATATTTACAAAACTGCTGACTTTATCAAAAAAATATGTTAAAAGACCCCTATTATTTTTACAAGACCTATTCAACGACACCCCACACACCAGTGTTGAAAAGAAAAAAAAAATCACCCCCACTTTAGGTATTCGAGAGGTAGCCGAAAAGAAAAAATTTTTTAATTTTTATTTTACCGTTCTGTCGGCGTTGTACATACACATACTCATACCAAATTTCAGCTTTCTAGTACTAATGATCACGGAGCTAAGCCGTGGACGGACAGACGGACAGACGGACATGGCGAAACTATAAGGGTTCCTAGTTGACTACGAAACCCTAAAACGGCTTGAACTCACGTAAAAATTGTCAGCGGTCGTGGCGAGCGAAATCAGTGGGCCGTTAGTCGCGTAGCAGCGCGGATAGTTGGCCCCTGATGAAGAGCTCTATATGAGTTCAAAACATGTCAAGCCATTCCTGACAACTTTAAAGTGTGTAAAATATGTCTCGGGATAGTTTTAACCCCTTACCGCATACGAAGCAATATATGACAGATAATAATTTGAACCTTATTAACACGGGTAAAGTTCGAATTTGTTTTTTTTTTTTATATATATTTGACGACGAGTTTGGCTCGGTTTGTTGACACCTGCCTACTGAGCCAGCGGTCTCGGGTTCGAATCCCGGCCAGGGCAAATATTATGTGTGTGATGAACTCGAATATGTGTGCTTATAGTTAGGTCATGGTTGTTCTATGTACTTAAGTATATATTTATCTATATAACTACGTATATCGTCGTCTAGTACCCATAACACAAGTCTTCTTGAGCTTAATTTGGGACTAGATCGATTTGTGTGAGGTTGTCCGATTTTTTTTATTTATTTATATGCGGCAACGGGTTAAAAATATACTGCCAAATAAATATATTGGGACTGTGATAAATCGAATTGGATTGTGTGTTTAAAATATTTGATGATGCTGTTGAAGCGATAACTGGTCCCGGCGCGGCCAGCACGTGATTGATGGCGCATTATTTGACAAACATTAATAAGGTGCGTCATAGTGGTTATATTCTCTTTGAGGTGCGTTTCCTCTGATGCGTAGTTTTTCTTTAAAATATCGGACAACCTCACACAAAAAATTAGGCTCAAGAAGGCTTGTGTTATGGGTAATAGACGACGATATACATAGGTACTTATATACTTAAATACATGGAACAACCATGACCCAAGAATAAAATATTCGAGTTTATCACACAAATATTTGCCCTGGCTGGGACCGCCGCCGGCTCAGTAGGCAGGTTCTCTTAAAATCGTGCCAAACCCGTTCGTGCGTACTAAGACTAGACAGAACATTGGTTTAAAGAAATTTATTAACTCATAATAAAAAAAAAAACACATGTACATGAGAACTAATTTAACAATTGTATTAGGCACCCTACCTAATGGTAGCGACCTAGGGGATATATGTACATATATTTAGTTTATGTCCCAATAGCTTAAGTTAGGTTTTATTAGATCATACGTTTCTTAAGGTTTAGTGTTTTTTCGTTTGTGTTGTTTTTTCTCTAATAAAATTCTGTTTCAAGGGAAAAAAATTATATGTGGAGCATATAAATAGATAAATATCTATTTATATGCTCCGACACTAGACGACGATATACATACTGATTTATATAAATAAATACAAATAACATCAAAGATCCAGGTACAAAATATTCTAGTATGTATGCGTATTTGCAGTCACAAAAAAATAGTACCTACCTTAAATTTACTAATGGCAAACATCGAAACCGTGCAGTACCTAGGTAAACAACTTATTATATGTAGGTATTTATGCAAACAGGAACCAACACACTTTAAACTGAATGCCAAATGGCATTCTCTATCAGTGAACTATAGGGCCAAAATAGAGATACTAGAAGTTTTATACGTGTGCTTAGTTCCCATTTGCATAAATACGTCTATTAGAGAAACCGGCCAAGAGCATTTCGGGCCATGCTCAGTGTAGGGTTCCGTAGTTGCTTATCCTTCACAACAGACCGAGACCGAGGTTTAAGTTACGAGAAAGATTTCAAGTTCTATAAGGTCGTTCTATTTATGAAATTTTGCGATGACTCAAAAACGGATGGACCGATTTTGATCAATACCTATAGTAGTTTTCATTGAAAGTACTTATAAGGCCTCATTTTCATGAATTTTTTCCATTTTTTTTGACCCGTGGTTGAAAAGTTAGAGGGGGGGACACTATTTTTTTTATTTTCGTAGCGAATATTTACAAAACTACTGACTTTATCAAAAAGTAATGACCTCTATTATTGTTAACAGACCTATTTAACAACACCCCACACACTAAGGTTGAAACGAAAAAAAAAATTCACCCCCACTTTAGGTGATCGAGAGGTACCCGAAAAAAAATTTTTTTTTAGTTTTTATTTTACTGTTTTGTCGGCGCGATACATACACATACTCACACCAAATTTCAGATTTCTAGTACTAACTATCACGGAGCTAAGCCGCAGACAGACGGACAGACGGACAGACGGACAGACGGAAATAGAGTCGATAATCTATATTAACCTTCCAAGGTGGTTACAATCTGCTTTTACTACGAGCTCGCTATCTTAATTTGTGGTTAACCACTCAATGGTATTCAGTTCTTAAGTGGATGAGCTTAGCTTTGAAAATTTGTACTATAACAGGTTTTCTTACGTCGTAAATAACTACTCAATACTTTATTGCACATAATGGTTTTACAGGTGGTAAAGTTACAAATTTGAGATCACATCATGTACCTTGTAAGTAGGGCGCAGCAATTAGTGAGATGCTATTAAAAGCGTTGCTTTATTTTAGATCTGAGCGAGATAACAATAGAAGGTATTTATCAGAAATTACAATCTCTGATAATTAGGTATCGACTTGGTCGTCTATTATCTGTTTTAATAGTAATACCTATATGTCCTGCTTCAAGGAGCCTATTCGGTATCAAAGCTAACAGGCCCGGAAGCAATATCGCGCGCTAACTAATAGCCCCATTCGAGGCCCTCAAGCCATTATGTGTCTCAAGTTCTAGGGATATATCAAATAGAGATAAAATGTATAGAGTACTATAGAGTGATCGTGAATTGCATGTCACGTGCGTGAAAGAAAAAAGGCTTAAACCTTGATAGAGTAAAATTTAATCTGCGTATCATCATCATGGCATCAAGCTATTAACATAACAAATGTACAAAAACACAAATGTAGGTTATACAGGGTGTAACCGACAGCGTACCGAAAACGAAAACTGTAGTTTTAGACCATAATCACGAACTGAAAACGAGTGTTCATTTTCTCGGAAAACTCAAGGATAAGATTTTCTAAAATAAATTATAAAACTCGACGCGCAATGTATTGCGTCCGATTCTCTCGGGTGCAGACGCGCGGGGAGGGGGCACGCGGCAAGCATCGACCGTTCAAGGCACTCCCCACTCCACTCACGCGTCGGCGCAAAACATACCGTTACGCCAATGCGCATCGAATGACATGAATGAATGCAACCACAAAAACAACGCAACCACAGATCACAACTAGTATGTAGTACCTAACACCAATAACAACTGACCGATAAATTAAAACAGTCTAACAAGATTATTTTCATTCAAGCAAGTAAAGCAAATAAAATGTGCCGGGTAGGTAAACATTAAACATGCGTCCGACCGTAACGGCCAACGGGCGCGCACTGACGGATCAATGACCGGCCAGTACCGTTATCTGACCCACTCCACACGCTTCCATAATACTGTTTGTGATACGTTGCGTGTTTTGCGGAAAATGCTATTTTCATGCGATTTTTCATGAAAAATTGTTACCGGTCGAGTTCGTTGAACGGAAAAATAAATAAAAAATGAAAACTCGCGAAGAAAATTTGTGAATTTTCTCAAAGAAATTTCCACGATTTTCCAGCCCAGAATAATGGTCTGAAGCCATGGTTTCAGTTTTCGGTACACCGTCGGTTACACCCGGTATAATCACGAATGTACTTGGTCGTCTATTGTCTACCCTAATAGTATGTTCTACGTTCAGGAGCCTATTCGGTATCAAAGCTAACAGGCCCGGAAACAATGTCGCGCTAATTAATAGCCCCATTCGAGCCCCTCAAGCCATTATGTTTCTCACATAGGGATATATCACATAGAGATAACGTGTATAGGGTACTATAGAGTGATCGTGAATTGTATGTCACGTGCGTGAAAGAAAAAAGGCTTAGTCCTGATCGGGTAAACATTACATTTAGTCTACGGATTAACGTGATATTTAAAGCTGCAGAAGCATACATACAAAATGTGACACATGAATACATTTGCATGTTATATATTTACGAATGTACTTGGTCGTCTGTTGTTTACCCTAATAGTATGTTATGCGTTCAGGAGCCTATTCGGTATCAAAGCTAACAGATCCGGAATCCTCCATATCGAGCGCTAATTAATAGCCCCATTCGAGCCCTCAAGCCATTATGTTTCTCCAATTCTAGGGATATATCAAATAGAGAGTCATTAAGTGTATAGAGTACTATATTTAATATATTTTAGTGTCCGTGGATACCCTACTGTGAACCAAGCATGCTAAAAATCCGTCTAGCCATTTTAACATGGTAAAGCTGCAAAGACAGAGACACATACGAGTACGTACAAAAGTACATTTGTATATTAAATATAATTACGAATGCACTTGATCGTCTACTGTCTGCTTTACTAGTATGTGGTCTACGTTCAGGAGCTTATTCGGTATAAAAGCTAACAGATCCGGAATCCTCCATATTGAGCACTAATTAATACGAGCCCCTCAAGCCATTATGTTTCTCAAGCTCTATAGATATAACAATGCTGGAGGGTTTTGCCCCTCAAGCCATTATGTTTCTCAAGCTCTATAGATATAACATTGCTGGAGGGTTTTTGGTTATAGAAAAAGGTTTTTTCGCACGTGGAAGAAAAGTCAACACGCTAATTTTTGCTGTACTCTTTTCATGTAAAAAGTATAATTTCTTCGTCTGTAGATGTTCGGAATGTTTGTACCAACTAAACATAAAAAATCTGTATAACACTTTATAAAGCATTGATAGAAGAAAAAAGAGAAACTCCTCCAGTTGTATAAACACACCAAAAAACTGTATGTAAGTTGTGTTTGTGTATCTCACTGTCGCATCAAAAACCTAGAGCTACTTCGATTTCTTTTTTTTTTTTTTTTTCGACGGTTTATAAAGTTGGATTTAGCATTTAAGTTTTATTTATTAAATATTTTAGTAACTATTATATAAGAGTTTGAATAAATAAAGAATATACACTGCATCTATTGTTTGCCTTAATGCATGCATAGCATGGCATGTATTTCTCGTGTAGAAGCATATTCGGTATCACAAGTAAATAACAGGCCCGGAATTCTCCAACTAGAGCGCTAATCATTTAATAGCCCCATTCAAGCTTCTCCATTATGATTTTCAAGTTCTAGAGACATAACATTGTTGGAGGGTTTTTGGTTATAGAATAAAGTATTCTATTTTCAAAATCTTTGTGGCTAAGGATACCTTTGGCTCGAAATGGTTTCCAGATTATAATAGGACATAAAAAAATGTCTATTGCAATTGGAGACTAAGGCTTCTAGGCCAAGTCCTGTGTCATTTCCGCCCTAGTGCAGGAAACTAGACCGTCACATACATTACGTCGGTGATAAAGTCTGCTTTACCGACTTCGCCGTAACCGGTAAAACATTACTTCAAGTCGTCCATTTAGCAAAAAGGTGCAAAGCTGCATTCGCACTAAGGTATGCTGTTCACTAAAGGGTTCGTACTTTAAAGACTGACATATGAAATATATATATATATTTTTTCTACTCCTGTACTTTTTTGTGTCATTTATATACGTAGTTACCAACTCCAATTATAAGGATATACCTAAATTTCTAAAGCCCTGTAAAATAAAATGTTTACAATAAAGTGAAAAATTTAAAAATTCTATGGTTCAGACAGGATTCGAACCTGCGTTTCCAACGGCTTTCCGGGCCAACACGCAACTGGTTGAAAGATTCAATGGCTCTGACATCTGGTTCGGTAGTCCAGTTGGTAGGACGCCCGTGTTGGCCCGGAAAGCCGTTAGAAACGCAGGTTCGAATCCTGTCTGAACCTTGTAAAATTGTCATACGACTGTTGCATAATAGTATTTTAAGCAATGGGGTGTATAACAGGGTCAAAAAATGCCATAGGCATGGGTAAATCAGTGTTTTTTGGGGCAATAGACTGTAGACGTAACAGGGTTTCTTATTGTAGCAGTTTGTTTATTTTTGTAAAAAGCGTCTAATGAAAAAATAATCATTATTTAACATTAACATTAAATAAAATATCGCTTAAGAAAACATTTTAAAACACATTACTTTAATGACGTGGGATCTAACTTGTATTTCAACCATAAACCAGAGAACTATATGTAATATTCCAAATAACACCCATTCTAAAACCGCCTCAATCATGAAATAAAACCACGAATTCCTAGTATTTTATTTGACAAAAACGTCGCATTAACATTCCGTATGCATACCCCCTATGCCGTGAACGTGTTAACCTTACGTTCAAAACCTCTTATCTCTCTCAATACATGTATAAAAATGTAGATCGTTCGTTGTTTATCGTAAAGCTCAAGTTCCTGTGTAGTAGATAATAAATAAGGTTGTTTGGGAAAGGTAGCAGTACAATGCGTTTTTGCAACTAAATGACAACAGCGAAGATACATCGCCACAGTAATGGACGTAACATGCCGCAGCGCTTTTTTACAACCCCACCCATTACGGGCTCCGTACGTTTTATGAACACTCGCATACATAAATATATAATATACAGGTTGATCAATCCAAATAGGTCAGTACGGAGAAGACGAAAACTATAAGAGATAGGGGAATCTTTTCTTAGGAACCATGACGTCGATTTTAGATTACTGAAGAATACTACCCGAACCCAAAGGTCCAACTTCATTTGCGTATTTTTTTCGTGACCGTAGTCTGGCAATAAATTTCCTATAACCGTCTCTGGATATCTTGTACTATTGGTGATTGCACACCTCTAAGGTGTGCTGGGCGGTATCAGCGTCGCCGCACTCATGGCAAACCGGGCTGGCTTCCCTCCCTATTCGGTGCAGGTAGACCGAAGCACCAGTGTCCGGTCATTACCTGCGCCAGCCGAAACCCGATGCTGCCGCGCGCCCTCGAACGACGGGAGGAGTGCCTCTCTGGTGTGGACTCCATAGGGGGAGTCCCCGAGGTCGTTCTTCCACCAGTCCCTCATTCTCCACTGCCTCACTTTCCGTCCAGCCGTTTTGCTGTGATGAGAGAACAATGGTGATTGTACCAACAGATAGCGCTGACAAGCCGGCGCCGAGCGCACATACAAATTTTGCATCAAGTTCTAAAAGGTTTTTCCTGAATTAATGACCTCTCTCCATATAAAACTGGTTATTAATACAATATTTAAGAAGGTGCTATTATAACCATTAGGTGTTTTGTACTTGGCGTGTTTTTTATTATTGAAAGATAGAATATTCAATGTAGATAAAATATGATTGATTGCACACCTCGAAACGCTTAATACAAACACCGTTGTTTTTAAAAAGTTCTAAGTATATTTTGCCAAAACAATAATCACTAGGTTGTCAATAGCCTAGAGAAATAGTAGTTAAGCGTGGTTAAGTACAATGTTTACATAGTCTGTAGTGCATTCGAGAAAACAACAATATCCACCGCAGACTCAAACCCAGTTCTTAGATTAAAAGCGGCGGAAGTTTTCGTTGCTTTGTCGAAAAGTTAAATGCTTACAACTTTAACTCCCTGACTTCTTAAAATTATTAGACTTTACACATTTTTACAATCACATTACTAAATAGACAACAAACCGCTTTAAGATCTCAAAACTAAACCACACTATTCGTTCGAAATCAGCCATACTAAAAAAAACCCTTCCACTTTTACCCTTACACATTTTAAGATATTATATTATAATAATAAGGAATTTATATTAGAATAATAAACTTAACCTGAGAAAAAAACTTAACTGAAACCGAATAAAGCTAAAATAAAACTAAATTAAATCTAAAAAACCGGCCAAGTGCGAGTCGGACTCGCGCACCGAGGGTTCCGTACAAACACTTTCCATCCCTAAGTGGTTAAGTTAAGTTTGCACCTGGTATGTATAGCGCCCCATATAAATTAGGTGCAAAGTTAGGTATTAAAAAAAAACTACTTACTAGATCTCGTTCAAAACAATTTTCGTTGGTAGTTTTTATAGTAATGCACATCATATGTTTTTTTCAGATTTTTCATTTTCTTATTTTAGAAGTTAGAGGGGGGGGGGACCAACTTTTTTCCACTTTGGAAGCGTCTGTCACGCAAACTATTCGGTTTAGAAAAAAAATATTTTAGAAACCTCGATATCATTTTTGAAGACCTATCCATAGATACCCCACACGTATGTGTTTGATGAAAAAAAAATTTGAGATTCAGTTCTAAGTATGGGGAGCCCCCAATATTTTTTTTTTTTTGCATCAAAATCTTAATGCGGTTCACAGAATACATCTACCTACCAAGTTTCAACAGTATAGCTCTTATAGTTTCGGAAAAAAATGGCTGTGACATACGGACGGACAGACGGACAGACAGACAGACAGACATGACGAATCTGTAAGGGTTCCGTTTTTTGCCATTTGGCTACGGAACCCTAAAAATGGCCCCTGCGGCATGCCTAAGACGCTGACAGTATTTCCTCGATGTAACGTCAAATTGTTTTTTTTTTATTAACTCTCTGGTCGCCTGTTAGGTTATTAAGCATCTTCAAAATATCTTTCAATAATGTATAATGCGCTTACGATAATAATTATTACTTAATACATGAATTTTGTGCATGAGCCCAACTCGCACTTGACCAGTTTTTATTCTTAATGTTTCGCATAATTAACAACATTAATATTTCTAAGAGGTGAAAATTAATATAAAGATTGAGAGCGCGTTAAGTCGTGTACATCCTTAAACAATATGTGAATTTATTTTTCTGTATGTGAAGAAGAAGTCTAGGACAACTATTAATATATCTGTAAAAAAATAAGGTGTCAAAAATGACAAGTTCAACGTCATTAAAAAAAAACCAGGTTAAAGTAACCTCTATCTTGTCGCCGTGTGCGATTCGAAACGAGTCATTGGCGAAATACCGCTTGCTCAAGAAGAAGGTGAAAGCCACAATGAAAAAAAAAGTAACCTATACATTGTTTTTGAGTTACAACTCTTAGAATATTAATTAATAATAAATAATTAGTAACAGGAAAAATATATAATTTGTGAAAAATATGAAATGTTGTCAATTGTCGCTTGTGTAACAACAAAAGCTGCTGGGTTTTTTCTCCGTCCTTGGCTTAAGGCGACTCCGTACGTGGAATGGTGATTTTTAAAGTCCTAAGGCTCGTAATCTAGCCAACGGAAAAAACTGAAAAAAATATATGTTATTATTGACTATTTCTTCTAAAAAATTATAGTTGGATTTTTTTTTAAAGCAATAATTACTATGGAAAAAAATAATGTTGAAATAGGGTCGTTTTCAATTTTCAATTCCCTAAGGCTTCTAAACTACAAGTGATATTTACACGGCTCTTTCGCAAGAACATTGACAATTCATTGATCTTTAATCGTATTGTTTAAAAGTTAGTAAAACGGAAATTCGGTCTAATAAAGCATCAAAAAAACTGAATTTCCGCGAGCGCGGCCGTGCCCGGGCTGCGAGCTCAGTGTAAATCTAACCGTCGAAGGGGAAGGCTGTGTCACTTGCTCTCGCGATCCATCTAGTTACGGAAAATTGTTATAGTACCGGATCCCGCGGAGGTTCGATCTGTCTTCGTGCGTTTGAAGTTTATTTTAAGAGAATGTAGTTCGTTTTTTCGTGGCTACGCTACGCTATGCGACATAACAAAAAGCACTCATTTTCATATAGAATTAAATTCAAATCTTTTTTTCGTATTTAGGTATCTATTAATTTTAAGTACTTATAAAAAAAATTGTCATTGCTTAGCATTTCCGAACACATTTGAATACTTAGATATTCTCAGTCATGGGCCCACACCAGACAGGATTCCCAGAACATAACACTTTTGGTGTGGGTTTGAGGGCCCTTCTCTGTGTAATATTAGAGTACCTTAGGTATTTCGGGTAGTAAAAAAAAACTGATAATACAGATATTTAAGTATGATAACGTCTAATGATCTTTATGAATTCAACCCTAAGAGATATGAATATCGTAATGCAGAACAAGTATTGTTCGTTTGAATACCATTGTAATATTCGGTAAAACGCTAATTTACGAATACGAATATTTATTGTAAGTATTCACATTCGTTGCGCCACTAGTACAGAACATGGCATATGATATAAAAATACATTATCAAAAATTACAATAATTTTCTAGTCCAAGAAGGCAAGTGACAATTTTGGCATGAGGGCTTAATTATGTACATATAGTCATAATACATATTTACATCAATAAATTTCCCACTTCATATTTAAATCTAAATGAGCGTTAGTAATTATTGACATATCCGCCGGGCCTAGCTAGACATACCTAGCCTGGCCATAAGTTCTGTTCCAATTGTTTACCGTTTATAAAATAAAAACCTGATTTTTATTACATATCGTTTAAACGCCATATTAATGATTAATGAAAAAATATATAACTTTATTTAGACTCAATAAGTAATGCCCGGACTTGATTTTTGACTAATGCTCAGAATTTTTCTCTCTAAGTTTTCCAGAGGGCAATGAAACGATCTTGGATTAAATTAATCGATCGCGGAAGGAACGCCAAAACCCAAATAGCTTACGTAACCCAGACAACCGCTAAACTAAAGTAGAGCTGACACGTTTGCCGCATGTCAACCGATCTGCAGATCAAGAAATCTACACCCACCCAATAAAATTCGGCGTCACGGTAGATCACGATGGAGATGGTGGGACTACCTGGATGTATTACAAAAGGGTTGGATATTGCTGATCTAAATAAGGACGAGTGGAAAAAAGGTAGAGGCCTTTACCCGACAAAGGGACGGCACAGGCTTATATGCATAATAATCTAAAAAAAAAACTTTTGAGTCATGTATAAGTACATCCCACCAAAAACATTCTGTAAAAAACTAGCCAAGTCTCGATGGAGCTGCTTGTTTATCTCTAAAAAGTAATGAAATCTAGACAAAGTCGTACCAAGTCTAAGGTTCCTTACTGCGATTTCTTTATTATTATAGTTAATGTTGTGTGACTAGGCCGTTGAAGGGTACACCAGTATAAAAATAAATAAATAAATATTAAGGGACAATCATACACAAATCGACCTAGTCCCAAACTAAGCAAAGCTTGTACTATGGGTACTAGACGACGATATACATAATATATAAATACATATATAGATAACATCCATGACCCAAGAACAAATATTTTGCACAAATATTTGCCCCGGCCGGGATTCGAACCCGGGACCGCCGACTCAGTAGGCAGGTGTCTACCAACCGAGCCAAACAAGTCGTCGAAAGTATGGGCTATTATCTCGCTTAACAAACATAGGTAGTTACAACAGATATAACATTACGTGAAAACAAAATTGACTTGTAGCGGTTCTGGCGACAGATTGGTGCAATGGTGTCATGGAGCACCTGGTTTTGTACCCTTGTGTACCCTTCAACGGCCAAGTCACACAACATTAACTATAATAATAAAGAAATCGCAGTAAGGAACCTTAGACTTGGTACGACTTTGTCTAGATTTCATTACTTTTTAGAGATAAACAAGCAGCTCCATCGAGACTTGGCTAGTTTTTTACAGAATGTTTTTGGTGGGATTTCACTTCTTTTTGTAGAAACGCGGGTATATTGTTTTATAACAACCTGAAATTAATATTTTGGTGTAATTTGTTTATTTAATTTGTGTAATGTTCGAGTAGAATAAAGTTAATCGTTCGACTATTTATTCTTGTAAACTTGTAAGTATAAGTATAAAAGCCAGTCTAGTCTTGTCCAGAGTTTTCCTTTAATTTTATTTATATGTGTATTAAAAGCAGAAGGGGAGGCATTCACCCAGCGGGTACGTATTACAATGCCGAAGTTCAAAATACCGAATATCATAAGACCTATGGACGGAAGGCCGAAAATTAAAATGTCGAATGTTTATTTGACCGAAAGTTTAAAATCCCGAAAGAACGTTTGATCGAAAGGATGAAATACCGAATATTATAATCCCGAAGACTGTAATCCCGAAGAATGTAATCCCGAAGACTAAACCCGAAGATTATAATCCCGAAGACTGTAATCCCGAAGACTGTAATCCCGAAGATTATAATCCCGAAGACTATGATCCTGCCTGAAGGTTGTAATCCGGAATATTATTTAAGCTCTCGAGAATTGTCTCGTATTTCTGTAGTCTTACAGATTCTAATGTTTATTTTATACAAAGAATATTAACCTAAATTACGTAACCTACTTGCCTACTACTATACTTACTATTTATAAGTGAACTCTTCTGTGGAACCGATCTGCTCCGGCGCTTCGGGATGTGCAGCCCCTCCGCCCTAGTACGTTAGTAGGTACTCTTTATTATACTGTGGCCCTAGCGTAAGAAAGTGCGGGCATCAAGGGAGTCGCAGCGGCTGAGGCTGGTCGCCGAAGGTGACTAAATAGCCGAAGCTGCGGAGGCGAGCGTTGACAGCTTCGGTTCCAGACAAGTTCGGTTCGATTGGCAGTCCATGACAGAATATTTTATCATAATATCGAATATTTAGTGTCATACTTAATTTCCCACTTTCCCGGACTCTTTCCTTTTCTTAATCGACTTGCCACAGAACCGAAGCTGTCAACCCCGATTCCACGTGGTCTTGTCTGCCCTACCCCTAGAGTGTATATAAAAGCCCGGAGGCGCGGAGGGAGGGCAGCCCCCGGCCGCCGTAAGAAAAAGCGGGCATCAAGCGAGGCGCAGCGACTGAGGCTGGTCGCCGAAGGTGACCAAAAAGCCGAAGCTGCGGAGGCGAGCGTAGGTGCCGCACTTTCTTACGCTAGGGCGGAGGGGCTGAACATCCCGCAGCACCGGAGCAGATCGGTTCCAAGGAAAAGTCAGATTAGTTTAGTGTCCTGACACTTTTAAAGTGCTCATTGACTTTCGGGATTATAAAATTTCGAGATTTTAAAAATTACGGGATTATGAAATTTTGAGATTTTGAACTTTCGATTTTCTGAAAATAGGTAATTTGAGCTTCGGTTTATCGAATATCGGCTTTTTGAACTTTCGGTATTTTGATTTTCGGTATTTTGACCATCAGTATTTCAACTGTAGGTATTATGAACTTTCGGGACTGTAATACGTAACCCGCCCAGCTGTGGGACGCTATAGGCTAGATTAAATTAGAAGATGTGTCCCACTACGCTGGATTTTTGCAATGACAGTCGATTTTTTTATGTACCAATAGTAGAAGGGGGCATTACCAATCTCTAATACAGCGGAGACCAGCTGAGGGTTCTTCATCAAATAAATAAATAAATAAATATCGGTGTTAACGACCACGCACGGGACGGAAGGAATGACGCACCGAGACGAAGGGCGCGGGGAGCCATCCCCGCCAGAACCTAAGCAGCCGCCAACACGAACGCGCGCGCGCACCTCACATACCTATCTAGTCAACATTAATAATTGTAATTTGTCCGAATTATATTTGCATGTCAAGAATCTGCATTTTCTCTTTGTTCATCCCGAACAAAAGTGGCGACCGTGACAGGACAATTCAGGGGAGTACCTGTGTCCTTAATCCTTTATTTCCTAACTTAGTTCCTCTTTAATTTGTGTAAAAGTGAGTTTCAGCTGTGAGTTTGTGATACCGTTATGTCGGGTGTCGTGTTAAACTAGACGATAATATCTTTTTTGCACGTACACTGAGGTGCGTAGCTATTTATTTACGTGTTTGTTTAGCTTAAATGCGAAATATTTCACCTTCGCCTTAATAATAAAAGTGTTTCTTTAAATTCAAGCACTGCTAAACGCTTAAATATACGTAAATACATGGAAATGATTGCAGCGTTGCGTTCTTTTAATATTATACATTAGTTTGTTTACGTATAATGCAACAAACTACTTAATTGCACTTAATTAATGCACTTTAAAATCAAACTGTCTTTGTGCCCCTATTAGCCGCTAAACATTCTATCTCTTCGCTTAATTATAAACACAAACGTGAACTATTTAAACTTAAAACATATTTCATAACATAATTGCTAATTGTTATCGCCGAACATTCCAGGTGAAATCGTAAACAACAACCGGCCGCTGCACTCCCGTTTTGCAAGTTGCTTTGTCATCGCGTACCTACCGTGATTCTGCACTTCTGCACGGCGGATGACGACGCTTCTTCTAGAACTGGTTTGATGCACATTTACTTTATTTAACTCATTGTTTACGTCTTAGCAATATGCCTCTTGATCAAGATTTGAACCAAGGTGGATCTTTCAATAGTAACTCCGACTTAAAGAAAATGAAAGAGTTAATTAAAATACGGGGTACTATTAAAGGTCGCTTAACACGATTTAAGGAGTATGTTTCAACATTAAATGCGTGTAAATTAGAGGAAATTAATGATTTAAAACTTAAAGAATTGAAGTTTCGTTTAGAAAAAATTGAAAATTTATTATTTGAATTTAATGAGGTTCAGTCTCAAATTGAGATGTTGTCGTCGGGTGAGGATGACGGCGAAGTAGATAGTTTTGAAAACACATTTTATAGTACTTTGTCTTTAGCTCAGCATATACTTGATACGCGCCTTAAGTCGCAAGACGATAAGGACGGGAGCCTTCACTCTGCTCGCTCCGCATGCTCTAATAGTTGCGGGCATAATAATTTAAATAATATTAAACTACCTACCATAAAATTACCTACTTACGATGGGAACTATTTAAGGTGGTTGGAATTTAGGGACACGTTTGATTCATTAATTAATAAAAATGATTCGATATCAGACATAAATAAATTCCATTATTTGCGATCATCTTTGGAGGGTGGTGCAGCTTTAATCATAAAGTCACTTGAATTTAGCTCTAAAAATTATACGGTTGCTTGGGATTTGATTCGTGAACGTTATGATAATAAAAAGATTCTTATCAATAACCACTTGAAAGCGTTATTCGAAATAGAATGCATCTCACATGAATCTCATAAAGCGATACGGTTCCTTATTGACCATGTATCAAAAAACTTAAGGGCTCTTGACTCTTTAGAACAGCCCACCGATAAATGGGATATTCTCATAATATATTTAGTGTCAACAAAATTAGATGTTACTTCTTTTAGTAAATGGGAAGAATATAAAAACACCTTCAAAGATTTACCAACATTGTCTGACTTTATTCAATTTCTAAGTAATCGTGCCGATATTCTCGAGACAATGGCAATAAGCAGAAGTGACAAACGCGAAAATAAATTTAATTCATACAGAGACAACCATAAAAAATCTGAAGTTAAGCCTAAAGAATATTACCATAATAAAACGTCAAAAAGTTTTGTGACTTCTGCCAATGCCAAACCGACTATGTCGTGTCCATTTTGTAACCAGCAACACCGGATAGTAGAATGCTCTTCATTTAAGCAATTATCTCCGGAAAATAGATGTCATGAGGTTTCTAAATTGAATCTTTGCTCGAATTGTTTGCGAAGGGGTCACGTGTCGGCTGAGTGTCGTCTGTTGGGTACCTGTAAGGTCTGTAAAAATAAACATAACACATTATTGCACGTAGACCGTCACACACCTGAAATAAACACTACATTAAGCCACTGTAGCTACGTACCTGTATCCCTGTCGGCGCAGTCTTGTAACCAAGTTCTTCTTGGCACCGCCTTAGTTAGAGTTACAAATCCTGAAAATAAAAGTACCTACCTTGCTCGCGCTCTGCTTGATGCGGGTAGCCAGTCGTGCTTAGTAACAGCTCACCTGAAAGAAAAAATGGGAGTTCATTAGTAAGAATACGGAAACATTATGCATATCTGGTATAAATAACTGTAAAATGCCTGTATCTGATTGTTGTGAAATGACCATCCAATCACGTGTTACCGATTATAGTGCACGTCTTAAATGTTAGGTGGTTCCTAAAATAACGGGTTTGTTGCCGAATGCCTTAATAAATGTAACAAAACTTAACTTACCTCAGAATATTCAACTTGCGGATCCTGACTTTTTCCGCCCTTCAGGTGTTGATTTATTATTGGGTGCAGAAATATTTTTTGAACTCATGTTACCTGATCAAATCAAATTAGGATGCAACAAGCCAGTACTTCAAAAATCTCCACTAGGCTGGGTTGTGGCAGGTCCTCTTTATAGCAGTAACCTGCAGGAGAATAAACAAGTTCATTGTAACTTCACTAAAGAGATCAGTGATCAGCTGACAAAGTTTTGGGCCCTTGAAGAAGTCCCAACCTCAAAACCGACTTTGTCAGCTGATGACGAATTTTGTGAACGCTATTTTGCTGAGACTACTACGCGACTTGAAAATGGTAGATTTTCGGTTTTCATGCCCCTTAAAGAATCTCCAGAAGTAGCTCTCGGTGATTCCTATAACATAGCAGAAAAGCGGTTCTTTAGCCTTGAGAAAAAACTTAATAAAGATCCCAACTTGAAAAAAGAATATTCTAAGTTCATAAACGAATACGAAGAATTAGGCCACTTAACTGAAATTGCCAAACCTGAATTCGGATACTTCATGCCTCATCATGCCGTAATTCGCCATAACAGAGAGACAACGAAACTGCGCGTGGTGTTTGACGGATCAGCGCAGACTTCATTTCGTAAGTCACTTAATAATATTCAGCATATCGGCCCAGTAGTGCAGGATGATTTGTTTAATATTCTTGTTAGATTTCGGCAGCATAAATTTGTCTTGACGGGTGACATTGAAAAAATGTATAGACAAATCATGGTCGACGAGTCACAAAGACACCTTCAGCTCATACTTTGGAGAAGTGAGGAGCACATGCCACTTAAAACTTTACAACTTAACACTGTCACTTACGGCTTAGCCAGTGCGGCTTATTTAAGTACTCGATGTCTCGTTCAATTAGCTATGGAATGTCCAGATCCGATCGTGTCTCAGGTTATTAAAAATGATTTTTATGTCGACGACCTCTTGACGGGTGCCTCAACAGAGAACGAGTTAGCTCACATTCAAAGGAATGTTACCCAGGCCCTTAAATCTGCTGGTTTTCCTATACATACATTTCGGACAAATTGTCCACAAATATATCAGGGAGACACAGAGTCTGACTCACTTAATTTATCAAAAGAGTCAAGCGTTTTAGGAGTGTTATGGGCGCCTAGCTCTGACACTCTCAAATTTGATATAAACCTTAACGAACATGAACCAAAAATAACTAAAAGGGTTATTTTATCAAATACGTGTAAAATTTTTGATCCTTTGGGATTATTAAGCGCCAGTACCGTTACGCTCAAGATTTTACTGCAACGGCTTTGGAAACTTTCATTAGGATGGGATGACAGTGTCCCAAACGATATAAAAAAGGCTTGGGAAAAGATAGTTAAAAACTTGAATGTGTTGCTTTCTTTGGCGGTTCCCAGGTTCGTTTTGAGCGCTTTTCCTGTCATAATACAGATACACTGCTTTGTTGATGCTTCTCAGGACGCCTATGCTAGTTGTGTATACTTGCGTTCTGTAGATAGTGATGGCAACGTAACTACCAATTTATTATGTTCCAAGACGCGCGTAGCACCCTTAAAGCCCGTTACCATTCCAAGGCTTGAGCTATGTGCTGCTCTTCTAGGAGCACGTCTTACTACTAAAGTCTGTGGAGCCTTGCGTTGCAAAATTGACAGCAAAACGTTTTGGTCCGATTCCACAATAACGCTAGGGTGGATCAAAACTCAGCCTAATCTCTTAAAATCGTTTGTTTGCAATCGGGTTAACGAAATCCATGAATAGACGGAACGGGAATCGTGGAGGCACGTGCCAACGGATGTAAATCCTTCAGACATGGCGTCAAGAGGCGTCGACCCTAAAGTACTTGTCGACTCAACGTTATGGTGGAACGGCCCCACGTTTCTGTCAAAGCCCGAGTCCGAATGGCCGCAGCATCAAAATGATAACACAGATTTCCAGTTGCCTGAGATTAAAGTTCATCACGCTCAAAACGATGATCACAAATTCATAAATTTTGAAAAACATTCGAACTCTTGAAAACTAAAGCGAATCTTCGCATATGTTTTCAGATTTATACATAATTGTAGAAACCCTAAAAATAAAATGTCTGGTTCTCTTGATGAAACTGAACTTCATAATTCTTTGACATATCTTCTTAAAACCGCTCAGCAGGAATCCTTTGGCTTAGAGATAAACGCACTTCGTAATAATAAGTCACTTAAACCAAAATGTAATATTTTGCAATTATCTCCCTTTATAGATGACAAAGGATTGTTGCGAGTGGGTGGTCGCTTGAAAAACGCGACTCTTAACTATGATGCTAGGCATCCTATTTTATTGCGATCCAATCATCACTTTACGAAAATCATGATGATCAACGAGCACCATAGGTTGTTTCATGCAGGTCCTCAATTGCTTCTCAGCTCCTTCAGAGAACAGTTCTGGCCCATTGGTGGAGGAACATTGGCAAGAAGTATTGTAAGGAAATGCGTAACTTGTGTCAGAATGAAAGGAAAGACAATGGAGCCGTTGATGGGTGATCTTCCTTAAACTAGGGTGTCTGAAACATACACCTTCCAAGTTACTGGTACTGATTTCGCTGGTCCTTTCATGATTGCCAGTAAAAAAGGTCGTGGTAGTAAAACATCAAAATGCTATTTGTGCATCTTCATTTGCTTCTCGACAAAAGCTGTGCATCTTGAAACGGTCAGTGATCTCACAACGCAGGCATTCATCGCTTGTCTCAAGAGGTTTATTGCTAGACGAGGCAAGCCACAGTATATTTGCTGTGATAATGGTAAAAACTACGTAGGAGCCAACAATGAGTTAGGTAGGGTATTGCGGTCAGGCTTAAATAACATAACTGATTTCGCGGCTAATAGGGGCATAAAGTTTGTTTTTAACCCCCCTTATTCTCCGACGTTTGGCGGACTCTGGGAAGCCGGCGTCAAAAGCGCAAAATTTCACCTTAAACGTATTGCAGGTAATAATAGTCTCACATACGAGGAGTTGAGTACTCTCTTCACTCAAATTGAAGCGATCCTCAACTCCCGCCCCCTAACTCCTTTATCACCCGACCCAAACGACTTTTCTCCTTTGACCCCAGGGCACTTCCTGATTGGGCGGCCACTGACGTCACTACCAAACTCGCAGAAGCCTGAGGACATGAAGATACGCACCAGATACCAGCTGGTTGAGCAGCTCCGGAGCCACTTTTGGGAAAGATGGAGAAAAGAGTATCTTGCCGAACTGCAACAAAGAACAAAATGGCGATCCAGGCAGTTGAACCTTAAAGAAGGAGATATGGTTGTCTTCAAAGAACCAAACCTACCACCATTGAATTGGAGACTTGGACGAGTTCAGAAACTTTATCCCGGCAGCGACGGAGTAGTCAGGGTCGCTGATTTTCTGACTCATCGAGGCGTCGAACGACGGGCCGTTAACAAAGTCTGTCCTTTACCAACCTCGGCGGAAAATCCTGATGTCTTGGAAGAAGCAGCAGCAGCAGGTCCTTCCAAGGGTGGGGAGGATGTTAACGACCACGCACGGGACGGAAGGAATGACGCACCGAGACGAAAGGCGCGGGGAGCCATCCCCGCCAGAACCTAAGCAGCCGCCAACACGATGGCGCGCGCGCGCACCTCACATACCTATCTAGTCAACATTAATAATTGTAATTTGTCCGAATTATATTTGCATGTCAAGAATCTGCATTTTCTCTTTGTTCATCCCGAACAATCGGACAACCTCACACAAATCGATCTAGTCCCAAATTAAGCTCTAGAAGGCTTGTGTTATGGGTACTAGACGACGATATACATACTTATATAGATAAATATATACTTAAATACATAGAACAACCATGACCCAAGCACAAATATTCGAGTTCATTACACAAATATTTGCCCTGGCCGGGACTCGAACCCGGGACCACCGGCTCAGTAGGCAGGTGTCTACAAACCGAGCCAAACGCGTCGTCAAAATACTTCAGACCTTGGATTTTTGACATCAAAGAAGCGGCCCACCAAGTTCACTATTAAAATACTTAAACGGGTTTACTCACGTCGTAGAAATCGAATAACACCCGACATGTTTCGAATCGGTACGCGATCCATCATCAGGAGAGACGATCAGTCGCGACGGCGGCCAACCGAACACAACAAGTTGAATATTTTTTGTAAAGGCGGTAGGTATGTCGATCTCTAATAGTTTGGTTGGGCTCTTGTGTTTTCTAATCAGAGTACTCCAGATCTTCGATTATCCTATTTTTTAGGGTTCCGTACGCAAAGGGTAAAAACGAGACCCTATTACTGAGACTTCGCTGTCCGTCCGTCCGTCTGTCACCAGGCTGTATATCAAGAACGGTGATAGCTAGACAGTTGAAATTTTCACAGATGATCTATTTCTATTGCCGCTATAACAACAAATACTAAAAACAAAATAAAATAAATATTTAAGGGCTCCCATACAACAAACTTGTTTTATGGTACGGGACCCTTCATGCGCGAGTCGGACTCGCACTTGGGCAATTTTTATAGTTTTCGCTTTATGTGGCCATTAAACCCTAACTCTGTACCAAATTTCAGCTCTCTGAATTTATGGGAAGTACTAGTTCTTTACTGATGATCATGAGTGAGTGAGTGAGTGAGTGTCGTAAATGCGAAACTTTGCTTTCGCTTAACTTCGGAACTAAATGACCTACAGACTTGAAATTTTGGATTTTAAGTATGTGATTATAGCTTACTGGATGACGAAAATTTCTGCGTTCTGGTCTTATCCAGAGGTGCTCAAATAGGGGCCTGAAAATGCGGCGAAATGGTTCCAGTAAAGGATGGTACGGCAGTGTTTGCTTCGCGCTCGACTTGGCGGAGGCACTGCCGTGCCCCCCGATTCAGTTATTGAAAGCTTGTTATTTTATTAAATCTTTTATCTATCCAAATATCATAAACCCTCCATGATGCGTTCAAGAACGGCACATTATGACCGCCATAAAAATAGACTGTTTTTTAGCACAAATTTCTTATTTCGATATTATTATTTATTAAAATTTCGAACATCTCTGAAAAACAAAGAAATTTGATTTGACCTCTATTCTAACATCAATCGAGATGACGTTTAGTTCGAAATGAATTGTCAATTTTCAATCAAATTTGACAAATGTCACACGTAAGTAAGATATCGAACGCTATGATAGTTAGGGCCGACTCTAGTTTGTCTCTGAATAAAAATAAAAATAATGACAGCTGCCAGAAAACTTCATTACCGCCAATACCGGGTAATATTTGTTATAATGTGCGACTTCTGAATGCATCATGGAGGCTTATGATATGTGGCTAGATAAAGTATTTTATGTAACTGTACATAATTAGGCATTAAAACACTCGTGTGATGTTATTATGAAACTTGCCTTCGGCTCGTTTCATAAACCCACACTCGTGTTTAATACCCTTCATTATGTACAGTCACATTAAGGACTATTTATTGTATTAATATATCACATTACACCGTCAAAATATGTTATTACCTTCTTAAACTTCAAAAACTTCCTTTGCACTATAAAATGGTAAACATTAAAACTAGCCTGGTTATGAATAACATTTTCCATCTTGAAATTTTATTTTTATCGGCTAAATTTCATATATACTGATTAAAAGTGATAAACCTCATTATTTATAGATTTAGGTATTTTTACCGGAAAAATCGGAACCCATAGGATCATTTTGCTGACCGTCCGTCTTTCTGTCACGACCCTTTATCTCGGTAACGCGTGTAGGTGTCGAGTTGAAAATAAAACCGTCTACACGTCGTACTTTGGTCTACAGTCCCTTGAAGCTGTAATAGTATATTACTGCCGAGGCCGGGAAAAGTCAGTTCGTGGATGAGTATGATTTTGAAGGACGAGGCGTAGCAGAGTCCTTCAATAATACGAATCTGCGAACTGACATTCCCGCCGAGGCTTGTATAGTGCTTTTCTCCAAATATGCTTGGAAATAATCACCAATCTACATTTTAATTTAATATATCAGTACCATGAAGTTCATTTGGTACTTATTTTTTTTAGGAATAGGAAAAAAAATTCGGGTCCGAATCATATGTTTGATTTAAAACAAAATATATGAATAAGAATTAAATATATATGAAAACACAATAACAAAAATTATGCACATAGGTAATTATAAATTTTAGTTAAATTAACAACTTCTAAACACACTGTTTTTTTTCAGAAACCATACCATATTTATCATTTGGAGAAGATCATAAGTTCAAAATAACTTTTATATTGATTTGGACACAATCATTTCTGTTTTATTTTTTATTTGTTTACGTTTGGTACACTTATTTATTTTCAACTCACTCATTAAATATCATCATATTATTAAAATTAAAACTTTCGTGAGAAATCTCTAATAAATAACTAAGAATCATGAAAATAAATTAACCGCATATAAGATTATTATTTAAATTGTTTGTCCGTTATTCGAAATTTGTCGACATTTCAAATACATTGACAGTAGCAGAGCAAAAAAATGTTCAGTGCAAGAACTAAACGCAGAGAACAATTAAAAAGTTTATAATAGTTTTTATTTTTTAAATTTAGTGGACAATTGGCTGTATGGTGAATTATCAAAGTCTTTGAAAAAATTAAAAGTAAAAATGCAGTAACCGGCCAAATTAAGATTACCCTGATTTGTATGAGACGTTATAAACGGAAGGTGTGTTTTTTACTTAATCGTCTTATTTAAATAATATTGATTTCCCGGCTAAGGCCAATATTTTTTTTTTTTTTAATTTTCATTAACGCCTTCTAAATATAACGAACGATTTCGCGGTCCAGTTTTGCTACATTAATGGGAACATTTCCAAGCAAGTTGGAGAAAAAATTCGAACTTCTAAGTTAACGTAAAAAAAAGATACGGCTCTTTATGCCGCAAAAAAACGTATCTACGCTGGAAAGGAAAATTATCCAAGAGACACGGAGCTAACTTTACAGGAGATCTAAAAATCTACGAGCTTTTTCAAAAAAATAAAAAGTTATTAAATATTCTGTGGACCTACTTTTTAAATGAAGCGTTTTATAATTATAAACAACATCATGTTCTCTACATGTTGCTTTTGTTATTTTGTCTATTAATGGAATAATTTAAAATTTAGCATCGCTTACCCTAAATGGCTGTCAAAATAGAATTAGGTAAAATTATATCAACGACACGTTTCCCGAGATATTAGTCAGGTAAAATAGTATAATCTACATTTTACACAACAATCAACACAGTAAACAATATCTATGTGCATACGATGCTCATTTTATATAAACAATATCATTTTTTTTACATGTTGCTTTTGTTATTTGGTCCATTAATGGAATATTTTAGGATTTAGCGTCGCTTAAGCAAAATGACCGTCAAAATAGAATTAGGTAAAATTATCTAAACGACACGTTTCCCGAGAAATTGGTCAGGTAAAATAGTATAATCTATTACACAACAATCAACACAGTTAACAATATATATGTGCATGCTCATTTTATAGTCAGGTAAATATATAAATGTGCATAAATCAGCATGAAATAAATCAAGAAAAATTATCTAATCGCCTTTGTAGGAAATATTTCAGACATGAAAAGCTATTTATCGTACAATAAAACCTCACGATTAATGTTTCAATTAGAGGAAAATATTTATTTTCAAACATTAAAATTAATGAAGTGACGTTTAGTTCTCTAAGTCAAAAACTTATGGTCCAACTACGCAAATACAAAAAAAAACTGCTCTAGAAATGTTAAAGATTTATTCATCAGATATCACGTGAAATTTCAATTTTATAAATTTTTATGTGTGATCTGCTGAAAGATTTCCAGTAGTTCTAGACCAATGTATGGTAGCAAACGATAGCTATGACTAATGAGAACAGCACAAGAGTTCTCAAGACTGCAGTCACTCGGTACTCATTAACGAATTTTAAATCACGAACTACGTGAAATTTCAAGTTTTACAATTGCAATGAGATAATATCCTATCCTAACAAGAATAACAAAACTACCTACAACTCTGTGTGGTATAAGTGACGTCTGGTAAGACACTGTTTGAGTGAGATGGCGTTTGGGTCCATCAAGCGAGTCCAAAGTAATGCCTTAGCGCCACAGACACAGATTTACACCGCATGTGGGCCTAACGGCCTATAAATATATTATTGAATTACTACTAAATGTGTGATATTTTATAAAACAGAACCGGTAAAGTTGTCTAACTACCAATTTAACGAAAATATTTGTTTTTTTAGTACATTCTATGCGACAAATAAGACTCAATTGTCATTCAAGCAATTCAAGATAAGCGACAGTATTCGATCAAAGTAAAAAAAGGATAGGCGACAATGGGTTCATCGTATCAAAGCAGGTAAATTTGGATAAACGCCAATAGTTAAGATACGACAATCAGGTAATTTAATCTAACTATGTTATTTTTTTTATAGAATCTTAATATCGATTCTGTTTAATAATGTGGAAATACCACATTTTTACTTTTTGGCTAATGCGCATAAGCATTTTAAACACACATGACACAGAGGGCGCTCCAGTAGCGAAGAATTATGGAATCAAAGATTTAGTGTGATTGACGTAACGATATGATAGCTCAGTTGGTAGAGCACTACGCCGGAAACTTAGGGTCGCAGGTTCGAGTCCTGCTTACATTGCAGTGGATCACATTCAATTTTTCTTTCATAATTTACCTTTATGTTAATTTTTTCATAAAGACATAGGTAAAATGCCTCAAACGACATTAAAATATATTTTACGATCAGGTAAAAACAGTTAACCAACAAGTGCAAGGTTAGTTGCAATAAAGAAAAATTATCCAAGTTGTTTGATCTGTTTTGACAAATAAGTAAAAAAGCTCTAAGGTTCATTATTATGCAAAAAACTTTTTATGTAATCTCCATTTTGCAAAAAAAAACCTCAAAAATCAAGTCGTTTAGTAGAAAATTATACGAGACCCATTCGATGCAGAAAAATCTGCCGATCCCAACAGTGTGTAAACTCGATATCCCCAAAAATGTCGCTTAGATAATTTCTACTTTCCAGCATCGGTATATTTTGACACTCAAGTAAATTAACATTTATAGGGTATCCATTGACCTTGAACATAGAAAAAAAAAACAAAAAAATATCGTCTAGTAAAATATCGTCAATATCAACAAGTATAGGGAAAAATCTGAGAGCATTACTAATGTAGTCATAAAAAACTATCACTGTTTATAAGTAAAGGACGTAAATCCGTTTTCCAACGGTAAAGTTGAGTTTGTCGCTCTATTATTTATAGTTTATCTTTTCATTAGAGCAACATGACCCGGGGGATAAAGCTGTGCCTCCACTACTATGTTAAAATATCGGTTCATCCGCTGGGTCGCGATATGATTTATTTATTAAAAACGGTATTTTTTTATTTCTGCATGATTTTACACGTATAATCAAGAATCTTGTCGGCATTTTAACTATTTTTGGTAGGTACCTACACATACAAAAGAAATTAAAAATTATTTTTCGATTCGAGACTTCCAAATGGCTTATTTCACTTATTATTTTGGAAAATATCTTTAACGCATTTTATTTTTAATATTCTACTGTAGTGGGTAAATAGATATTTAGTAATCCATACTAATATTATAAATGCGAAAGTGTGTCTGTCTGTCTGTCTGTCTGTCTGTCTGTTACCTCTTCACGCTTAAACCGCTGAACCGATTTAGATGAAATTTGGTATATAGATAGTTTCAGTCCCGGGGAAGGACATAGGATACTTTTCATCCCGAATAAATTTAGTGTTCCCGTGGGATGAGCGGGTAACACCGCGGGGCACAGCTAGTCCGAAATAATTATATCATTGCTTAAATGATTTATTTTACTTCGAGATTTTTCAATGCCTTTAAATAAGGTATAAAGGTTTGTTGATCTTCAACTCACGCTCGGACTATGCGAGTGTATGAAGATGCGTGGACGCCACTCAACGAGATTATGAACGAAGTAATGTTCCGGGGGCGCACGGTCGGCGGGGGGAATAACGTTAGGCTCCGCCCAGATCCTCAAGGACGTTGGGATTAGGAGTCGCCTTAACTAAAGAATTAATTTTGTATTTGAGCACAAAGTCCAAAATATGTAGTTCATTTTGTAGAACAATATTGTCCACCGCAGACAATAACCTAGTTATATTTTAATTAATAGATTATAAAGCAGCAGGAAATTTTCGTCGCTTTGTGAAGTTGAAATTAAATACTTACAACTTTGAGAAGAGCTAGTTCTCTTATTTCTTAACTTACCTAGGTACTGAAAGTAGGTAGTTGTAGTAGCGGTAAAGTTCAGTATAAAGTCGAAGCTTTTAGTTTTATTGCGTGTTCCTATATTCTTAAAGGTGTAATAAACTAATTTATTGCTAAAACCAGAAGGAACTCCTAACTTCGTTTGCTTAGGGAATATAAACTCATAATACTTTTTTCCTTAGTCAGTTAAAAAGTATATTTTAGTGATGCTTTAGTGAAACCTTTACACCTACTTGAACGGGTTCCGAACCTCAAGTGGTATAAAACGGAATCATAGAGGATCACTGTGTTGTCCATCTGTCTATCTGTCCGTCCGTCTGTCAGCACCTTTTTTTTTAATAACACACCTCCACGCCTTCATCAAGGTAAATACAATATCAAATAATATTTTTATTACATACTACTTTTATTAATTAGTTAAATTCTGTGCCGTCGTTTTGTGTAAAAATAATAATTAGCATCAACTGATTAACGAGCATATACGTTTAAACAATTTTAAAAGCTAATCAATTTAATTATATTTTGATTATTATGAAATAATTTTATTAAAACTTTCGTGAGACATATTTAATTATTGTATTAAGCGGTTTACACTCACGTGAAATTGTCAGTTTGTGGCGTGTGTGTCGGGCCGTTCCTGACAATTTCACGTGAGTGTAAACCGCTTAATACAATAATTATGAAATAAATATGAAATTCAATTAATATGAAGAATTAAATTAATTATCTTTTAATATTGCTTAAACTAATACTTAATACGTCTATCTATTATATATAAATACATACGTATTATAGACCTATTATTGATGAGTAATTGTTAATCTGGTGTGTCAGTGTTGTGTTATAAATGTATAGTGTTGTAGGTAACGTTCGATACAATGCCAAGGGCCCAATTACATGTATATATTTACTACATGTATATATTTAGATACACGTATTTTAATGAGTAATTGTTAATCTGTTGTGTTGGGTTATAAAATAAAACATTTTACCTTATAAGCTTGAATATATTCACTGAAACTGGAATAGGTAATGTATGTTTGTGAAGCACAAACGAAATGACACGGCTTACCCTCCGTTTACGTCATTCACTCCGGGTCGGCCAACTTGTCAAAATTCACATGCGCATGTCAACACACCAATCATCCCGACAACGGATGTTTGATGTACTTTGTGGCCACAGAGTAAAGTGATGTGAAATTGTGAAATACTGTGAGGTGAGGCTATATGGAATGTAACTCATGGGGTTATTTGGTGCTTAACAAAAAAACACTTTTATAATAGGTATTTATAATAATTTACTTTCCCTGCAGCCCTAAACACCGGTAGCCTGAGCCCCGCTTTAGTCCCAAATTAAGCTCAAGAAGGCTTGTGTTATGGGTACTAGACGACTATATACATACTTATATAGATAAATATATATTTAAATACATAGGAACAACCATGACCCAAGCACAAATATTCGAACTCATCACGCAAATATTTGCCCTGGCCGGGATTCGAACCCGGGACTGCCGCTCAGTAGGCAGGTGCTTGCAAACAGAGCCAGCCGCGTCGTCAAAATTGAGTGAATAATAAAAAGAGATTGAAAAAATATAATTATGTGAATAATAATATCATTTATTATACAGGGTGTCCCAGAAGTACCACGTCACAGTGACACTGGAGGTAGGTCAGCTCAAGAGGAACCCAACTAACCTAACATGACCTCAGTAAAAGTTGCACGGTTTTCGAGTTATTACCAAAATAAAAAAAATTGAGAATATTCCCCATTGTTTTTACATTTTTAGTACCAGCATCGACACGGAAAGCTCTTAATGACAGTTTTTTGTGTGTATCAAATCATGAATAGCTAATTCAGAAGTGTTAAAGTGTTATTTTGTCAGTAACTATTGTAAAATGCTGAAGAAAACTTGATTAATCTTGATTTAATTTGTCACGAAAACACGACTTTCAACTTTGACCATTTGCCATGTTTTTTTTTATTAGAAACGAAACAAACAAATAACGTCAATAAATTAAACATGTTATGCAGATTTTAAAATGGTATAACACATGTATCTTACTGCGATAACATTAGGTATTCTTATCACTTTAGCGATGCCCTATCGAGCCAACTTAAAACTTGAACTCCGAAAGCAGTCACTGTTATGTGCTACAAAGATGCTGTGAACAGCGATGACTCTTCTGTTATCTGATCCGATTGTAACGTGTTGCGTTACAACTCGTTCTAGATAACTTTTTGGACTGTCTGGTTACACACTCTATCTTAAAAATAAACATTCAAATTCAAAATTCATTCTAAATTCCACACTTGTTCGTTACATGTCTAAAAGATTCATTCTATTCAGAGCTTTCGAGCTGAACAGATACCTGCAATACTATTTTTAATCCAGCTCATCCTCAATTCATTATATTTAACAGTCTATAATTTACCTTACCCTCACAAGTGTTCTATATATTCAAAAACTGTGCTATTGTGCTGTGATTTTCTAAAGTTCTAGTTGCTGGATTCTGTCGGATTCAGATATATTATTAAATTAAAGACAAGGCACGTAAACGTAAGTTCCCATGTATTTCATAACCGTTTTAATGTCAATATCTCTTTAACCTAAATCTAGAACTTAAGTCTGTATCTGTTTGTTCGCAGGTGCCTTTATTAATTAATACAATAAATACCTTCTTCTGCCCTGTCTCCTGTCTCTTTTTCCGTTCCTGCTTTCCTTCTTTAACTACCTCCCGGTCATCAACGTGACACGATTATTTTGCCAAATGCACGAGGGCTAAAAACTAATGTTTTTCTCCCTTTTGGAGGCTAGCCTATTCTAAAGGACCGGATAAAATCATAAAATGTCAATGACAATAAAAAACAGGTTTATTTTTGATACATTTATTGTAATAAATTTAGGTCACAATAAATGTTCAAATTGTCTCCCGTGGACTAATGCACAAAAAACATCGTTTAATGAATTTTCGGCTCAATTTTCTTAAACTGACTTCCGATATGGTATGGGCTGCCTCGAATACTCGTTGCCGCAATTCTGCTTATTGGTTTCGCGTAAACTTAGTCTTTTAAATATCCTCAATAAAAAAATCTAGTGGGTTTAGATCTGGGAAACGCGATGGTCATAAAATTGGTCCCAATCGACCAATCCATCTCTCGGGGAATGTTTCGTTGAGGTGCTCACGGACTAGCCGGGCGTAGTGGGCTGGGCAACCATCTTGTTGGTACCACATCCTTCGTCTCTGTGCCAACGGCACATCTTCTAATAAACCAGGCAGGTCGTTTTGCAAAAATTTAAAGTAATTTCTACCATCAAGAATAGGAGGCAACTCGACCGGTCTCGCAATTCCATTAAGAATTTCACTCCACAAATTAATTTTGAATTGGTATTGGGACCGATTTTCTCGTTCTTCATGTGAGTTTTCTGTCTGCCAGCTATGGACGTTATGTAAATTGAGACATCCATCCCCCTTGCAAGCCGATTCGTCAGTCCACAATACTTCATTGAGGATATTCGGGTTTTGTCTCCAAATCTGTATCATTTTTTGGCAAACTAAACACGATGTGCGTAGTCGGCTGGGAGAAGTGATTAGACGCGTTGGATGTGGTAGGGATGGTATTGATGACGCTGACCTAAACGCTACCGTTTCTCTTTTCGCTTCGCTCGCTCGGCTCCCGCGCTGTTGTGGTCGCAGTTCTAACCTATCCTAACCCATTATCTACTTTACTGGTAGCAGTCCGGTCCTGGTGCTACGCCGACCGCTACTGTGGCACGCTCGCTTCGCTCGCTCGGTTCGCGCGCTGTTGTGGTCGCAATTCTAATCTAACCAAAGCCATTAATCTACTTTAATTGTCATTGACATTTTATGATTTTAGCCGGTCCTTTAGAATAAGCTAGCCTCCAAAAGGGAGAAAAACATTAGTTTTTAGCCCTCGTGCATTTGGCAAAATAATCGGATCAGATAACAGAAGAGACATCGCTGTTCACAGCATCTTTGTAGCACATAACAGTGACTGCTTTCGGAGTTCAAGTTTTAAGTTGGCTCGATAGGGCATCGCTAAAGTGATAAGAATACCTAATGTTATCGCAGTAAGATACATGTGTTATACCATTTTAAAATCTGCATAACATGTTTAATTTATTGACGTTATTTGTTTGTTTCGTTTCTAATAAAAAAAAAAACATGGCAGATGGTCAAAGTTGAAAGTCGTGTTTTTGTGACAAATTAAATTAAGATTAATCAAGTTTTTTTCAGCATTTTACAATAGTTACTGACAAAATAACACTTTACACTTCTGAATTAGCTATTCATGATTTGATACACAAAAAAAACTGTCATTAAGAGCTTTCCGTGTCGATGCTGGTACTAAAAATGTAAAAACAATGGGGAAAATTCTCAATTTTTTTTATTTCGGTAATAACTCGAAAACCGTGCTACTTTTACTGAGGTCATGTTAGGTTGGTTGGGTTCCTCTTGAGCTGACCTACCTCCAGTGTCACTGTGACGTGGTACATCTGGGACACCCTGTATATGAATTCACAAACAAGTTAAACGACGACGTGTAGCGCAACTTCTGGGTGTCGTATGACCGATTTTTTTTTAATATTTGAATAATAGGAATATAATTGTTTGGAAAATTAGGAACATACTTGTGAAAATGAAAATGATTTATTTGAATAACAATTGTTACAGGTCGTTTCATACATTATTTTTATAAATTGCAAGTCCCTACATGTCCAATTTCGTATCATTTAAATCGTTAGGTAAACATTAAATACAGTGACTATAATTCACTAGAGGTTAGGCGAAAGTTTTGTTTGCTGACTACCGCATGTCGAATCCTGCGCGGCGAGTCCGACTGTCCTGAGCTTGTAGGCCGCCTCGTGCGACTTTTTGTTCCTGACGTCCCTAGGATAGCTCTCAGACCGCGGCAGCGCGATCTCTTGATGGCGCCGGCGGCGCGTACTGTGTCTCGCAAAAATTCCCCACTTGTTCGTGCTCTTGTGCTACTCAATGCGTTCCTGACATCAACACCGGAGTGTGATTTGTTTGCGTGGCGATGGGCGGTTGTGTGCACTGAATGTTCGAGATTTTCTGAGGAATTGGATGATCGATCATAATTATTATTATTTGTTTGTGTTGCTGTTTTATGTCTATGTTGGTTTTTCTATGAATAATGTAAGTTTCATGGCGCATTAGTTACGAAACTGTAATGTCATGTAAACGTGTTTAAATAAATAAATAAATAATACTAGTGGTAAATAAAAAAAAAACCTTATAGTCGTAAAAAGTATTTTTAAGCCTTTTTTTTAGTTGTTCTTTGGAACTTGTGGTGGAAGTTCCATTTCTTACATTTTCTGGTAGCCGGTTGTACACTATCGGTCCCAAGCTATAATAGTATTTTATGCAACCGTTGTATAAGAGGGGGCAAAAAACGCGAGTGGCATGGGTTACGATGTGAGCGTAGCGAACATCGTAAGAACGATGCCACGAGCGTTTTTTGACCTACTGATACAACGTTGCATACAATACTTTTTCTACGACTCGACATTTCATAAATAAAATGCAAATAAAAAACAAAGAAAATAATTACATATTCCCGCTCGAAATCAACAAAATTAAAAAAAAATAGTCTCTGATAAACTTTTTTTTTATTTACGTCCATCTGTCAAAAAAATATGAACTTATACATAAAGGTATAAAGGCATTCACTATACTAAACATCCATGCACTGAAGATAAAACTTTTTTTTTAAGTTGGCAGCAATGCCTTAGTACAATAAGTTTTTTTTTTAAATTGCAAATTGTGTGAATGCAGCTGTTTATCTTGTAATCTGTGGTACTAAGTGATGCTTTTTTGGCGACATTATAACATCGTTTAGCCGTGTTGTTTTGGGCAGTAGAGTATAGACTTTTACAGACTTTCATAATTTATGTCTTTATGTTAGAGATAGTAACTATAATAAATGACAGCAAAAAGTACTGGAGTAGAAAAATTATTTTTTTAGTTTTTGCTAATTGGTGTGGCGCTGCTACAAGCCTATAAAGGTTTTTGTTTGTGTACAGTCGAATTCATTTACATCTACACACTTATAAGAACAAAAATATCTGAACACGATTTTATGCTACTAACAATAGGGTCGTGTTCAGATATTTTTGTTCTCGTAAGTGATGAACTCGACTGTACACCACATTTGTTCCAACTATTGCGATGGGAATATAATACGTCCTCCACCTTACGCGACCGATATAAACCGGCATACTCATCGTTTTTTTTAATGTCATATAACGAGCAAACGGATCGACTAATGGAAAGCATTTACCTTCGCCCATAGACATCTGCAACAGAGGAGTCACAGTTACCGGCCTTTCAGGTGGGAGTACGCACTTTTCTTGAAGGATTGACGGTCGTATCGGTCCGGAAATACTGTAAGCGACAATTCATTCCACATTGCAGCCGTGCCAACAGGAAATTTCTAGAAAAACGCACAGTTGTGGACTGCCAACTACAGTCTGGCAAAAAAGAGTAGAAATTAAAAAGTGGCAATACTGTAGTGCCGTCCCCTTTTCCTTAGATGGATTAGAAAGGGACGTCACTACGGTATTGCCACTTTTTAGTTTCTACTCTTTTTTGCCAGACTATATCTAAGTGGTGAGGATGAAAGAATTGCGTAGAACGATGTTTATATCTTTAAACTAAGAATATATGCAACAGCCGGATATACTACAAGAGATAAACACAAAATAAGACAAAAGAACGTCGCGTCGTGGGAACAAATAGAGCGGTTACCGTGCGCGGCGGCTCGTGCCGTGCTTATTGCGGCTCCACACTACTCGCGAAGTTGACCGAAGTTTAATATGATAGTGTAGGAGGTATGCTGCGGAAAACTATAGTTCGGTCAACTTTACCTCGGCCAACCTCGGTCAACTTCAGGAGTAGAGCAGAGCTAGGGTTATATTTCGCTATGATTTTGTTTTTGCCGCTCACCGCTGCCTCTGCCGCTGGTCGTACATAGTCGTGGCCGGGCTGTTATGCAGTGTTTGAATATATGTATACAAAAATAAGGGAACAGTACCGCTTCTGAACTCTCGCATACCTTTTTCAATTGCAACGATCGCGAAATTAATTAACCTGTGAAACAACTGGAGCCGAAATACCAAAGTAACAACAACCAAAAGCATATGTTTTTTCGAATAAGTGTAGAAAAGTGCAAAATATAAAGTTTTGTTTCGAACACCGTATTGAAATTGTAAATGTGTTTCGGAACACTTTTGCTAAAACTCAAAATTAATTTTAAAGTTATTTGCGATTCAGGCAGCCCATCAAGACCTCAATTAAAATGGCCACCGCTGGCTGCTTAGTATTTTAACAGGTGAGCTGAGAACTAAAAAATCTGATGAACACGATCCCTTCATTGTAATTTAGTTCTTGGCTATCATTTCATAGGGTACAAATTTCTTTAAAAACTTTAACAAATATGGAACCTTTTCATTTGCAAGGCAAAAAATGGTCGGTTTTCGTGATATTTTGTTTGTTTTTCTATCAAACTTTGTACCAACCAATAATCTGGTTTGTTTGTTTACCGATTGTAAGTAAATTTTACAGTCAAAATAATAATTGCATTGGCAAAACTAAGGAAAGTCCATTGACGTCCACATTTTGTTATAAATGGTATGTTTAGACTAACTTATTTTTACACGAGCCAAACTAGTGGGTTGCGAATCACGTACTCGTATCAGCACGATCAGCTGCCCCTAATGAAGAGCTCCATATTACAAGTTCGAAAAATGTTGGGCCGTTTTACATAAAAAAGTACCGTGAGTCTCTGACCTATTAAAATACATAAACGGGTTCACTCACGTCGATTCACGTCGACTCACGTGATTCGAATCATGTCGAGCGTTATTTGACTTCTACGACGTGAGTAAACCCGTTTATATAATATTTTAATATGTCGGGCCGTTCCTGATATTTTTACAGTAGTTTAAGCCGTTTTTATAATCATCATTGATATACACTAAAGATCAGAGAACCAAGTACACTCCCTTATACATCGTGCATTTACGTGGTTCGCATATTCTAGTGACCTGATAAAACATTCCTTTAGTACCCGATTCCACAATAGCCCCAAGCGATTGACAACATTTCATATTTTTAAGACTACAAATTTTTATTACTTTTCTGTATTCCGCTTAGAAAGAGGAGGTAATCACTGTTTTTATACTTTTCCTGAGACAACTAATTATTTTCCTATTTATTTATTTAAATTTACTCATCCTAAAATGTAGTAGCTCCAAACAAAACTATGATACAATGGCAAGGTTACTTTAGTCAGGTTTCTAATAATAAAAAAAAGAATGACGTTGAGCTTGACATTATTGACAGCTTATTTTTTTTTTCGCGGCAAGGTCGAAGACTACTTTAGTCATAGATGTCTTAGATTTCGGTTATTTTATGTATTTTCTTATATTTCTTTACATACCGTAAAATAAATTCAAATATTTTTTTAGGGTGTAGACGCAAAATTCTCTCGAGCTCTATTTTAATTAATTTCCACCTAATGTCAATTCACTCCAATTATCTTATGGGTATTCCTGAGAAACTGTAGCTAGAATTTTCAATCGCGGGACTCACTGTCATAATATTAGGAATGGAATTTAAGACTGGAAACACGCTCCGTCGATATTTCTCTAACGGCCTTTGAATACAAACAGCTGAAACTCCTTTATATTCAACGAAAATATTGCTTTATTGCTTCATTATTTAACAAGTTTAGCATTTTATGAACGTTTTTATATTCACAGCGTGTAATTAAATTTCATGAATAAGTTACATTCTAGCTCTACAAGACTTAGACGTTTGAGATTTGATTGTTTCATATTATTTTGCTGTAAGGTGACCAAATGATAATAATATAGTTATTTTCCAACAACAAATTTTCAAATAATTAATTTATGATAACAAAAATAAAACTAAACACGCAAATGACACATAAAATATTTTTTATTTTCTATATATATGTATTTAATGTGCCTAACCAATGTTTGTAATTCAGCTGAAGTCTAGTCGCTTTATCGCTTATTATCGAACGTTATCTCAAATATTCATAAAAAAAGAAACAATAATAAATTATTTCCATGGACAGCATTTAGTCACGTGTGCGTAATGTCTATGGATGACAAAAGTGACCGGATTGCCGGGCGGACAAGTTGTAGGATTGCAGGCACCCCTCGCCCCCGCGCCGTCGGCGCGCGCTATTACGTAGAGCGGAGCGTGGCAGAGCGCGGCGGAGCTTGGCGTAGCGTGGCGGAGCGTGGCGTAGCGTGGCGGAGAATCGATCAAAGAATCAGTGAGGAAAGTTCGCGCCGCTGTACTGGTAGCAGTCCCTGATGAAGAGCTCCGTACGAGTTCAAAACATGTCAGGCCGTTCTTGACAATTTCACGTGTTTAAATGTATTTTTTAAATTATCTTTCACGTGTAAACCACTTAATACAATTACAAGAAACAAACTTGTATTTCTACATTAAGGTTTTCTAAAAAAAAAAAACATAAATTATATTATATAGATCAAAGCACGACAGCACTTTGATCTACGGGTTATAAAATAAATCTAGTAGTAATAATTCCCGAGGATTCACTGGTAAATTACTGGCCTCGTGAATTAACTGAAGGCGCTTGTCCATTTCCCCCGATCTTCACCGTGACATTTTCCGACACATCAAAATTTATTAGGACAAGATTTTTTAAACTACAACTATGTTCAACTAGTGAAGGTTAACCATAATTCCAAGCTATGGCGTGACATGAAACGTTACGACACTGCTCCCATACGTTCGATAGCAGACCAAGTTTAGTGAATCTATAGGGACATTGCCACGTCATCTCATTTGTTAGTGCAAATGCACTTGGATATGAGCTGACGTAGCACACAGCCCGGACGGGCAAGACGAGGGACGCAGGGAAAAGCTCCCCGCGCTGTCGACACTCTCTCTTGTAGCTTTATACTAACAACTTGTGTCATTTACTGTGTGTTGATAATATACATATATAGAAAAATCCTTGTTTAACTGAGAACACCCCGGTGCCCCCAATAACTGGTGACCCCGACGAAAATATACGGGTAGTGATATCAGCGGAAATATACGAGTAATTATAATATTAATTTGGAGTCGATTATGGCACAAAATGGGGCGCCGCCGGTTTTTGTGAAAGTGGCGCAACAAGGACAGTCACAACAAGGACAAGCAGTACAAGGTCAGTCACAACAAGCACCGCAAGTACCACAAGAAGTGCCACAGGCACAACAAGTGGAAGTTATGGCTTTGTCAGTAGCCAGCCGCATACCGGATTTCTGGACGGATCAGCCAAGGGTGTGGTTCATCAGGGCGGAGGCCGTATTAACACCGCAGCGAGTCGGGGATGAACAAAAATTTGATATGGTGGTCTCCAAACTGCCCAAAGAAGTGATACTGAGGTTGACAGATTTTTTGACCAACCCGCCAGCAGCACAAAAATATGAGACCTTGAAAAATAAATTGCTCAACATGCTCGAGGATTCAAAAAATAGACAGATCGAGAAACTGCTAGGAGAGTTGGACTTGGGTGACCAGAAACCCTCCCAATTGCTCCAGCAGATGAGGAACATGGCGAAAGATAATTTTCCCGAAGATACGCTGAGAATCATGTGGCAGAACCGGTTGCCAACAACAGTGCGAGCAGTACTAAGTGCTTCCAGGGAGGTGAATCTGGAAACCCTCGCCAGTATAGCAGACGACGTGGCTGAAGCTACTAGGAGCCGTCATGTGGCGGAAGTGGTGGCACATCGCACCACTTCGGCAGGAGAGCCGGACTCAAGGCCACGCGATACCTCCGCACTGATACTGGCGGAGATAGCCAAACTCAGCGTCAGAATGGGCGAAATGGAACGCGGAAGAACTTTACAGCGAAGTTACGGCAGGGCACGTAACTCCAGGTCCGCATCCAGAGGGCGCAGCAACTCACGCGGTCGTCAGCAAGCAAGGAAACCCGATTGGCTTTGTTTTTACCACTATCGGTATCGCGAGAAGGCTGCGAAGTGTATCCAGCCGTGCGCCTGGGAGAAGTCGGGAAACCAATAAACATAGTACAGGAGCCGCCGGAAATCTGTACTATGTCTCAAGGTCGCCGGTTACGAGTGATGGATTATAATAGTGGTTTAAACTTTTTAGTGGATACGGGAGCAGACATTTCGGTAATTCCCGCAGTTAAAAAAAATCGCGCCGTGTGTTCGAGTTACAAACTTTTCGCCGCGAATGGTACCCAAATACAGACTTATGGTGTAAGGTCAATGGTGTTGGACTTGAAACTTCGTCGACCGTACCGTTGGGACTTCGTGTTAGCGGACGTGAATCAACCGATATTAGGCGCGGATTTCTTAAGTGCTCACAGACTATTAGTGAACCTTAATGAACGAAAATTAGTCGACCAAGTAACGGATCTGGGAGTATCAGCAGTTATGGTGAGTAGTAATCAACCTTCCATTTATACTGTCAATGAGAACCATCCGTACTATAATTTATTATCCGAATTTCCGAACATCACGAAACCTGCATCATTGAAGGAAATCCCGGAACACAATGTCGTTCACCATATTGAAACAACAGGTCCTCCGGTCTACGCTCGTGCAAGGCCGTTGCCGCCGGACAGATTAAAAAAGGTTAAAGACGAATTTAAACTAATGCAGGAATTAGGAATATGCAGACCATCCAAAAGTGCGTGGGCGAGTCCCTTACATGTCGTGACGAAAAAGAATGGCGATATCCGACCTTGTGGGGACTATCGCATGCTTAATGCAGTCACTAAACCCGATCGGTATCCGATACCGAGGCTGCATGACTTTACGTACAATTTAGCTAATAAAACGATATTTTCAAAGTTAGACATAAATAGGGCATACCATTGCATTAGCGTAGCCAAAGAGGACATTGAGAAAACAGCAATAATTACACCATTTGGTTTATTTGATTTTTTGAAAATGGGATTTGGGATGCGGAACAGTGCGCAGACATTCCAGCGTTTCATGAACAACACGGTTTTAGAAGGCCTGGACTTCCTTTTTTGTTACCTGGACGATATCCTTATCGCGAGCGACACAGAGTCGCAGCATAGGGAGCATCTAAGGTCGGTATTTGAAAGGTTCGAGAAATTCGGAATTACGATTAATTTAGCGAAGTGTAGCTTAGGGCAAACGAGACTCAGTTTTCTAGGTCACGAAGTCTCTAAAGAAGGCATTAGACCGTTAGACGAAAAAGTCAAGGCCATAGTAGATTTTCCGAAGCCACGAACAGTAGAACAATTGCGCAGATTCTTAGGGATGATTAATTTTTACCGACCGCATATACCTAACGCCGCTAGTATTCAGTCAGAACTAGATAAATACTTAGGTAACACAAAAAAGCACGACAAGACACCGGTAGCATGGACCGTCAAAGCTGAAGAAAGTTTTGAGCAGTGTAAGGCCAGCCTTCAAAAAGCCGCGACTCTGTCGCATCCGCGGGCGGATACGGTTTTGGCCTTGATGACTGACGCGTCTGATACCTGTGCCGGTAGTGTCTTACAACAACGGATTAATAATAATTGGCAACCTTTAGGATTTTATTCAAAAAAGTTTACTAAAACGCAGCAACAGTATAGCACGTACGACCGTGAACTTTTATCTATCTATATGGCAGTAGTGCATTTTCGCAAAACTTTTGAAGGTCGACCGCTGACAATATATACGGACCATAAAGCTTTGTGTTTTGCGTTTCAGAAATTAGGAAACAATGATAAGGAGTTACCTAGACGCACGCGTCAGTTACTCTTTATCAGCGAGTTTACGACAGATATTAGGCATATAAACGGTCAGGAAAACGTAGTTGCCGACACGTTATCTCGAATTGAAACAATAAGTTGTCCCACAATAATTGATTACGAGCAGCTCGCGAACGAGCAGGCTAGCGACGATTACATACTGCGCGCAACGCAAAATATTGGGGGTCGCGCGGCAGAGAGCAAAACCGTTTTCAAATCAATTTTAATACCATCTTGTAATAAATTTATTTTTTGTGAAGTGTCTACACCGGAAGCGAGACCTTATTTACCGGAAAGTTTTCGACGACAAGCCTTTGATAGTGTACATAACTTAAGTCACCCTGGAATTCGCTCTACCAGGAAATTAGTTAAGAAAAGATTTTTCTGGCCGAAGTTAGAGAAAGATGTAGGGGCGTGGGCGAAGGCTTGTATACATTGTCAGCGATCGAAAATCAACAGACATACGATATCGAAAATAGGTTCGTTCGAGGATGCAGAAAGGTTCCATCACATCCATGTAGATTTAGTGGGCGCGCTGCCTACGTCTCCACAGGGATATAAATACCTCGTAACGATTATCGACAGAGGATCAAGATGGCCAGAAGCTTTTCCGATAACCGACATAACCGCGGAAGTTGTAGCGAAAACCATTTTCGAAGGATGGATAGTACGTTATGGTTGTCCACTGAGATTGACTACGGATCAGGGTAGGCAATTTGAAAGTAGCTTATTCAAAGAGCTTATGAAATTGTTAGGTGTAAATAAACTTAGAACTACAGCTTACAACCCGAAAGCGAACGGCAGAATAGAGAGATTTCACCGATCGTTGAAAGCCGCGCTGATGGCGCGAATGCAAAATAATAGTTCATGGATAGACGAACTACCAATGGTCATGTTAGGGTTACGGGCTGCAGGTAGATCCGACAACGGAGTGAGCCCGGCGGAGACGACATTCGGACAGGCATTACGGTTACCAGGAGACTTCTTCAATAGTCCAAGTAAACCGGAACCCGCCGAGATAATATCAGACTATGTTAAAAACATTCGTGAAACTATAGGTAAATTAAAACCCGTCTCTACTAGTTCTCGTAGTAATCAAACTTTATTTATACATCCTGATCTACATTCGTGCGAATACGTATTTATAAGAAATGATACGGTACGCAAATCACTCCAACCACCTTACGATGGGCCATTTAAGGTATTGGAAAGTGGACCTAAAGTATATTTAGTTGAGATAGGAAATAGACAGGTAAGAGTTTCAATAGATAGACTGAAACCAGCTTATATGTTGAATACGAGTGACGATGGTACAAGTACAAGCGTCACGCCGGCGGACAACACGAAGCAGCAGACAGACTGTACAGGTAACGCAGACCCGGTACCTACAGTACCACAACAACAACTACAACAACGTGTTACTAGAAGTGGGCGCGTTGTTAAGAAACCCGTAACTTTTAGGGATACATTTAATTACTAAGGTAAGTTAATAGTTAGCGTAGGTAGATTTCTTAGATATAAAGGTAACTGGTTCTCATAGACTTAAATGGAATGTTAATTATTACCGTGGAGTAGAATTTATATTGTTTAATTTAAGTTGTTTTATGTTTATGTTTATGAGCGATAGCGTATTTGCAACAGCGTTTAACTTGTACCACGCGTAAAACTTACCTTGCAATATGAACAGGTGGTGATAACGCTTACTTCAACAATAGGTACGAGCGATGTTTTATATTGTTGAATTGAATGAAATATTATTAAGTTGACATAGTTAAATAGCATAACGAATCATTATTGAACTGGACCGAAGTTCAGAAAATAATGAGACGTAGCAATAAGTTACTTATTTAAGAAATTTTTGGTTCATATAATTATTACTTTATTACCTACTAAAGAAGCAAGTAGACATAGCTACTTTTTGAAATTTTAATTGTTTTTACTCTGTCAAAATTATAATCTGCATAATGGGCTGGGGACAGAGCAAAGACGAAGAAAAAGAATCCCATAACACTATTGCTATTGCCCAAGTGAAGAACCTTTCAGGGCAAGTTGAATCAAAACTTAATTATGTTGGAATAGCACTCATTGTGATATGTGCTATATTGAGCATTTTGTTGTTGTACGTCATCCGACGTAAATGTAAGGATTATACGCAGTCTTGGGTGCGGCGAGCCATGGACAAGGCCTCCCCACCGCTCGCCACAGTCAGAGTCCAGCGAGAACACCTGCAACCGCAGGCAGTTCCGGTGAACACCCAACAGGTCGTTTATTAGTTTGTAAGAGTGTTAATAATTAAGACATGTTTAACAGCATAAATAAATTTATTCAGTTTTGCATACATAATGTTTGTACTTAAATAATAAGACAGGTAGATAGGTATGTACATTCTCACTCTGATTCTATTTCGCTTACAACATGTTAAGTGTAAAAGTGTTTATCATTTCTATGAAGCCGTGTTGCAACTGTTGTTCGTAACATTATACATCCGTGAGAACGTAATCATCAAGTTACTAGTAGACAAAACAATTGTTATAATCAAAATGAAATGCATTCTTAGTATTGTTACAGTTCTTAGTTTAGTTTAACTTAAGATATATTTTTTTTAAAGGGATGCGAATACATTTTTTTTCTGTTTGGGGAGGGATGATATAGGGACATTGCCACGTCATCTCATTTGTTAGTGCAAATGCACTTGGATATGAGCTGACGTAGCACACAGCCCGGACGGGCAAGACGAGGGACGCAGGGAAAAGCTCCCCGCGCTGTCGACACTCTCTCTTGTAGCTTTATACTAACAACTTGTGTCATTTACTGTGTGTTGATAATATACATATATAGAAAAATCCTTGTTTAACTGAGAACACCCCGGTGCCCCCAATAAATCTTACTGGGCTGGTTATGTCTATCACATGCCAAGTAAGTTCAGGGTCAAAATAACCACAGAATAGATACTTTACGATTTGAAACGAAACGAATAAATACGGATATACCTGGATACTTTCTTGGAGGAAGAGCCAGAGATTTCACAAGTCGAAGGAGAAAAGAAATGGGCCGGTAACCGCAAGCATGGCCAGCCCAAATTCCACTTCAGCAAAGCGGTTTTCTTACCCACATCAGCTATGCCAGTTTTAGAGCGCAATATGCTTTTTCGAACTCGATCGGTTCTCTTAACTCCTAACACACTACACTCCATGGGTCACTGACAAATCTTGACTTAGGACTTTTAGCTTTAGTTTTATAATACACTTCTATCAATAATGCTGAGTCGGGTAAAAAATCTCGTTCGAGTGCTTAATACTTTAGTCAGTTAAGTTCAGTTTATGACCGAGTTCGGACACAGTGGAAACGCACAGGGAGTGTGAAGAGGCCCTGATTGCCCGTTAGTGATGTTTTGATAAAATTCAGCCACCAGCTAGTCCAATTTTCGTAGCAATCGGGATTTGCCTTGAAATTTAAATTCAATCAATCAACATCATGGAAATATAAACATTGTGATATTTTTGTAAATACATCGTATACGAGGTGGAAAATAAATATAGGTACCGCTCGTGGATATAACACAGTATTAGACATATACGGAGAGATTTATATCTAATTATTATAAAAACAACTGCGTTCATACAATTTTGTTACATGCAGTGAGTGGTAATTTTTATTTTCTGAATCATAACATGAAGCATTTATGAATAAATAAGAGAATCAAAGTTTTGTCATGTATCAAAGTCAAATACCTACCACTTATTGAAATTGATGTTTTAATTTACACAAAAACCACCTCTGTACTAAACTCCAGTTTGATCGGGCCACCAGAATTCATATCAAATTGATCATGGTATAAAAAACAAGATATGAAGCCCCTGCTAGTGCGACTTTCTATCATCATCATCATCATCATCTCAGCCATAGGACGTCCACTGCTGAACATAGGCCTCCCCTTTGGACTTCCATATATACCGGTTGGAAGCGACTTTCTATACTTATCACTAATTTTATTAGTCGCCACTTTATGGTAACAAAATAATTATAAGGTAAAAAAAATCTGCCGCCAGTCGTAAAAAAAAATGCATGACTAAATATTATTTTGTCGTAATAATTGATTTAAAACACTCACGATTTTATGAGATTCATACAGGTAACAAAAGGGAATTGGGGAGTATTTATACACCACTGGCAACATAGAAACGGATTGACAGAACCATAGAGTAAATTATATATACTGAGATAGAGTCATCAGGTTCCTTTGTGTACTAGCGCCATCTATTGAGTGAGTTTCGAGTTATCTGAGTCATGTACATATGTATACATAGCAATCGCTATGCACTGTACTATAGGTACCTACTTTCAATACATATTATATGATTCATCTGTACCTCACACTTAACATAATAAGTGGGCTTTAAAACTAGTTATGTTTGTAGGAAGGTATAAAAAAGACACATTTATAATTAATTATTTTTATTTCATTTATTTTGGGGAACATAATTAGAACAAACGCTTACCACAGGTAGACACACACAACATTTTTTACTGCTACCATGACTTTAAAATAGTTTAAAACGAGGCAATCGTGATCCATTACACAAAGCCGGGATCGAAATCCTTCCTGGAACTTCTGTCGTCGGAATCCAAGTTAGCGTAAAGGTCAACAACGTAGAGCAGATTCGCTAATAGTAATAGGTTTCCATAAAGCACAGCCGAAGTAAATTTCTTATACCCGTTTGAATATCCACCAGAAGTCCAGAAAACAAACTTGTCCATAATCCATAAAGTAAACTGTCAAACAGCACTACGCTACGCGTTCCTCTACACCGAATTGTATTAACTAAGTAGTATTTTAGTTTTCTTTCTTCTATTGTTTTTTGCATTTAAAAAAGTACGCATTTATTATTTTCCATTTTTTTTGTGGATATTAAATTTTTGTGACAATCATCATATAACTGCTTAAAATATAATAGGTAAAATCTAAAAAATAAATGAGTGGAATGGAACGGGGATCTAATCTTAAGCCTTAATGTTGCCTGTAATGATAAATTAAAATAATGCTTCATAATCTTTCACAATAACTTATAGTTATGTTTTTATTATATGTTTATTTATGGATAAAATAATAACATAAAAACAGATTGCATTTTAATAACACTAATTCAAATATTGAATTTAGCTCCATCTATCGAGCGAGTCTAAACGCACGCAAGTTTTAATGTATGAAATCTGTAAAGTACTGAGTGAAATGCCCCTGGACAGAACCAACCAACCAATCATAGCGCGATGACGCCGAAAATCCAGCTGTCATTCCTGAGTGTCATACCTACCTGTTTTCTTATACCATGAAATTGACTATGTACAGAATAGAAAATAGAATAGAACAGATTTTGTCAATAATTTTATAGGTATCCATATATCTTCATTCGAAATTCGTAAGCCAAAAAAACTGTGCTGTTGATTTTAAGTTCATTCCAATTTCTATTTTATACAACAAAACGACAGAGTTAACCCAGAGACATTTAATTAAAAACAGAAGTTTACGAGGCAAAAATTTGAATAATTAACTGTCAGCCACGTCTGATTTCACTTAGAGTTGGTGGATTCTTAAGTATGCTAGTTTAATAGTAAATTGCTGCTCATTTTAGTCAACTGAATAAAATTAAATATGAAAATACGCCACAGCGATATTAAAAAGGTCAAATATGTTTTAACGAAATGCATGTTTTAAGAACATAATACTAATGTTTAAGAATGAAATTTGTACACCCACCATATTTATGGGTAAAATATAGAGGTCAAAACGAACTGTAATCAACACCAATAACTACACCTATATTCGACAAATACTATTTTGCTAATTTTCCTATCAATGTGTATGTCATTCTGTGGATAGTTGCGCTTATCCTGTTTTTTTTTTTTTTTTTTTTTTTTCAGACATGTCTTGATCTGTATCAGGGCTGGTTAGCCCTCACTACCAGAAGTCGGACTTTGTGTGGGAGTATAACCCGCTAATGGGATTATCTTTGCATCACAGGAGGGCTAATCTCCGCGCCACAGGAGCTTATCACGTGATTAAATAAGTGACAAAGCATCTGTCACTCACTCACATTTTTTCAAATCGTGACGAATGCTTTATGTCACTTATTTATCGCGCGATGAAAGCAACCAAACGCTGATGCTGACTCCGAAGTTTGTCGTATTTAAAAGTATCTCTTGCTTTTCAGGAAATAATTTAATGCTTTAAATTGTAAAATCATTAAATCTAATAAAATCTTAATTAGAGGTATCGTGAAATTCCCTTATTTATTAAATAATAGTACATTACTGCATACGCCTGGCAAGCCTTTTTCACGGCTAAGGCATGAGTAGTGCTGTTCTCAAACATATGCAATGAAATAAAAAAACACACCACTCAAACAAATACAATTCATCTGTCTAGCCTGTACTTGAACACAGACGCCATGTTTAAAAAAAATACTTCCGGGCTAGGCCTTAAATTTTGTATGTCTTTGCAGTTCTCTCGAGTTACAATATATTATTGCCGTTATAGACCGCATTTTCGAATCCCACGGAAGTGCAGTGCCTTTGATGTAAATTTACTTGAGCCTAACTGAGTGAACATTTGGATACTGAAATTTAGAATATGTATTATTCATTCAATCAGGCTTGTCTTTTGCTAGCAGTAGAATATCTTACTCAAACAAGGGTGAGCTGTAGATCAATTTACTTTGTTTGAATATAGTTAGAAAATTTGATTATGAAAGCATTTAAGTGTTTTTCTACTCCAGTACTTTTTTCTTTCATTTATATAGTTACTAACTCTAATATAAAGACATAAATTATGAAAGTCTGTAAAAGTCTATACTCTACTGCTCAAAAACACACTGCTAACCGATGTTATAATGTCGCCAAAAAACCATCACTTAGTACCTCAGATTACATGATGAACAGATGCATTCAGACAATTTGCAAATTAAAAAAAAAAACTTTTGTACTAAGGCATTGCTGCCAACTTAAAAAAAAAGTTTTATCTTCAGTGCATGGATGTTTAGTATAGTGAACGTATACCTTTATGTATAAGTTAATATTTTTTTGACAGATGGATGTCAATAAAAAAAAAGTTTATCAGAGACAATTTTTCTTTTTAATTTTGTTGATTCCGAGCGGGAACATGTAATTATTTTCTTTGTTGTTTATTTGCATTTTATTTATGAAATGTCGAGTCGTAGAAAAAGTATTGTATGCAACGTTGTATAAGTAGGTCTAAAAACGCTCGTGGCATCTTTCTTACGATGTTCGCTGCGCTCACATCGTAACCCATGCCACTCGCGTTTTTTGCCCCCTCTTATACAACGGTTGCATAAAATACTATTTTGCACACCGCAATGTAAGCGACCTTCCGACCCTACTTACCGAAGTAGTGCTTTTTCAACAAAGCCTTATTCCATATCTTCTCTATATTTCTACTATTCTTTCCGAATAGTAGATGGTAATTATTTTTTTAAAAGCAGTAATGTCTGCTAGCGTAAACCAAATAATTATAAAAAAAAAAAAAACAGGCAACCTCACACAATACAATCAAGTCCCAAATTAAGCTCAAGAAGGCTTGTGTTATGGGCACTAGACGACGATAATATACATACTTATATAGATAAATATATACTTAAATACATAGAACGACCATGACCCAAGTACAAATATTCGAGTTCATCACACAAATATTTGCCCTGGCCGGGATTCGAACCCAGGACCGCCGGCTCAGTAGGCAGGTGTCTACAAACCGAGCCAAACATGTCGTCAAATATTTGACGAAACAATATTTGATTATATTTTATGAAACATGTAATGATGTTATTACAACTATCGTGAGACATCTTTACTAATTATAAAAACAGTATAAACTCACGTAAAAATTGTCAGGAACGGCCCGACATGTTTCGAACTCATTTGGAGCTCTTCATCAGGGGTAGCTATCAGTGCTGCTACACGACGCGACGCGAGTGGGCGTTTTTAGGGTTCCGTAGCCAAATGGCAAAAAACGGAACCCTTAAAGATTCGTCATGTCTGTCTGTCTGTCTGTCTGTCCGTCTATCCGTCCGTATGTCACAGCCATTTTTTTCCGAAACTATAAGAGCTATACTGTTGAAACTTGGTAGGTTAGGTATTCTGTGAACCGCATTAAGATTTTGATGCAAAAATAAAAAAATAATAATAAATATTAGGGGCTTCCCATACTTAGAACTGAAATTCAAATTTTTTTTTTTCATCTAACACATTCGTGGATAGGTCTTCAAAAATGATATCGAGGTTTCTAAAATTTTTTTTTTTCTAAACCGAATAGTTTGCGTGACAGACGCTTCCAAAGTGGAAAAAAGTTGCCCCCCCCCCCCTCTAACTTCTAAAATAAGAAAATGAAAAATCTAAAAAAAAACATATGATGTACATTACTATAAAAACTACCAACGAAAATTGTTTTAAACGAGATCTAGTAAGTAGTTTTTTTAATACCTAACTTTGCACCTAATTTATAATGGGGCGCTATAGTTACATACCAGGTGCAAACTTAACTTAACCACCTAGGGATGGAAAGTGTTTGTACGGAACCCTCGGTGCGCGACTCCGACTCACACTTGGCCGGTTTTTATAATTACTAAACATGTAATGTCTCATTCTTTTAATACCCACGTTAAAAGCCACAATTTTAATACTATACAAAGATCAATGTTTTTTTTTTGTATCTATGGTTTATTATACAAATTGTGGTGTGCATCCACATAAAAAAATGAGACATTGCGTTTTTCATTTTATAAAATAACAGCGCCCGCTCTCACTTGCTCGTTTACTGCTGTAAAGTGGTTGGGTACGATGTGAATATTAACGTATTTACATAGAGGTCGCTAAGGTGTAAAGCCTTTCAAGTAAACAATACAAAGATCGACACCCAAAGCATAAGGAAAAATTCGATAGGTTGCTTGGGAGTTAGGGTGGCGAAATGGTTAGCGCGCTGCACTGGCAATCCGGAGGTACCGGGTTCGCTTCCAGGTCTCCTCAATTTTTTTAAGCTTTGATCTTTGTATCAATGGTCAAATGATTATATTACCACCACCTCCCTTACCAATGCCATTCTAAGGCATAAGAGAAATTAAGCAATTGATTGAATAACTCATTTGGCTAAGAGTAACTATAGGACACGGTCTCAGTATCATAAAGAACAGCATACCTTGCGGCGACTTCCCATGTCGCGCGAGTCAGCGTCGCCTGTCTTGTTCGCACGGTATTGATAGGAAAGTGTCAGGTAGCATTTGTCGCGCAACTACGAGTCGCGTGTGACAATCATGGTAGACGTGCTACTTCCGTGTTGAGACGTCCTTGGATTTTTTAAAATTTTCGTTTCGATATAATAGCTTCTAATAAGACTTTTCAAATACTGAAAAGAATAGCTAAAAGAAAATACGTTTCCATCGCAATGAAAATATGAAATTAAGCTCTTTATGGAACAGTTCTTTGTGAAACAGATGGAGCCTGAACAGTACTTTTTGCGAATCCAGAGATGGGTAAAAATATTAACATAATACGTATTTAAAACAAATTAATTCAGGCCACGTCCGGAGTAAGGACCATTAGGGGGTCATTTGTGTCTCGTGAATCCAACGCCCAGACGTGACGTGGTTTCACATATTTTGATCCCTTTTTAATTTTAAAGAGGCATTTTTGTTACCTAACGGTTAGTCTAGTCAGTGCGGGTACATGATTGTAATACAGATGTAATATTATTCGAATTTTTTTTTTGTATTACTGTGTTAAAACCAAAAATCGGTTGTTTTTGTCTACGAAAAAGGGCCCACTTTGTCGCTTACCATAAAGACGAAATATATGTGCATCTCTATACCAATAAAATACTATCGCGTGCAGTGGTAACTTTTTTCTTGAAAAAAAAAACATAAATAAATAATGATTTCAATAAAAAATAACGTACGAGTTAATAGTTGAGTTGTTAATCCGCTGTCTTTGACTTGATTGTGTTACGGTGATTATTCAGATGTTGAGGAAAGTTAGATTCGTCCCCTGTGAGACAGGAGAGCGGTGTGAATAGGACCTAGTAGGGCTTGCGTGGTATCGGTTTCGCGTAAAATAAATATCAGAAATTATTTTGCTATGTTATTTATGCAAAATATAGGTATTGCCGAAAAGGTAAAAATCACAACAAGTTTATTTTTATTCAGAGGGGTAAATTAGTTATATTTGCTTAATATTACACAATTATGCATTATATTTTTTTTACAAAAGCACTTTAATCTAGTTTCTATAAATATATGCATGCCGAGCACTTCTCATAAAAATTGAATATAAACAAATTGTTGATGTTCAGCAGCAATATAAATGAATACATGTTACTGGTAGGTACGAGTTGAATCTTTTGATCCTGCCTATAACTGACACAAAACTTTATATACCCGCATAAAAACTTCTTCAAAACTTCGTGAAACTTCACACCTTCGGGCAAAATCGTCTTCCGCACTCATAAACTGTAACGAAAATATGAATATTTCAAGTAACCTCTTTTAGTGGTTGAAGTTACAGTTTTAGGAAAGCTTACAAAGAGTTCTTAATTTATATTCATAACCATTTTGTTCCGCGGGCCAAGATTCGAAGAGGCATTGTGATATCCTTAATTTGGCAGTATTGCACCGCTCATACTTAATATCGAGTATGAATTATGCATGAACTGATATTGAGAAGTCGACGTTTTTTAGGAGTTTCTTGAATTGAACAACTAAAATAAAAAATTAAAACTCCCGATTTACGAGTACCGGGTTATCATGAGACCCTCATTCAATGAGTGATATAGAAAATGCTACTAAAACTGAAAATAACTACAAAATTTGGAATTCTTAGCTTGAATATGGCTGCGATCTTGTCACTTGTTCCAATTTAAGCTGAATATCTTGAAAAACTACTGGTCCTCTCGATAAGTCTTTAGATTAAATAAAACCGTACTCAAATTGGCCCATCCATTTGGGAGCTACTATGCCACAGACAGACACACGGATACACATGTTAAACTTATAACATAACACCCCTCTTTTTTCTTCGGGGGTTAAAAACAGTGCATATTCATTTCAACTAGAAGGAGATGTGATAACAGTAACTTTAAATAGATTATATTATCTCTAAAAACTAGATATACATGTAAAAAATCATTCAACATGTTCGTCGTCAAGAAACATTTAGTTTAAGCCCTAGGATAATATAATATTAAATTTAAGTTTCCCAGTAGTGCGCATATTACACAAGGGACAGCATTTTTACAACCAGGGGCCCATTTCATGAAGCTATAAGTTACAAATTACAAGTGAAAGTCCTTTTTCAACGTCTTATATAAGATAGAGACATCTTGTAATTTTTACACAGAAATAGCTTTTACGCGACTACGCGGACAAAGGTGCGGGCCTTCTAGTATATCATAAATCTACATCGTTAGAAATCCAATAGAAGGAATTCCATTTTTATTTTTTATTAAACCAGTAAAGTCTGCTAGCATGAACAAAAAAAAATGGTTCAGGCGGGGTATTCTTTTTTTTGCTTCATTCCAAAACCATTCCATAATTATTTTCATACTGTGTTTATTTTTAATGGCTGCCTAAATGAATTGTTATTGTAATTCCCGAGTAAACTAATCCTAACGACAGTTTGTTAAGTTGGTTCACTTGTCGTGGAGTGTGATTTATGTTTGTTAGCGTTAGGTTGGCAACAATGCTTATCTCGTTTTGTAGAAGTATTTAATTTAGTGCTGTACTGGACGGAATAGCAATGAGGATTTGAAGTTTGTTATTTATTAACGTACAACTTTCATAGCTGTGGGTGGTGTAATAATTACAATGTGTTTCCACCAATGAGGAGTTGACCGGACCGTGAATTTACTCATGTGAACACAGTGCTCAAAATATCCGTACCATATTAGTGGAAACACTGTAGGCGAAGCAGATGCGGCATTAAATATAACCGGATTTGGAGTTCTCCTTTGGCATGATGAACCTTCTGAACCTCAAGAATATAAAAAAAAGTAGTTACCCCCATGATAAGATTCAAAACGACAAAATTTCAGAATCCCATACACATAAATATGACCTCATAACTCCCCCCCCCCACCCCTGCCCTGTATAAAAATTAAGATACTTCCCCTTCTTAAAATGTTCTTAGGGTTCAGAAAGTTCATCCTGCCAAAGGAGAATAATAAACTTCATTCATTTACTTTACCACAAAGTATATTGCATAGCAAACTCGATCAAGAAGAAAATAAAAAAAATTATGTACTTACTTTTCACTGCCACTTACTACTCCATACCTCCCAGTTTTGTATGGAAAGGAGTCATTTGTTTTGGAGAAATTGAATAGCACGATAGAAGATTGTATGGGCGCGTGGCACTAGCTGGTAATGGGACAGCTGGACGTCTAAAGATGATTTATTTATTTTTAACAAACATGCTTAAAAAAGAACTTAAATTTCACTAATTACATATAATCAAAAAATGCTCCGTTTAACGACAGTGTGCGGTAACAGCCCAAAAAGACCGTGGTCTGGGCTAGGGCTAGTTACGTATCTCGTGACACAATTCTGAGAGCGGTTCGGATATATGAAGAATTTGTGTATGGCCAACCAATAAGAAGTTAAGTAACATTGGTTCATCAAATAATTAAGCACGATGAGATCTGCGTAAGAACTTATAATTAAAGGATTAAAGAAGGTAATATGAATAAATTACATGGTACTTTTTACCAAACAAACTTACGGACATCTCTAGTATTCAGGATGAGAATAGCCAAAGTGGATTCAACTTCATTTGCATCCTGACGCGCTGGGCAACAGCTATTTTAGCTCTAATTCAGAACTTTGACCGTCGTACCAGCACACGGGATGTCTAGAAAGTTATGCGGTAATGAAACACGAGTTTTGCACTAAAACGGAGGATAGAGAACGTTTGTAGCTTAGACGTATGATATCACAGGATTTGGTTTATTAGGAACACAGATAAGAAACTCTCTCCGATCGATTTTGGTCATGGCGATCGCTTCCACTTCTAATTTGGCATTCATCCGAAGATGATGTAGCCGATCTTTGCGATTAATTTTATTATGCGTACATTGCAAACACGTGCCTACATAATTGTATATTATGGCCGGAGCAAATAATATATACTAAAGTAAAAAGAAACGACAGCGACACTTGTGTGCAGTAACAAAACTCGCGGCTATGTGTGTCGGGCCGTTTCGATTTCTTGTAATGGGTGTGTAATGTTTAGTATAAAAATAAATGATATTAATGTCATTGGATATAACAACATCATATATAATTTAAGATAATTTCAAAGGGTATATTCACTCATTTAAACGTTTAGTATAATATTATAATGTCTAATTTTATTTAATATAATTATCAATTGGTATTATATTTATTTTGTATAAATGTGGTATAAGTAATTCTCATTTTATATACAAGTCATATTGTATAATAATAAAGCGGTATGATTTTTATCCACTCAATAATTTAAGGGTAGTATGTAAACGCACATCAAAAAAAACCTTTTTCTATGCAAAAATAATCAAAATGTATACCAAAAATTACTGATTGCACAGCAAATATTGCACTCAAAATGTTACAAAATATACTACAATTTATATTTGTGGCGTGCATCTATTTATTTTAAAGTAAAGCATATTTAAGTAATGCATGGCTACCGCACATTATGGAGCGTTTCTTTGGGATATAAAAAAAAACTAACCTAACCTAACCCGGCCGAGTCGGTTTGCTCTGAAAAGTGATCAGGGTTAGATGGTTACCTACCTGAAACACTAATTTTTGTTTCCCATCTGTAACGTTTCGCCAAATTTTCATTTGTCCGAAAGCCATTTTTTTTCAAAAACTGTTTATTTTTTTAGAATAATTATGAAATAAACCTAACCTAACCTACTGGGTTCTTTAAAAAGATGAAAGTAATGTCGTGCTGATGTGTATTTTCTAATTATCTGCAGTAAAATTTTTGCTAGGCACATATTTTATTTGCTGTGCAATAATTAATTTGATGTAAAAAGTATATAATTGGTGAAAATAAATTGATAGGCGATTATTTGTTTGCTGTGCCATTAATAATACCTATCCCATAATTTGACCTATTTATTTAATATGACCTAGTATTCTGGTAGCCGTTTGTTTTATATAAGAGTCGCAGTTCCAACCTAACCTAACCTAGTTTTCTGGTAGCAGTTCGTTTTATCTAAGAGTTGCATTTCCAACCTTTTTTTTTTTTTTTACCCAGGAAAATCTTCATAGATTCGACACTGCGCCTCGGGGGAGACGCAGTGGATGTGTCAGATTTCTACTGACTAAAAACCTGGGGTGTTCTTCGCTTCTGCATCAGGGTGGAGCCACGGGAACGCTCTTGCACACATCCGCGACTCCGCCAACAGTTGCCCGTTTGGGCCCATCTCTGGGGATTATAGTCCCTTTAACATCTTTATTGGGAGTGTGCCCGAACACAAGACACACTCTCCGCCTCGGGGACCTCTGTCCTATGGGTAGCAGGCGCCCCCGTGTCTACCACCCGGAGGTCAAAATTATGGAGGCAGGCGGCGATCGTGCGCAGCACGCCTGCGACCAACACGGCGGGCGCGCATTGGGTCGGCGTCGACCCAGATCTCCCTTTCGCGCTCCGCCTTCTCCTTCTCGGATAAAACATGCTCGCAGTATTTGAGCACCGTCCGCCAGGCCGTTTCACTCGAGACCATCTTTTCTACCACGGCCTCCAGTGAAAGTTCTTGCCCTAATCGGCCGAACAGTTCTTGCCGCTCATCGCCCCACGCCGGACACTCAGCAAAGGTATGCTGGGCTGTGTCTGTGCCGGCTCCGCATTCATGACACTCCGGGGTTGGCTCTCTTCGCGCTATTTTGTGCAGGTAGCTGCCGAAGCAACCGTGCCCCGACAGTACCTGCGTCAGCCGGAATGTTAAAACCCCGGACTGTCTATCCACCCATTCCTTGAGGACTGGACGGACCGCCTCTATAGTGCGGGTGCCGGCTCTCGGCTGTTCCAACCGTTGCCCCCACATCTGTACCGCCTGCTGCATGAGCTCTTTTTGGCGCTCCTTAACTTCACGAGGTGCTGGAAAGTTACCGTGTTCTTGCGCCTCTTTTCGCCACCAGTATAGTGACGCAAGGACCCTCGCATTCAGATCCCATGGTAACGACCCCGCCAGCACACACGCAGCATCCGTGCTTATTGTTCGGTACCCTCGTATCACTCTCTGCTGCTCTACCGAGTAGTCTGGGCGCCAAACGTTCAAAGTGCGCTTTAAAGTTACATTTGCTGTCAAGCACAACGCCAAGGTAAAGCAGGGTTGGCTTGACAGCAATCGGGACTCCTCCTACCACAATCTCCGAACCAGCCGGAGGTGCTCTTCGCGCCCCGTGAAAACAAATTGCCTCTGACTTTGTCAGAGCCACTTCCAATCCCAGCCGCCGAATTCTGCTAACGCAGTGTGCAACGCCTGCCGTTGCCAGGATCGTTGCGTCCCGGTAGCTCGGTCCCTGAGCCGTCACTAGCGTGTCATCAGCGTAACAGTATATGTTGACACCGTGCAAAAGAGCTCCCCGGATCACCCAATCGTATCCAATATTCCACAGGAGTGGACCTAGGACCGACCCCTGTGGAACTCCGCATGCCATCTCCTTTCTTCCCCACTCCTGCTGTCCAGGCCAAGTGACAAACCTCTCACTGAGGTAGGCTTGTACGATGCGGAGCAGGTGAAGGGGAACCTGGTGATAGCGAAGCGCCTCTTTTATGGTATCCCAGGGCAGGGTGTTAAAGGCGTTCGCAATATCAAGTGAGACCGCCAGGACGGTTTCGCCACGGGACACAGCCTCCTGTGCCATCGACTTTACCCGCTGGATAGCATCGACTGTTGAACGGCCGCCACGAAAGCCAAATTGACAGTCAGCTAAATCGGGCCCCTCTCCTTCCAGGTGCTTGATGATGCGAGCTGCAATTATACGCTCAAAGAGCTTAGCCGCTTCATCAAGCAGGACTATAGGACGATAGCCAGACGGGGACTCAGCTGGCCGACCTTCCTTCCGAAGTAGAACCAGCTTCCCGGACTTCCACTCTTTCGGGAAGCATCCCTGTTCCAGGCACACAGTCAAGAGACGCAGCACCCTCGGCTCCAAAGCTTCCATGGCCAAGACCCAGGCACGACCCGGAATGCCATCAGGCCCTGGGGCGGTGTTTTTGGCACGGAGCCGTGAGACTGCCCAACCAAGCTCTCCAGCAGTAACCGGCGGAACGTTGTCCTCCACCCTTACCATCGCCGTTCGTGGTGCCATTACTGGCGGATCCTGGGATACTCTGTCCGGAAAGAGTGACTCAACCACGCGGGTCACGAATTCGGGCTGGAGCGTCTGGGTCAACGGAGGCGCCCAGGGCCGTAATTTGTTCCGGACGAGTTTGTATGGCCTTCCCCATGGGTCAGCATTGAGGGTCTCCAGGAATTCGGCACGACTCGCCTCAATCGCTTCCCCGATCGCCACCAGAGAGCTTCAGTTTCCAGTCCTTGTAAACACTGTAAAGACGGCGCTCCTCGTCTTCGTCAGTTTGCCTTCGCCTTCTCTGTCGCATGTACTGGCGCCGTGCGGCTATGCAGCCGTCACGCAACTGCGCAATTTCGACGTTCCACCAGTACACGCTTTGTTTTGGTGGCAGACATTTAGCCCGGGGCATCGCTGCGTCACAGATCCGTGTCATGGACTCCCGGAGCTGGGACGCTTAGTGAAGCGTGTTAACCACCAATTCACCTTCCTGTGTAGACAGCCAGGCCTCTATGATTGCTGCCTCCTCTAAGAGGTTCCGGTCAAGTTTAGTGAGGGCCCACCTTGGACCACTTGCAGCTCGGTCAAGATTGTTCCGGGAGAGTGACACTGAGGAAATTTCGAACCAAATGTATCGGTGGTCAGATAAAGTTTCGATTCCCTCCAGGACTTCCCAACCGTGGACATCACGAGCCAGAGGGGAACTCGCGCAAGTGATGTCCACGATCGAGCCACCCTGTTGACGCACACACGTGTTTACTGAGCCTTGGTTAATAACTACGAGGCCTGTCGCAACCACCCACTCTGCAAGAGCTGCGCCCCTCGCATCCGTAGCCGGAGAGCCCCAAAGCGTGGATTTGGCGTTAAAGTCACCTGCAACGATTACGGGGCTCGGGTGAACCTGCCTGACTCGAGCCCCAATAACATTTAGGAAATGCTCAAAAGCCACTAGAGGGCGGTTCGGGGAAAAGTAAACTCCCATAAACCAGACCTCGCCACATCGCGCCATCACGTAACCACTCCCTTTTACAGCACCAGTCAACTGAGGACAGCCCGTCACCGTGCGCACGACCAGTGCCACCAGACCGTCAACATCTCCTATCCAGTCATCCCGAGGAGGAATCGAATAGGGTTCTGCGACCACCGCAACACCGATTGTCCACTGTGCCAGAGATTGCAACAAGAGGTCCTGGGCCCTGGCACAGTGGTTGAGGTTCGCTTGTAAGATGCGTAGTGCCATATTCTATTCGACGGCCATATGATCCCCCTCTTCCGCACCCACGCATAGTGATGCAGATGGCTGGGTGGTCTGGGAGGCCCGGGGGCCAGTGCCAGCCTTCAACCTCAGCGTCTTCGGGCCCGGGGCTTTGCATGAGCCTAGCCTATGATCTGCCTTTTTCCCTGCAGCATCACAAACCACGCACTGTGGTGCTTCAACACAACCAGCCGCTAGATGGCCTGGCTTGCCGCACCGGTAGCACAGATTGCTACGATCGGTGGCACTCGCACATTGTGCCGCTACGTGCCCCTTTTCAAGGCACTTGTGACAGCGCATGGGGCGTGGGTCCAGGAGTTTGACTGCGGCACGAACCCAGCCCACCTGAAGCCGGCCGCGGTCAGCCTCTACTACTTTCTTAGCTGCGGCGACAGGGCAGCGGACCCATATTGTGCCAAGGCCGGTGTTATTCGTCCGGATTTCCCCAGCCTTGATTTGCCCCTCCTCGCAACCGCCAGCTTTTGCAACAGCAGCCACAACCTCAGAGGACGATACTGAGTCATCCATTTGCGAAATGCGCAGCTCTACGCATTTTGTCGGCCTGGCGACCCGGACATCCTGCCCAAGTTTCTCAGCCAGCTGTCTGGCCAGAGAATCTGCCTTTTCCCCACTATCGATACCCGGCACTTCAAGCACTCTGCCGCCGGTAGCCGCTCTTTTGAATTTTATTGCTTTGATGCCAAGGCCACTGAGGTCAACGCTTTCCTTTGCTTTTGAAAGCATTTGCGCGTACGTCACCCCTTTTTCTACCGCGGCAGGCTGTAATGTCAGTACCACTGCCGCCGAGCGAGGGGGGCGTAGTTTACGCGGCTTCTGTCGCTTGGGATTCTGCTTCTGAGGCAGAGGCTGCGAAGCCGACTTGCGATTTTCCACTTTTTTGTTCTTCCTTCGGCCAACTACGATCCAGCCTTCATCCGTATGTCCCTGTTGAGGTGTTGGCGTCGCAGAAGGAGTAGCCGGGGGAACAATGGCAACTGTCTTTGCCTTCGTCTTCTTCCCTTTCCCCTTCCCCTTCTTACCCTTTTGGGGCTCCTCCGTGAAGTTCGGGGGTCCTATCTTCGCAGCCGTTAAGATACTCGGCTTACGGGAGGGTACCATGTGCGGCTTCAGAACAGGCGCAGACTCCTGCCCCGTTTGTCTTTTCCGGTCGGCGGCCAACGGGGGCCGCATTGGTTGGGCAGGCAAGAGCCTACCCTCGAGCTCAAGAGCTCCCAGTCTCGCATCCAGCATGAGCCCCACCTGCACTGTTACGGCCCGCACCATATCGTCTACGTTGGTAGAACCTGGACCGGCAGGTGTTGCAGTCTCTGTGAGTTGAGAGGAAGCCGGTGGCTGCCTCTCGGAGGGCTTTCGGATTTCAGATCTTAGCTGAGCCATTTCCTCGCGAAGCTCTGTTAGCTCAGCACGCAGGCGGTCGTTTTGTGCCTGAAGTCGACGCGTCTCCTCAGTGGATGTGCGATCAATCAGTACCTGAAAGGCATCTTTGATAGTCGCAACGGCGCCATTGAGGGTCCTTATGAAGGTACCCTTCAAGTTCCCTGATTTGGACGCAACCAGGGCTATGGCCGCCAAGCCGTCCTCCGCTCGTTTTGTGAGCGACGCTAAGGAGAGCTCGTCTTCCGCGCCTGACTGGTCTAAAGTCAGCCTTATCTTGCCGGTCTGAGGACGTTTCAGGAATGACTGTTGCAGACTGGCAGCCTCCTCTTCTGCTCTCAAGCGGAGCTCCTCCCTTTTGAGACGGTTGAGTTCCTCTTTGGCCTTGGAAATGCCAACGTAGTGTCCGCTGGACGCTGGCCGACCGCGGCCTCTTTTGGAGGTCTTGGTCTCCTTCTGTTCGAGAGTCGAATCCAGTTCCGACTCCGATTCGCTCAAGCCGCGTTTTCGAAAGAACCGACCGGGGTCCTCAGCCGAGGCACAGCTCATGGCCGAGTCTAATTCGACCATACCGCCTCCACATTCGTCGTCGGGCTTGGAGCGTACAGTTACAAGGCTCCCGGCGTCCGAATCACTATCCCCCTCCTTTGTAGTCTCGCTCTTAGACTCCTTCGGAGTCACTAACAGCGGGCGAGATCTAGGTCGAGGCATCATGCGCTCGATAACCACCACTGGCGAGCTAGTGCGCGCCCTCTCCTTTAATTCTTCGTTATTTATCGCTAGGCAATCGGTGTCCAGGTTCAGTGTTGCAGTGTCGTGTTCACGAGAGCCGGCACCCTGCCGGCCCACGAAGCAGTTTTGGCCCCCCCCGCATACGATGGGGCCGCCATCCGCCGAAACGGATGTACGGGGAATATTCAAACTGCTGTTGTCCATGGCGTAATCACAATGTCTCCACATTGTTGTCTCTTTTTTCGGGGGTGAGCTCCCCCGCACGCTCGGGACTGGACTCCCTCCAGTCATGCATCCCATCGGCACGATCCGCTCACCTTGGGATTGGGGTAATTTTTATAGTGGTTTTCTTCCACGCAGCCCTGCTCTCAATAAGCAGCTCCCCCGGTCCGCTCAGTGCAGGTTACGGGTTGCCCGACGGGGAGCCGAAACTCATCCAGCCGACACAGTGTGTGCCAGCCAGACCCGCCGCACCGCAAGCCTTGAAGGCCGCCATCCCACGCCAATTAATGGCCACTAGCCCACGAAAGGCCCCGAAATGCGGTAAGCCGCTCCTCCACTCCCAAGGATGTCAATCAGAGACCGGAGAAAACCCTCCCGGGGACAAAAGTCCCACAGCTCCTCCTCCGAACTCGTCCACTGCGCCCTCTGCTATTCAGAGGGACGCGCGGAGAGCTCCTCCCGGGCCAAAGCCCCCTATCCCCCCCTGGGCCAAGGCCCCCCATTTCCCCCCCAGTGTTTGGTTCGCGGCACTATGTCTTACCCCGGCTCGACATCTGCAGCCGGGGCGTTCCCCTATCCACCACCCGGGGACGCGCCACGTCGGGGTACACCTCCCCGCCCACTCGGACAACCGAGCAGGTCCGTGGTGCATTTCCAACCTAACCTAACTCAGTTTTCTGGTAGCAGTTCGTTTTATCTAAGTCGCAGTTCCAACCTAACCTAACCTAGCTTTTCTGGAAGCAATTCGTTTTTTCTAGAGGTCGCAGCGCAGGTCTACCCTAACCTAGTCATCAATAGCAGTCCCTTATGTATAGAAAACACCTTAGTAATCAATCTGGGCTTATACCAATAATACATAATGCTACCTGCTCTTTATTTCTAATAAATTTATATCATGGTATTGATTAAAGAAATAATGCATTATACTTAAAATATGTTTTTGGTATGTAATTGTAAATGTTATTATATAAAATTATTATTATTCGAAATAATAATTATACCACATGTAAATATGCAAAATGTTGTTATTCGATTCAATAATTATATCAAATGTCGTTATTATGACTAAAATAATACCAAAAGTTTTTATAGCGATCGTTACTCACCCTATTGTAATGTAATACTGATTAGCTTGGCGAGGAAGATGCAAACCCTTTGATCGCCTGTGGTGTCAACGAGCCTTTGAAATGTTCATATTCTGGTTACAGTTTAAGAGCGGAACAGATGAATTTGCTCGATGGTGGAGAAGTTTCACGAAGTTTTGCAGTTTTTATACGGGTCTACTCATAAAAATGTCGTGTGCGTGCTCGAAAGAATCAAACCATTCCACTCATTGTTACATTTTATTCATCTTATTATAAGATACTGTTTTCTTAATTCCCTTCATGTTTTACTTTTTTGTATTTATTTATTGATGAACAGTGGTATGTTTTTAATGCCATACGATTAATTAAAAAATAAATAGTGTCTCACAAACCATTTGAAAAACTTCATTAAAGGTCGTAGTAATATGGTTTACTTGCTTTTTTTATAAGAAGAGGTCGCATGAAAAAATACAATATTAAAAGGCGTTCTTAATAACAAAAGATCACATGACGTTACTACTCATACGCAGTTTCGTTCATATCTAAAAAAACAAATGTGTTTGCTGTACTTATTCGAAAAACATAACCCTAGTATTTCATATTTGAACCAATAGTCATGCAAAGTGGCAAATTACAAAATGGTGTCTGAGGTTATACTACCTTTGGTGGGTGGATGTGTGGTTTTAATATTAAAAATAACTAGTGTTATTATTTATTCTAAACTCAATATTTCTAATGAAATCTGTCCGAAATATCACATCGAACATGTACATTTCCACATTAAAAACAGAATCAATAAAAAAATGGGAAAATGTCTTGAGCTCTGTTATAGCTGAGATATACCTCAACTGGATATACGAGTATAGCAGTCTAGAATACGGACCTAGATCTTTCGTAACAAAGTGAAGAATTACCTAAACGCCGATAAAGGAAAAGCTGCACTAAATTCCTTGTTTATGAGGATACTTAGACGGCGTTTTCCTTTAAATATCCTGTAGAAGATGCATTCTCGTTGTTCTTTTCAGAGATTATTTCGAGTGCGCAAAGTGGAAGCTTCATAAAGCAAACTTCTCCATATCAACGATCTTTGAGCTCAACAGTGCAGGAGTTTCAAATAAAAAAGTGTTGAGAAATCCGGTTGCTACTTAAATATTAACGGCAGCTGAACTGAAGCGTGGTTTTGTGATACATCGAAGGTTTGCGGACTTATTCCGCAGCTATTTAGAGTTGAAATAGTTTGAGTCTTCTATTCTATTATCACACCAGTATTATAAAGTTTTTGAGTGAGTTTATGTGTATGTTTGTTACTTCTTCACACGTTGAAATGGCTTGACTAATTTTGATAAATTTTGGTATGAAGGTAGCTGGCACCTTGGATTAACACAGGCTACTTTTTATCCCAAAAAATGTAGCGTTCCCATGGCATGAGCGAGTAACACCGTGCGGCGGAGCTAGTAAAATTCTTGAATTGTATTTAACATCAGTTTTCTATGTAGAAGTATTTAAGGGAAAATAAAATCTTAACAGCGCGATGCAGGATTTGTATAGGCGCGTGACGCAAGCCGTAGTACAATGCCATCTGTTGGTAAAAAGTTCTTTGTCCTTTCGTCACGCCAAAATGGCTAGATGGATTTTAACCAATTTGAATACAAGGATAGCTGGAGACACAAATATACTTTTGACTACCTACACTTAATCTTCGATCTTTGAACGATTAGACAGTGTAGGAGTTTCGAATAAAAGTGTTTGAGAAATCCGGTCGCTACTTAAATATTAACGTCAGCTGAACTGGAGCGTGGTTTTGCGATAAATCGATTAGATTTGCGGACTTATTCCGCAGATATTTGGAGTTGAAATAGTCACGTTTTCCAGTCTTCTATTCTATTACAAAATTCTAAAATTATATTGAAATAGTTTATGCAATAGTTGCACAAGAGGGGTCAAAAAAGCGAGTGGCATAAGAGAAGATGCCGCGGGCATTTTGACTTACTTATACAGTGTTGCATACAATACTTTATATACGACAGTACAGTCGAGTTAAAAGTAAAAAGTAAAAGGTAAAAGTAAAAATAAAAATTACAAAGCTGAAATAAGAAGGTAAAGCATCAATTTAAATACGAGGGTAGCTGGAGATCCATGAGAGAGCATGGTTTCTACAACAATTTTTTTTAATGTTCGTCATGACCATGACAGTTTGTTTTCTTTTTGGCTGAAGGGCGATAGCCTTCAAAACCTTGACTACCGCTCGCGGATTGTTTTCTGGGCACTCTCAAAGCATCTTTAACTCAGGAGAATTATCACGCAATTTTTTGCCCTTGCCGGGATTGGAACCCAGGACCGCCGTCTCTACCACAGAGCCAATTGCGTCAAAACTAAGCTCCTACTGACTGACAACTGGAGTTATTTCTAAATCAAGTAAAAGTTAAATCTTTTGTCAAGTTTATAAATACAATTCATTTAAGTACTGCGCAATCTTCACGACTTTGTGCCCCCGTTTCGATACAGTCGGATACATTGAATTCTTTATATCACATCGTAAGGCAATGCTTTTAAGATTAATCGAGTTGAAAGTTGAATCGATTCTGCCAGAATACGGAGCCCTTTGATGTCGGGCGTCTCTCGTTTCCTATATTTTTATCCGATAAATGTCTTTTTCGTCGAGTATTGAAATATGGACAAAATCATCGGAAGTCATTAGGCGGTGGCTTTCTTGTTGTTTTGTTATTTTTTCAAGATTATATAACAAAGTGAAATAAAAATTATACACTTGGCAGTGCTTCAATAGCTACTCATTCAAAGCTATGCGCGCGGTAAGGGGCTCACACTTGCCATTTGCGAGCGAGTTTTCCATACAAAATAAGCGTGACGACCTTAGGTGGCGACGAATTCGCTGCGTGATCGTCTTCATACAAAATTTGCTCGCAAATCGCAAGTGTGATAAATAAGGCCATAAAGTCCTTATTTGTATACCCGCTTGCGGTAGAAAATTGAAGTCCACATCCATCTCTTAGGGAGTTACGTAACAAGTCCATATTTTGTTTTGCCATCTGTAACGTTTCACCAAATTTAATTTGTCCGAAAGCCATTTCATTCCAAAACTGCTCATACGAGTACGTAGGTACTTACTACGCTGACTCAGCGACCCGAAGTGGATCTTTGCCTCCGACAGCAAGCTACGCCATCCAACTCTTGCGCAGCTTGTCGCCAGTCGAAGTCGGCTCCCTGAAGCTGACACACGTCTTCCTGGACTACGTCGATAAACTGCACATATTTCAGAATAATTTTCTTTTTCGGGGTGAAAATGCCTTACGAATACCTCAGCTTGGATAGGCCGTTTGGGGTTATGTGGGACTCCCACCTCCCGATCTCTCCCCTAACAAGAGGGAGAGGAGGAGCCTACTCACTAAGATACTCCGGAATTTTCCGCACCTGCTGTTAATGGGGCGTCATGGGATCGCGAGCATTTCACCACGATGCCACCCCATCACAAAAGAGATAGGTACAGAAATCAATCTACATACAAGCGTTCGAGCAAACGCACACATAGACATTGCTCACATATCTCGGACCAGTTCAGACCAGTGCGAGCGCGAGTGTCATCCGCTTGACGTGTCCGTGAGCAATGCCTATGTGTGCGTTTGCTCGAGCGCGCTTCTATGTAGATTGATTTCTGCACCTATCTGTTTTGTGACCCCATGTAAACCAAACCTAACCTAATCTAATAGGTTCTTTAAAACGATGTCCATAAAACTCTCGGACGAATGAAGATTTGGCAAAACGTTACGGATGGGTAGCAATATTTCGGAGTTGTGATAGGTTATCATCCAAGCCTCATACATCCACAACATTTACTTTCATGTTGACATATATATGCTCCATTCCGAAAATATAACTCGGGAAGGAAGTCAAACATAACGCGTTATCCAATTCCATGCCAAATGGAAGCTAATGGTGTTTCACCGCGGAAATGTAATGGAAATCTACGTAGTACAGTATCTTGGGACGTGGCTAGAAATGTTACTTGTACTCGGGCTTATGAGCATTAGGTTTCATGTTTGAAACAATGTTTGCGGTCCATTTTTTTCGTGTCTGAATATTGCAATGATTCAAAAAGATTCAAAAGATTTATTTGCTAGAAATACATCTTACAATATTTTTTGTACCATGTATTCAACCTACATGTAGTAGGCATGCAAATATTTAAAGTTGAATATATTATTTTCAATAAACATTAATCAATGTATAATGTCAATAATGACTTAATTCTACAAGTAGCAAAAAAACGCCATAAAAACATTGTATTGAACCAATTTTCTGGAAGAGTTACAACTCCTTCAAGGATACGAATTTACAATAATGTCATTCATTGCACATATTATAAATATTTTTACATTGAAAATGCTGAATCATTTATTCAACATTGACATTTAATATTTATTTATTATTATTTATTTATTTAGTGTAAACATTGAAAATGTTTATGTTTTCCAGATCGAGTTTCCTCGATTTATGAAATTGTAAAATTTTTCTGTATTTCCGCAGATATGAGAAGTACGCGGACAAGGCACATGTCAAAATATGCGGCTGCCGAAGGGCTTCAAAGTGCTATTTGAATTCCCAAAATTTACTTACTTACTACTACTTACTACTTAATACGAGGTTGCGGGCACCTTAATGTAGTTTAGTTACTATAATTTGTGTTTAAGTTGATTCATGACACTGTTAACACGACATACGTCAAGTGATTAAGTTGAACGTACGTTTGACAGACGACTAGCGAGGGAGCAGTAATTTGAAACGGATACCGCATCCGTGTAGCTATATACCGCTCATAGCTATGGCTAATGGGTCGTGGCGGACAATATGACAGTTAGACCACCATCACAATAAATCTGGGGACAGTATTGTTATTGAACCATTGATATAAAGATCAAAGCACAAAGAGAAATTGGAATGGGTAACCTGGTGGAAGAGGCCGGGAATCGAAACCGGTACCTATAGATTACTAGTCCACCTCTACACCACCCTAACGCCATATAACCTTCTGAATTTTTCGATCGATGTTTGTAATGTTTATTTGAAAGGCTAAGCAGCATTAGCAGTATTCTGGTTCTTATTTTTAGACATAATTTACATAAGACGACTTTTTATTGTTTAATGTCCATGAAATCAACTTAATTGTATTTTATCGCCGTGATATTACAAAATTGAAGACAACGCAGAAAAATCTTTACTATTAGCCCACCTAACGAACACCAAAAGCTGCCTATCAAGGGAAAAAACTCGTGTATAAGCGAATTTTGGCATAGTTGTAGGGAATGATGTTTTAAACAACATACTAAAAGTACTGGTGGGTGGGGGTGAAGCTAACGGGGGGAGGGGGGTGTAAAGGTCCCTTTTTTATTTTTTTCGTAAATAACTCGTAAACTGTAACCTATAGCAAAAAATGTTCTGAAACACAAGTAGTCTACATAAAATTCTCTACAAAAAATATGTATACTTTTTTCCTCTAGGATAAATATTTTATGAGATATGGGGAGAAGTAGACGGACAATAAAGAAATAAACACAGTTCTTTAATAAGTATGGCACGTATATCGTCTAAATCTAATATTGAATATTGTCATCGTCATCATCATCATCATCATCGCCCTCAAATATACATATTTATATCATTATTATTGAAAACATTAAAAGAATAAACAATCGAGATGTTATGGGTTGATAACTGGTTCAAATAAAATAATGAAGTTAACAATACTAAAATACGTTTAATACCCTAAACGCTTATTCTAATTTTACTTATTTACTTATGAATAACTTATGAACTAATGTTAGGCGCCAGGATGGACTTTAGCAAACTTGTGGAACCCTGCCTATCCAGTATGTGCCACCGGCTAGCGACAGATAATCTTCCGTTATTTAGAAACGTGTAATCCAACGTTACGCTAATGTACTGCAATGAATGGAAAAAGCAAAGTGGGAATCACGAAATTGTTCACTGCTAAATCAGACCTGATCCAAAAGATACCAGACATTTTCAGTGAGCCCTCATCACCAGAGATTATTGAACAGGCCGGCGAGAAGCTGTTTCTGTTGATTTACCAAGCACCTACCCAGGAACAAAACCTCAACAAATACCGTTACTCAGGTTTTTTAAGAGCATCAGTGAAGCCGAAATCAGATCTGGCCACTCTTCCTCCTACTCGAGGAGCATCGAAGCAGCACTCGTTCAGAGTATATCTACAGGTATCTTTAATCAGAAATGTTATCAAATACTGTTTTGTTTTTAAAATACAAATATCTATTCGACCTAAATACTTACTTTGATCTTATTTATTTACAGATACAACAATGGCTCGGCAACCCTTTACCACCAACCCAATGATTATCAATCAGCGTTGGCTATATGGCGTATTTTTTTTCTGTCAAGCAACCAAAAAATAACAAAGATAACGCGAATCAAACTTCGGGAGTCTAAGGGGGCGTGACGTAACGCTTTGCAAAAAAAGTAGCATGGCGTAACGTGACGTTTAATGAAATATATCTCTGTAGGTAATTACTTCTTTATTTGACAAATAAAAAAATACCTACTTTTTTTTCTTACATTATGACAGGCTAATTATTTATTAAGTAAACTAGCCTAGTAAATATATCAAAGACATTAAATTATGTTGATTTTGCTTTCTCTTGATTAACAAGGTATAAACCGGACGATTGATGATGGGACAAGGCGCTAATATGCAATCGATGCCTAGCCTGCGGCTGTGTAATTGTATAAAATACTGCAAATACTACGTACCTATTTGAATGTGTCGTATTATTCGAAAATGAGATCATGGTCATACTAAATCTGAGAACAGTATGCATAACGCATTGGCATTGTAAAAACTGCACTCAATACCACTTTGACGACGCAGTTGGCGCAGAGGCAGTGCAGATTCCTACTGAGCCGACGGTCATGGGTTCGAATCCCGGCAAGGGCACACATTTGTGCGATGAACCCAAATATTTTGTTCCTGTGTATATAGCCGTTCAAAGCGACCCTGATAACATACCGGGGCAAGCCCTAGACTGGAATACCCATGGAAAGCAGACGCCTACCTACACCGAAGCAATCCTGGCGCCGGACGATCACTGCAGAAGCAAAGGCGATAGGAATGACCTGGAGCGAAGTAAAGCACGAAGCGCAAGACCGTTCGGGATGGTGCCGTAACTGCCGTACTATGGACGCACTTTGCCCAGGCTATATAGGACATTACTGATAAATGATACGACCATGAAATGAAATATGCGGTGTGTCCGATCCTTTGCAATCGGAAAACTGTTAGAACGATATTGTTTCCTATGGTCGTTTGGTACGGCATAATTGCAGTTAATAATCTTATTAAAACTTTCGTGAGACATATTTAATTATTTACACTCACGTGAAATTGTCATGAATGGCCGACATGTTTCGAACTCCGTACACCGTCGCGGCAACTTTGTTTGTCACTGTCACTTCATACAATATGCCTCACGAAAGTCGAAACAAAATGTTCAATATGAGTATTATACCAATTCACGAAAGCCTACTATATCTATACTGTATTCTGGGTTTAGAACTCTGCTGGGTAGTTTATTGGATGGAGTGTTACATTTCCTTAAACGTTATTGTCGGTCCGTCCCGCCTGTTGGGAATTCTGCCAGGTGGAACAAACGGCGGGCTTGTTGGAACATGTTGTAACAATATTATGTGTCATGTTTCAAATGTAGTAAATGTCTATGGAAGGTACTAATTTAGCTGGTTTGTTGGAAGGGTTTTAGTTCGAAATATGGTGTCATACAAAACTACTGTGATTCTTAAATATATTAAAATACCTGCGAAACGGCTTTACTCACGTCGTCGTAGAAGTCGAGTATCGCCGGACATGTTTTGAATCGGTTCGCGATTCATCCTCAGGAGAGCCGATCAGTCACGGCGGCAGCCAACCGTGCCCGGTTTTAACGTGAGTAAACCCGTTTTCATGTATTTTTATATGGAGTAATTCGTAAGAAATCACGAAGCTATGTACTCGTATATAAAGTTTTCAATTGTGAGTTCTACATTTTAGGTGGCTCTCTGTAAGTATAGCAATGGGTTTCTCGATTGATTTACCGAATAAAACGTTTAAAGAATTTCGTTTGATTTATTTGATGAGAAGGTTCCAATTCTGAAAAAAAAAAATGTATTTTACAAAGGCCACCAGTGAGTTATGTTAAAATCATTACGAAAATTAAAAAGTTTGTGTTTGTTCAAAAGTACAGGTCAAAAATGTTGCTAAAGTTGAAATTCCTAATAAGTATACTTGTAACCATATTTTTTTACGACCTATGTTAAGTTAGAAACCATTTCTGTGAATAGGGTTCTTATCTTATACCGCAATTAACAATTAAATTGTGACAAAACGACACATGTGAAAAGTGGTTCAATATTTAATTTTACGACTTTCACTCGACCTTGCACAAAATATTTAGGTACCAAGGAGACAAAACAATTAAACGTGTCTATTTGGCAAACGGCTGAAATTATTATGTATCTTGATTTGGGCTTTTTTGTGTTTATTTTTAGATGTATTCCAATTTAGGAATTGCCCTACAACCTAATCCACTCTTAAGTCAACTTCATACGTAAGTCAATGATATACTGACCAATACTTTACTGTGTCTCTGGACACGGGTCATTCCCCAAAACTAATTACCGTAAACGCTACATTACACCGACATAATGCGGTATTAACGTCAGTCTAATGTCAAAACACGTCATTCGACAACCCTAATTTCGCCTGGCATGAAGTCCAATCTCATTAACTCAATACTAAAACTTATCTAGTAAGTTATGAAGCGATTAAGTCAGATAATTTAGTGGGGTGGAACCAGAAAGGTGAGGTCACACCGACGTGTTGTTATTGTTACTAATAGGCTGGCCACTAGATTGCTTTTGGTAACTACGGCTACCTGTCACCGCTCTTATTTTATTATATAAATAGAGTCCAACTCAAAATTCGAAGCAATTGAGTGGCTAGTTGACTCACGTAAAATTGTATAAAACTAATGTTTTTTTTCGTATAGTATATAGCATAGGAAACCTTAATAGATATTTTTCAGTTCATAAAATTAAAAGTAGATGCCAGATTTTTTTTTTGAAAATATGGTTTTTATTCAGTATTTTGCTTAAAACGCTGTCCGCCATTTTTAAAGAAAACGCAAAGGCTACTCCGATGCTCGAAATTCGACCGTCGAATAGTGACGTCCCTCTCGATCTCCTGTGAAAGTAAATTTGAGTGAGCGGAACGGCACTATACGCCTATTTATTTACTAGCTTTTGCCCGCGACTACGTCCGCGTGGAACTTGGAAGCATGGAAGCAAACTCGTACAACACGATATATATCCAGCTAATCACCTTAATTAATAAAAGGGATTATTAAAAGCGCCTAAGCAAATGTAAGAGCAATTGTGCTTTTGGTCTAATCATTACATTTCCTACAGGTTCATCAATGTCATCATGAATTACTTAACTCACTTTTCAATCTTTGTTAGGGATGATTTCCAGGATGTAAACTACCCTATGTCCTTCCTCGGATCATAAACTTTATCCATGCCAAATTTCATCAAAATCGATTCAGCGGTTTAAGCGTAAAGAGGTAACAGACAGACAGACATACTTTCGCATTTATATTATTAGTATGGATTCGGTATTCTTAGTCACGCCACAGATAAGCTAAAGGTAATTATGGCGGACAGCGTTTTTGTCTGTTCATGAAATTTCTATTTTCTTTTCAACAGATGATATATAGCATTCTACTCACAAAAATAAAATAGGAAGCGGTGGTAGCCTAGAGGTTAGGGCATGCGACTTTCAATCCGGAGGTCGCGGGTTCGATCCCGGCCCGTACCAATGAGTTTTTCGGAACTTATGTACGGAATGTCATTTGATATTTACCACTCGCTTTTCGGTGAAAAATATAGCATTCTACTCACAAAAATAAAATAGGAAGCGGTGGTAGCCTAGAGGTTAGGGCATGCGAAATCCGGAGGTCGCGGATTCGAACCCGGCCCGTACCAATGAGTTTTTCGGAACTTATGTACGGAATGTCATTTGATATTTACCACTCGCTTTTCGGTGAAGGAAAACATCGTGAGGAAACCACCTAAGCCCAATAAGGCCTAGTTTCCCCTCTGGGTTGGAAGGTCAGATGGCAGTCGCTTGCGTGAAAACTAGTGCCTACGCCACATCTTGGGATTTAGGTAGCCGACCCCGTTTGAGAATTCATTCTCAAAAAATGGGACAAAGGCTAGGAGTTAGGATTAGGATAGGAGGAAAATAATCAATAAGTACTAAGCATCATTATAAAACTGTACTGAAAATCCGTTTACCATGGAGATGAGTTATTATATCTGGTTTCAGGATGCAGGCTAAGCATAGGCGCGCGGTGCCAGCCGTACATCGCCATTTGCTGTTTTTTTTTGTCCCCTTATCACTTTGAAACGACTGAACAAATTTTTATACAGAGACAGATCAGACTGACAGTTAGATATCCGAAGATGGTACTTTTAGCCGACTATGGTAATCAAAAACAATTAACACGGTCTAGTTCCGAACACGTTCTAGCCACACAATTGCTTTTGGTATCTACGGCTATACCTGTCAACGCTTAATTTAATTTTATAAAAAGAGTTCCACTCAAAGTTCGCAAGTGAGTAGCTAGGATTAAAATAAATATTTGATTTCGTTATATCAATTATGTAGTAATCTAGAGATCACCCATAGGTAAGCCGCACTCATTGGTAGGTATGTCACCAGCGGGTAAGACGTCTGTCTCAGCCGGTGACTCTCACGTGACTGCCTTCCCCACCCGTACTCTCGAGACAACGTCATAACTACCTACCTAATAGGTTTAATACAGATCTACAAACACTACGAATGAGATCATCTCCTGGCTTCAATTGTTTTTTTCCTGGTGTCCGATATAATCTGGCCATTAAAAATGGGGTAGTATATATAAATTTAAATGGGTCGGCACTGAAGCAGACACTCTAAAATTCTGCCTGCTGCTACGTTAAAAGGTTGTATCATTATATACATTTTATAGCAACATATGGCTTTTTACGGTAGCTCGGCAGAATTCTGTCTAAAATTAATTGCAGCGATACGTGAAAAAGGCGGGCATCCGGAATGTAACAAAGTACGAACAGGAATGAAATGTACCTGAACATATTCTGAAATATTTCCTGTTATATAATACAATTTTTTGCGTGTCAAGTCTGTCTTTTAGATAGATATACACGATGATTTTTAATCGGTGATCAGGTACCAACTTTTCTAACTCAGTAATTTATGGCGGTCACGTTGAAGTCGTAATTACATGAAAACAAACTTTTATTTTTCTATGATAATTTTTATTTTGAAACCTAAATTCCTTGTCACCGAACTAATCTATACCAGTGAGCTTACAACCTCTTTAATAATTTAATGGGAATGACAATTTATGAGTAATAACTTGTCATTGTCATTGTCATTACATAAACAAAGTCGTAGAAAATTTCGTAAAATTTTCCCGCCAAAACGATGACACTTGACGTAGGTATCGTACTTCAACTTGGATGAAGTACCTATGGATTCGGCATATGCGTATACCCGAAAGGGACAGCAGCAAAGTACATGACTAACACAGGGTTACCAGGTTCCAAATAATTCTCCCGTTTTTCCAGTGCTAGTTGTTAGCGGTGTGGTGAATTAGTTTTAAATGTATTATTATATTGTATGGGACAGTTTATAAAATAATTACAATAAAACTTTACAAAAACAACTGTCAAAATGTAATGGTAAAATATATTTATTTGGGTGCGTCTCATTTCATAGAAAAACAATTAACATATTTTCATATGACCGAACATACGTTTGGTAGAATTTTCAGTTTGTATAACAACGTTTCATAGAATGTTTATTTCATATATCGTTATTTCGTAGAAGCACAATTGATAGAAAGTCATTTCTTATAACAATAATTTGATAGAATGCACGCTTAATATAATGCACTTTTCTTATAACAATAATTTAATAGAATGTAGGTTTAATAGAATGTACTTTTCATAGAATGTACGTTTAATAGAATGTATTTTTCGTATAATGTACTTTCGAATTCATAAATTAAAAAATTTGAACAAGCGAGCGAGCGAAGCGAGCGAGCAAAACCTTTTAGAGCAGATCCGACGTGGCCGGGTTAGGTTAGAAGGTCAGGCGGGAGCGAAGCGTAGCGAGCTCCCGCCTGGCCTTCGAGGTTTTTTTTTTTTGCGTACCGAAAAAAGTTTTGCTTGTATTCATACCTACTGTTTACATACAAGAACAAATCCACCCAACCACTTCCAGGAAAGTATTAAGTTCGGAGCTAAGGCGGAGTACTGGCAAAAAAAAAACATACGAGCGAGCAAAACCTTCCAGAGCAGATCCGACCTGGCCGGGTTAGGTTAGAAGGTCAGGCGGGAGCGAAGAGTAGGTTTTTTTTTTTTTGCGTTCCGAAAAAAGTTTTGCTTGTATTCATACATACTGTTTACATACAAGAACAAATCCACCCAACCACTTCCAGGAAAGTATTAAGTTCGGAGCTAAGGCGGAGTACTGGCAAAAAAAACATATATAGCGAGCGAGCGAAGCGAGCGAGCAAAACCTTCCAGAGCAGATCCGACGTGGCCGGGTTAGGTTAGAAGGTCAGGCGGGAGCGAAGCTACGCTTCGCTCCCGCCTGGCCTTCGAGGTTATTTTTTTTTGCGTACCGAAAAAAGTTTTGCTTGTATTCATACCTACTGTTTACATACAAGAACAAATCCACCCAACCACTTCCAGGAAAGTATTAACTTCGGAGCTAAGGCGGAGTACTGGAAAAAAGTTGCGAATATTATAATTGTATTATGTTATTCGTTTATTCTATTAAATGTTTATTGTATGAAATGTTCATTATATTAAGTATGTATTATGTTATTTGTTTATTCTATTAAAAGTTTATTATATTAAATGTTCATTATATTAAGTGTTCATTATATTTAGTGTTTATATACGAAACAAAAAATATATCAAGTGTTGTTATAAGAAATGAAAATATATGAACTGATTTTCTACGAAATGATAATTCTAACAATTGATCGATTCTATGTGTTGAAATTATATTATATGTTATTCCATGTGATGAACGTTATACCATTTGTTGTTCTATGAATTATTACACACCCTATTTATTTACATAAATTTAATTACAATTTCGAGAGAGCAGCAAGATATCCCATAGGAGGCATGAGGCAAGATGCTTACTGTCCTTTAAACAAAATTGTCGTGAACATATACAAGCATTTTTGGTTGGTTCCCAATTCCATCGTCCTGTTGCACGTATCCAACATTGGAGTAAAGCAGGATCATGTTTTGTAAATCTAAAACAAAAAAATATATTTGTAAAACTCCATGAGTTAAGGGTAATTTACCAATTCTAATACTGGTATCCCTTAAAATCTAATAAAGCAGACAAATTAAAAAGCAGTAAAAAACGCGGCGGAACGTCAAGTAAAGGTGAAGACAAAGAGTAAATACTACTGACACTGACAAGACGTAAAGACTATTGACACTTACCTATGAAAGCTTATATTTTCACTTTTTTGGCTAGTGTCGCTTTTACAGTCAATTATGGAGCAACGCACCATTGTTTTACAAATCTATAGCTAATAGCACTCACTATTATTCATATATAAACTTTCGAAATGTAAAATTATCCACAATATTCGTTGTTTTATAGTAGGCTACAACGCACATTTGAATTGCCCGGCAGTATTTAGCGGAGCTCTGTCAACTTGACAATCATCCGCTAAACAAAAAAAAGCGGAACTCTGATAAGGACAAAACATCTTGTCTATGTCTCTGTCGCTCTTAACGGTTTTTGTAAATCGTTGTCCCGTTTCCTCCTGGTATTATTATTCGCTTGTCATGTCCAGAGGTTACTTGGTCCATGTACTTCAATAATTTATGTAGGATGACCATGTATCTAGTGGTTATTAGTTTTAATTATGTTTTAACTTTTAATTAATTTAACAGTGAGGTAATTGCACGGGACCTCGCGTATTAAGTTAAATTTTAGCTAAATATTAATATTTTTCTACTCCTGATCACCGATTAAAAATCATCGTGTATAAGTAATATAAACTTTACTCAACCGTAACAACAACAACAAAATAAACAATATTAAATGTATAATGTACCTTAGATGATGTAAGTCCGATCGTAATAATACCTATCTATTTAATACCTACTTATTGTTATGTGAGTGACTTCAACGGCATTTAAACCTTAGTATGGTTTTGCTCGTTGCATTATTGTTAAATGTATGTTTTTTCTGTGTAATGAATGAATGAATGAATGAATAAAATTTTATTTCGGATAAAATACAATCCATAGCGTTTTAGTAAATGTTCTTATATTTAGGGTTAGTATAACATATTTATTATTTTTATATTACATACTGGGCCACGCCTTTAACCTGCTCTGTCCAGAATCTCTGTATAGGGCAATCGTATCTCCCAGCGACCGCGTTTAGAATGCTGTTGGGACCCTAATATGATTCTAGATCGACACGATACGCTTTCTCATGATGGCATGGAAACCGTCCGTGCGAGCTTCCACAAACATGCCTGATGCACTACACTACTTAGGCAGTCCCATCAGCATTCTAAAAGCATTATTGTACTGAATACGCAGGGTATTGTAGGTGCGTTTTGTAAACCTAACCCATAGGCCGCTCGTGTAAAAAGATTAATAAATAAATAAATAAAAAATCTAGAAACTCGACAATTTAGTGATTAACTTAGTTACACATCACAACATAATAGAAAACAAGACTACATTTATTTCGAAGATGCATAATATATTATACATCCCTTTATTTTAAAATATTAAAAAAAAGGATACCTATATCATTTGTTAATTGGATTGTTTCTCATTTCTCTACTTATTTATCGATGCTAACAGTAGAAAAGAGTGAACAATATCAACATTTTAACCTAGAATAACATGAACCCACCACTCTAAGTGTCAACAACCCTTTTTAACCCCAAAGTGTTTTCCAAACAACATCGATTTGTTAACCCGTGCAAAGGCTTAGACTTTCGATTGAAACCGTTCGGGACAACGGCGCCGAGACACTATCAACAAACAAGTGAAGGGTAAACACGGTTAAGGAATGCTGTGATAAGTTTCAGATAGGTTTCGAGTTTTTTTTTAACTACATAAATCTTCATCGCCTTTCAGAAGGTTACCTTCTTAATTATAACGCTGCTATATTCTTGTTTTTTGTGGCAATCACACCTCTAGCACAAGCGCAACGCACAATTGTGACTTGCGATTCTTTCTCGCGCGAGATATATACTACCTATCTCTTTCTGTATAGCATTGTCAGAGAATGACGGGTGATGCTATTATCGCGCGACATGAATCGCGATTATCGCGAACCATAGTTGTGGTAGACGGGCTGATTCAGATCATTATCATCATTATCAGCCAAAAGACGTCCACTGCTTGACATAGGCCTCCCCCAGAGAACGCCACCATGACCGGTCCTGCGCCTCCCGCATCCTACGGACTCCTTCACCAGGTCATCAGTCCACCTTGTGGGGGGCCTACCCACGCTGCCTCGTCCAGTGCGTTGGTCGCCACTCAAGAACTCGATGGCCCCAGCGGCCGTCGGTTTTACGAGCGATGTGCCCTGCCCATTGCCACTTAAGTTTTGCTATCCTTCGGGCTATGTCGGTTACCCTGGTTCTTCTACGGATCTCTTCATTTCTGATTCGATCTCGCAAAGAAACTCCTCTGATTCAGATACACTATTAATAACCATCTCAATTATAACATCAACATTTCGTAACAAGCCTTAACTTAGATCGGAATCTCGTATAAAAACGAGGATAACTTTGGAAACCCTTGGAAATTAAATTACAGGGATGTTGTTTTTCTAAGACGAAGGGTGAGTGCCCTTGGTCTGCCCACGGTAAGATACTTACTTTGAGAATCCTCCGTCCAGTTCAATTGCCTTTGAGGGTTATTATTACCTGTTACAGGGTTTGGTTTTACTTAGATCTTTATTTTTTGCTACAATAGTATTTTTATACTCTTTTATTTGAAAGTGGTAACATGATAGTAAATTTTATTTCGTATACCACTTGAGATCGTCACTAGGCGGTAACAATGGAACAAAATACCTATGTATGACACGTGCCAATTTGAAGAGCTAAGATCCTAAAGCATTTTGTCAAAAATTATAAATATTATAAGGCCTTATATACATTTAAAAATGTATTTATTTGATATTATGACAAATATATTGATAAATTCTACCAAATTTTTATAGTGAATATTATTTTTCCTGAGTTCTACATAGTAACATAGAAAATAAGTTGAAAAAAAAAACAGTTTTCTGCGTGAATTTTGTCAATTTCGAGTAGTTTTTAGGGTTCCGTAGCCAAATGGCAAAAAACGGAACCCTTATAGATTCGTCCTGTCTGTCCGTCTGTCCGTCTGTCCGTCTCTCCGTCTGTCCGTCTGTCCGTCTGTCCGTCCGTATATACACAGCCATTTTTTTCCGAAACTATAAGAGCTATACTGTTGAACCTTGGTAGATAGATGTATTCTGTGAACCCCATTAAGATTTTGATGCAAAAATAAAAAAAATAATAATAAATATTGGGGGCTCCCCATACTTAGAACTGAAACTCAAAAATTTTTTTTTCATCAAACACATACGTGTGGGGTATCTATGGATAGGTCTTCAAAAATGACATTCAAAATGAATAGTTTGCGTGACAGACGCTTCCAAAGTGGAAAAAAGTTGGTCCCCCCCCTCTAACTTCTAAAATAAGAGCATTTATGACACGCGTCGGTCCTTCGTGTCAATCGCAACGCCCTCCCGGTACATCACTTGCTTCACTTTTTACACAAACAACCAATAAGGAACAGTTCTCGGGCGGCTATCAAAAGAGGAACTTCCCGTAGTGTTCTATACAGAGCCATTTTCTGAATTACCTTGATATCTCACTTCTAGAAGGTACCCACCATTACATCCACGTATTTTTTCTTTTTTTACCGTAGACGGAATATTGGTTGAAATTTGTCCTGCCATTTCGAAGAGATTGTGAGCAACAGATGGCGCTAGACTGGCATGGCCCATACAAAACAAAACCTGAAATCATGACATCTCTCCATGGAAAACTGTTTTTTATACAAATCTGGATACTTGGTATAGATATAAAAAACGTCCCTATAGTTGCATTGCAACATTTATAACTAGATGGTTGTTGGGTTCTTTTTGACCATTTTGATGTTATTAACTAATTGATTCTGACTGTACAGCCCCCTTTTTGCGACTGCGACGAAGAAACATATTTATTTCGAGATAGGTAAAAACCTTCGTTCCTCAATCCATTAGTCGTTCCATTAGTACTTCGCTAGGAGTTTTTGTGGCCACAAAAACTAAAGAATAGCAAACAATTCAATCTGCAAAGAGACAAAGGAAATTCTAGACGATATAGCGTCCAGATTGCAAGACGACATTATTATTAATATTTTATTACTTTACTTCTTGTGGTTTTGTTATTATTATGATCTTCATAACTAACCGAGCGAGCAAAGCGATAGCTACGGGAAATAAATTACCAAAAACCAAAACTGCTCAAGGCAAAAAAAAAAACCGGCCAAGAGCATGTCGGGCCACGCTCTGTGTAGGGTTCCGTTTCCGTAGTTGCCCATCCGTCGCAATAGACGGGCTTAAAACAGCGCGCAGCTGTTTTAAGCCCAAGGTTTAAATTACCAGACAGATTTCAAGCTCTATGAAAAAGGTCGTAAACGCCAAAGTAGCTGTAATTACTCATTACCTTCTGGAAGTGATCAATTATACGCGCCAGATTGAGCGGAATGTTTTAATGCAGTATGGCACTTAACTAAAATGTGTAACGTTCGAAGTATAAGGACACCGCGCGGCACTTACATCATTTTAAAGAAAATTATGAAATTTTGTGATAACTCAACAACGGCTCGACCGATTTTATTCAGTATAGTTTTCATTGAAAGTACTTATAAGGCCTCCTTTTTTTGAATTTTCGCATAATTTTTTGACGCGTGGTTGAAAAGTTAGACGGGGGGTCACTATTTTTTTTATTTTCGGAGCGAATATTTACAAAACTGCCGACTTTATCAAAAAAATATGTTCTGAGACCTCTATTATTTTTAAAAGACCTACTCATCGACACCCCACACTAGTGTTAAAACGAAAAAAAAAAATTCACCCGCACTTTAAATTTTCGAGAGGCACCCGAAAAAAAGTTTATTTTTTATTTTTTATTTCACCGTTATGTCGGCGTGATACATACACATACTCATGCCAAATTTCAGCTTTCTAGTACAAAAGATCACGAAGCTAAGCCGCAGACGGACGGATGACAGACGAACAGACGGACAGACGGACAATACGGACATGGCGAAACTATAAGTGCTCCTAGTTGACTACGGAACCCTAAAAAGCACCTTTTGTGAATGTGGAAAAACTACCTACCTCTTTTATAAAACCGATATAATTATAATTGATACGGAGATCAAAGCACAAATAAATGGGTGCAATTTCCGGTGGTGGGGTGGTTGACACGTTGGACCGGTAATCCATAGGTATCAAGTTCAATTGCCGCGTCTTGCGCCAATTACATACATTTTCAAATTCAATTACAAATTCGTTGTTCTCTTTGTATCAAACAATCTTTTTTAAGTAAAAATAAACACATAAATTCTAACACTCTATTCTTAACCCTTAATCCTTCTGATATAGGCTTTAAAATCGATGGAATATGTTGTGTGAATATCGTTTTGCTTATCACACCTCTAAGCCTTTTGCCGATCACACTAAATATTCGGATTTCCATCTGTTGTAACAAGTTTTTACGTTAAAAAAATGAGTAAAAAAAGAAATTGACATCAACCGGATTAAAATGTATAAACTATACTAGTCGGTATATACAGTTTTTAGTCACGTAAATAAAAACCGGCCAAGTGCGAGTCGGTCTCGCGCACCAATGGTTCCGTACCAATATCGAGCAAAAAACTCGTTTTGTGTATGGGGGCCCCCTTTAATGTTTACTTATTTTTTATTATATCGGTAATAAAAATTATAATCTCCCACTATATAATTACCTACCTAAGACATAAGTTAAAAGGATATTTGGATCCTGGATAGCGGAGCATCTGTCCACATGACAAGCAGGTTAGATTTCTTTGATAAGCTTCATGAGTGTAGCACAAGAACTGTGCGCTTGGGAGATGATACTGAGTTGAGTGTCAAAGGAATTGGTACAGTCTACATAAAAAAATTGCTGAACAATCAGTGGTATGATTCAGAAATTAATGATGTACTTTATATCCCAAATTTAAAGAAAAATCTAATATCCGAAGGTGTTTTGACGCAAAAAGGATATACTATAAACAAGCAGAAGTGGCAAGCAAACATTTTAGATATGAACAATACTTTGGCGGCATATGCATACAAGCAACCAAATAATTTGTACAGATTATTGTTTAAAACCGCTGTGTACACAGAAACTCTGGCAAGCGAACTCAATGCTGTCACTGGTGACAGTAATTTGAAAAAGTGGCATGACGAAAGTATGTAAATTGAAGCGTTCACTATACGGACTGAAACAGGCACCACGGTGCTGGAATAAAAAATTGGACGATTACCTGAAAGGAATAGGTTTCCGTAGTATATCTGCTGATTCGTGCGTCTACGTGGGACATATAGAAAATGAAAAAGTTATACTAATAATATATGTCGACGATGGGCTTTTGTTTTCAGAGAAGAAAACTACACTTGCTTCATTTATTAACTTATTTAAAAAACAGTTTGAAATAACCATCGAAGAGGATCCGAAATACTTTGTCGGTTTAGAAATACATAGACACCAAGAGGACGGTACTGTACTCATTCACCAAGGAAGCTATGTGAAAAATATGTTAAAAAGATTTAACATGAGTGACGCTAAGTCAGTGAGCATTCCGATTGAAACGAACTGTATAGCAGCATGCGAAGACACTGACAAAAATACGCCGTACAGGGAGGCTGTCGGGTGTCTTATATATCTCGCTACTACAACCAGACCGGATATTTCTTATGCCGTTGGGGTCGCAAGTCGATTTTTAAACAACTATACTGCATCACATTGGCTCCTTGTAAAAAGAATTATGCGCTATCTTGCAGGCACTACTCAACTTGGATTATTGTATCGCAGCAGGGGGCATACAAAACTAGCTGGATATTCAGATGCGGACTATGCCACTGACTCGGAGTCCAGACGATCTACGACAGGCTACTTGATCCTGGATAGCGGAGCATCTGTCCACATGACAAGCAGGTTAGATTTCTTTGATAAGCTTCATGAGTGTAGCACAAGAACTGTGCGCTTGGGAGATGATACTGAGTTGAGTGTCAAAGGAATTGGTACAGTCTACATAAAAAAATTGCTGAACAATCAGTGGTATGATTCAGAAATTTATGATGTACTTTATATCCCAAATTTAAAGAAAAATCTAATATCCGAAGGTGTTTTGACGCAAAAAGGATATACTATAAACAAGCAGAAGTGGCAAGCAAACATTTTAGATATGAACAATACTTTGGCGGCATATGCATACAAGCAACCAAATAATTTGTACAGATTATTGTTTAAAACCGCTGTGTACACAGAAACTCTGGCAAGCGAACTCAATGCTGTCACTGGTGACAGTAATTTGAAAAAGTGGCATGACAGACTTGGACATGTAAACATTGAATATATTAAAATATTATATAACAATGGATTGATACAAGGAATAACACAAAATGAGTTTAAAGATTTTTTTTGCGAGGCATGTGCGTACGGTAAGCAGCATAAACTACCATTTCATACGAAATTAGACACAGAAAAGAGAGTATGCAATCCAGGCGAAGTTATCTACTCAGATGTCTGTGGACCAATGTCCACAACCTCCATATCGGGATTTAAATATTTTGTTCTCTTCAAAGATGCGAGTACTGGATACCGAGTGGTCTTCTTTATGAGACATAAGAGCGACGTGTTTGAAAACTTCAAAGAATTCCTACGACTGATACAAAATAAGTTTAAAAGTTTTTGTCTTAGGTAGGTAATTATATAGTGGGAGATTATACAAAATTTACTGTTTGTTATTTTTGTTTTATATGGATTGTTTTTCTTTTTACAAATTGTCTACAGTGTAAAGTTATAGTGGGAGACAGTGGTCTTATTTCTATATTAATTTGTTTTTATGTAGCTCTCGAATATGTATACTTAATTGTTTGATTTACTACCTTGGGATCCTACCTAAGTGGGAGTGTTGGAGATAGGTAGGATAGCATACAAAACCTTTTCTTTATGATGAACGAAAATTGTAAGTAACCATGGTTATTCTTTATAACAATACATTTGACAGTACAAACTAATGTGCTTAAGAATTTGGGTGTTTTATTTATAACAATAAATATATACATTCTGTGAAAATTTCAACTTATTACGGTTCGGAGAATATGCCTGTCAAACGAAATATCATGGAAAAGCCCTATTTTGTACGGGAGTCCACCTTAATTATAATTATTATTTTATTTATCATTAATAGTATGCTATATAGCGGTAACAGAAATACGAGTATAGCCTGGTGAGGTGACAGAAGGACCGACGGACGGACAGCGGAGGATTAGTATGGCACATTTTTTTTAAACTAAGCCATCCACTTACCTGCATTCACAATGGCATTGTGTCTAATACAATCCTATCTGCTTTTGTTCTCGTAAGCGCCAACCAGTTACAAAAAAGGATTTTGAATTTTCAACCTTATTCCTTGTTGAATAGGTTTAAAATGGTTGAAGATGAGAGTTCATAGTCCTTTTTCAAGAGAATACGTTCTTGTGGAGAGTCGGACGATTGTAAAATTCTAAAAAAGTATGATTAGAGTGATTTTTTTTTAACTAAGCTCATCCACTTACCTGCATTCACAGTGGCATTGTGGCTAATACAATCCTATCTGCTATTGTTCGCGTAAGCGCCAACCAGTTACTTACAAAATATGGTTAGAACTACATTACGTGGATATTGAATTTTCGACCATATTCCTTGTAATCTATTCAAGGTTTAAAATGGTTGATGATGAGAGTTAATAGTACTTTTTCAAAAAAATACGTTCTTGTCGAGAGTCGGGCGGATGTAAAATTCCAAAAAAGTTATGATCACCATTATTCTGTTAGTGTATTTTGTCGTCTAATGTCCAAGGAAATAGAGTCGATAATCTATATTTACCTTCCAAGGTGGTTACAATCTACTTTTATTACGAGCTCGCTATATTAATTAGTGGTTAACACTCAATGGTATTCAGTTCTTAAGTGGATCAGCTTAGCTTAGAAAATTTGTACTATACCATTTTTCTGTTAGTGTATTTTGTAGTTTCATGTCCAAGGAAATAGAGTCGATAATCTATATTAACCTCCCAAGGTGGTTACAATCTGCTTTTACTACGAGCTCGCTATCTTAATTTGTGGTTTACCACTCAATGGTATTCAGTTCTTAAGTGGATAAGCTTAGCTTAGAAAATTTGTACTATAATAGGGTCCCTTTTTACCCCTTAGGTACAGAACCCTAATAAAAGCTGTACTTAGGTGTATTGTGTAAAACCGTGTTATGTATGTCTGGCGACGCGATTTACTACAGTGGAACATTATGCCTTGACTTTTATTAGAGTGTCACAAAAATAAAACACACGCACAGCACGGCGTTAAAAGCACCAATACTTTTTATAAATTTCTACAGCGTTGATATGTTTTAAAGCTTGTTTTTAATTTTTTCCAAGCCGCTTTATATGTAGTATTTATGAAATTATCACTAAATATGAAAACATATCGCATATTAAGTATGTCTTCGATGTAGTTTGAGTATTAAGTAATGCTTTACGTTGATTTTACCAATGATATGACATATACTAGTTATATGTATGCAAGAAAGAAAGGTGTGTGCCGTACAATTATTTACATTTTTCAATTTACAGTAATAATGAAATAATGAAGTTATAAACTTTATTCTGCAAGTAGGCCACAAGGGCACTTATACATGTCTGAGTCGACCGTAATTTTAAAGGAGACCACTATTGAGAAGAAATCAGTTGTTGCCAAGGTACACAAATACGAAATAAATAATAGCGTAGGTATTGGTTTCACATGCAACAACACAGTACCGTACCTAACATAACTGGGTGATAATTAAAGTGTGCTTTGAGATATAGCCAAATAAGCGACGACAAGTCTATCATAGGTAGGTATATAAGTGACATTTCACGTTATTAACCGGTCAAGTTAAGTTTGCGTCTGATATTTGGGTAAGGACCAAAATCTTTGCAAATACTGTCATACATTAATGTCCACCTCATCTCAAACTAAAAATAGAACATTTATATTTATCGTTAATTTGTAGAGTAGAAAAACACGCCAAATAACAGTTCCTATTAACCCAATCATCAATAAACGAATTGAGTTTCAGAATAGTTAATAAAAAAAATATTCAGAAATATTTTTTTTTCTTTATTATATTTCCCATACAAAATGAATATGTCCGTACTCTGCTTTCTCGAGAATATATTGATTTGGTTTTAAAGTACGAACGCCTTAACTTATACAGTTTATTTGTATATATAGTCTTAGGTTTTTTTAAGACGCAGGTATAGTTTAATATTCGATATCCTTCATCATTTTAAATTTTGCGGCTATTTTATGCATTTCCCAAATATTCTTCCATTGTGCAACCTCCAGTTGTGCGACGACATTACACGGAACTTACAACGCTATTCCAGTAGATTCTTCAATTATTTTAATGGAACACTGACTCCGAACTTGAAAGCTTGACTTCGATAGTGCTGCCATGTTGTTTTTACTGACAGTCGAGCATCGTGTTGGTGGAAGCTCCGCGTACCGTTAAAATTCTGTGACTTCTTATGTAATTTTATTGTATTCCATCACGCTTTCTCTGCTTGCGAATGATTAACTGCAAACTATAATAGTATAGTTATTGTTGCTACACATCAAAGTTCACTAGTAATACTCGTTTATTTTATTGAGTGTGAAACATTTCTGGTCAGGTCGTGAAGTATTTTGCCTCCATTGTGCGACGAGTAACACAACATTGTGCGACGAGTGTCACAACGGAAATTCGTCGAAACGAAGACAACGTTACCAATTGTGCTTATTACAAGCTTTTATTTCGTTTCACCTGTCCCGATGTTTATTTATGATTCATCTTCAAACCTTGTACACGTACATTTTCAATTTTATTGTGGTACTTTTTTGTGGTACCGGTGTGACACATTCCATTGTGATTTCCGTTGTCCTACGATGCAAATAATTTGGTCCTTACCCATTTATATATAGATATATAATTATCTTGTACATAGATATATAATTGAGCTTACTTCACTATTTATAGCGTCTTATAATAAATTCAAGACGACCGGGTTCACCGGGATAATCGCAAGATCTCTTCGAGATATCATAGATATAATGGAAATAGGGCCCCGAATCCCACCCATCCATTTAGACCCACTTGCAATTTTTATTCAGAGTTCCATGAAATTTAAAAAAAAAAACACAGCACCATGCTTAAACGCCGCATCAATATTTTGTCATAGTTAATTTACCTTTAGATTTTTATTACTACTAGTATATTGCATAAGCTAGTAATCTCATCTCTTAGGTTGTTAGCTTAACCAATAAAACCTCTTAATATAATCAACGACCCTGTGCCCGCGGCTTCGCTAGCGATGAAATCTACTATCCTACGGGAACCATACTTTTTTCGGGATTAAAAAAAGCCTACGTGTTAAGTAAGGGTGTAAACTATCTTTGTTTTTAAATTTCGTGAAAATCCTTAAAGCCGTGTTTGCTGTCAAAACATTAGTGAGATAAAAAAGTGGCATTAATTTATGACATTAAAGTGTTTCAGGCATATTATATTGTCTAATATTTTTTTTAAGGCAGGGCAACTTAATAATTATCGGATCATCAACCAATAACAATTAACATTGCTACATTTACCTGATTGCACATAATATCGAAATTTTTAAACCAACTTTCAACGCCACCATGAAATGAAACCCGATTGAACGATGACCCGATTTAAATAAATAAAACCCTTTCGAAGAGACAGATTTTTATTCACGTTCACAAATAAAAAGTACACGAAACTATGAAAAACGTGTGGGTGTATAGTGTAAAATCATGTCCCCCGCACTTTATGTCAGGCGCTACGATTTACCGCCCCGGGGCAGCGGAACATTATGCCACGGTTTTTATTAGAACGCCACGAAAATAAAACAACACCACCGCAAAGCGCTATTACGGCGCACCAATATTTTTGTTGCGTGCATGCATAATAACGCCTTTGAAGTTTAATTTACTTTTCGATTTTTATTGCCAATGAGATGTAAGATTATGAAATATATTTACATACTTACCTAAATAAGTAGCACATGACATACATTGATTATTTCGGCTACTATCGTTTAGATTCAAATTTTTAAAGGCAGGTATTTTCAATGATTAATTATGTTATTAACATGGCTACATTTAGGTTATTGCGCATACTACTGCATTAGTTGACTAACCTTCAACGGCATATATTGATTTCACATAATTCCCCAAAATAAAGCAATTGAAAAGCATCAACATGATTCAAATAAATAAAACCCTTGCGACAAGACAGGTTTTTATTCACGTTCACGAATAAAATTTATAATAATTTGTAATAAGTGTGGGTCTGTAAATCAGGTGCTGCGATTCACCGCACTGGGGCAGAGAAACGTTATGCCCCGACTACTATTAAAGCGCCACGAAAATAAAACAACACCCTAATATCGCACTGCTATTAAAACGGGTCTTTTGCAGTTGCATTTAAGACTAGAACGTTTTTTTTTTTTTTAAGTTATAGCTGGCAAAACAGCAAACTGGTCGCCTGATGGAAATCAATTATCGTCGCACACACCAGCGGAGTCACAAGTACGTTGCCGGCCTCACAGATGACAGTACGCTCTTTTACCCGCAATATCGTCTGCGTAGGTACACATTTTCTTTACCGTAGTAACGTATACATATATATATATAGTCCTCCTTGACGTGTCCGTCAATGGTGAACCTAGCAGTCACGTAAGAAGTAGGCTATAACCATATTTGGCCGTTCAGCTATCCCTGTACCAACAATTAAAATCCGTCCAACTGTCCTCATGAGAGGAGAACTGTTTTTTTTTTATCGACAGATGTCGCTGTATGTCTGGCGCCCCGTCTTTAAAAATCATGCATCGCGCTGTTAAGATTTTTCCTGAGTAAATGACACCCTTTAGAATTTTATGCCAAATAGATTGACTTATACGTTATTAATTTTTTAGCCTCCTAAGAGATGATAAATTATAGTTATGTAAAATAAATATTTTTATAGAATCTTTTAAAGTTTTAATCGATTCTATTTTTTATGTGGAAATACCACTTTTTTATGAATAATGTAAATTACACAAAGGTAAATTAAGAAAGAAAAACTGAATGCGATCTACTACAATCTAAGCAGGATCCTGCTTAGACTATAGGAATCCTTGGTGTCGACATCTCGTGTGAAGTCCAATTCCGCGGACATTTAGAGGGTAAGGCTAAATTAGCCTCCAAGAAGCTCGGCGTGCTCAACAGGTCGAAACAGTACTTCACTCCGGCCCATCGCCTACAGCTTTATAAGGCTCAGGTTCGCCCACATATGGAGTACTGTTCTCATCTGTGGGCTGGGGCGCCCAAGTACAAGTTGTTCGGATTGATTCCTGCCGCTTCTTTCCGCCATCTTTCTACGCGACAATCCTTTCATCCTCACCACTTAGATAGTTGGCAGTCCACAACTGTGCGCTTTTCTAGAAATTTCCTGCCTCGCACGACTGCATTGTGGAATGAATTCGTCGCTAGCGGTATTTCCCGACCGATACGACCTTCAAACCTTCAAGAAAAGAGCGTACTCCCGCCTGAAAGGCCGGCAACGCACTTGTGACTCCTCTGGTCTTGCACGTGTCTATGGGCGACGGTAATCGCTTTCCATCAGGCGATACGTTTGCTCGATTGCCCCCTATGACATAAAAAAAAAAGATTGTATTAGATCGCATTCAATTTTTTTTTCTAAATTTACTATATATAAGTAAAATAAGTTGTTTAATATGTACTACACAGTTCAATTGCGAGTTTTTTGTTATTTATATTATTTTTATCGAAACGTTCTTTGCATTTATATTTGGGAATATTTTTAATACAACCCCATCGTTAATTCTACCAACGAAACAAATACTTTATATGCATACGAATGAGAGATAAAATTTGTTTTTTAATTTGAATTTTACTCTGTTGTACGGGTTTACGAATGGAAAAATACAGACGTATTCTTTCGATGAAGTATATTTTCGTACATTTCCTTCTGTTATCGGATCAATTTGCCCTCGGGCACGCAGCATGTTAATTAACTATAGCGCCAGGGGAATGAGATTCCATTTTCCTGGAACAGGTGATGAAAGAAAAACAAAGTGTTCACATGCGTTATAACCTTCTAACACATAAGTAGTGCGTCAAAGCATGGTGGTGGCTATATGCATTGCTTATTATATATATATTATAATATTGCATTAGACCGATACGACCTTCAAACCTTCAAGAGAAGAGCGTACTCCCACCTGAAAGGCCGGCAACGCACTTGTGACTCCTCTGGTGTTGCAGGTGTCTAAGGGCGACTGTAATCGCTTTCCATCAGGCCATCCCTTTAATCGTTCGTGGACAAATATGACATTAAAAAAAATAGATACTATATTGAGATTTTTTAGCATGTTAGACATTTCGGTTAGGTTCAGATGTTTATTGAATATTTGTTGTCTTTTTTTATAAACTAGTGCCACTGTAAGCTGTGGACCTCGCGAATTAATTTCAAAATGGTTGAAATTTTACTTTTTAAACATTTTCTAACCCCCATATCTCCGCCATTTTGAATAACTGAACCGACATTTTTTTTATAAAAAATAATTAATAATAAAACTTTATACTTATCGAACCTACTCTATACTATATTTCATGAGAATTGATTGCGCAATGGAACCTCTCAGTGAGAACAGCTGGAGAGCATCTAAACATACGAAATTATTTTAGTTTTAAATGTTAGTGAGTGAGTGAGTTAAGAGATATTTCTATTAAAAATAAAAAAATAAATATTTCGACAAGTTATGACAAATTTCACACTTTTTGAAGTTTTCCCTGCGTTCTAGAAAGTAACATGACTATTTCATGCTTTCATTGCGTGCAGTTGAAAATAAGTTGAAAAAACCTGTTTTGTGTGTCTGAGTGAATTTTGTCAAATTCGAGTAGTCTTTAACACAAAAATCATCAATGAAAAATTCAAACTGTGGCTTTCAAATATATAATAAATTACAATGGCCCTGATCTAAGTAATAACATTGATAATATGTTAAGAAACGTGTTTTATCAAAGAGAAAAATGTCTAAAACAAACAGCGTTTTTGATTGGATAACGAGCCTTAATTTGCCTTAATGTATTATTTTTTTGGTCCTAACACTGGGAACATAACCACAATAAAACAAAATACTTTGTTACTTAGTTACTCTCTAAGAATGCTCAAGTCGCAAGCCACGTGAACCAGTGAAGAACAATAAAAATAAACTACCAAGTGTGAACAGTAAACAGCGTAACATTAGACACATTACACGTCTTACCATATAAGAATTGTAGTAAAAAAAGGTGCATTATGGTTTTTATAGTCGTCGGTTACCCATAAAACACAGGCTACGGACTGTGACGGGTTGGGTGAGGAATTCGGCACAAGTTACTAGCGATTCCGTTTCATTTACATCCACCCCATGTAGCAAATTTAAATCCACCCCAAGTACTAAACAGGCTATATACGAGCACGCGTCGCGGTTGGCTCGGATTGTAGAGACCTGCCTACTGAGCCGGCGGTCCCGGGTTCGAATCCCGGCCAGGGCAAATATTTGTGTGATGAACTCGAATATTTGTGCTTGGATCATGGTTGTTCGATGTATTTAAGTATAATTTATCTGTATAAGTAATATAAGTATGTATATCGTCGTCTAGTACCCATAACACAAGCCTGCTTGAGCTTAATTTGGGACTAGATCGATTTGTGTGAGGTTGTCTGATATTTATTATTATTTATTTATTTTAAGAGCGTATGCAACCATTAAAACTCTATTTTTAGCTGTATAAGCGCTTGCAGCCGGCTACTACAATACAAGGACTCTTTAACTGACCTACCTCCTGTTTAGTCCTTCGTAGCTTAGTAGGTAGTACATAGCATTAACTAATCTAGAAAACTATGTTACTCAGTTGTCCTAGCTCCATAGTTGCAATCCCACTTACGTATTATACTCAGAATAAGGTAGCCCAGGTTGTAGAAGGCTCAAAACTCAATTCTTTATAAAAAATCATTTCTTGTCAGTACAGTTGTTCAATACTCCTGCGGGTCTATGACGGTTGCTTTTATCACGCGATAAATAAGTGACAAAGCATCCGTCACGTTTTGACAAAATGCGAGTGTAGGTGACAAATGATTTGTGACCTATTTATCACGTGATAAACATCTGATCAGGAACACGGCGCGCATCACACTCTGTCGCCCTAACCTACGGTAGTAGGTAGAGCCCTACCCTGCTGCCGGCCTGCCGTGTCAATCCTATCTCATGTATCTCAAAAAACATAGTTTTGAGAAAAAGCAGTTTAAAGTTAAAATAAGTTGTTTAATATGTACTACACAGTTCAATTGCGAGTTTTTTGTTATTTATATTATTTTTATCGAAACGTTCTTTGCATTTATATTTGGGAATATTTTTAATACAACCCCATCGTTAATTCTACCAACGAAACAAATACTTTATATGCATACGAATGAGAGATAAAATTTGTTTTTTAATTTGAATTTTACTCTGTTGTACGGGTTTACGAATGGAAAAATACAGACGTATTCTTTCGATGAAGTATATTTTCGTACATTTCCTTCTGTTATCGGATCAATTTGCCCTCGGGCACGCAGCATGTTAATTAACTATAGCGCCAGGGGAATGAGATTCCATTTTCCTGGAACAGGTGATGAAAGAAAAACAAAGTGTTCACATGCGTTATAACCTTCTAACACATAAGTAGTGCGTCAAAGCATGGTGGTGGCTATATGCATTGCTTATTATATATATATTATAATATTGCATTAGACCGATACGACCTTCAAACCTTCAAGAGAAGAGCGTACTCCCACCTGAAAGGCCGGCAACGCACTTGTGACTCCTCTGGTGTTGCAGGTGTCTAAGGGCGACTGTAATCGCTTTCCATCAGGCCATCCCTTTAATCGTTCGTGGACAAATATGACATTAAAAAAAATAGATACTATATTGAGATTTTTTAGCATGTTAGACATTTCGGTTAGGTTCAGATGTTTATTGAATATTTGTTGTCTTTTTTTATAAACTAGTGCCACTGTAAGCTGTGGACCTCGCGAATTAATTTCAAAATGGTTGAAATTTTACTTTTTAAACATTTTCTAACCCCCATATCTCCGCCATTTTGAATAACTGAACCGACATTTTTTTTATAAAAAATAATTAATAATAAAACTTTATACTTATCGAACCTACTCTATACTATATTTCATGAGAATTGATTGCGCAATGGAACCTCTCAGTGAGAACAGCTGGAGAGCATCTAAACATACGAAATTATTTTAGTTTTAAATGTTAGTGAGTGAGTGAGTTAAGAGATATTTCTATTAAAAATAAAAAAATAAATATTTCGACAAGTTATGACAAATTTCACACTTTTTGAAGTTTTCCCTGCGTTCTAGAAAGTAACATGACTATTTCATGCTTTCATTGCGTGCAGTTGAAAATAAGTTGAAAAAACCTGTTTTGTGTGTCTGAGTGAATTTTGTCAAATTCGAGTAGTCTTTAACACAAAAATCATCAATGAAAAATTCAAACTGTGGCTTTCAAATATATAATAAATTACAATGGCCCTGATCTAAGTAATAACATTGATAATATGTTAAGAAACGTGTTTTATCAAAGAGAAAAATGTCTAAAACAAACAGCGTTTTTGATTGGATAACGAGCCTTAATTTGCCTTAATGTATTATTTTTTTGGTCCTAACACTGGGAACATAACCACAATAAAACAAAATATTTTGTTACTTAGTTACTCTCTAAGAATGCTCAAGTCGCAAGCCACGTGAACCAGTGAAGAACAATAAAAATAAACTACCAAGTGTGAACAGTAAACAGCGTAACATTAGACACATTACACGTCTTACCATATAAGAATTGTAGTAAAAAAAGGTGCATTATGGTTTTTATAGTCGTCGGTTACCCATAAAACACAGGCTACGGACTGTGACGGGTTGGGTGAGGAATTCGGCACAAGTTACTAGCGATTCCGTTTCATTTACATCCACCCCATGTAGCAAATTTAAATCCACCCCAAGTACTAAACAGGCTATATACGAGCACGCGTCGCGGTTGGCTCGGATTGTAGAGACCTGCCTACTGAGCCGGCGGTCCCGGGTTCGAATCCCGGCCAGGGCAAATATTTGTGTGATGAACTCGAATATTTGTGCTTGGATCATGGTTGTTCGATGTATTTAAGTATAATTTATCTGTATTAGTAATATAAGTATGTATATCGTCGTCTAGTACCCATAACACAAGCCTGCTTGAGCTTAATTTGGGACTAGATCGATTTGTGTGAGGTTGTCTGATATTTATTATTATTTATTTATTTTAAGAGCGTATGCAACCATTAAAACTCTATTTTTAGCTGTATAAGCGCTTGCAGCCGGCTACTACAATACAAGGACTCTTTAACTGACCTACCTCCTGTTTAGTCCTTCGTAGCTTAGTAGGTAGTACATAGCATTAACTTATCTAGAAAACTATGTTACTCAGTTGTCCTAGCTCCATAGTTGCAATCCCACTTACGTATTATACTCAGAATAAGGTAGCCCAGGTTGTAGAAGGCTCAAAACTCAATTCTTTATAAAAAATCATTTCTTGTCAGTACAGTTGTTCAATACTCCTGCGGGTCTATGACGGTTGCTTTTATCACGCGATAAATAAGTGACAAAGCATCCGTCACGTTTTGACAAAATGCGAGTGTAGGTGACAAATGATTTGTGACCTATTTATCACGTGATAAACATCTGATCAGGAACACGGCGCGCATCACACTCTGTCGCCCTAACCTACGGTAGTAGGTAGAGCCCTACCCTGCTGCCGGCATCACTTTAGGTTAGGTTTTTGGAGTTTACTCCTTAAGAATCGATTTTCATATATAAGCCCGGGGTATGAAAAATATGGGGTATAAAATCGAACGTATCTGCCGTGCTAATTTAAAAAGTCATATCTCAGTATACGATCGGGGTAAAAATACGACTTCTTAATTTAGTAGGTTATGCGTTAAGCGTTATAGACTAAGATCCCGATACAAAATGACCTTCACCGAGATGTTTATATGATCAAATAAACATCTCGGTGAAGGTCGTTTTATATCGGACTTTTCTATTATGTGCGAGAGAGAGCCCAAGAGGGGTTTCGGGATAGTGGAAGGGAGACAAACTAAACGTTCCCAGCTCCCCTACCATTATGTTCACATAAACAAACTATGAAATTTGACATTTCGGATGCCTGCATGAAGTAAGAATAATGCAGGCCATACACGATCAAGCCGTCAAGCCTGCATGATGCTTGAATCCGCGTCCGGTAAACTTGTGTGTGTATCTAAGAGCCTACTCCGAAATTCGTATCTTGCCGACCCTTCCACTCATATAGTGTATAACACGAGGGTGAAAGGGACGGACTTTAATAAAATTGGGGTTTTCAAATATGCCATATTGAAAGTTTCTTTTTCTAACTTTTCTATTTTACATGCATGCATATTCAGGTTTAATCCTGCAAATCATTTGTCAACCACTTCCCGGTATACGATTGAGCTGAAATTTAAGTTTTATAAAAAATACAACACAATTAATTACTTTTAAATGGCCTTTATTCATTGTATATCCAAACAGGGACTATAATTTACAAAATGTCTTTAAAAAGTTTACTACATAGGTGCACTATTATTGCATTGTTTTAATATTATATTCTGTTGTTCCTACAACAGAATACGTGCTCAGGCTTTTTCTACAACTGTCAGTGTAACGGGAATCTTGGAAATGTCGTCCACATAAAACCTAATTCCTTTCGTACAGAGAAGTCAAGGATTCTTGTGAAGACCAGTCGTGCCCAAAATGTAGCTCTGAAATAGGAAATTACATTTTAACAAGTCTACATAGCCGCATTAATTGAGACCAGCTTGAACAAAATGGACAATAGACATGAACAGAAATATAATGTTAAAATACTATGCACTAAGCTCAGAACAAGTCTGGTCAATGCAGGGCTAAAAATATCTCTAGCAGTGTTAAAATATTACCTTATGAATAATAGTTGAAAAACTATGTCTGCAGGTACTTGTATTAAAAAACTTTTTGTCTCCAGTTGTTGGGTAAGAAGTAAGAAGTATCCCATCACCATATTTGGATGCTATCTGGGATTAAAATCCGTGCCGTCCGAGCCGTTTTTGTGTGATGAGAGGTTAAAGATATTTAAAACAAACAAACAAAACCTGTCATTTAATAACATACAATAACCGAATTTCTAGGTAAGCTAACCTAACTAAATGTACCTGAAACACGTCTTAAACAAATAGCTGGTAGTTCTTATTTCATGTGTATTAAAATATACAACAAAATTCCGAGACATATATAAGAGACCTGAAATAAAATATTCTTACCGTAAAATTATTATTCCCGCTCTAGGAAAATGAACTGAATCTTCTTCAGCATAGGTTGTGCCGCGTTAAGCACATTTTCTTTATGCATTTGAAGAAATTAACTATGATAATTTTGAAATAAATCGCGAAAAAATTTGAAATTGGCCGTTTGTTGACGTAAATTAAAATAACAGTTTGACAGCCATTAGTTTTTTTTTCGAGACTATGGCTTGCAGCCAGCACAGCCTAGCATTACCAGAATAAAAAACACAAGTATATTTTTTTCATCGAGCAATAAAAATATTGTTAGCCGTATACAACATTTTGAAGCCAATTCTTTGTATGAAAGTGAAAAGACCTTGGTCAACAACGTCGAGCGGTCAAGTATGCATGTCGTCAACAATTTTATTAAAGCCCATCGCACACATCAGCGGCCCGCGGTGGTGGCCTGCTGTCACGATGACAATCCAGGCCACGTGTGTCTGAAGGAATGTTAGGATAGTCATACATTACAACTGACCGCCACCGCGTGCCGTCCCTTTCACTCAAACGGTGTATAACACAAGAGTGAAAGGGACGGCACGATACTAAGTTCGAAGTAAAAAGAAAAAATAGGTGCAGTTTTCGTTCACAAACTTAAACAATCATTAGTTTCGAAAATGTTCTACTCCTTGAACGAATATTTAGAATATAGGCCTATAGGTAAAAAAAATATGTAACATTATTATAAGTTTTGCTGTACATTATACTCGTATATTAATATTATGTAAGTGTCTACCTTCTCGTTCTTGTTTGCAGCGCCCAACAGGGTACATAATGTGATACTTAAACTATTTACTTCCACCTGTATAACCATTATGTGCAATAAACGTATTGAGTATATATTTTATAATCGTTCTTAAGGCCAGGCGAGCACCACGATTTTAGTCGCGCGATAATTTTGTCGCAGAAATGCAAGATATGGGTTTATATGAGAGTGCGCGCACCACGATTTTCATAAAGCCATAAGTACGCTTATTTCTGCGACAAAATTATCGCGCGACTAAAAAAAAATCGTGGTGCGCGCCTGGCCTGAAGAGTAAACTCCAGTCGTGCGTGGGAGCTGACACACACACGTTTTTTTATTATGGGTTTATATTTTATAATATCTTTTTAAAATATGTAGTTTTTTTATTCATTATGTTAAACAAAGTTGAAATAAATACGCAAATATCAACAATGTTGCAAGAACTCGAAAAATTTCACCAATCGCTCGCCGCTTTCTATTTGCATTCACAAGCTGTCGGTGATCGCTGAATTTTACGATTTGCGATTTTACTTCCCTAACCCAGTTCAAGGGATGAAATATTTACATACGGATGCGCGTCCCAAGTAGCTTTATTGAAAGGTCTCCGTATCAAATGCAGGGATTCCTTCTCTTAAATAAGGTTCCTTTCAAGGTAATTTGGTTGGAAGATCAAAGACATTGACATATCTACGTTATATTGCAAGTTCAATGCATATTTATGTGTCTTCTTTACGTTCAGGTTGGCGTACTTACGAGGGGAGGTCCAAAAGTTCGCGGAATGGCGGACTTATTAATCGAATACAAAGACGTTACTATTTTTCTTTTTCGATATAGTCCCCCTTAAGGTTAATACATTTGTTCGATCGAGAAAGTAACTTTTCTGAACCTACAAAATAATATTTTTTGTTTTAGATGTCGAAATGAGCCAATTTTGCGTCCTTTACTTCATTATCGGTGTGAAATTTCTTTCCCCGCAACTCTGTCTTCAAATTTGGGAATAAATATAATCACTGGGGGCCAGGACCGGTCTGTAGGGGGGAGGGTCTAATTCTTAGAAGCCACATTTGCCCAGGGCAGCTGTCGCAATACAGCTCTTGTGAACTGGAGAATTGTCATGAAGCAACTGCACACCCTTGGTCAACTTTCCTCACCTTTTTTCTTTAATACATTGCCGAAATTGCTCCAATAATGTTGCGTAGTACTTTTCTGTTATAGTGACGCCCTTGCTTTTGTAGTCAATCATTAATACACCTTGACAATCCCAGAATATCGTAGCCATTATCTTTCCAGCCGATTCTGACACCTTGAATTTCTTAGGTGGTGGGGTAACCTTCTTGTGCCATTGCAGTGACTCCTGTATAGACTCAGGTTCAAAATGATGAACCCAAGTCTCATTTCCAGTAACAATCCGCTTCAAAACCGACGCAATTTCTTCGCCACACCGTTCCAAAAAGCTGCTTGACGCGTCGTTTCGTTGTTGTCGCTGATGCGGCGTAAGCATTCGCGGCACCCATCTTGCACTAACTTTAGTCATGCCGAGATGTTCATGTAGGATCCTCAAAATGGTGGTTTCTGATACTCCAACTAATGTAGAAAGCTGTTTCTTCTTCAGCCGGGCATCTTCCGATAGTAATTTCTCAACCTTTTCGATAATGTTTAATGTGGTGGCCTCAGCGGGCCGCCCCGAGCAAGGGTCGTCTTCAATTGACTCTCTACTAAATTTAAAGAGACTATGCCATTTGTAAACCATTGTTTTTCCAGGCCAATGATCACCGCAAACTGCTGACATCTCAATCAGGGTGGTCTGAGGAGATTTTCCTTGCTTGGTCAGGAACTTGATGACGGCTCGATACTCATTTTGCTCCATACTTGCAGAATTCTTCCGGATTGACTTGCTTGCTCGATGATAACTTTTAAAGTAATGACCTAATTAGTCTGAAATATGGTATATTTACGCTTAATGAGTTTGCAATTAGTGCTGTATTAAAAATGATGGTCATCCCCACTCCCATCCCCTCCATTCCGCGAACTTTTGGACCTCCCCTCGTATATTGAGAATTCCCGTCACAAGAATTTTGCTTGATTTACGTAGTCGCTTGTCAATATTTGTTTTTAATTGATTTTGTACATGTTGATTTGTGAGTATCGTGAGCCTGAATTTTCATTTGCCCGAAAGCTATTTATTCCAAAACTATTAATATTTCAAAATAATTATAAAACAAACCTAACCTAACGGGTTCCTTACAACTTTATAAAGTCCTGAAAATATTAATAGTTTTGGAATTAAAAAGCTTTCGGGCAAATGAAAATTCGGCATTTCGAAATTTCGGGAAAATGAAAATTCGGGATTATGATAGGTTACCCATATTTGGTTATTAACTTATTAAACATATTTAATTATTTATTGAGCGGTTTAAACACATGAAATTGTCAGGAACGGCCCAACATGTTTAGAACTCGTATGGAGCTCTTCATCAGGGACTGCTACCCGTACACCAGCGCGGCAACTTTGTCACTACCATACGAGTTCGAAACATGTCGGGCCGTTCCTGACAATTTCCCGTGAGTGTAAACCGCTTAGTACAATAATTTTCAGTATCGTTTTTAGGGTTCCGTAGTCAACTAGGAATCCTTATAGTTTCGCCATGTCCGTCTCTCCGTCTGTCTGGCTGTCTGTCCGTCCGCGGCTTAGCTTCGTGATCAATACTAGAAAGCTGAAATTTGGTATGAGTATGTGTATGTATGACGCCGACGAAACGGTAAAATAAAAAACAATAAAAACTTTTTTTCGGGTACCTCTCTTACACCTTAAGTGGGGGTGATTTTTATTTTCGTTCCAACAATAGTGTGTGGGGTGTCGTTGAATAGGTCTTTTAAAAATAATAGGGGCCTTCAAACATAATTGTTTGATAAAGTCAGCAGTTTTGTAAATATTTGCTCCAAAAATCTAAATAATAATGCCACGCGGTGTCCTTGTGCATACTTCGAACGTTACACATATATAAGATAAGTGCCATACTGTATTAAAACATTTCACTCAATCTGGCGCGTATAATCGATAACTTCTAGAAGGTAATAAGTAATTACAGTTAATTTGGCGTTTAGTGATGGGTCGCGGTAAGTTACCTGTTACCAGTAACATTCTGTTTGGAAATATTACTAGTAACTTTCCAATCTTACCAGTAAGATTCCGAAAAGGTGGTAAGATACGAGACGAATGAAATACACTTAAGTTTCTGGTTATTTGCGGAGTTCAATAAGCCTTATGCAAGTAACATTATCATCTTTTGTCTCTTTCACCTAAAGTTCTTATCTTGCATAGGACAATCGGCTTGCAATCTAAATTCATATTTTTAACTGTGCGTCCCGGGCGTGAGCTGTGCTCATCCCGCATGATCAAACTCACTCTTCCGTCTTACCATACCGGTTTAAGTCAAACTCCTTTGCGATTCAAGCAATATAGGTATAACCTCTTCTTCGCTCTTCTTACTCGCTTCCTCATGACTGAACGGTCGTGACCATTTGAGGCCGTTATCCGTTGCACCGAAGCTCTCCACTACACACGGTTTTTCGCCTTCCGAATTGACGCCTGTAGAGTTTCCTGAAAGGCTTCTTTCACGGCATCGGTCCATCGGATTGGTGATCTCCCACGGGCCCTTTTTCCTCACGTGGCCATCTACAATGAGCTTTTCCAAACTATCTGGCTCGCGTCTAGACGTCTACGTGACCGAAGTACTGCAGGATCCGCTGAAGGCAAATGATCGATAAGCGGCACTTGATCTTCAATTCGGCCAGGATGGACGCATTTCTGCGACGTGCCGTCCAAGGGATTCCTAGCATTTTTCGTCAGCACCATATTTCGAATGCGTCAATGCCTTCCGAATGCATGCTTTAAGGGTCCAGGTTTCTGAAGCGTATAGAAATATAGAAAAAATCAGGGTTCTCATCAGCGTGGTTTTAGTTTTTCTGCTGATACCTCTGTTCCTCCAGATCTTCTTTAGCCCCTTCACCGCCACCGTTGCTATCTGGGCTCTTCTCATAGTTACCATCCACAGCAACCAAAGTCCAAATTAAATTTGTCCACGGTATCGAGGTCGGATAGTTCTGCCGTTCGTTGCGACATGCCTGCCCGATCTACAAACATGAGTTTTGTCCTAGCCCGATTAATATGTAGACCAACTCCACGCTCACTTTTTGGACCCTTTGCAAAAGCTCAGCTAGTTCCGTTTCATTAGAGTCTATAGTGGTAGAGTCGGTGGCAATTTGGTAGTATCATCTGCAGACCGTAAATTATTAATGAGGTGTCCTCCGATTCATACGCCTCCATACCAATCCTCCAAAACTCTTCTCTTGATGTGTTCGCCTCGAAATTGAACAGCTGTGGTGAGAGAATACACCCTTGTCGAACTCCGCGGTGGTCTGAAAGGGTTCTGATTTGGTGTCTTCTACTCTGATCCTAGAATTGCCGTCGAGGTACAGGTTCTGCACAAGGAAAATTAGGTGATCTGGTATACCCATCTAACTCATGACTGCGAACATCTTCTTCTATCAATAAAGCATGGGCGCATAGTCAATAAAGCATGGGCCCATCGGCACGTTGAACTCCCTAGCCTTCTCGATGAGCTGCCTGATGTTCAATATCTGTTCGCGTGTTCTCTACCTCTGACAAAACCTGCCTGTTCCTTTGCAATCTACCCGATAAAACTTTCAAGCCTTTTATTGAGTATATGCAGAAAGATTACTCGCATGGGATGATGATAGGTATAAACGCATCCAAATATCCGATCCCTGGATCTGTGACTGTAAGTGAGTGAAAAATATAATGCGTCACAATAAAACCAAAACACTACTAATAATAAGAAAAGTTACACGTGTAACTTTTGCGGTGTGGTGCATAACTTTGAAAATGCTACCAAGTTTGCGTATCATATCATATCATATCATTATTTATTTATCCATGTAAGTATCCATTTTTTTTTCGGACCTAGCAAACTTGATCTGGAACGACTAAAAAAGGTGTGTGTAGATTTACGAGGCGGTAATATTTCTAGTAACATTGGTAAGATACCTGGTAACATTGGGTAAGTTACTGGTAAGATTGGTAATTTACTTTCTGGAGAGAGCCCTGCATTTCTCTTCACTACGAATGATGTCTATACTGTCCATTTTCAATATTAAGCAAAACAAAACCTTGAATTTTAATTAAAATCCTGAATCTTACCGTATATTTCCAATTTTTAGTAATATTACTAGTAGCATTACTGGGAAAATACTCACTTTGGTAGTATTACCGGTAGCGACCCATCACTAGGCGTTTACGACCTTTTTATAGAGCTTGAAATCTTTCTCGTAATTTAAACCTCGGGCTTAAAACCGCTGTTTTAAGCCCGTTGTGAGGGATGGGCAACTACGGAACCCTACACTGAGCGTGGCCCGACATGCCAAGGCTGGTTTTTATTATTTTGACGACGCGGTTGGCGCAGTTTGTAGTGCAGCTACCTGCTGAGTCGACGGTCCTATTATTATGGTATTTATGGGTACCTACACTAAAACTCCGACATTTTATTTGTCCGACTGCATTACTATTCCGAATTGTCATAATTCCGAAAACCATGTTCTGGTGAAATATTTTGACTTTTTTTGGGATAACATATAACCCTAACCTACGAGGCTTCCGGTCCGTGACTCAAGATGGCCACATGCGTTTAAGTTTTGTTGTTCGTTATTTATTCCTTTTTGCTGTTCAATGTGTAGTATCGATAGCGTATTGTGCAGTGATCAAACGAATGAGTGAATAGCTAATGAAGAATTCAACTTTAAGCGTACATAGCCTTTCCTGGGTCACGGCCCGACTATCCGTGTGGTTTTTGTAAATCGCTATCTCTTTACAAAAAGCACGATTTTCTCAACTCACCATACAACGTGGTATCAATCCTCTATCTAGTCGCCGAGTGCGATTGGCAACGAGACATTGGCAGTAATGTATGTATGTATGTATGTAAACACTTTATTGCACATAAAACAATGATGACAAAAACTCAAAAACAATACATGTGTACAAGGGCGAACTTATCCCTGTAAGGGATTTCTTCCAGTTAACCTTTGAGCAAATGAGACAGAAAACTAGACATTGAAGTGATAGACAAACGAACAAACTAAAACGTGCAAATATACTAAATGTAAATATAACCTTAAGATAAATAAATATACATATAATTACAAACGTATATATTGTATTAAACATAAACTAATAAATATATATAATATAATAATAATAAATATTCAGTCCTATTAGCATTGAACTATAATATTAATAGACGAGATCAAGGATTGAAAAGCCATAACTTTTTCAAATTTTCCTTAAATGATGCCACGGATTGTGATTGCCTCACTGACACTGGTAACGAGTTCCACAACTTCACGGAGTGAACTGTGAAAGATTTCCTATATGTGCGCGACTTATTGGGTGGAAAGGCAAGAGAGAGATTAACACTCGAGCGCAGGCGGTGACCACTTCCATCCGCCATATAGGTAAATCTTTCGGAAAGGTAGAGAGGTGAAACCGGTTTAAACAACACATTATAGAGCAATGACAGGACATGCACATCCCTACGACGACGAATCGGAAGCCAGCCCAGCTGCGAACGGAACTGAGATATATGATCAAACTTCTTAAGGCCAAAAATATACCGAATACAGACATTTTGCAGACGCTCCAGCTTGTCAAGCAGCTCCTCTGTAAGGTCGAGGAATGCAATGTCACCATAATCGAGAATAGGGAGTAAAAGAGAACGGGCGAGAGATAATTTAGTTTGAAGTGGAAGGAAATTCTGTAAACGCCTAAGAGAGTGGAGTGAGGCAAATAATCTCCTGCTGACCTCTGAAATGTGCGCTGACCACGAGAGTGTCTGGTCCATGATGATGCCCAGATTTTTGACAGTAGAGGAGAGGGGAATCGTTATTCCGTCAAAAATAACGTCTGGTACCACCAGGCTTGACAGTTTGGAGACGAAGTGAGGGCTACCAAAGACAATTGCTTGCGATTTCTTTGCATTAATTTTCAAACCAAAATTTGAAGCCCACGCTCGAATGGATTCCAAATCTCCGTTAATTTTTCCAACCACCGAAGGAAAATCATCTATACTGGCCGCAGCATAAATTTGCAAATCATCTGCATAAAGATGATAGCTGGATTTTAATGACTTAGTAATGCCATCAATAAAAATGGAGAACAGAAGTGGTGAGAGAACACCTCCCTGAGGGACACCAGCGGAAAGATCGCACCACTCAGAGACTTTGTCGTCAACACGGACACGCTGGCGCCTTCCAAAGAGGTACTCCCTGAACCACGCTAAGGCGCTATGAGAGAAATTAAGCGAACAAAGGATTCCTAAAAGAATATCGAAGTCTACGGAATTAAAAGCACTACTAAAGTCTAATAAAACAAGAAGAGTCAGCTTCTTGTTTTCAATATTAAACCGAATGTCATCGCTGACTTTGACTAAAGTAGTAACAGTGCTATGCCCAGGACGGAAACCAGATTGAAAGGGATTGAACATGTTGTGCCTATTGAGATGTGATAGGAGGCGACGATTAACAAAATGTTCAATAACTTTGGACAGCACGGGGAGAATGGAAATTGGGCGGTACTGGGACAAGTTGATAGGGTTTGGGGTTTTAGGAAGTGGGATGACGTTAGCATATTTCCAAATCGAAGGAAACGTTCCAGAAGAAAAAGAGTAATTAATTATGTCCGAAAGAATAACGGCGATATGGTCCGCCACGAGCACGAGCATGTCTAAGCTTAAGCTATCTTCACCGACAGCCTTCGTTTTAATTTTCTTTAAGATAGCAAGAACCTCTTGCGGAGAGATGCTACCAAGCTCAAAGGTAGATGAGTCGGAGTGTTTGGTATTGGCAAGAAAAGAAAGAGTTTGTTGTTTGACAGAAGTATTGAGAGTAACCGGTGAGGTGCTGAAATATTGATTGACGGCGTCTAGGTCAAGAACACCGGTAGAAGATTGGGAAGTTTTGCCCACTCCAAGTGTTTTCAAAAATTTCCAGAGCTTAGCCGGAGGGCAATCAACGACAGACTCGTGAATATATCGGCGTCTCGCATCCCGGCAAGCTCTGTTGCAGCGGTTACGCAATGATATGTAACTTAGACGATTCTCCTCCGAAGGATGGGATCTAAGTTTGATGCGAGCCTTATTCCGCTTTGCCATTAGGGATTTAATGTCGACTGTGAGCCAAGGCGCAGGGAGATGCTTAACACGCATCGGTTTTAACGGAGCATGTTTATCAAAAATCGCAAGCAATATGGCATTGAAAGCCCCCAACCTATTGTCTATGCCATCGAGAAGTTCAATGCTACTCCAATCAACATTGCAGAGGTCTTCATGCAGCGCCTGCAGATCAATGTCGCGAAGGTTACGGCGCATAATAATTTTATGTCTCTGCTTAGGAGGTCGAATTTTAAATGAGGCAAAGATCAAGTCATGACATGAGAACGCAGCAGCATTAAATTGACCGTAAGAAGAGACTAAGTCTGGTGATGAGGTCATGACGAGATCTAAAAGTGAAGGGGGACCATTGTGAGGAAAATGCGTGGGACGAAGAGGCAAAATGTTAAGATTTAGGGAAGTCGCAAGTGACTGAAGTTTACAAGATCGGAGATCTCCTTTAAGGAGGCACGTGTTAAAGTCACCCATGATGATCCGATGATCAAACTGTGGGCCAAGCTCCACCAAAGTACTTTCAAGGGTATCAAAATAATTGACCTGACAAGATGGACTATAGAATACCCCCAGAAGGACCTTAGTGTGTTGTAAAGAGACATCAAGAAAGAGATACTCAGGAGAATTTAGCAAAAGATTAGGTGACTGTGCGACTACCTGATAAGTCAGATCATGTTTCAAATAAATAGCAACACCACCTCCACGGAGAGTTCCAGATCCGTCATCATTAGTGCCTGTCCTGTCGTTGCGTATGAGATGGTAGCCTGGCAGAGGATTAGAGGAGGAGTAATGGTCCCTTAACTGTGACCGGTTGCCATCTTTTAAAAAAATAGAATTGAATAGAATAACCCTAACCTAACCTAATCAAATTGTGTCACATACTCGTATCATCCACGGCAAATATCATCGTTTGGCGTGATGCTTTCGGTATTATGAAAATTCGGAATTATGATGGATTCGGATAAATGGAACTTTGGAATTTTTGGGTGTTCCGGATGTTTATATATACGCCTTCAAAATATTAGAGTGATAAATCGAACCAGCAATTTTTTTAAGATCAATCGTATGTACAGTCGCCATCAGATATATCGCAGCATATAAGGCGTTCATACATATCTGAACATGACTGTACTCTAACGCCCAGTCAATAAGAGTCGTGTTCAGATATTTATGAACGCCTTATATGCTGCGATATATTCTGATGGCGACTGTACAGGTAAATAATTCCTTGTTATTAAATTCAGGCTTAGATATTAGGAAAATTAAGTAGTATGCTGCAATTTGGCACACATTTTAGTGTTTGCGGACGGATGGGAGCTAGACATCCAAAGGTTGTTATAAGATACTTTTTATCCAGCTACGGTAAAGAATAAGAGGGTTATACGGACAACGTTGGAACATTCTAGGATCATATTATTATATGACGTAAGGATTTACAGACTCCTGGCAACAAAGTATTAGGATTAGTACTTATAAATCATCGCTTCGCAACTTTGGGAGATGTGAACTGAGTCACCAGGTGGAAGAGATGCAATTTGATGTACGCCGCATATGCTGCCCCTGTATCCATACACCGGATGTTAGAACGCTTACCGATGGACAGATCTAAAACGCAATAGGATAGACTTGTTCCAGCGCATGTTGCGCAAGCATCTTTCGGATAATCTCTCTTCCTAACTTTCTTCGAAATATTTTACTTTGGATACATAATATATAATATATATATAGTCATAAATAAATATTTACGGTGCCGGACCCTCACTAGACCCTCAGAAGTCTGTGTTTTGAAGATATTTTTCGCCAGTTGCGGGTCATGACACCCGGTCTGAGTCATTCTTGGTGCAGAGGCTGTTTATCGCGGTGAGCATCTTTGCATCTTGAATAAGTTCCGGGGCAATCTGCTGAATCCTGCGCCAGATCAGACGACGCAACGGAGCCACGCTGTTACGTCGCCTAAATCCAACTAGATTTAAGTTTTTATTTTATTTTATGTAGGGTTTTGTTTTGTCTGATTTTGTAGTTCACAGTGACTTAGTTTAATTACTGTAATGCTGTGTAACTAATTTGAATAAATAAATAAATAAATAAAAGTTGAAATCTGTATCTCAGCTCCGCTTCATTTTTGTGATTAGTTGATTCCGCACGTCTCCACTCCACTTCGCTTCAGTGGAGACGCACCCTAATTCGGGGCGGGCTTTTGATGTAAATATTTAATTCGTTTTAGTTATTAGTTTATCCAAATTTTTACAAATCAGAAGTGCAATCTTAGGCTATTTAGATATTATAACCATACCTGTGCTAACTCGGGGCACATATACTAAAGTGATGTAGCAAAATATTTCATTGACAAAAAATATATCAATGTTACTGTCAGCATCTAAATGTTTATTCAACATAAATATATATTTTTTTCTCTTCATTTTAAAATAAAAACAATTACAAATCAAAATGTGTATTTTATATTTATTTTAAAATACTATACTTAGAATAATATTCGTAGGTATTAAAGATTGCCGTCTAGATGGAAAATATCCGCTTTATCAGGCACGAACCTTTTTATACTAATCGTAAATTTTCAATAAGCACATGTAATGAATCATCGACATCTTTTTTATCGATATCAAATCCATAGAACGTGCCCCGAGTTAGCACAGGTATGAATAACGATATCATAAAATTAATTTGGTAATCTCATCTTCGTGTAACCCCTTAAATATTACAAAATCCAGTCCTTATTAAAGTTAACAAAGCGTTATGAAATAATACCTTTTAATTGATCAAGGATCGGAAAAAAAATCATTGATATAAAAGTTTCTATAAAATTTACTCTTTCTTAAAATGGACGCTGAAATTAACGAAAAAGTCGAATGAAATTAAGTAAATTAAAGACAAGTCACTAATTTTAAATTCGATTGATGATCGAAGACTAATTTATTACGAACCGGATGGAAACTTTTCTATCTCAATTTGAGTAGATTTATTGCCATCTGACTTGATATTTTGGTAAAGGTAGACCCGGAAGGCATTGTCAAAATGTGGTAAGTTTCAAATTCTGATTATGACGAAGTCATAAACAAGGGGATCGGAAGTCCATTTCAGTTTTTCACTGGTAGATTTCTTTTTTGGAAATAATTATAAATTTTTTGAGGTTTACCGAACTACATTTAATTCTCGTAATAAGTATGTCCAGTATGACACTTTATACTCTCGCGGTTTGTATACATAATTAACACATCATCTGAGACCACGGCGTGTGCAACCCCGCCGAAACGTTAGATTATGAAGGTAAATAAGAAAACTCGCGTCAGACCCGTTATAATTTGTGTTACTTAAGTATGTCCAGTGCCTCATTCGATTCAGCGCAAGAAATTACATATAAAATGATACTTAATTCGCCTATTTAGTTTATAAATATGCCCCCAGTCAATATCTTCCCCGCTTGCTGGACCCTAAAATTTTGGCAGGACTCGGCATATCTTCGTTTCGAGTGCCAATACAAAGTTATAAAAAAAGTTTCATTCATTTTGCCGCCAAACAGCCATAAGTTAGTCTTATTTTATCTGTAGTATGAGGTCTATAGTTCACAGAGGCACTAGTATATTTTAGCTGCCAGGAAAATAATAACCCCTATAAAAGGGGTTGTACACTTAGCAAAATATTCTAGTCTAAACAAATGCACTAGAGCTCTCAGCCTCATAATCCTGTTCTCAATAACTATAAACCGCTGTCCAAATAAACCTGTCCATCTGAAAGATAGTTCCATCCCCGGGCACCATGTGGCTTTCTCTTTACGACCGGCGTTAAACTGAGGACTAAATTATAGTCTTCGATGGAAATCGACTCGAATATGCAATCCTGGATATTATAGTGTAGCGACATCATCATAATATTTACTACAGGCTCCAGCTCAAGAGCCTTTTGAAGGGTAAAATTCGTTTCTTTTTTTTTACTATAATATTAAAACTATCGTGAGATCTTTAATTTTCGTTCTGTACGACGTTCTAACGTGAAACGCTGCGACAACATGCATGCAATAAGGAGACGTCGAAATTAGAATAGCATAGAATAGAAAAAGCTTTATTCAAGATAACAATTTACAATATTAAGTAAGTATTGAATACAGTGTACAAGAGATGTGCATCCGAAATGGTCTCCACTCAGCAATGCTTCGCAATGCTCAGCAAAATTAAGTATATCTAGTGGCTGAAAATAAATGCAATATGCGGTCTACTATTGGAGCAGGAAAGTGCAGACAACTTACTTCACGAGACAGACTAAGAAATCTCTTTTCAACTTGTAAAACGATGTATTGTAAAATAAAACATTCTCGCTCGTTTTCCATTATTGTACCAAACCCGGGCCGGAAAAAGGAACTTTGATGAGCGAACTAGCAGTAAACACGTCGGTACATGCTTGTTTAGGTGACGGAGTTCGTTAAGACGTCATTGAGTTAGCGCAAAGTGGATTATCGCGAATACTACTCGTTTAGGACCGAGGGATCTTTGTTTTTCTGCACGAGGGACTTGACGAGTTCTTGTGTTTCGTTGTCCAGTTAAGTACAGAAGTATCATCACTACATAGTATAAAACAAAGTCGCTTCCTGCTGTCTATCTGTCTCTATATATGCTTAGAACTACGCAACGGATTTATTTATGTGATTCAAAAGGAAGGTTTATATGTATAATACATGCATAATTTATCAGCATTGCACCCGTGGGAAGCCGGGGCGGGTCGCTAGTTCTAAAACAGCATGTATGCATAATATTTTCTTCGGTTTCCGACTGTCACACATTAACGGTAACTGTAATAGTTCCCGAAACGTCAGGAAGGCATGAATTCACACGATATAATCCGTTTATTTTTATACCCAATGTAACTAGGGGTAATAATTTAACAGATTTTGACAGACAGACAGAGAGCAGGAAGCGACTGTTTTATACTATGTAGTGATAGTGATACGAAATATTTACCTTCAATGAATATAATTATTAGTTACTAGCTGTGCCCCGCGATGTTACTCGCTCATCCCACGGGAACACTACATTTATTCGGGATGAAAAGTATCCTATGTCCTTTTCCGGGTCTCAAACTATCTGCATACCAAATGTCATCTAAGTCGGTTCAGCGGTTTAAGCGTGAAGAGGTAACAGACAGACAGATAGACAGACAGACACACTTTCGCATTTATAATATTAGTATGGATTCTACAAAGACGACTTTGTATTACCTACTAAAAGCTAACGAAGTAAAAATGCCACCAGATTTTAACTCAAAGAACATTTCCCGCTAAAACAAACTAAACATAATCTGTGTCGATCCAACTAAAGCTCACTTTGACGATGTAATATAAAAATGTCATCAGCCGTTTTAGTTTACGGCCATAGTTTTCTTATTTAATAACTTTTATGGACGGGACTAAACGATCATTCTCAAACTCGCTCAGTGTAAAAATGTCGCTGCATTTTATCCCTTCTCGGAAAATTCTGGAGAAAACAAAAGAATACAAAGCCACAGTTTGAAACTTGGTGAAACCGCGGTTTAAAGTTGTATCATCAATCATGATACTGGAGCCCAACGTCCCCCTTTCGGGCAATTATCGCGGCTCTCTTTTGTTATTGTTCGATTTTCAAACCGATTTTGTGAATTGGGGGCAATCAGATGAGTAAATTGTGAAGAAACAGGTACCTATAGAAGAACTATAGTCAGTATCTAAGTATTTTACTATCACCGTTAAGTACAATTAGCAAGCTTCAATTGTTATTTATTGATAAGATGATTGTCCTATTTTCACTTTTAAGAGCTACCGAGTACCGGAAAAGAAAAATCTTTCGTTAAGTACCAAATAACAATGTTCATTGTAATATTTTGTTTGAGTTTCTTCTTTTCCTTCACTTGCAGCTTGTGTGCTGGTATTGAAATTATTAATATTAAGGGGCAATCTTAAACCCACACTAATACATATATAGATAACATCCATCCATGACCCTGGAGTAAAGATTCGAGTTCATCACACAAATATTGCCCTGGCCGAGATTCGAACCCGGGACCGTCGGCTCAGTAGGCAGGCGCACTAAAGACTGCGCTAACCGAGTCGTTATTTAAAAGTAAGTTTGGGCTCACGCCTGCAATTTTCTTAGGTCTCCATCACCGGTCAAGGCGTGGATAGCTTATATATAAGTTCATAATTACCAACTGTAATCATGGAGTAAAAAAAAAAGAACAGTAAAACCTTTTTTTTCTATTTTATCGATTGTTTGCGTCTTCTGTTGTCAGCCTTCTAAAAGACCAACCACCAGCGGTTGCTTGCCATTTAAAGTGTTGGAAGTACAATAGCTAAGATAGGAATAGTAACGAAGTTAACCTTTTGAGCGCCACAGTCGGTTGTGGCCGGCAACGAAGAATTGGCTACACTGACGCCAACACCGGCCACAGGCCACAGCCAAAATTTAAATGATCATAAACTTAGGAATTCAAAACGCTACAAGTTTTTCTCAATCCTTGTTGATTATGAAGCATTTCTTTATTTTTATCTGTAGCGGTCACGGTGAATTGCTTCACGGATTGGCGTTCAAAAGGTTGACAACACATCGATCACAGCACAAAGCCCGTTCACACAACACTGTCAGAGAAGGGCCCAAAGTGCTCGCAACACGGCGCAAATGAGACGTCGGCAACCGACGCAAACGACTTTGGATGGGGCGAAGTTTAAACCTTGTTTCGCGTTAGTGGCGATCGTTAGCCTTATTATGTGACAGCTATTGCTATTAAAATGGTAGAAATTAACTTGCACGCATTATAATACTTAAGAATAATATGGTCTTGTGGAGTCTGAGGTGCCGTACTATAAGTACGCACCGATACCAGCTCTCGAAAATGGTCGTGCCACGCTCTATTGGGATCGATCTATCATCACGGACAGGACTATTGTAGATTTGTAGCCAATAAGACTGATCGTGTTGGTAGATCGATCCAAGCGCCAGGCAGTGTTCGTCGATATCACCATCCCGCATGAAGAGAACCTCGTGAAGGCCGAGAAGGACAAACTCAGCAAGTACCTGGACTTGGCTCACGAGGTGACCGCCATAGTCGTTTCGATGGACGGTCCTATAACGAAGAGTCTCGACAAACACCTTAAGAGACTCTCCCTAGATGGCTGGATCAAGGGTCAGATTCAGAAGGCGTTTTAGGCGTGTATCTAGGAGCCTAGGAGTGCACCAAGCATGATGATATGAACATTATGTATTAATTCTGCAGCTCATAGTACATATTATCTAAAGTTAAGATAATATTTAGATTCTAAACTAAGCGTGAGATTATCAGAAAAAACTTCATAATTTTATTTTTGGTAACAATTTAATATTAATTATTAGAGACATCTCAATAAGATTTGTAATAGTAGACAATGTGGACACTGTCTAAGTAGTTTTACGTCACCATAGGCCGTAAGTGGGATTTTCCGCCCGCTACGGGGAGAAAATCTCACTTCCTTGCCAAGGCAAAGACGTAAAATTTTAGACAAACCACGTGCGGTAATTCGTAGAGCCCCAGATCACAGGTATTTGTAGCCCGAACCGAACTCGATTCACGAATGCACCACTCTTAATATAATAATGATAATAATAATAAGTAATAAGCAGTACCTTGACTTGGCTCACGAGGTGACCGCCATGTGGGATGTTGACTCGACGATCATTGTCCCGATAGTCGTTTCGGCGAACGGTCTTATAGCGAAGAGACTCGACAAACATCTTAAGAGACTCTCGCTAGGTGGCTGGATCAAGGGCCAGATACAGAAGGCGGTACTCCTGGACACGGCGCGCATCGTCAGGAGGTTCCTCTCTCTGCAGCCCTAACCACCGGTAGCCTGGGCCCTGCCCCGCTGCCAGCGGCACCCTAGGTTAGGTTTTTTATAATATGTTTATATATTTTGTAATTTCTTTATTGTATTTTACTTTTTATATACAGATATTGTAAAACCTAGCCTAAGAATTAAAATAAATAAAGGAGATAATAATAATAATAATTTATTCATAAACAACTTAATTTTAGTTAGGTACAAGTTTTTGAACCCTCCTAGTAGGTATGTAGATACCTGTGTCAGGAGGACTCGCTTTTCCTGAGGTGGTAAGTACAGTTGTTTTTTTTGTATCCAATAGTTGTTATACACCTTACAATTTAAGAGGTTTTATCTTATTATTTAGAAATTAAGATTAAAATTATGTGTGAGTTGTGTGTGTGTGTGTGTGTGTGTGTGTGTGTGTGTGTGTGTGTGTGTGTGTGACAACAGCCGAAAACCTGGACAACTTGGCATTCGGACATACGAAATCATTTTTGCCTTTGCTAGCTTTCCTTAGAATGATTAAGCAACTGGATTGTATACAAATTATTTCCATAGAATTCCCATTTCCATATAAATTCGTGTCACGTAATCAACCCCTTTAGATTAGGGTCAAACTAGTGATTCTTAATTGAGCCATGGTTTAGAGGGATTTCGCAGCATCATGACGCGTAAATAAATAGTTTGCTAATCGACATAGATTGGCGTTAAATGCTTTAAAAAGAATGTCCTACATTTAGGTTTCATGTGTTAAGAACTACGATGAAGCTAAGGATTACCTGGGCCTACATTTCTTTTTGCCTCGCCTATAATTGTGTCCCACTGCTGGGCATAAGCGCCACTAGTCGCTATTGGCTGCATGCTCCCTTCACTCGTTACTAAATGCCTCCATCTTCTTTTCGGTCTGCCTCTGCTCCGGTAACCTTGCGGTGTCTAATTGGTGATTATTCTGGCCCATCGTTCCGGATGCATGTGGTAGACATGTCCTGATTCATGTATTAATTTAAACAGGGGAATTAATCGCGTTAAAAAAGTTTTTATTTTATTACCTCGACGTTACGAACGTGATGTTATGTTCATGGTCTCATAGATACTCTTTGCAATCTCCGGGCCGCACCGATTTACAATATATTTATTTATACTTACACGAATTTGACACATTATTATAATAAAGCCTTACTCATAGTTTTATGATAAACTAGATATTTCTATATAAATGAATCGTGGTCTACAATACAACCGTAAAATATATCTAAAAACCTAGTCTGAAGTTATAGCTGTTCAAAACAAAAACCCGCATCAAAATCGGTACAATAAAATGGCAACAATACTACACAAAAACAACCTATAACCCCAAACGCATATAGGTACGGCGGACGAAATGGAGCTAGGCGGTAGCGGTGAGTAATAAGTTACTGTCAAAATTTTCATTTTTGTATCAAGCTATAAACGCCGACTGCCTACTGCAACTTTTTAAGCCAACTGTACTTTTCTTTGAATATCCATCAATTGCTCACTGGGACAATACTAAAGACCCCAAATTATGTAGAATTGCTTTAACTATTACAGAGTTTTTAGTGTTACCTTCCGGCTCCATCATCAAACCAGCTCCATGGTACCATTTAATTATGTTGTCATCAAAGCTGAGTAGGTATGCAAAATTTCAGCTCAATTGGTTGAAGATATCTGTTTCAAAAGTAAGTTGCAAGATTTCACCAGATTACGGGTGAAACATATTTATATACTTATATCGAAAGTTATGTAAAAGCATGTAATATATACATAGCAAGTTACATAAAAGCTTGTAAAACGGTGTTATTTCAAAAGTGAAAAATTTCTTCTACGCAACAGACCGCATTGAAAACTTACTGACAGCCTCCGTGGAGCAATTTCTAGGTTACTTTATAAATAAGCGTGTTATCGTTTTTCCCCCAAGCGTCAGACAGTATCCTCGTCCATTGGTCGGCGGGGTGTGAAATCGAGGCTTTCATTATGTTGTCTTCGGCCAACGACGCAACTTTGTCGTGGGGTAAATCGGTATAGCGGGACGGAATATACAAGATAAGTGGAGGCCGAGGGGGCTGATTTTCCGCGCGGCAAACCACTATGTTTATGGCGGTTGTGTAACTTTGTGTAATGATTTTGTAAACTTGGGCCTATGTTTCATTATAAAGACACCATTACATGTTGTGTAATTGTACAGTAAAAGCAATCTTAAACTTAATTTCAGACGGATGTGATGTTTGCTATGCTTACTAAAAAATTGGGCAAGTGCGAGTCCGACTCGCGCATGAAGGGTTCCGTACCTATATATATATATATAATCTATAACAAGTTTGTTGTATGTGAGCCCCCTTAAATATTTATTTTATTTTATTTTTAGTATTTGTTGTTATAGCGGCAATAGAAATACATCATCTGTGAAAATTTCAACTGTCTAGCTATCACCGTTCTTGAGATACAATACAGCCTGGTGACAGACGGACGGACGGACGGACGGACAGCGAAGTCTCAGTAGTGTCCCGTTTTTACCCTTTGGGTACGAAACCCTAAGAAGCACTTAGGTACGCGAACTTGGTACAGCTATTCTGAGTCATTATTTTTTCTAAATGCACATTTCTTTAAATAGGTAAGTACCTACTACAGTATATTGATAGAGTATACTTAATATGTAGTTGTAGTACCAATAGGTACTAAACTAGAAATACACTGAAAATCTCACGGGAAACACAGTCCTTTGGATACTTTTAACGATCTCATCACAATAAATCCGTTGAAAGGATTTCAAAAAAACAATTTTTTTGATAGATATTATTGTTACCGGTAGAAACCTGGGGGGTAATTCGACCAATTTTAGAGGGATGATAGAGATCTCTCCATTTCATCACTATCCGTCACTTTTGACGTGTCCCTACTTGACAAGTGGCGATATCCCTAGAACAAAACGTCAAAAATCTATTAGATAACAGTGATATCGCCTTTGAACTATCTGTCTTCTTGTGGATGGACCGGGGGGATGAAGAGAGACAACGTGTGCTTCCGATGGTGTATATTTGAAAGTGAACTAACTAAATCTTAATTCTATATAATATCTAAGACAGGTACAATTAGTTTCAGCACCCTCTATTGGGTTGGCTGGGAACTACATACTTAGGGCCTGTAATAATCGATAGCTTACTTAATACATATTTACTTCGGTGACTAAGCCATCTACAGAGTTCGATGAAGGCTTTATAGATGGCGCTGTTCTTAACACTATCATTAAAATGCGATGAGCTTCAAGTGACGTATCTCAAATCAATTTTGGAAATACGAAGGTAATAGAAAAAGTATGGTAAGGTAATCATATGAAAGTGTAATATAATTAATTTAGAAACACCATTAAGTCGATACTCCAACCGATGTTGGAAATCATTTATTGGAATAAAGTAAAATAACAAATATTATCATCATCCATTATTATTCGGACATTACAACATGGCAATACTAAATAGCTTTAATATTCAATTTAGATTATTTATTTTATCAATAGGTAAATTACATTTAGAAAGAATATTTAACAATCGATCATAGAAATACATCATACCTTTGACTTCTTCTGTTGGCTTGCTCTGACCGAACTGAACTGGAACTGGGCTGCCGCCCCTTTTTATATCACAATCAAAACAAGTCTCGGAAGAGTCGGAAGTCAATATAGATTTACCTACCATTATTTAAATATAATTTCGACAAAATAGTGAATGGCTGTTAGAAATACATATTATAATTGATAGCCACTTTTAAGGTTGTATCGGATAATATAACATTTATTAATTATTTATTTCAAATCTAAAGGGACTAGTCAAAAACAACAGTGTAACAACTCAGTTCATTAATTAATAATGGCAACAATACTAAACTCTTTCATAAAAACAATTTAGCATTTTAAACATATATTATAAAGCTTCAATGTACTTTTAACATATTAAAATAAATCAATTCATAATAGTACAATATAATAAAAAAATAGAACTACCTTCAATTGACATTCATTTATCTATTACGGCCATACTGACAAGTACTTCGCTCTCGAAGTATCTTAATTAATTCATAAAATAAAAATAAAAATAAAAAAAAAACCACTGTTAATATGAGATTGTTCTATTCACAATGACGCGTAGTTCTACTGTAATTTGATATAAACGACGTAAAAAAGAATTGACAGTTGCATCGTTGTGAATTGAAAAATCCCTAAGTGATATGCCACGGCCTTGTTACATATATACATAAATAAACAAAATTATACATTACATTTACCAATCATCAGTGGAATCATACGACACCATTATGATCAAGTGCCTAGACATACTACCTCCGTACGCCCGCTGCCAGTGTGATAAGGTAGTACCAAGCAGTTAATCGACCAGCGGTACACACATACAAAATAAATACGTTTTCATTATGTTCAACAATCATTCTTACTAATAATAATCAATTCATGTTAGGGCATCCTCTTTCATTATGTTCAACAATCATTCTTACTAATAATAAATCAATTCATGTTAGGGCATCCTCAACAGCTGCGTTTTCCTCGACTAGTTCGCCGGGCCAGTATCGCAACTTTTCTTTTGAAATAACAATATTTCGTAAATTACCCAGACCTCTAAGGGCATATCTATCATTCGGGAGTAAAGATGAAATTTCGTATGGTCCTTTGAACTTTGGTTTCAATTTGTCATTGCGTCTGTGTTCCTGATTAACGTAAACTAGGTCGCCTACTGCAAATGTCATGTTATTGCGTCTGGTAGAGTCAAAACGTTTTTTGAATTTTTCAGCGGTTTCAATTAAACGTTGTTTAGCTAATTCTCGATCAGCTTCAATATTAATTGGGGGTCCCAAAGAGTCTCGGTCAAGTACATCATCCAGCCGGGCTTGTATAGATGGTATATTGGCATCAACTCCGATAAGTAAGCGAAGTGGAGAGAAACCAGTAGATTTTTGAATAGTCGTATTTAATGACTGCTGAACTCTCCACAATTCGTTCGGCCAATCTGACGAATCTCTATTACACACCGTACTGAGCATATTAATTACTGTAAAAACGTAACGTTCTACTTGACCGTTGCTCCTTGGAGTGCCAGTAGCAATCAAATGGTGCTGTATATGTAATTCGCGAAACAGTGACTGAATTTGGTTGGAACTAAAATTGGTTCCTCGATCGGTAATTACTAAAGAGGGCGCTCCAAATAAAGTCACTGTTTCACGTATTATTGGCACTAGTTCGTCAGCACTCAATGTTTTTAAGGGTTTCAGCAAACAGAACTTTGTAAAAGCGTCAATTGTTAGCAATATATATCGGTATCCTTCATTTGATCTGGAAAAGGGGCCTGTACAATCTAGATGTATTGTATGAAAGGGAATGGCAGTTTTTTTTATAGGATGTAATAATCCTTGTTTTGGACCATGGTGTCCTTTTCTTTCTATGCAAACCAAACAGCGCAATATATATTTTTTTACAAAAGCTGCCATTCCCGGAAACCAGAAATGTTCACGAATTTTGTTTATTGTCTTCTCATAACCTACGTGGCAGTTTTCGTCGTGGAATAGCCGTAAAATGCTTAAACGATAGCCTTTTGGAATGTATAACTTAGGTGTGCCATTGGGCTGTACTGTATAGTGTAATAAATTATTACTTATTGTGTATTGGTTTTGATCTAATTCTCCTGTCCGTATCTTATCTATTAAAATTTGTGTTTCTCTGTCATTTTGCTGTGCTATCTCTAACCAAGATTCGGGATCATTAGTCACATTGACGGTACATTGTAGGGTGGGGGTATCTGCAGGATTTCGGCTTAAAAAATCAACATGGCTAATGTATTTTCCTTTTCGATAGACGATTTCAAATTGAAAATCCTGCAGGTACGTCCACCAACGGGCTACTCGGGGAGAAAGATCTTTTTTATTCATCGTAGCTTTAATAGCGTTACAATCGGTTATAAGTTTAAAGTTAATTCCGAGCAGGTAAACACGAAAATGTTTCATAGCATTAAAAATGGCCAGTGTTTCTAAATCGTATGAACTATACTTTGATTCAGCCGGTGAAGTTCTTTTGCTAAAGTAACCTATAACTTTGGATTGTCCGTCAATTTTTTGTATCAAAATGGCGCCATACCCTAAAGAACTAGCGTCAGTATGTAATTCTGTGTCGAGATCAGGATCAAATATGGAAAGAGGAGGGGTAGAAGTAAGTTGATCAATGACGTATTTTCTTGCAGTATCCTGCTCTTCTCCCCATTCCCATTTTTGATTCTGTTTTGTTAGCATGGTAATACAAGCAGTACGGGTGGCAAAATTTGGAATAAATTTTCGAAAATAACTTGCAAGGCCCATGAATTGGCGTACTTGCTTAACGGTTCGTGGTATTGGTGAATTTACCAATGCTGATACCTTATGTTCGCTTGGCCGCACCCCTTTGTGTGATATTTGGCGGCCCAAATATTCAATGGTGGTAACAAAGAATTTACATTTTTTAAGATTGACTGTAAAACCAGCAGAGTTTAAAGCCGACACAGTTTGTTCTAGGTACTGTAACCCTTGTTCAATCGTTGTAAATGGTATCAAAATGTCATCTATGTATACTAGTAGGAAATCTAAGTGTTTTACTGCTTTTGATATTGCTCTCTGAAACACGGATGGACCATTACAAATTCCAAAAGGCATTTTCAAAAATTCGTAGTGTCCATCCGGTGTTACAAACGCAGTGTATTTAATTGAATCTGGTGAAACAGGAATCTGGTGAAAACCATTCTTCATATCAAGTGAAATATAATATTTAGCTTTTCCCAATCGGTCTATTTGATCCTCGATGAGAGGGAGAGGGTATCTATCTTTTTCGACAATTTTATTTAAAGATCTGTAATCAACGCATAACCTATCATTTCCATCTTTTTTTTTGACAAGGAGGACTGGACTTGCAAAAGGAGAGTCACTTTCTTGTATGATCTTATTATCCAAAAGAGTTTGTACGATTTCTTTTACCTTCTCTCTCTCATGCGGGGATAGACGATATGGCCGATAATGAACACAACTGTTATTTTTTAAATGTAATTTCAAATCACCTGTTTTAACAGAACCAACTTTTGACAAAACGTCTGGGTACTTTCGAAAAATACTCTTAATTTGATCTTGTAAATTACTGTCCAAATTGTCCAGCTTTGACATTAATTCATTCATTATTTCATCATCATTTTTGATTGTACAATTAACATTAACATTCATGGCTGAGTACTGCTTACGTACTAGCCTACTACCGTCGATATCCGTTACGATTTCAATATCAGAGTGTTGAATAGCATTTCTTCCAATTAAAAGATCATAATCAAAATATTGGTTTTTTACAACAAACACATCGATTTCAAGACATATGTCATCAAACCTGACGGGTAAGGTGGTTATGCCTAGCGTTTCCAAAACACCGCTACCTATGCCATTCACATATGTTAAGCAAGGTAAAATATTACACTGAAGACGTTTAGCAATGGATTCTTTCATCATGCTGCAATTAGCTCCAAAAACTGAATTGAAACTCGAGTGAGTTTCAATTCAGTTTTTCTAAAAAATTTACTTCGTTACTGGTAGATGGCTTATCTGAACTAGCAGCGGTAGCACGTGCTTTATGGAAACATACGGCCTCGGTGTGACCGTTTTTTTTACAGTATGTACAAAATCTGTCGAGTACCTTGTTGACAGGAATCGTTGGCTTACTAGTGAGGTCAACCTGCCGGAGGTTTGTATTCCTAAGACATTGCCTACTGACGTGCCCTAATTTACCACACGAAAAACATCTTTTTTCAGTAATATCAGAATAATTATCTAATTTTACTCGTTTGGGTCTAATGGGGCCTGTGGGGCTCTCAGAAACGTGTTGCTCGAGAGGTCGTTTTTTGGGTTTCATGTAGGACGTAAAAAGCGATATTAATTCAGACGACGTTTTTACATTGCTATTGAGTGATGCCATTCTAACATTTACATCGCTAATACTGCCACAAACAAGCTCGATCAGTTGATTTTCAGTAAATGCTATCTTAGTATTGCGTAACAGTCAAATTTTTTCCCTCGCGTATTCACAATAAGACTCTGCAGAGTCTGATGTAAAAGAAACTGCCTTTGAAAGCTTCTCAGAGAGATTTCTTTTTTCTGGGTATAAGTCGGTCAAGTCATTACGGAAATTTTCCCAGGATCGCCCATTAGTCGGGTTCCAAGACTCGAACCATAATAAAGCAGAGCCCTTCAGGGCCTTACCGGCTTTAGCAACGGATCCAATACTGCTCCATCCGAATTCCTTGGAAAGCGCCTCAATGTTGTCGCACCAGCTTCCGGCACCGTTGTCGCTCGTGGCGGGGTTGAAAACAGGCAGGGCCACGTCGTCATCTGGTCGGCGCTGTCCTGACACAGCATCACGTATCGCCTTAAGGAGGCTCTCCAGACTAGCAGGTTCCATGCTGAAACTTGTACAATGATATATTAGGAAAGGCCTGGATTATCCCTACTTCTGATAATAGAAAAAGTATGGTAAGGTAATCATATGAAAGTGTAATATAATTAATTTAGAAACACCATTAAGTATCGGTTGGAAATCATTTATTGGAATAAAGTAAAATAACAAATATTATCATCATCCATTATTATTCGGACATTACAACATGGCAATACTAAATAGCTTTAATATTCAATTTAGATTATTTATTTTATCAATAGGTACATTTAGAAAGAATATTTAACAATCGATCATAGAAATACATCATACCTTTGACTTCTTCTGTTGGCTTGCTCTGACCGAACTGAACTGGAACTGGGCTGCCGCCCCTTTTTATATCACAATCAAAACAAGTCTCGGAAGAGTCGGAAGTCAATATAGATTTACCTACCATTATTTAAATATAATTTCGACAAAATAGTGAATGGCTGTTAGAAATACATATTATAATTGATAGCCACTTTTAAGGTTGTATCGGATAATATAACATTTATTAATTATTTATTTCAAATCTAAAGGGACTAGTCAAAAACAACAGTGTAACAACTCAGTTCATTAATTAATAATGGCAACAATACTAAACTCTTTCATAAAAACAATTTAGCATTTTAAACATATATTATAAAGCTTCAATGTACTTTTAACATATTAAAATAAATCAATTCATAATAGTACAATATAATAAAAAAATAGAACTACCTTCAATTGACATTCATTTATCTATTAAAGGCGATAATGATTGTCAAAAATGCTATTCATGCATATGAATTTCTGTTGTAACTGACTAATTTCACGGACTACACGGTCAAGTTAAGAAATTTTGCGATAACTCAAAAACGGCTGGACCGATTTTATTCAATATGGTTTTCATTGAAAGTACTTATAAGGCCTCATTTCCATGAATTTTGCTATCGATACTTCGGATGCAGCCATACTAGGCTTCCGGCTTCTCATAGTAAAGAAAAAAAAAAGAATTTTTCTATAATTTTTGACCGGTGTTTGAAAAGGCGGGGCGGGGGGACGCTATTTTTTGGATTTCCGGAGCGAATATTTACAAAACTGCTGACTTTATCGAAAAATAATGTTCGGAGACCCCTATTATTATTTAAAATACCTATTCAACGACACCCCTCAAACTAGTATCGGAACGAGAAAAAAAATTCACCCCCACTTTAGGTGTAAGAGAGGTACCGTTTTGCCGGCGTAATACATACACATACTCTTACCAAATTTCAGCTTTCTAGTACTAATGATCACGGAGCTAAGCCGCGGACGGACATGGCAAAACTATAAGGGTTCCTAGTAGAGAAACCCTAAAAAGGTCGCTATCAATAATATACATCGAGGCTGACAGTAACTTATCAATAAAACAATCCAACACCATAAATTGCCCTATTTTCATCGTACCATCTCTTTCATAACTTACCTTTAATTAATATTGTTTTGCACTTCAAATACAGATTCACAATGAGTCCCATTATAGGCAATTCTTTGAATATCGCCAGGATAAGTTGCGCCGTCGCTCCTGACACGTTGTCGTTACCGGGACGCATAGGTATTGAGCAAACTACAGAAGGCCGGTTTTGATAAAAGATAAACTGCATTCGCAATGCACAAATTAAAGACGAAAGGTTTAAGAATACAATTGAAACAAATTTCATGACATGAAATATACAAATTATGCACATTTTATGTTTCCATAAAAATAACAATAACTGAATGATAAGTTGATAACCATGAACTTAAACGCACTTTTTCACGGTGAAAATGGCAAATGACTTATTGTCTGCATTAAATTGGTACACAAAACCCAGAAATAACGTCACATGTAGGTAACCATGGAGCATTTTTACCGCTCCGTAAGAATTTTGAATTTGACAGTCCAAGTGTCTAAGAATGTCAAGTTTTAGTGCAGTCTAAATGTAGTTAGTCCCATAATAGACTTTTGACCCCAATAAATAAATAAATAAATATCGGGCAACCTGACACAAATCGATCTCCCAAATTAAGCTCATGAAGGCTTGTGTTATGGGTACTAGACGACGATATCCGTAGGTACTTATATAGATAAATATATACTTAATTACATACCAATTACCAATAAAAAATTTAATCGTTTACCATACTCAAATAAGCATTGTCTACACGCCTATTCTATCTATATTTAACGTTGTCTGCTTGTTGGTGATTTAGAAGCTTTTCAACGAGGAGATAACTCCACAAACACCGTCCTCACAATTCCTCCATCGGATTTTTAGAAGTTAGGGTTGTTATATTGTAGCTATTCTACGTTTTGGTCGCTCAAAGCATTTCGCTGCGTCTTGTGATCGACCTGGGGGGCCTATGTTGGTTGCGTTTATCGCGTGATAAAAGGAAATATCATAGGCCCCCTGATCGAGCTCCCAGCCTTTCAGTATTTCCAATCGGTTAAAACCGGAGCTTTCTTACAGTATTCTATAACATTGTATTTTATAAAACATTTTACAGTATTCTATAAAACATTTATTTATTTATTTATTTAAACTTTATTGCACAAAAGAAAAACTTAACGTACAAAAGGCGGACTTAATGCCATGAGGCATTCTCTACCAGTCAACCTTAGGGCAAAGCAGAGAAATTGTAGGCGGTGCATCAGACAATATAATTACATATAATTAAAATACTCATATTAGGTACATACATACATATAATATACATATATATAAATAGATACATACATAAATATATACGACGATGAAACAAACCAAGCAGATATACTATGAGACTTCAGTTCTGCCAGCAAAGAAACTTCGCACGGCCCTTTTAAATGCCAACTTACTCGGAGCCTGTTTGATTGTGAGAGGAAGACCGTTCCAGAGGCGAGCCACTTGCAAGGAGAAAGAATTAGACATGAAACCAGTACGGTGAAGAGGAATAGAAAGGGCAAGATTGCCGGAAGAGCGAAAATTACGGTTACGAGTGGATTCAACATAGCAGAAAAAGGTTTTCAGGTATTCAGGAGCTTGTGGATCATTGAGTATTGAAAAGAGAGTGCAGAGCATACGAATATTGCGTCGTTGACGGATGGGAAACCAGCCAAGCTGAGAGCGGTAAGAAGAAACGTGATCATATTTACGGAGACAGAAAATAAAGCGAATACAATTATTAAGAAGTCGATCCAACTTATCAAGAAGATCCTCATTTAAGTCCGGATAACAAACATCACCATAATCAATTATGGGTAGTAATAGTGCATTTACAAGCAATACCTTAGTTTTGATAGGCAAGAAATTTTTCAGTTTGTTGAGAGCATGAAGCGAGCCAATGACTTTCCGGCTAATTTCACCTACCTGCACCCTCCAGCTCAGTGTGCTATCTAAGTGAACACCTAAGTCCTTAACACTAGAACTAAAAGGAATAGGCGTTCCGTTGAAATTTACAGGAGTTACAGAATCCTGGTCAAGTTTAGCAAGCTGACGAGAGCTGCCAATGATAATAGCCTGACACTTTGAGGGGTTTACAAACAGACCAAATTTCTCAGACCATTGTTGGATGTGTAAGAGATCCAGGTTTAATTTGTTAATTGTGTCAGTAATATCAGACACTTTACATTGGTCGTAAAGTTGTAAATCGTCAGCATAAAGATGGTAAGAACAGCGAAGACCAGGGGTGATAAAGTTTACAAAAAGAGAAAATAATAAAGGAGAGAGAATTCCTCCTTGAGGTACACCAGTGGCAAGGTCGCACCAATCAGACAAAGCCCGATCTACACGGACTGCCTGCTGGCGCCCACAAAGATATGAAGCAAACCAGCCAAGAGCAGAAGAAGACACATTAAGATGGCTGAGCAAGGCAAGTAGGATCTCATGGTCAACAGTATTGAAAGCGTTAGAAAAGTCAATGAGAACAAGTACTGTGACCAATTGATCCTCCATGCCCCGCCTAACATCTTCAGTCACTTTGAGAAGTGCAGTACAAGTACTGTGGCTGGGACGAAAACCAGACTGAAAGGGGCTCAACAGTTTGAAAGAGTGTATAAAGCTAGAAAGTTGCTTGTGAGCCACCGCTTCAGCAATTTTTGATAAAAAAGGGAGAATTGAAATTGGCCTAAAGTTACTAAGTGATGTGGGGTTGCTAATTTTAGGTAAAGGAATAACGAACGCGCGACGCCAGAGAGAAGGAAAGTCACCATTAAGCAGCGAGGAGTTGATGATATCGGTTATTATGGGAAGCACACAGTCCAGGACTGATACCACCATATAACGCCCAATATCATCACAACCAACAGCTTTCGATTTAATTTTATTGATAATTTTTTTAACATTAGCGTCAGAAGTGGGATAGAAAGAGAAGATATCAGAGACAGCAACGGGCATTGATGAAATATCAGAAAGAGTACTACTCTTAACATGATAATCAATGGAGGCGGAAGTAGAAAAATGTCTGTTTAAATCGTTTAGCGAAAAGGAAGTGCCATCGAAACCGTTACTAGGTTTACCTAGACCAAGCGACTTAACAAACTTCCAGACATCGGCCATCGAAGAAGAGGATACGTTCTGGTGAATGAATCGGCGCTTCGCTGTTCGCACCATCTGGTTACATCGGTTACGAGCTGCCTTAAAAATAGTCCAATTGTCGTCAGTACGGTCACGTTTAAAAGTTCTGAAAGCACGGTCCCTCCTTCTCATAGCCATGCGTACGCCCTCAGTGATCCAAGGAGCAGGGGGACGCCGAACTCTAACGGGGTGCAGTGGGGCATGGGTGTCAAATAATTCTAAAATAGCAGAGTTAAACAAAGAAACTTTGGTTTCAACTGTAGGTGCAGATAACACAGGGGTCCAGTCAATGCTTCTTGCATCACTCAAGAGAACGTCAGTATCAACTTTATTAAAGTTGCGCATCAAAACCAAGGCAGGCTTACATTTAGGTGGTATAATTTTGTACGAAGCAAACAACAAGTCATGATGGGAGAAGCAGGGAGCTAACAGCTGACCATGCCTTATTACATCATCAGGCGAAGAAGTAATTATAAGATCCAACCACGTGTCAGAGGTCGCGGTGTGATGGGTAGGATCAAGAGGTAAGATAGAGAATTTGACAGACCGAACAATTGATTCAAATTTATCACGATGTGCGGAATTAGTGCAAAGGTCGGTATTAAAATCTCCCATAATTATGTGATGTGTGTAATCCGAACTTATGTACTCAAATACTTGCTCAAGTTTAGAAAAGTAATCAACGGTTGGGGGACAGTAAACTACACCAAGAACGGCCTTGACTCCTTTAATATTCAGTTCGAGAAATATCCATTCCGCGGAGCTAGAATAAAGGGACGGAGAGGTATTTAAAATTTTGTACGGAATGGAACTTTTCAAATAAATGGCCACACCACCGCCACCCTTACCTGTTCGATCGTTCCTAATCAGAACATATCCAGGCAAAGCATACGATGTCGAGTCTAGCGTGGGCTTCAACCAACTCTCCGATACTAGTATTGCATGGATATATTCAGACTGAAACGTATCAATCAAACCAGCATAGTGAGATGGGATGCTTTGGGCGTTAATATGGCACACGTTGAAAAAACAAGAATTCTGAAATTCATTAGATAAGAGTTCACCTAAAGTATGAGAAGTGTCAAGAGAATTCAAAGACAGAAAAGCAGCACTATCATCACTGGCAGAAAAGAAAATTTCATCATCGGACATAAACAATAAATATTACAAATATAAATATATATATAACAGTATTATAATAGTATTACAAAGATACTTGTCTTTATAACACACAAAATCCTGCTCATCCTGCCGGTTTACCTGTGAGAGATAACAAAAGTCATAATAATTTGCGGTTAAAACAAAAAAAAAAGCAAAATTAAAATAGCAACAGGCGGTATTAAATGAGACTCGAACAAACTTCAGTCAAATAGAAAAAGAAAACAAACGTCAAATGACAATTCAAAGTGACACTGACAACATAATAACCTATAATTACACTAAACAGTATACACGGATCAGATTAAGTAAGCTAAAACAAGAAAGTGGGTACATGAATGAAAGTATAAAAATGGACGCCAATTATGTCATGTATAGCTGTAACTATGTATACGCCTGCTGCTATGACGATGTTATACAAAGAAACGGAAGAAAACACTATACGAAATAAAATACTGAACTATAACGCGACACGACACTTCAGACCTAAGGTGCTGGTTTTGCGGCACGCCGAGACCTCCCAGACTGGCCACTGGCGCCAGGCACGCTCTCCTCTTCGGCTTCAACGGGGTCAGCATCGGCGTTAGGCGTCGAAGATTGCGGCAACAGCTTCGTATGAGATCCCTTCAGACGGACAATGTCCACCTCGGACTCGAGGCGTTCACGCACACCATTGGGCAATTTAACGAAGATGTTGCCGTCTAGCGACCAGCAGCTCCTCATGCCAAACACCTTGCGTGCCTGAATTAACAATGTTTGTCGCTGTACTGTGAGGAATTCAGAAATGGCATATGTCGTTCCTTTGAAGGCGGTCTTCTTACTCCAAACTGAAGACTTGATGGAAATATCTCTGAATCGCACCAGGATGGGCCTGACACGGTCCGATGATGACTTGCCCAGCCTGTGGCAAGCTTTAAATGAAGCCTTAGAGATGCCGGGTATCTTCAGACGCTCAGAGATAATAGAAGCAATTCTATTACCAACATTCTCATCCGCATCCTCGGGGACTCCATTAAATAAAAGGAATTTCCTTCGATGCCGCATTTCAACAACATCGTGACACTTACTGAGAGCAATAATTTGCTCCCTAAGCAGCTTCAACATTGTAATAGTTTGCTCCTTGAAAGCGGCAAATTCCTCACTCAAGACATTCAGAGTTACCTTGACTGCAGGGGCCCTGGTCAGCTTGGATTCAAACTCGGAGAACATCCTGAGCACAGTGGTTTCGAGGTTTTTTTGTGATGCAGCAATATCCAAATAACTTGCCACTGTTGTTGACTTTTGAGGTTATAGTGTTACAACTGTCAGAACCAGCAGGATTTAACAGTGAATTTATAAAGAAATTAGTGCATGTACTGTGCTGCTAACATTTGTACAGTAAATTTAGAAGTTAAGTTCAAAATAAAAGCGGTAAAAACTTGGTAATGTATTAATTTTAAATTTATTTCAATATATGCTCTAAATATGATGTGTAACTTGTTTTATGTCTACCGCCCAAAAAAAACATTGGTAGAAATCAAGAAATTTTGTATGTATAGTTGAATAATACTCAATTGTTAATTGACATATAAACTGATACTGCATGTATATATTACTTGTAATGCTTGTAATTCAAATTTAATTGAATTTTATTTGTAATTAACGACCTATATTGTGTGCCCTAACAGCACCTACTTACTTTAATTGTAACACCATATTAAGATTATAACCGTAGATGTTACAGATATCCCTGTACCAAAATTGGTTAAAATCCATCCATCTGCAGTGATAATGCCACAAATCTGAGGGCACGGCAGTGCCCCCGCCAAGTCGAGCAAATGCGCTTGCCGGCACGCCGTAACATCCTTTTCTCGAATAATTTTGACAAGAGCTGGCGTTTAAAAAGAAAACGTACATCGCGCAGTTATGGTTTTTTTTTCCTGAAATCATGAGCCGTACGAGTAAAAAAACAGTGATGTCTTTCATCACCATGTTACCGTATTTTAATGTAAACTGTTGCAAACCTCTTTAAGAGCCTCCAATCAAGGAGATTATTATTCCCAAACACTAGATTTTTTATAATCGATTAGGAATCTATTTTTTTAAATGTAAATCCAATTTAGGAAATAATATATTCTTGTATCACTATCATTAGTACACCAGTGAAATATGACTTCTCATTTTGATGTCAAAAACTCTAAATGATGAAACTTTATTCTATTGGACACCATTTTGTTTTTCTTACGCTTATCGAGCAAGCCTTCTGTACTTCGTATTCGATGGAAGTGGCGGGTCACTGGTAAATGGTAGGTTATAATGATTTCCCCAGGACAATAGGCCGGGGCGCGGTTTGTCGCTCTAATTATTGTTGTTAAGAGTTCCACTCAGTCATAAGCCGGAGTTTCATTTAACAATGGCGACACGTTTTTGTTTCATTGTTCGTTAATACGCTCGCGAAACTTCGACTGGATTAACGCGGATGCAGTCACACGGTAGATAACATTGTAAAGTTCATTGTTATTCAATAATTTTCTTTATTTTTCTTAGGCATTTTTGTATAAACCAAACCAAGAATATAAATGGCTTATTATAAAATAACTAGGTAAGCAAAAAAAAACAAGTCTAATTCGATGAATCATCTATTTGACGTACGTACAAACACTTCTCATCTTAACCGGCCGGGTTAAGTTAGGTTTGCACTGGGTATTTATGGCGCCGTATACAAATGAGGTGCAAAGATAACGCAACCGATCACGTTTATTGTATAGGCCCCACTTAAATATTCATTTTATACCGTTTTTAGATTTCGTTGTTACAGCGGCAATAGAAATACGAGTACATGATCTGTGAAAATTTCAACCGTCTAGGTATCACGGTTCATGAGATACAGCCTGGTGAGAGACAGACGGCGGACAGCGGAAGCTTAATAGTAATATGATCCCGTTTTTTACCCATTGGGTAAAGCACCGAATACGACCTTCAAACCTTCAAGAAAAGAGCGTACTCCCACCTGAAAGGCCGGCAACGCACTTGTGACCCCTCTGGTGTTGCAGGTGTCTATGGGCGACGGTAATCGCTTTCCATCAGGTGATTCGTTTGCTCGTTTGCCCCCTATGACATAAAAAAAAAACCGGCCAAGAGCATGTCGGGCCACGCTCAGTGTAGGGTTCCGTAGTTGCCCATCCTTCACAATAGACTGGCTCGTTTAAATTACGAGAAAGATTTCAAGCTCTATACAAAAGGTCGTAAACGCCAAAGTAACTGTAATTACTTATTAACTTCTGGAAGTTATCGATTATACGCGCCAGATTGAGCGAAATGTTTTAATGCAGTATGGAACTTAACTAATATGTGTAACGTTCGAAGTATAAGGACACCGCGCGGCACTAACGTCATTTTAAAGAAAATTATGAAATTTTGCGATAACTCAAAAACGGCTCAACCGATTCAATATAGTTTTCATTGAAAGTACTTATAAGGCCTCATTTTCATGAATTTTCCCATATTTTTTTGACTCGTAGTTAAAAAGTTAGAGGACGCTATTTATTTATTTTCGGAGCCAATATTTACAAAACTGCTGACTATCAAAAAATTATGTTTGAAGACCCCTATTATTTTTAAAAGACCTATTCAACGATACCCCACACACTAGTGCTGGAACGAAAAAAAAAATCACTCCCACTTTAGGTGTACGAGAGGCACCCGAAAAAAAGTTTTTTTTTTGTTTTTATTTTACCGTTTTGTCGGCGTGATACATACACATACTCATACCAAATTTCAGCTTTCTAGTACTAATGATCACGAAGCTAAGCCGCGGACGGATGGACAGACGGACAGACGGACATGGCGAAACTATAAGGGTTCCTAGTTGACTACGGAACTCTAAAAACCCTAAAAACTATGAGAATATTGCGGCTGTGTGTAGACGTAGTAGCAGTTTTGCGAAGCTGCCGTCCACAGACGTCGTGCACTATCACAAGGACACAAGGGTCCTAAGTTACCCACGTCTCTTGACATACTGTCCGTGAAAGTGTTATATTATATAATATATTTTTTTATGTGCTAGGGGGCAAACGAGCAAACGGATCGTCTGATGGAAAGGGATTACCGTCGCCCACAGACACCTGCAACACCAGAGGAGTCACAAGTGCGTTGCCGGCCTTTCACGTTGGAGTACGCTCCTTTCTTGAATGTTTCAAGGTTTGAAGGCAATTTGAGGCGTTGCGGTGTAACTAGCGGCCAGATCCGTTGAATAAAACGCTCGAATGCCACCAGCCCGCTGCGACTTCCACGGAATATGTAAATGAATTCATTAAACTAGGTAAGCTCGTTAATCTAACCTGCAGCGGAGTGAGAATGCCCAAACATTCATGAACAAAGTTAAGTACTTACTTACCTTATAAATGGGAAGGGGAACGGTCACATTAGTTGACGACGCGGTCGGCGCAAGTAGTGCACCTGCCTACCAGGCCGACGGTCCTGGGTACCTATAGGTAGTACAAGCATTTTCTTAGTTTGGGAGCAGGTCTTACTTACCTACCTTATACTTACCTACCTTATCCTTTCATAAAAGGTTACCTTATAAATGGAAAGGGGAACGGTCGCATCACTTGATGACGCGTTCGGCGCAAGTTTTGCACCTACCTAACTGAGTCGACGGTCCTGGGTACCTATAGTACAAGCATTGGTTTGTTTGGGACTAGGTCTTAACTACCTCATACTTACTTACCTTGTAAATGGAAAGGGAGACGGTCACATTTTACTATCCTATCACATCATATACTATGGTACTACTCGTAGACAACCTAAGACGTCTTCCGTTTGGATTTTATCCCATACAAACTGTCCTCTCTTCCAAAATTAGGATTAACTCTTTTCGAGCGGTTCGATGGAAAGCGTGCATTTTTTGACCTTCATTTGTCCTTGCCGTTTTGTACTACTAAATCATGCCAATTACCAATAATGACATCAATACAAAATTCTTACTTAGGAGTAAAAATTTTGATAAAAAAATGGGGACTTCATCTTTTCGGTATAATACAATTTAAATGTATTTGTTTTCTGGGTTTACCAACGATTTGCTCTTAGTGTAGTAGATAATTAGTCAACGCTTTTATCCAGGCTTGTCCGTTATTATTGACATAGCTACGCATAGTTCGATTTTAAGCTAAAACCCGTCAAAGGCTCATCGCTCACGGCCATCTGGGATGAAGCACAGGCGCAACAATATATATTGATACGTATACATACTAAATACCTACATTTTAGAATGCTAATACAGTCTGCTGCAAAAATATGTAAAGCTACTTAACGGCCCCAAAGAGTGCCACATTATATTTAATTTAATGTGACGTTTCATCGCGTATAACGACCGGACGATCAAGCCGCTCCCAACGATGGGCACTTCATTTGTCTTATCGTTATATTTTAAGTAAGAATTAGAAGTTATGAGAAAAAGATAAACATACATACATAGCCATAAACATACATAAATGCCGATCAAAACTATAGTTCCCCTCCTAACCCTCCTTTGAGTCGCCCTAATCGGCGAATAAATCAACAAACACATGAATCTTAACACAAATATGAAGGTTAAGTTTCCCCATTTAACGCTACATACATTTCTTTTCTCTTAATATCATCCGACACACCTGCGCGCATCAATCAAAGGCCAATCTCGGATCACTCGATTGCATCGGAATACGACATTGACTGATTCAGTATTTTCTCGAGGTGAGACACAATCTCACTAATAGGCTGCGGGGTCTATTCTCAATGCGAGGGCGTGCGAAATGGAAAAGTCAACTCGGGAAGATGTATCGACGTTAATTCGTAGCTATTTATAAAACGTATAGTTGCTTTTGCTAAGAGTTGGGAGGCCCATGTTACGATTTAAGGACTGCACTAAGCGCGGCATACTCGTTTGGCATCAGCCCTGCTAATAGAGTTGTTGACTGATGTTGAATTATCAGCCCTGCTAATAGGGTTGTTTGATGTTGAATTATACAACATACTGTTAGTTATATGGACAATTTTTTGCTCTATAATGTCATGAAACAAAGAAAAAAAATCTGTTTTGATATATGTGACTTCAAAGGCACGCAACTTTAATGATTTATTTTTAATCCGATAGAAATTTAGATATTGTTTTCAGTGTCCTCATAATTGAACATAACAATAATAGTATGACAGCTATGAACTTAAACGCACTTTTTCACGGTGAAAATGGCAAATTGCTTATTGTCTCCATTCAAATATGGGTACCCAATCCACAGAATGACGTTACAATGTAGGTGGCCATTTGTATGGAGCGTTTTTAGCGCGAGAGGAGAAGCCAAAATGAGAAGAGGGTCGGTTCACCAACCCAATCATCAAACGACATTATTGAAATGTCAATCTTGCGGAGGTCACTCTGTCGCTCCCGCATCGGACTGTATATTAGTAATTTCAAGCACTGCCACAAAAACGTTGCATAAAATCATCTGATAATGATGTAAAGACCTGTAGTGATAAAATGTTTGTAAGGGGTTGTGGTATCTGCCTTGTTAAAGAAATACACTTGAATAAATAAAAATAAATTCAAAAATTGTATAGAAAAAAAGTTTTGTACGGAAAAGGGTCATAATATATTTCAAGAATCATATTATCTTAACAGCGGATTTATAAATATTTTTGTCATCTCATCACGCCAAAACGGCTGGACCAATTTTAAATAGAAGGTCTACAAGGTCTACACCTTCATAGTAGTTTCTGACGACCACCCCCCCTTTAATTCTCCAGTCCCTAGCCTTCCATGTTATTCAGAAACAGACCAAATATCAGGACTTAGTCTAGATGTTTCTGCTCTCTGGCTTGAGAAGTTGAGACGTTGTTTGTTATGTTGGCTTCAATGGATACAGCCGTTATTCTGCTTTGGTGTACGGTTGAATGGAAAGTTATTGTTGCTGCAGTGGTCTGCATGCTTCGGTTGTACGTTGTTTTACAGAAAACATTTTTAAAGAATTTTGTTTCTTGAAAATGGTTCTCGTAATATTGTTTCACATGATAATTATTCTGCAAAATATATTCTGACATGTGAAACTATATTACGAGAGACTTTTCTACGAAACAAAAATTTATTTCATCGGATCTTAGTTCATCGAAATTCGATCGAATATTCACTTAATAGAATAATATTTTATATATTCTTAATTATTATTTACTGACTTAAAATAATACTCGTTACATATAGAAAAATCGCTGCTCTTCTGCCCTTGCGTGACCCAGCCCCTCCGCGCCTCTGGCTTTACAAAAACACTCTAGGGTACTCTGCGTCGGCACGCGTCCTAACCAGCGAGAGCCCTAGATTTGGACTTTCCCAACCTAATATATCGTAACCTACCCTACTTTACTGGTACCAGTTCTGTTCTATTAATTAAAAATACTTGAAACGTTGTTGTATGAAGTGAATATTTAATCAATGAACATACTTTAAAGTGAAATTAGCATGAATAAAAATCTATGAAATATGTTTTCTGCACAATAAATTATTCGATGAAATAAAATTATTCGAAATAAAAATACAAGAATTGAGTATTCTGTCAAAAAAAAACTGAAACATGTTTCTATGAAAATTCTATCTGTAATAAAAAAGGACATCCGACACCGATTGCTTTAAATATAGAAAGGTATTGAGTGTCTGAACAAATTCTGTATTGTGTAAATATTGTGTAAATATTTGAACTTATATTATTTTATATTGATTTAATACTACACGATTTTATAACAAAATGTTTCATGTTTCTCAATAGATCCTGACTACGTTGTTCTATTTCGATTATTCCAATACACAGTACCCTTACCATGACTTAACGTGTCGGTACTCACTATAGCGACAACGTAAACGATTTGTATGGAGAATAGTACAGCGCCTTTTCCCTCGATTAATGTATGAAATAAATAAGATATTTTTGTAAGTTTGCGCCAAAACTTCGAGATAAATATATAGCTCAGGGTTTACTAACACAGGGTTAATATGTTAAATTTTTAACTCATACTTTTCGTTGCACCAATAGAAATTAAGTCCGAGTTAACTAACCCGAGGTTAATGTAACATTCATTCACTGTAAACCTTATCTGAACAAATGTGATAGAATAAGGGATGAATGATTTAAGTGTTGTGCTCTCTGTCGCTCTACAGTACTTTGTATAAGTCAATTCCATTATGTCAGATTTGGAATGACATTTTCGTTTTTTATCGTATTATATTTCTGTATTTAACTGTCATTCAAGCGTCATTATTGTTTTGCGCGAGTTGTGTCTGCTTTCCATATTGTGTTTTTTTGTTTTAAATTGCTAAAAAGTCACAAATTTGTGTTATAGTAGCGGAGTTTAAGCATATAATTAAATACAAAAAAACTAATCGACATAACATAAGCTAAGCTATACGACAAGTCGAGTTTTACACTACTAACCCAGGGTTAAATGACTTTAACCCTCACACTTCGGCGGGGTAAAAAACTAAATTTTTAACTCAAGGTTAGCTTCTAACTCTCGGTGGTGCAAGACGTACTAATTACTTAACCCTAGAGTAGCATTTAACTCCGAGTTAATTTTGTTAACCCAGCGTGGTGCAAGTGGGCCTTAGCCTCGCAACGGCGAGTGCGAGTTCAAGTGTTTGTACACATGACAAGACAAATGAGCATGTTCCAACCTTTGATCACGAATTATTCGTGAAATTTAATCGATTAAAATTATGATTAATTAATCGTAAATTGAAAACTCTGTCGATTAATTTAATCGCGATTAATGTTGCGACGATTAAATTGTTTAATCGATTAATTCATTGAAAAATTTAATCGATTAATGCCCATCTCTGCTAGTGAACACAGTCACTGTAAACTCAAGGTAAGGGTACAGATATCGACAGTCGTTCAAAACCCTCCGTCTATTCAATGAGTCTGGCTGTTTGTTCTATAGCTCGAGACCACGGTCGAGACGGTTGTTCGTTATGTTGGCTTCGCTAGCTGAGCCCAATTATTTTGCTTTGTATGATACGGTTCAATAGGAACTTATTGTGTATTGAGTGCTGCTGTGGTTTTATTGGTTCTTACTTTTTGTCGTAATTAGGTATGATCAAAAATTAATAGGTATAATTACAAGAAATTTACAAGTAGGTATTCATGTTAAAGGTAAGTTGTTCTATAAGCATCGGGAGAATATTTCAACTCGTGGGACTAGGTATCTAATCCGACCGTTTGTTTATGTAGGTAATTAATATTAACAATTCTATATCATTTCAATGACTTTCAAATTAGACCTATTTTTTTCACTAAATTTACAAAATTTAGTGAAAAAAGTTGGTTTTGCTTTATATACCAATTTAATTTTAAGCCGACTTCCAAAAAAGGAGGAGGTTCTATGTTCGACTGTATGTATGTCCACCGATTACTCCGCCAATTGTGCAGTGAAGCAGTGGCTAATGAGCCATTTTCTCAAGGTTCGTTCAAATTCTCTTCCTTCAAGTGCTTTTATTTTGTTTGGCAGAAACCGAACGAACGTGCGAAAGATATACATGCACGGTCAGCATCAAAAGTAGCTGTCAATTTACTACTCACTTTCATATGGCAATAATGTGCGTTATATGGCCCATACTAATATTATAAATGCGAAAGTGTGTCTGTCTGTCTGTCTGTCTGTCTGTCTGTTACCTCTTCACGCTTAAACCGCTGAACCGATTTAGATGAAATTTGGTATGGAGATAGTTTGAGACCAGGGAAAGGACATAGGATACTTTTCACCCCGAAAAAATTTAGTGTTCCCGTGGGACGAGCGGGTAACACCGCGGGACACAGCTAGTATGGCATATATTTGCATTCTTAAACGTCAGTAGCGATTCAGTGTTTACCGGAATGCTGATCAATCCTTCGTTCCTATTGCGAAATTAATACTGTATCCTGTTAAAAAAAACTTGACTTTCATCATTGTGGATAGTTTTGGCTTTATTATGCAAAAATTATTTCAAATTTGCAGAATATGTCGTCCTATAAATAAATAAAATTAATATCGGACAACCTCACACAAATCAATCTAGTCCCACAGTAAGCTCTATTAGGCTTGTGTTGTGGACACTAGACGACGATAAACATACTTATATAGATAAATACAAACTTAAATACAAATAACATCTATTACCCAGGCACAAATATTCGAGCTCATCATACAAATATTTGCCCTTGCCGGAATTCGAACCCAGGACTGCCGGCTCAATAGGCAGTTGCTTAAGCACTGCGCCAACCGCGTCGTCCTGTGTCCTCTTTGCTTATATCGGTGGCATTCACTGACTCAAAAATTTCTGCACTATAATATCGCTGTCACAAGAATAGACCCCTGCTCCAATCCACGGTATCTCCCGAGATCCACACTAATGCCCGCATTGTCTTGATTGATATCCGTACGAATTCGCCGCAAAGTTCTAGAACTAATCGAAATAAAGAGACTCTAAGTGATTCGGTACAACTGTCTTACTTTAAGAGTAATTAATATAATTTATGTTCGTCTATTATTCCAATTAGTTCTTCTAACAATAAAATATTAAGATTGCTATAATGTGTGCCACGCAATTTTTGTAATGAAAAAAATAACACGTCCACATCATTGGACATCTTTGTTATACAATTCTAGAATTGTAACAGTAACAGCGCGATATAGAATTTGTACGTGGCCTTATAGCGCCATCTGTTGGTGAACATTTCTTTGTCCACTCATCACGAGAAACAGCTGGACGAATTTTAACCAGACATAGAACTGTTGGTTGGAGCAAAGATAAACAGGATACTTTTTACCCGACTACGAATAAGAAAACAACTTCGCGGGCGAAGTTTAAAATAAGAATCAAGTTTCATTTTCATGGCGAGTCAAGTTTACTGTCGATTCTCAAAACTTCAAGTATAAAAACACGACCTCTTAAACTATGAAGTCATTGACATTACCTTCTTTAACGTATCAAGCAAAGTCCGCGTTTTTTCAACTGCTTCTTCCCGATGACGTTGGACCGATTATGAAATCAAATATACCGGGTTCGAGTCCCGGTGTGGACGTACTCGTATGAAAACATTTATTTTTTCTTTGCGTCGATTTTTGTATCTGTGGGAAAATTGTTTTATTTCGAGAGTAGTAAGTACCTAATATCCAAATGGTTGGTTGTTTGCTATATTCAACCTTAACGAAACCTGAACTATCGACCTTCGTTTTTTTCTCAAATTGAGGTCATTTTTTGTTGGTTGATTTCATCGTGTTATAGTCGGTTATTTTTTATGAAAAATTGATTATCTGCGTCGAAAATAAAAAAACAGCAACAAATCACTTTCCTTACCTCATAAAATATGTTCGCGTCGGGAATGAAATATGCGAAATCGAATCCCAGAAATGACAAACGGATTACATTAACAGAATAAATATATCGAGCTAGCAATTCTAACTCGTGTTAACGGTTTCGATGCAGCAGCAAATAACATCAGTATTATTAATGGAAATACTAACGACAATATCTAAAAATAAATTCATGAAACATGTTGTAATAAAAAAAATGTGGTGTGTACCCATATAAAAAAGAGACATTACATGTTTCATAAACAATCCTAAGATCGACACACAAAGCATATAAGGAACATTTCAAAAGGTTGCTTGGGCGTTACGGTGGCGGAAAAGTTAATGTGCTGGACCGGCAATCCAGAGGTACCGGTACCGGGTTCTATTCTCGGTTTCTTCCACCAGGTTACGCATTTCAATTTTTCTTTGAGCTTTGATCGTTGTATCAATGGTTTAATATCTAACAATGTAAAATACACGGGTTGTTCTACAAACTAAGGACGAAAATGAGTCAGATTCCGGCCCGACGTTTTTTTTTACATTATGGTTACAAAATATAGTTTATCATAAAGATTACACCGTCTTTTAGCCTATATTAAGTGGAACGGTCAAAATATTCAAAAATATTAGATTTATGGTAATTTTAAGAAATCAAGCAGTAGGAAACTGAGATTGTAACCAGGAAACTGAGGATTCAAACAAATATCAATCAAAATCAACGTTTATTTAATAATAAATTCACAAATAAAAATTATGCTTCTAACCATTAGTTTGTAATAGTACAAATATCTTGAACTATGGTGAAAATTAGGTCTATTCTTGACATACTAATTATCTATCTAAACCAGTCTTGAACAGGAATTTTTATCACTAAATCTACAATATTAGAGCTTTAATTAAGTAATAATTTTAACAAACATTATGTAATAAAATCTCTTTTATAACAAAGTAACAATATTATTGTTAATAATTTAAATATGAACGACACTTATCATAAACAATAGTATGACGGAAACCAAAAACATTTAGCAGTCTTATTAATTTTGCTTTTCTTAGGCATTTATTTTTTAATGCGAACACTAATCGTTAAATATTTTTTGAGCATTTTCTAGTATTTCTTCTCTAGTCTGTTTTTTCTTTGGTATCGCCATTTTATCTACAAAAAATCAATCTAATGAGCTTTCAAATAATGAAAATCAATGAAATCATACTTTGAAATATCACAGTTTTATGCCTATGTTACCGTCCGTAAGTATTTGTCCAACTTTAGTTTTCAGTATTAAAAGTTACGCTATAGGATAAAAGTATTTATGGAAATGTCTATTCTTATTTATTTATCACATTATAATCTGCAACCAACATGTAACTGTAAACCTCATATTTACAACAGTACTTACGCGATTTAATAATTTTGTTTAGAATTCGAGGTCAGGCAAATACTTAATTAAGAAAAATAGTATATAATGTTTAACGTAAATAGACATAGGCACAGGTTTTAAATGTGCGTTTACGTTGTTTTTATCTTTTTTTCTGATGTTTTGAGACGATTTTACGAATTGCCCTGCTTAGTTCAGTGATAATACTTATAAGTTATAGATAAATTGATTATTAGAACTAGTTAAACGCTTTATTATTTTGACTTCATAGTATATAGCAGAAAAAAGTAACAATTATCTTGCACAAAAATAATATTTCAATATAAACACTCAAGATCCTGCATTTTTCTCAGTATCCTGGCTATTTATTTGACAGGATCCTGAGACCAGGTTCCTGAGAATTTTTGAATAATATTCAAAAATAACGTCTATTTATAACTTTCAACCAAAATTAAGCAGCATTAAGCCTTCGTGTAAGTAATTAATAAATCAAAATGCTACAATTACCATATTACTATATGAATTTCGTAATTAAATATCTTACCAGGATCCTGTGAACTCGACTGATTACGACGCAACTTCCTCCATCAAATGTGCCGGGCAGACTAAGCAATACACTGGGTGCAAAGCGATAGGTGGTATTCATTGTCTCTTTCGTAGCGGCAACGAACTCAGCTAAACCTCAAGGTCGTGCGGCTAATGGAATATTGAATATTCGCTTATTTTACATTGGACAGGATCCTGATATAAAACTGTTGGGACAAATTCTGGACAAAGTTTTTAATGTTTTTAGTTTATAATGTTTTTGCTACAATAAAGTAGTAATATGTCACCTAGGTAACAATAATAATAGGAAGTCATTTATATTGGTTTAACTTATGGTCTCAATGTAGTAGAAAATAAATTATATTGCACATTAGATTCGATTTTGCTCGTGGGACACACCAGGATCCTGAAAATTTGACGCTTTGAATATTTTTTTTCTTAAGAAAATATTTTGTCATCTAAATTATTTTTAGAGACCAGGTAGATATAGGTATGGTAAACAGTATGTTATGTAAATAAACTAGGTTATAACCATTTTTTTATGATATTTTAGCTGAGCTGTCGAAAATTCCTTACTTTGTAGAACTACCCACACATATATGTACATATTTTTTTAGGAACAGGTGTATGCACGTCGTAATGTTAACCGAAATTGTGGATGGTCAGTGCCCCCCAGCTGGAGAACGGTTTTGGATACTACATCAGTGGTTAGTGTGGACGAGACCTTAGCAAATGACGTAGTGAGTGTTGCAATCCGGCAATTGACACTATGCGTGATAATGAGGGTAGATTTTCGCCTCCGCCGGTGATGCGCGTCTGGACGCGCGGACAGGGTGATTGCCCGCAATGCTCGATTGGCCGCCATATGAATCGCGAACCGAATCCAAACATGTCGAGGATTCGACGAGCCCAAAAAGAAGCTCAAGTGCACCATGATGTGCATATTGGTGCGCTAGCCACTCTTGCCGGTTTGTGAGTGTATGAGAAATGCTCTCGAGAACGGCACATCTCTATGCCTGTGGCGAAAATGTTTACAATCATGGGGTAATTCGACCCTTTTTTAGATAGATGATGGAGATCTCTCCATTTCATCGCCATCCGTCACTTTTGACGTGTCCCTAGTTGACAAGTGGCGATATCCCTAGAACATCGCAACTTCGTCAATCCGGTCGTGCTTAATTTGCGTTTCCTTTGTATGTGACGGCAAAAATAACAGGCGAATACTTCAACTTGACCGTGTAGTGCGTGAAATTAGTCAGTGACAGTATCAGTATCGTTTCGTTCAAAACAGAAATGAATATGCAAGAATTGCATTTTTGACAATCATTATCATACTCATACTCATACTCATACTCATTTATTAATAAAATGTCAACATTTTACAAGTCAATAAACATTATAAAAATTCTATTAAATTTCAACATACAAATTATTCTAAAAAAAAAAAAACATCGCCTTCGGATTTCCAAAATTCAGATGAGATATGTCACTTGAAGCTCATTGCATTTTAATGACAGTTCAATGGCGATATCACAGTTATCTAACAGAGTTTTGACGTTTTGCGATCTCTCAAACGGCATTCTCGAATTAGGTCCCAGATTTTTTTAAACACACATTTGATAGTTCTCTGTTGACGTTTGTAGTGATGTAGCAAAGACATAGCCAAATCTAAAGACTATGTCATTAGCTGTTTTTTTTTATAATTGAAGAGGTCGTGCAGATTTACGTTATATAGTACCAGTGACGTGTCAATTGTGTATTAAAAAAAACAGACTATCAGTAGATAAAGATTTTCATGAGCTCCGTAAGCCACGGTAACTCAATACTACCCACGGCTGAGCCTAATTCACCACTAACTTTTAATTGCCGTTAGTGTGTTCTGGCGAGAAAACTTGGCAAAAACTGTTCGTAATTTGCTCAGGAATCTGGGTCAAAACACAATAAAACCAGTTTGTCTTTTTCGCCTTTTAATGAAACGTCAGAAACACTCGGCTATTAAGGCTACTAAAAGGATCTTGGAACGTCAATCCTGTTTTGGAGTTTCGTATTCCAATTCCAAGAGGAAAAAAGGGACAAATAGAGGTTAAGGTTTAGGTTTATTTCAGTTTGAAAGAATGTTTCAAAACGATGGAATTCTAAAACTGTACTGTAGTCATATTTTATGAGGAGCCAGCTTTTGCCCGCGACATTGTCGGCGTAGATTTAGTACCTACCTCTCCATAAAAAACTTCGCCACCTTTTACAACCTATCCTAAATTGTCCGGGACTCATACAAATTAAAACAGCGGTTTAAGCGGCAATTACTTTTGCATTTATATTAATATAATATATAGGATAGTCATGATTCCAGGAAAATCTCGGTTCACGTTATCTTTTGTTTCGTATAGGTATTGAATCAAGTTTTTTTTTTTGTTTTGCTACGTTTATCCCTACTAAAACTCCAAAAATTAGGTTATTTTTTAACTAACAACGGTAAACAAATTAAAAAATTTACGCGAACGTAGTTACCTTTTAGTTATATTATAAAAGGTAGTTAATACTTTGTTCCGTTACTCACCATGGTAAAACCATAAATTTTTACAGTTTCTTGATCGTAAATTAGTAATAATGGTGGCTAAATTGCTTACGCGGTTACATCGAGGTCGTTTATTTTGTTTGAAGTCAACTCAATTTCACGGTTGAACGTGGCAGGTATAATGAGCTTGTCGCTACGTAATTAATGTACATTACACGTTTTATTATTAGCAAACAATTATTATGCACATGACGTGTATTTGTAAACATTTTTCATGTTTAATTGCAGTGTAATTCACAATTTACTCTGAAGTTTATTTCGAATGCCCTCGACGGTAACCTGACAACAGAACCAGCAGTCCACTTGAGAACAGTCGAGAGTTAATAAACCGAACCGTTACATCGGACGAATGAAACCAAAGTCATACAAAAAAAGTAGAATAATTAATAAACCGAAACGTTACATCGGAAAACTGATATTACGGACAAATGAGATTTAGGGAAACGCATTAGTCGAGTGAATAAAAAACCTAAACAATTAATGGCCAATCGTAAAATATCGAATTGAATTTTCGGACAAATGAAAAAAAGTTAAAATGATATTTGTCGAATAGTTTTTGTCGAAACGAAATTCGGATTAACGTTTTTAGTGTTTCAGATAGGTAATCGCCCTTGACGCCTCATCATATCAGCCGACAGACGTCCACTGCTGGACAAAGGCCTTCCCCAAAGTTCTCCACAACGATCGATCTTGCGGCGCCCTCGTCCAATTTCTGCCCGCGATCCTAACCTGGTCGTCGATCCTCCTTGTTGGGGGTCGCCACTCGAAGAACATTTCTGCCCCTACGGCCATCGATTCTACGGGCCTTGAAGCCTACTTCTATTAAAATCCTATGCAGTTTTCTATGGAAAGGCGTCACTATGTCAGGAAAAAGCTTAACTGCAGCGCGATGCAGGATTAGTAAAGGCTCGCAGTGGTAGCCGTACAGCGCCATCTGTTGGTAAAAATTTGTTTGTTTTCTCATCACGCCGAAAATGCCGGACAGAATTTTAACCAATTTTGGCACAAGGAATAAATTATAGGAATTTTAATTCTCTACAAGTTCTTTTCTAGTTAGTTAGTTAGTTTTATACACATAAACGAAGATAAAAGCAAAAATGTGAGGAAGTTGCCGGTTTTTAGGGTTCCGTAGCCAAATGGCAAAAAGCGGAACCCTTATAGATTCGTCATGTCTGTCTGTGCGTCTGTCTGTCCGTCCGTATGTCACATCCATTTTTTTCCGAAACTATAAGAGCTATACTGTTGAACCTTGGTAGGTAGATGTATTCTGTGAACCGCATTAAGATTTTGATGCAAAAATAATAATAAATAATGGGGGCTCCCCATACTTAGAACTGAAACTCAAAATTTTTTTTTCATCAAACACATACGTGTGGGGTGTCTATGGATAGGTCTTCAAAAATGATATCGAGGTTTCTAAAATATTTTTTTTCTAAACCGAATAGTTTGCGTGACAGACGCTTCCAAAGTGGAAAAAAGTTGGTCCCCCCCCCCCCCCTCTAACTTCTAAAATAAGAAAATGAAAAATCTAAAAAAAACATATGATGTACATTACTATAAAAACTACCAACGAAAATTGTTTTGAACGAGATCTAGTAAGTAGTTTTTTTTTAATACCTAACTGCACCTAATTTATATGGGGCGCTATACATACCAGGTGCAAACTTAACTTAACCACTTAGGGATGGAAAGTGTTTGTACGGAACCCTCGGTGCGCGAGTCCGACTCGCACTTGGCCGGTTTTTTCAATATGGCGGCGGGCGCGGAGGATGGGGAATTGAGCATTTTGCATTTTAAACATGCACTAACCATCCTAGACAACATATCAAAAATTCAGAACTACCCGACCGTTTGTAAGGTCATCCATAGTTGTTTAGTCTCTATTTACCGAACTATAAACGTAGCGAATTGTGTGTTGTTGTTAATCCGCACCAGTTCATTGCGGTGTCCTGTTCTGTGGACTTAACCAAATGCAACATGATTTATAATCAATGTTGTGGCATTCATGGCAAATATTAACGTGCTCGCGGTCACGTCTCACGTCTATCTCATAAAATATGACCACGCCCAATTTTCTAAAATAAGCATTTGAACTGTGATGATTGGTTGCTTATACTGTCATACTTTGGCCACATAACGCGAAGAGGAGACGAGAGCCTTGAAAAACTGGTCTTGGTTGGGGCCATCAAAGACAAGAGAGCCCGAGGCCGTTCACCAACCAGACGGTCTGACCAAGCCAAAGAAGCAACCTCCTCAAGCAATTCCATCAGGCGAGGCGGTGAGGGCAACGATGGACCGGGACCGATGGAGACAAATCATCAAGGCAAAACCAGCCAGTGATCACGATCCTCAGTAGTGAGGGACTGATTGAAGAAGATGATGATTGGTTTAATATTAGGTAAACATTATGTGATACTTTTTTCGGTTTACGCTAATACAAGATACAAGACATTTATTGATAAGTTAATGTTTTACAAGTCAGGTTAACAGGTAGGTACATAATTCAACTAATACTAGTAATTAGGTACAACATTTCTGGAGTATGTAATGTCACTTAAACTTATTATTATTAAATAGAACATATTTTAAGCAAAATAAATTAATAAACAGTAGTTAAAAGGATCGCATATGGCTTAGCAGGTCATAATTTAATTTATAAATTTATGTAAATTTGCTTATGCAAATTACTTACAGTAGGTACATTACTAGGGGTTAGTGCACGTTTCAACACATTCGTCGACGCTGTAGCATGCTAAGTCAGTTAACATTGATTTAAGATTTCGGTCAAACTTCTTATCAGATTTTGTTACTTTTATTTCCTCAGGTAGCAAGTTTTACAATTTTGGGCCTAATAATCACTCATTCAAGTTTCTTGAGAGACGTTGTATCTTAGACGCTCTCCAAACAATTTATTATATACCTACTCTGCACCCACTTGAAACATCTCTGTTTGATGGTTGACTGGTAGAGAATGCCATTTGGCATTAAGTTTGTCATTTGTACTGACTTTTGTTTTGCATCTACCGCTGAACATTTCTAATATAGTGATTATTTATAAAGGCAAATGCCTTGTCCCTTTATTTGTGCTGTAGCACGAGGTTTTTTAAAATGTTTCTGTGTCTGTAAACGTGTTAAATGAAACAAATTAAACAGATCTATTATGTAATTTCATTATTGTATTAAGCGGTTTATACTCACGTAAAATTGTCAGGAACGGCCCGACATGATTCGAACTCGCACGGAGCTCTTTATCAGGGCCTACTGCCCGTACAACTGCGCAGTTTCACGTGTGTAAACCGCTTAATACAATTAATAAGAAATAATAATAGAAAAAATAATGTTAAAAATTTCATGGGCGGATAAAATATAAAACGAATCGGTCTTTTTCTCTTTTTGAATGTGAGCATTACTTCCGTTTTCTTCATCATTTTATTTAAGACCGATTCGTTTGATATTTTATCCACCCATGAAATTTTTAACATTATTTTTTCTATTATTATTTCTTATTAATTGTATTACATAGTATAGTTAGTATTGTATGCCGTTTTTCTCTTTTTGAATGTGAGCATTACTTCCGTTTTCTTCATCATTTTATTTAACGGCATACTTTGGACATATTTACGGAAACGCAAAATATGCCTTAATTGAGGGAAAAATAAAAGAAAGAAGAGGTAGAGGAAGACCTAGAACAAGTTGGTGTGATAATATCAGGGACTGGACCGGTATTAAGGACTTCACCACTCTCAGCAGAGTGGCAAAAAATAGAGAAGACTCTCTAATGATGATCGCCGACATCGGTTAGGATATGGCACCACAAAAAGAAGAATAATAGAAACAATATCACGAATTATCACGCTAAGGGAAGAAGGATTCGAGAAGATCATGTGTAATTTTAACAGCGGAAATGCCAGAAAGAATAAAATTACTCAACAATATACTTAATATCAAAATAATCCGCTCTAAGCGTTATCATCCAAACGACTTAAAACAGCGTCTAATGTTACCCGAGTCGTACCAGGCGGGGCGCACTCCGCGATTAACGTTTCCCGCTACAAGTACATGCCGGTGGCCTCATGCATGAGCCCTATTCAGTGGCTGACACGCTCTGTCTCTGAACACACGTACCTCCACGATTTTCGCGCGCGTCTCGCTCATTATTTACGTCAAGTGAACGTTCCGCATTCATCTGTTTGCGTTTAGTGTTTAAATGAGTAAAAAGACAGCGAAAAGATATTGTATCGCAGCGGGTTGTAGGAACAATGATCGAAATTGGAATCACGCGTTTTTCGCTCTCCCAATATGTCCGAAGGATGCCGAAAGGTAAGAAAATGAACATAATATATAATAATTAGTTACTGAATAGTAATAAAAAACATATTGCAGGTGTATCTACTTCTATATTTAACACTGATTACGCAGAATAATTTTAATTGTTAAGTACTTATGTAATTTTGAATTGATTATTTGCTGCTATTTGTCAATTTAAATTCTAGTAAAATAAATATGTCTACTACTAAATCAACAATCATAAAGGTTTTTATAATAATATATGATATCTTCACTTGTAATATGAATTAAGGTAACCGCCAAATGACGATTTTTCAGGAGAAGCCAAAAACGAAATTGCAAATTGAAAAAAGTGCAGTAACATTTTATTTCCTAATCCGATTAAAATGATGTATAGTAGTTATAGCTTAATTTTGTAAGATCTTTCAGTTGATAATCGTCTCAAAAAGGCTGCTAGTATAGTTTAGAAAATAGCGTGGCTGTTACGTTAATTTTTTTCCAAAAAAGAGGAGTTACGTTAACACAACACAACATTGATTTCAAAAAATGAAGAACTATTTAAAGTAAGTCACAAAAAGGTAAAAAAATCTAACGTAAGGGACACACATTTTCAAAGCGTGGACTTACATTAGCGGAATTCAGCCATGGAATTTTTAAACTTATCCAATTGTAATAAGGTTTAACATAGTTATTTCTTGTTTTTTAGTTAATTAGTGGCAGGATAGTAAGTCGTGATAAAAACCGGTTTATAAGCGGGAAACAGTTTCTTTTTTGTTTATAAAAACCAAAATTGGTAAAGGCACCTTTAGATTTAAAGAGTATTAAAAAACACTTAATTTTCTTTCCAATCTGATACTTTTCCTTACTGTTTTTCCTCACTGCTTTTCTTTCTCCTTTTCCTACAATATTTATGTACCTTTTTTACCTACGACTTTTACTGCACATTCTGCTTTCCCTTTTTCTCTTTCTTTTTTATTTCTTTCTATATAGTTTTCTTCGTATTTATTACCTTATTTCTGTTCCATTCATCAACTCCCTCCTTTTGATTTTAGTAATCCTAAATAATCAATTTTGTCTTTACAAAGCCTTAGTCCTATTTTCAGTGTAAGGCTTGTCCCTGTCTGAAACTAGCCGAATGATCTTTATTTGATTCTTCATTAGTAATTTGACCATTTCCTGGCAAACTGGTGACTAAATGTTTCTTCACATAATTAGTAACTCACTATCAAATCACTATTATGAACTTGAACGTCAAGGGGTAAATTTACGACTGAAATGCTTCGAATACCTTTGCTATTGGGCTTGGACATCTTTTATAGAGCTGAAACGGATTTAGAGATTTTCCTATATCTTGTAAGCTGCTGTTTTCCCGCGAACTACTTATTAAATAAATATCAGACAACCTCACACAAATCGATCTAGTCCCAAATTAAGCTCAGGAAGGTTTGTGTTATGGGTACTATACGACGATATACATACTTATATAGATAAAATATATACTTAAATACATAGGAACAACCATGACCCAAGCACAAATATTAAAATTATGAAGCATCATTGGTGTCCCGTTATTAGTAGAAAGTATGGCCCAGCCCAACGCCTTTCTCTGGCTGAAAAAAATAATGGTCAAAGGGCAAGCAAATAGTTAATGTATTTTATTGAATCATCGCATCAATACAATGACATTACGTTGGATACGTAAGCTACTGAAAAAAATGATTGGGAGTATCTCAATGTCACTAACCTCCACCATATCACTATTACTACCATCATTCATTCCTGTCTCTTGTTTTCTAAAAATAATATACAAGTATATACATTTTATTATGCCTACATGTTGCTACATGGTAGTGGCAGTGACTGATTTTCACAGAAAAAGTTTTCACAGTCCGTTTAACCAGACATTTAAGAGATTCCCTAAAAACGAAATGCATTAAGCCAGATTGTTTCAATTAAAAGTACCTAATTCGAGAATCAGACATGGTATAAATAGGCATAACAGCTAATTAATAAATAACTTAACTTTAAAAAGTTTAAAACATCAATTTCTATTTGATACTGGAAATCCCGACGAACTTCATTCCACCTTAGAAATACGACTCCCTTTTTAGGTGATAACAATTTCCATAGTACTTACTTGGTACTTATCTTTTTCAAATTTCCCTTTATTTTTAAAGTTTTTTTTTGTGTAATATTATTATTTATTTATTTTTTATGTCGTAGAGGGCAAACGAGCAAACGGATCGCCTGATGTAAAGCGATTAATGTACTTAACTCGTAATTTTTAACTGTACTTATTATTGTATAAAAAATAAAAAATAATAATAAAAATATCATTTATTTTCACCTCACAAAGGACATACAAAAATAGTTTGACAACTAGTTGGTAAAATGAAAGTGGTACAAAGTATCCTTTGTGAGGGACTGGAGTCTGAACTAGGTATTGAAAAACCTGTAATACAGATCTCCAGGCCCTCACCCTGGAAAGCGACACAATTTAGTAAATCTAGTAAATACCCGTTTTGCACTTATGGAAACTTAACATACAACGTATAACAACGCAATGGCACAATACTGTCCTTATCACGCATCCGATCGCTGGTCGGTACAAACTAAAGTGGCTATCATATCCATCACAACACCAAATCGTAAACAGACGCACGCGGTAGTGTTTGTAATTGCTTCCTACAGGCAAATGTATGGTCGTCTCACCAGTATCTATTTATGAACACTGCAAAGGAAAGAGATAGTCGCAAAGTTCCTGGTAACCAAAATAACGTAAGCACCAGGTCCGTCTAAATTAAGTAAATAATTGTAATGTAACCGTCAACACTCGAGGCTTGGGAAGACAAATAATAATGTAAGAGGCATTAATTGCTTTAAAAACTACGAAAACTTTAATGTTACTGACTAAATTATATATTCACCCAGCTTGCAGTAAGCACAATTTGCGACAAGATAAGACTATAATTGACTTTAAATGGTTGCCTTCTTATAATCTCGTTTAATTTTTTTTTACCTATTTAATCTGAGCATGTAAATCATTTATGTACCTTATTATTTACACGATTTGATTCAAAAACTAAAAGTATAACCCATTTAATGTAAGAACCATTTTATAATTTTTATCTAGCTTTGAAGCTAACGTAACAGTCAATCGGTAATAAAGTGCTATAAATTGAGTAATGTAAGAGTCATTTATTTACCGATGAGTCTTACATTAATGAATTTTGCTCAACTTTGGCCATTACTTGTGGTTACGTTAATCTGATATTAAGTAATTTACAAACAATGTGCCATACACCAAAATAAATACAGAAAACTAAAAAAAATGGTCAATTTTTGTTTAACGTAACCAACATTTTTTTCAAGATATCGTAATTTTAATAACAGCAATGGATAGATCGTCAAATTTACAGACGAACTGTATACTTAACTCAATTTCGTCATTTTGGCGGTTACATTAATTCATATTACAGGTGACGATATCACGTTTGCAAAATTACTAGTACTTAATGAATAAACGATTGAGTGATAGTTTGATAGGTAAGTATATAAAATATATAAATAATGAGTTAAAAGAAATGTATTGGAAGGGATCCTTAATAGGGATAATTTCGCCTTTGTACATGTTTTATTTGTTACTAGCGACCCGCCCCGGCTTCGCACGGTGCGTCCGTGCGTATTTTTAAAGATCTAAGCATACATAGGGGCAGACAGACAGTCAGGCAGGAAACGACTTTGTTTTATACTAGGTATGTAGTAATGAATATATATATGAATAAATAAATAAATATCGGACAACTAAGCAAAAACAAAATGAAGCTAAAGAATTTAATTGCATGTTAAGGTAACGTATTCGTTACATTATTTTATTATATTATACGTATTAAAACGTTAAAAAGTAAAGCTAAAATGTTTTGCGGCCTGGTGGTGGTTTCAATTCGTCCAAATTCTGAGATTGTTAATTTTACAGTTAAATAATGAAATTATAAATATAAAGTATGAAGAATATAAATATATTGCTCTCTATATTGAATGCAAGAAATAAATGGTAAATACATTTTTATTTTTAGTCGTTGACAGCCCTCGCTCTCGGCGACGCGGCAAGCGAGCCAATTCATTTTCACCGTTGGTTTTAACGTTCCGTTTGGCTTGCGCTGGGGACGACGACTTTAGAAGGGCCATAAATCATATTTTTTCGGCTAAAAAAAAGCGGCTTTTGTAAAGATCAAAGTAGTGTGCCTTCTGTACTTGTACTATTATCTATTCTGTGGTCGTACCTAGTCCGAAAAATACACGTGCTCTTGGATGAGGGAGAGTATGTTACAACCACCAAATATCACTACGGGAGAGGAAGGCGTCAAAAATAACCCAAATATATTATGATCACATGATTTCTGGACGAGCCCAAAATCGCGAAAATTAAACTAATTCATTCATTGCTAACTATCTAGAATGTACCGAACAGCTGATTTCATTCGCATTTTCGTGAGTGTCCTCGTAGTAAAACTTGCTCTGCCTTACTATCCCCATCATCCCTTTTACATATGACTACTGAACCATAAGGTATCCTTTCTCATGCACTTATTTTTTTTAAGCCGATAAGTTTCATTCAATTGATTCTTACTCTTCAAATCAAATATACAAATAATTATTGTATGAAGCGGTTTACACTCACGTAAAATTGTGAGGAACGGCCCGACATGTTTATAACTCGTATGGAGCTCTTTATCAGGGACTGCTACCCGTATACCGGCGCGGCAAGTTTGTCACTATAAATAAATAAAGTAGGTAAGCACTAATATTTTTAATACATTCCTGAAAAAACGAACTCTCTCAATAGGAAACTGATTTTCAATAGAATTTTATAATAGTATAGATTATATTGAATCGCCCTTCCTGTCAAACGCTCCCTTCCTGTATAAAAGATTTCTCGCATTAGTCACCCTTGAAGAATGTAAGCGTCTCTAAAAATCCCCAATAAGGAACAGGTCCAGCGTCTTATTGATGGCCACCATTATTATTTGGTTGGGCACGTACTTGCCGATAAAATATTGGCAAGTCGCGTAATAAGAAATTTAATCGAAGACCGCGGCTTGAAAGGAAAATTGGCGATAGAAAATTAAGACATTTAAAGCGTTTCAGTGTTAAATTAAGATAATTAAGGAACTGCTAGCGAATTTACGCTGCAAAATGCTGTATTTTGAATTAAGTCTTCATGAATACATATCATGAAGATTTTATTCAAAATACAGTCAATCGGGGTAATTGGCCCTTCCGTTGTTCCGTAAAACCGTGCTTATTTTATATACTATGTCTACCTTTAATACCTTTTTGCTTTACAATATTTTGGTTGACGTCAGTACAGTTTGTTTTCCAATGAAAATTAGCGCCTTTTCTTTATTTGTAGTTTATACAGTCAATCGGGGTAACTTTGACCCTTCCGTATTAAAATTGGCCCCCACCACACTTACAGACTGTCAGTTTGAGTTATCGATGTAGCAGGAAATCAATTAAAGCTATACTGACGTCAATTCAAAATATTTTTAAGCAAAATGTTATAAATACATAGACAAAGAACAGAAAAATAATGTGCCTTACACGAGTAGAAGTAAACCGATTTAAATATGATCATGCCTCACATATATTATTCTTACGTAACTGTAAGCAATTTAATAATATATCGCTATACATAGTTAATACATAGTTTGCAAATAATATTTTTATCACCCATCTTATTAAATTCTTATAACAATTTCAGATGTTATAGGTAAGGACCTACATTACTTGGCAGCGACCAAAATCAGAGATGTAATTACATTACAGTACCGCTACCGCGGCGGGTGCGAGGTCACCTCATGTGTTCTGGCATGACTGAATGTTTCATATTTTTCTAAAAGAAAATCTAAGATAATGATTACGAATATAGGTGTAGATAAAGTAGTGTATGCAACTGTACATAATTAGGTATTAAAACACTCATGTGATCCTATTATGAAACTCGTCTATGGCTCGTTTCATAAAACCACACTCGTGTTTTATAACCTCTCATTATGTAGCAGTTGCGTAAACTACTAGAGTAATATAGTAATAATAGCACCATCAAATTTTGCTTAAAATTATAGCTCACATTTACGACCCGTTCATTTTCATGTGGGTTTACTCTAGGCAATAATTATCATCAATAAAATTTGTGTCATGTGCGAAGAAGTACCAAAAAAATATTATCTCTAAAGCTCGAGAATGAAAAGCGATAACAGTTTATGTAACGCTTTTATATAACAAGTTTTTAGTATCGGTTGTGTTACGAAGAGAATTTTCCGCCTCATTTTCTTTATAACTTCATAAAAGAAAGCTTTATTCGGACTCTAAAGGATCGGTCATCTTATTTTACATAACAATCTGTCCGAAACAGAGCATTTTCTTTTATGTTTCGGCACAAAGTAGGTGAAGCTCTAGGGCAGTTTGATTCTTTGAAAGTCTTACGTTATAATGTTGTTTTATATCTCCACGAGAGTACTTAAGCACTGCATAAAATATTTCGGAAGGTATTTGGGTAACATCGGGGTAGGTATTTTGACCCTACTAGGTTACTTTGTCCACCAAAAAAGAAACCACTGTATTAAATTAATTAGTTATTTAAAACACCATCACGTGATTCAACTGTCACTGTATAAGCGGTAGGTGTCGTTTTCAAAAATTGATTAATTAAATAAAATGGGTTTTCATGGGTGGACAAAGTAACCTTGTAGTCCAAGTACCCCGATGTTACGGTACGGAGGTAGCTGCCACCTTGGATTAACACATAGGCTACTTTTTATCCCGGATAATTGGTGTTCCCGTGAGATGAGCTGGTAACACGGCAGGCGCAGCTAGTATATCAATATATCAAATGTTCCAAATTCTATTGATCCATAAGAAAACATTGCATCGATATTATGGATATTCCTATATTAGACAGTGTTTGATCATGGTATAACAATATTTGTTGTCATTTAAAGTTAAGCAGAGCAAAGCGCTAAACTAGACTTATAGTGATATTTGGAGAGATATTATTAGGAACGTCGATTTACTGTAGTCAGCGACCGAATTCGAGAATGCCGTTTGTGAGATCGTAAAACGTTAAAACTCTATTAGATAACAGTGATATCGCCTTTCAACTGTTATTAAAATGCGATGAGCTTCACCTTCCTAACTATAAAGTGACATATCTCATCTTAATTTTGGAAATCCAAAGGCGATAATGATTGTCAAAAATGCTATTCATGCATATGAATTTCTGTTTTGAATAACTAAATAATGAATTTGAGTAACTGACTAATTTCACGCACTACACGGTCAAGTTAAAGTATGCGGCTGTTATTTATGCCGTCAAATATAAAGGAAACGCAAATTAAGCGCGACCGGATTGACGAAGTTGCGATGTTCTAAGGATATCGCCACTTGTCAAGTAGGGACACGTCAAAAGTGACGGATGGAGAAGAAACCCCCCAAGCACCTTGCGTCACTGATTTGTTATTTAAGCGAACCGGATTGGACCTGATCGGGTTTTCGAAGGCATACATTGTTTCCCACAGTAATTCCGTGCTAAACGGGATCCCTTAACGAATTGGGGTTGGACATTGGCCGCAGTAAATCTACACAGGCTACAGTATTTCAATTTTGTACTCCCTAAGAAACCTTATTTTTGTACGAATAGCTGTACGTGAGCTGATAGAATTAGATTAAAGTTTATACTTGTCTCGCTTGCTCTTATGCAAGCGAGTATCTCTCCGTTATCACCCAAATCCGAATCCCAATATAAGAACACACGGACTGTATCTGATTTATTGAATGCACTTTTAGTATAGGTAATGTCAACATTATCTGTTTTAACTTATGGTCACGTCTACTCACAGGAGTTATCTATGTGAAATTTTTGTGGTGGTGTTTTAACACTTAATAAGTTGGTGGAGACTTCAAAAGTGATTAATCTTTTCATTCCGCGAATGTACTATTAAGTTTCTCTTTAGAGATCGTCCTAATACAACGCGACTACGCAATTATATTAGCAAGTTCGCGCGAACAAACATATTGAACCCGAATAGGTGTCCTAATTATAGCTTAATTAACAAGTGTCGGTCCGGCCCAGGGATAGTGGCGCTACAAACGGCTTTCATATGACAATAATGTGCATACCTACGTCATATAATTGCCTTATTAAACGTCAACAGCGATTAACGCCAGTTACTATTGGTCATTATCGTCATTTAGCGTGGGCTTAAAAAGCCCCCATTGGGCTATTATAAATAAACAAATAAATAAATATCAGACAACCTCACAAAAATCAACCTACTCCCAAATTAAGCTCAAGAAGGCTTGTGTTATGGGTACCAGGCGACGATATACATACTTATATAGATAAATAAATACTTAAATACATAGAACATCCATGACCCAGGCACAAATATTCGTGTTCATCACACAAATATTTGCCCTTGCCGGGATTTGAACCCGGGACCGTCGGCTCACTGCGCCAACCGCGTCGTCGTATTATAACGTGTGAGTTGCGCGACCGTGATGGGCGATTTTTAATAAGAACACCTGTTCGTGTTCAATATGTATATCCGCACGTTTGCGCGAACTTGCGATAATCGCGCAGTCGCGTTGTATTAGGACTTAGGACGATCCCTTAGTCGTCCTCCGTCATCGATCCATTTAATAATACCAATACGTTACGTTAATCTGATATTAAGTAATTTACAAACAATGTGCCATACACCAAAATAAATACAGAAAACTAAAAAAAATGGTCAATTTTTGTTTAACGTAACCAACATTTTTTTCAAGATATCGTAATTTTAATAACAGCAATGGATAGATCGTCAAATTTACAGACGAACTGTATACTTAACTCAATTTCGTCATTTTGGCGGTTACATTAATTCATATTACAGGTGACGATATCACGTTTGCAAAATTACTAGTACTTAATGAATAAACGATTGAGTGATAGTTTGATAGGTAAGTATATAAAATATATAAATAATGAGTTAAAAGAAATGTATTGGAAGGGATCCTTAATAGGGATAATTTCGCCTTTGTACATGTTTTATTTGTTACTAGCGACCCGCCCCGGCTTCGCACGGTGCGTCCGTGCGTATTTTTAAAGATCTAAGCATACATAGGGGCAGACAGACAGTCAGGCAGGAAACGACTTTGTTTTATACTAGGTATGTAGTAATGAATATATATATGAATAAATAAATAAATATCGGACAACTAAGCAAAAACAAAATGAAGCTAAAGAATTTAATTGCATGTTAAGGTAACGTATTCGTTACATTATTTTATTATATTATACGTATTAAAACGTTAAAAAGTAAAGCTAAAATGTTTTGCGGCCTGGTGGTGGTTTCAATTCGTCCAAATTCTGAGATTGTTAATTTTACAGTTAAATAATGAAATTATAAATATAAAGTATGAAGAATATAAATATATTGCTCTCTATATTGAATGCAAGAAATAAATGGTAAATACATTTTTATTTTTAGTCGTTGACAGCCCTCGCTCTCGGCGACGCGGCAAGCGAGCCAATTCATTTTCACCGTTGGTTTTAACGTTCCGTTTGGCTTGCGCTGGGGACGACGACTTTAGAAGGGCCATAAATCATATTTTTTCGGCTAAAAAAAAGCGGCTTTTGTAAAGATCAAAGTAGTGTGCCTTCTGTACTTGTACTATTATCTATTCTGTGGTCGTACCTAGTCCGAAAAATACACGTGCTCTTGGATGAGGGAGAGTATGTTACAACCACCAAATATCACTACGGGAGAGGAAGGCGTCAAAAATAACCCAAATATATTATGATCACATGATTTCTGGACGAGCCCAAAATCGCGAAAATTAAACTAATTCATTCATTGCTAACTATCTAGAATGTACCGAACAGCTGATTTCATTCGCATTTTCGTGAGTGTCCTCGTAGTAAAACTTGCTCTGCCTTACTATCCCCATCATCCCTTTTACATATGACTACTGAACCATAAGGTATCCTTTCTCATGCACTTATTTTTTTTAAGCCGATAAGTTTCATTCAATTGATTCTTACTCTTCAAATCAAATATACAAATAATTATTGTATGAAGCGGTTTACACTCACGTAAAATTGTGAGGAACGGCCCGACATGTTTATAACTCGTATGGAGCTCTTTATCAGGGACTGCTACCCGTATACCGGCGCGGCAAGTTTGTCACTATAAATAAATAAAGTAGGTAAGCACTAATATTTTTAATACATTCCTGAAAAAACGAACTCTCTCAATAGGAAACTGATTTTCAATAGAATTTTATAATAGTATAGATTATATTGAATCGCCCTTCCTGTCAAACGCTCCCTTCCTGTATAAAAGATTTCTCGCATTAGTCACCCTTGAAGAATGTAAGCGTCTCTAAAAATCCCCAATAAGGAACAGGTCCAGCGTCTTATTGATGGCCACCATTATTATTTGGTTGGGCACGTACTTGCCGATAAAATATTGGCAAGTCGCGTAATAAGAAATTTTATCGAAGACCGCGGCTTGAAAGGAAAATTGGCGATAGAAAATTAAGACATTTAAAGCGTTTCAGTGTTAAATTAAGATAATTAAGGAACTGCTAGCGAATTTACGCTGCAAAATGCTGTATTTTGAATTAAGTCTTCATGAATACATATCATGAAGATTTTATTCAAAATACAGTCAATCGGGGTAATTGGCCCTTCCGTTGTTCCGTAAAACCGTGCTTATTTTATATACTATGTCTACCTTTAATACCTTTTTGCTTTACAATATTTTGGTTGACGTCAGTACAGTTTGTTTTCCAATGAAAATTAGCGCCTTTTCTTTATTTGTAGTTTATACAGTCAATCGGGGTAACTTTGACCCTTCCGTATTAAAATTGGCCCCCACCACACTTACAGACTGTCAGTTTGAGTTATCGATGTAGCAGGAAATCAATTAAAGCTATACTGACGTCAATTCAAAATATTTTTAAGCAAAATGTTATAAATACATAGACAAAGAACAGAAAAATAATGTGCCTTACACGAGTAGAAGTAAACCGATTTAAATATGATCATGCCTCACATATATTATTCTTACGTAACTGTAAGCAATTTAATAATATATCGCTATACATAGTTAATACATAGTTTGCAAATAATATTTTTATCACCCATCTTATTAAATTCTTATAACAATTTCAGATGTTATAGGTAAGGACCTACATTACTTGGCAGCGACCAAAATCAGAGATGTAATTACATTACAGTACCGCTACCGCGGCGGGTGCGAGGTCACCTCATGTGTTCTGGCATGACTGAATGTTTCATATTTTTCTAAAAGAAAATCTAAGATAATGATTACGAATATAGGTGTAGATAAAGTAGTGTATGCAACTGTACATAATTAGGTATTAAAACACTCATGTGATCCTATTATGAAACTCGTCTATGGCTCGTTTCATAAAACCACACTCGTGTTTTATAACCTCTCATTATGTAGCAGTTGCGTAAACTACTAGAGTAATATAGTAATAATAGCACCATCAAATTTTGCTTAAAATTATAGCTCACATTTACGACCCGTTCATTTTCATGTGGGTTTACTCTAGGCAATAATTATCATCAATAAAATTTGTGTCATGTGCGAAGAAGTACCAAAAAAATATTATCTCTAAAGCTCGAGAATGAAAAGCGATAACAGTTTATGTAACGCTTTTATATAACAAGTTTTTAGTATCGGTTGTGTTACGAAGAGAATTTTCCGCCTCATTTTCTTTATAACTTCATAAAAGAAAGCTTTATTCGGACTCTAAAGGATCGGTCATCTTATTTTACATAACAATCTGTCCGAAACAGAGCATTTTCTTTTATGTTTCGGCACAAAGTAGGTGAAGCTCTAGGGCAGTTTGATTCTTTGAAAGTCTTACGTTATAATGTTGTTTTATATCTCCACGAGAGTACTTAAGCACTGCATAAAATATTTCGGAAGGTATTTGGGTAACATCGGGGTAGGTATTTTGACCCTACTAGGTTACTTTGTCCACCAAAAAAGAAACCACTGTATTAAATTAATTAGTTATTTAAAACACCATCACGTGATTCAACTGTCACTGTATAAGCGGTAGGTGTCGTTTTCAAAAATTGATTAATTAAATAAAATGGGTTTTCATGGGTGGACAAAGTAACCTTGTAGTCCAAGTACCCCGATGTTACGGTACGGAGGTAGCTGCCACCTTGGATTAACACATAGGCTACTTTTTATCCCGGATAATTGGTGTTCCCGTGAGATGAGCTGGTAACACGGCAGGCGCAGCTAGTATATCAATATATCAAATGTTCCAAATTCTATTGATCCATAAGAAAACATTGCATCGATATTATGGATATTCCTATATTAGACAGTGTTTGATCATGGTATAACAATATTTGTTGTCATTTAAAGTTAAGCAGAGCAAAGCGCTAAACTAGACTTATAGTGATATTTGGAGAGATATTATTAGGAACGTCGATTTACTGTAGTCAGCGACCGAATTCGAGAATGCCGTTTGTGAGATCGTAAAACGTTAAAACTCTATTAGATAACAGTGATATCGCCTTTCAACTGTTATTAAAATGCGATGAGCTTCACCTTCCTAACTAAGTGACATATCTCATCTTAATTTTGGAAATCCAAAGGCGATAATGATTGTCAAAAATGCTATTCATGCATATGAATTTCTGTTTTGAATAACTAAATAATGAATTTGAGTAACTGACTAATTTCACGCACTACACGGTCAAGTTAAAGTATGCGGCTGTTATTTATGCCGTCAAATATAAAGGAAACGCAAATTAAGCGCGACCGGATTGACGAAGTTGCGATGTTCTAAGGATATCGCCACTTGTCAAGTAGGGACACGTCAAAAGTGACGGATGGAGAAGAAACCCCCCAAGCACCTTGCGTCACTGATTTGTTATTTAAGCGAACCGGATTGGACCTGATCGGGTTTTCGAAGGCATACATTGTTTCCCACAGTAATTCCGTGCTAAACGGGATCCCTTAACGAATTGGGGTTGGACATTGGCCGCAGTAAATCTACACAGGCTACAGTATTTCAATTTTGTACTCCCTAAGAAACCTTATTTTTGTACGAATAGCTGTACGTGAGCTGATAGAATTAGATTAAAGTTTATACTTGTCTCGCTTGCTCTTATGCAAGCGAGTATCTCTCCGTTATCACCCAAATCCGAATCCCAATATAAGAACACACGGACTGTATCTGATTTATTGAATGCACTTTTAGTATAGGTAATGTCAACATTATCTGTTTTAACTTATGGTCACGTCTACTCACAGGAGTTATCTATGTGAAATTTTTGTGGTGGTGTTTTAACACTTAATAAGTTGGTGGAGACTTCAAAAGTGATTAATCTTTTCATTCCGCGAATGTACTATTAAGTTTCTCTTTAGAGATCGTCCTAATACAACGCGACTACGCAATTATATTAGCAAGTTCGCGCGAACAAACATATTGAACCCGAATAGGTGTCCTAATTATAGCTTAATTAACAAGTGTCGGTCCGGCCCAGGGATAGTGGCGCTACAAACGGCTTTCATATGACAATAATGTGCATACCTACGTCATATGATTGCCTTATTAAACGTCAACAGCGATTAACGCCAGTTACCATTGGTCATTATCGTCATTTAGCGTGGGCTTAAAAAGCCCCCATTGGGCTATTATAAATAAACAAATAAATAAATATCAGACAACCTCACAAAAATCAACCTACTCCCAAATTAAGCTCAAGAAGGCTTGTGTTATGGGTACCAGGCGACGATATACATACTTATATAGATAAATAAATACTTAAATACATAGAACATCCATGACCCAGGCACAAATATTCGTGTTCATCACACAAATATTTGCCCTTGCCGGGATTTGAACCCGGGACCGTCGGCTCACTGCGCCAACCGCGTCGTCGTATTATAACGTGTGAGTTGCGCGACCGTGATGGGCGATTTTTAATAAGAACACCTGTTCGTGTTCAATATGTATATCCGCACGTTTGCGCGAACTTGCGATAATCGCGCAGTCGCGTTGTATTAGGACTTAGGACGATCCCTTAGTCGTCCTCCGTCATCGATCCATTTAATAGAATTTGTGTCCATAGACTACTGTTTTTATGTTGGCACTGTGCGCATAGTGCAGCACTGATCGATGCGGGACAGGGCACAAATTACCTCTCAGTCGCTGTGGAATTTAAAGCATTTATAGCTTACCTAAATACGTAGCTATTTATCTGCTTATGTTCCTTCCTAACTATAGGTAAAGTAAATTAAGTGTTTGTCAAACTAAAGCGTTGTATTCCTCATTACTGTTATTGTACATTTATGAAACATGTAATGTCTCATCATTTTTTACTGTGGGTACACACCACATTTTTTCTTTTAAACCATTGATAAAAAGATCAAAACACAAAGAAAAATTTAAATGCGTAACCAGGATTACCGGTCAAGTGTGTTAACCTCTCCACCATCCTAACGCTAGATAACCTTTCCAATTTCGAATTGTTCATGAAATTTCTAATTGCAAATTAGAAATCTCATGAACAGTCAAAAACGCCGTCCGCCATTTTTGCTTTTTGCTAATCTGCGGCGTGACGTAGAATTACCTGTAAATATTCGAAATTCGACCGTCGTATAGTGCCATTCCGGTCAGTCCAATATACTTTGACAGGAGATCGAGAGGGACGGCACTATTCGAAGTCGTCAAAGTAGACTTTCAGTTTTCTTTACAGGACCGATGACGTCACTATTATAAGCGAAAAAAGCGGACAGCGTTTTAAGCATATAAAAATACAGATTAAAAACCATATTTTCAAATTCAATTTTTTCAGCCATCTTTTACTTTTATTAATTGAAAAATATATATTTAGGTTTCCTTTGCTAAATACTAAACGGAATAAACATTAGTTTATTACAATTTGACATAACTAGCCTATTGGTTAAAGGCAACGATGCAAGGAACCTAATGCAATGGTCATTGATTCTAGTATCTCCGACTACAGTAGGTTAATATGATACAGTGCAGCATAATTATAGAAGCTCTCTAAAACTAACGATCTTTCAAAATCATAACCAAAAAACCGGCTAAGTGCGAGTCGGACTTGCGCACCGATGATTCCCTGCAAACAATACATCTTAACTGGTCGGGTTAAGTTAAGTTTGCACCTGGTATGTATGGTGCCGCATACAAGTGAGGTGCAAAGTTAACGCAACCGATCACATTTGTTGTATGGGATTAAATATTTATTTCATTATATTTTTAGTATTTGTTGTTATAGCGGCAAGAGAAATACATTTTAATTTAATTTAACTGATGTCGCTTTTAGCATGAAGGAAGGAAGGCGCTGGATGCAGGTCGCTTCCAACCGGTATATATGGAAGTCCAAAGGGGAGGCCTATGTTCAGCAGTGGACGTACTATGGCTGAGATGATGATGATGATGACTTTTAGCATGTACTCATGCATGTATGTGTGGGTGTGTTGTGTGCACGCACATGCATGCATGTATACCTTGGTTGCACCCGCAAGTATGACAATGTGGTTCAGAATGAGAAAAGGGACGGCCTGAAAACCAGCGCTGCGCAGACGCCTGTCTGTCGCAGCACATGCTGAGTCCGCTCCTTTTTTCACACGGAATAATTTGGGTGGACAATACATATAATGACAATGTTGTGATTGTTTAATCTATGTACCTATTTTATTTTTTGGTGTGGCAATGAATGTTTCTTTCTTTCTTTCTTTCATCTGTGAAATTTTCAACTATCTAGCTATCACGGCTGATGAGATACAGTCTGGTGACAGACGGACAGACAGACAAACAGACAGTCTTAGTAATAGGGTCCCGTTTCATTCCCTGTGGGTACGGAACCCTAAAAACGTAACACGACACGAGTAAATCAACGTGAAGGAAATAGCTATACATCCCAATTTTAAAGTTTAGTGATAAACTGTCATACGCAGATTGAGAGTAACCGGATGTAAAAGGAAATGGCTGGGTAGCTGGTTCATCCCGACAAAGCGGTAGAAACGTGCAATAAACAGAGTAGTTTCATGGTACCGTCAGAAGCACAGGTGAAATATTTAATAGTGATTACAAATTTTTCAATTTTCTTTAAGCTTTGATCTTTGTATCAATGGTTTAAATAGGAATTGTGGTGTGTACCCACATTAAAAAATGAGTAATTACATGTTTCATAAATTTATAAAACTAACAGCGCCCTCTCTCGCTTGCTCGTTCATTGCTGTAGTGGTGCGGTAAGATGTGAATATTAACGTATTCACATAGAGGTCGCTAAGGGGTAAAACCTTTCAAATAAACAATGCAAAGATCGACACACATAGCATAAGGAAAAATTCGTTAGATTACTTGGAGCTAGGGTAGCGAAGTGGTTAACGCGCTGGACCAGCAATCCAGAGGTACCGGGTTTGATTCCCGGTCTCTTCCACCAGGTAGCTCCTTTTTCAATTTTTCTTTAAGCTTTGATCTTTGTATCAATGGGTGATTATAACATTAAAACACGGGCAAATCAAGAAGCATGGGCAATAGGAGGGGATGGTCAGACATATAAGTGACACACACAATACATAGTTTAGTTGATACGACATACGAGCCCAAAAAGGTTGCATACTCTGTAATTCATATTCATATTCATTTATTCAATGCATTTGTGTGTACAAAAAGGTCTTAAATATCTAAGATGTTCCAACACAAACCCTGTAAAGGCACTGCACATTTTAATTTATCTACTAATATCAAATTAGCATGCATTAATAATACAATACTAATGGAAAGAAATGATAATTTATGAAATAATATTAATAATAATACGCTTTAATGAATTATTCAAATTAATTAAATATAATTTATATAATGGAAAGAGAAGAGAGGCAGACATTCATTTGTGCTGAATTGTACCGAACTATTTTAATTACTCCAATTAAAATTACTCTAAATATTCTTTTACCGTGTAGTTATGCTTGTTCCAAAAGGAACTTTTTTAAAGGTTCTAAAAACTTGTTTTTATTAGGCTCTTTCTTTAGGTGGTCAGGTAGTTTATTAAATATTTTTATTGACATGGGATGAGGTCCGTTTTTTGTATTTTTAATTTTGAAGCCGTTTGAATTAGGTTATTTTTAGAGCGAGATTCGAATCGACGGGGCTTATCACCAAGTCTACTATAGAATTCTGGGTGTGTTTTTACAACACGATTTTAAAATGTAGATGCACATAATAAAACAACAACGACGAGTATTTTGAAAAAGTATAGTCTACGTACCCCTTCAGATAACTTTATCTCTGTTTGGTCTTATGTTTGACCGGTAGAAATAACTTTTATGAATGGGCATTAAGTCCGATTTGTACTGACTTTTGTTTCGTGTTCTGGTTCCGACTCCGAAGTTTGAAATTCGGAGTTTGTATCGCGCCATCCCTGTCGATCACGTGTAAAACAGATTTTTAATAAGCAGGACGGCACGACAAGTTGAAATTTTAAATATCGGAGTAACCTACTAGTGCGCTGGTTCGAAGGCAATCAAGAATGACTCCCGGCGTGTGGTGACGCCATTTTGTCTAAGGTCATATTATCTTTAGCGCAAGCTTGAGTATCTCAGTTAGTACAATAATTAGAGCAATAAACGTGAGCTAGTAATTTACTCATTGGACCTAACTTTATGATGTGCCATCTTTATTATGGCGTACAGTCTACAAAAAAAAATTGGAAGTTATATTTAATACACTTTTAGAGCGTTTTGCAGTTTGTGCAATTTATCTGTGATTATGTTTTCATACGTGTAAATCAGACCCCACCAAAAACATTCTGTAAAAAACTAGCCAAGTCTCGATGGAGCTGCTTGTTTTTCTCTAAAAAGTAATGAAATCTAGACAAAGTCGTACCAAGTCTAAGGTTCCTTACTGCGATTTCTTTATTATTATAGTTAATGTTGTGTGACTTGGCCGTTGAAGAGTACACAAGGGTACAACACCAGGTGCTCCATGACACCATTGCACCAATCTGTCCCCAGAACCGCTACAAGTCAATTTTGTTTACACGTAATGTTATATCTGTTGTAACTACCTATGTTTGTTAAGCGAGATAATAGCCCATACTGGTATTGGTAATTTGACGCTAGTGTCTCATTTTAGGCTGTTGTTGATTGTGCAGCACATGCATTCAGCATTGACAATGCTGACTTCTGCTCTCTTCTTTTTGGAGCGTCAAATCAACCACCGATCTAACATAAAATAGACGTACAGACGGACTTCTATCAATGGTTAGAGGTCCGTCTGTACCTACTAGAAATATTTTTTATACTGTTTGTTTCAGGTTCGCCTATACATAAGTATTATTGAAATACGCAGCTTTATCAAGCCTACAATTGACTGGTTATTGAATCAACGTTTTCCAAGTGGCAATTTTCCATCGTCAGCGGTTCTGGCGATAGATTGGTGCAATGGTGTCATGGAGCACCTGGTGTTGTACCCTTGTGTACTCTTCAACGGCCAAGTCACACAACATTAACTATAATAATAAAGAAATCGCAGTAAGGAACCTTAGACTTGGTACGACTTTGTCTAGATTTCATTACTTTTTAGAGAAAAACAAGCAGCTCCATCGAGACTTGGCTAGTTTTTTACAGAATGTTTTTGGTGGGTTTTCACTTCTTTTTGTAGAAACGTGGGCATATTGTTTTATAACAACCTGCTAATTCACTTTAGCAAACCTCACGAAATAATAAGCGAAATCAACGAAATGCAAATAATCCCTCCTAATCCCTAGCAAACGTTTCCGAGCGCAATAGAAGAATGTCGTAAACGACTGTAACGCTGCCGGTTGCCACTTCGCCATATAAGATTATCGGAAAAACTAACGTAGGCGCGTTTTAAAATACAGTTAGCGCCATCTAGCGACGTGATCACGTATCACCGCCACTCTTATTCAAATGCATTATATTTTGACCAAATTTTGAGCGAAATTAATATTTTGGTGTAATTTGTTTATTTAATTTGTGTAATGTTCGAGTAGGATAAAGTTAATCGTTCGACTATTTCTTCTTGTAAACTTGTAAGTATATAAGTATAAAAGCCAGTCTAGTCTTATCCAGAGTTTTCCTTTAATTTTATTTATATGCGTATTAAAAGCAGAAGGGGAGGCATTCACCCAGCGGGTACGTATTACAATGCCGAAGTTCAAAATACCGAGTTTCATAAGACCTATGGACGGAAGGCCGAAAATTAAAATTTCGAATGTTTATTTGACCGAAAGTTTAAAATCCCGAAAGAACGTTTGATCGAAAGGATGAAATACCGAATATTATAATCCCGAAGACTGTAATCCCGAAGAATGAAATCCCGAAGACTGTAATCCCGAAGACTATGATCCTGCCTGAAGGTTGTAATCCGGAATATTATTTAAACTGTCGAGAATTATATTTCTGTAGTCTTACAGATTCTAATGTTTATTTTATACAAAGAATATTAACCTAAATTACGTAACCTACTTGCCTACTACTATACTTACTATTTATAAGTGAACTCTTCTGTGGAACCGATCTGCTCCGGCGCTGCGGGATGTGCAGCTCCTCCGCCCTAGCGCTGCCGTCAAATGGCAAAACGCTGCAACTGGAGTTACAGCGTTTTAAGTTGCCTTGTACAAAACGATTCCTTATAGACTCTTATATCATACCTTGTTTTCAGAATTTTTATATCTCATTTAATTAGGGCTGTAGGAAAGTGGTAAAACACGGTAACTATACGCTAGTCCAAGCAAAACATGGTAACTCTAGTTACTCTGTTATTTAAACAAGACCTGACAAGACCGTTTAGCTAGGCAGTAAAGGCAGAACGCTGTAAATGGAACTTGCAGCATTTTAGGAAAACCTCCGGTAATAACCGCGCGATTGCTAACAACGCGCCAAAACGCGGTAAGTAGCAATCAATCGACATAGTTATATTGAATATAGGTAGCTACAATTAATGAGATGCAAGGGTTTTTGCCATAACTCAGTATACCCACATAGTTTTATTCTGTTGTTATTTTCAATTTAACTATATTTGTACACAATTTGGTTGAGGTTACCAGTTGTTTTTTTATTATTCATACTTAAATTCAATTAAATACTGTGTTTTTTCGCATTTCCATTCATTGATGGCATACAGAATAATCATTTGGGGTAATTCTACTAGTTCTCATTCTCCAAAAGCGTGCACTCAGATACGAGCTTTGTTTTAAGTAGATATTTGTTACTTAGTGAGTTTTGGTTGTCAACAGACGATTTCCCGTTGACCTATACCTAACTATGAAAATTGGCAAGTAAGTACCGTCTTATACTACAAGTAAATATAAAGAAAACATAGAGTACGTAAAACTGTTTTCTAATGGTAAAGTTAACTTCATCGCTGAGTGCAGTTTATCTTTTCGTTAGAGTGTGGTTACCGTACTTTCATAGTACGCACAGAACCATCGGTGCGATAGTCCGACTTTTATTCAGTTGACCGTCAAATTTTAAGTAAAGTTACGATTTTTTCACTAGCACTCATAATACAAAATGACTTACATGCTAAACATTATTAAATTATGGCTGGGGAATAATATGGCATAACGATGCAACTAAGACGTTACAGCGTTTTGCCACGTCATTCAGTATTCTTGTTACTTCAGGGTTCTACTGGCAAAACGCGTTTGCATTATTATTTAATTTATTGTCATAAAAATATTATATTTTCTTTTTCAGCTGTACAAAGTATATCATAATGTCTGATCTATATAAATTTCAACCATTTAAGATCATAAATAATAGGTAAATCCAAGGCCGATATGTTCAAGACCTTAAAATCACTTTTCTCGAAACTAGGTTTTATGACTTGCAGCGTTCTGCCATTTGACGGAAGCGCAGCGTTAGAAAGTGCGGGCATCAAGCGAGTCGCAGCAGTTGAGGCTGGTCGCCGAAGGTGACCAAAAAGCCGAAGCTGCGGAGGCGAGCGTTGACAGCTTCGGTTCCAAACAAGTTCGGTTCGGTTGGCAGTCCATAACAGAATATTTTATCATAATATCGAATATTTAGTGTCATAATTTCCCACTTTCCCGGACTCTTTTCTTTTCTTAATCGACTTGCCACAGAACCGAAGCTGTCAACCCCGATTCCACGTGGTCTTGTCTGCCCTACCCCTAGAGTGTATATAAAAGGCCGGAGGCGCGGAGGGAGGGCAGCCCCCGGCTCGCCTTCGCAGCTTCGGCTTTTTGGTCACCTTCGGCGACCAGCCTCAGCCGCTGCGGCTCGCTTGATGCCCGCACTTTCTTACGCTAGGGCGGAGGGGCTGAACATCCCGCAGCGCCGGAGCAGATCGGTTGCACGGAAAAGTCAGATTAGTTTAGTGTCCTGACACTTTTAAAGTGCTCATTGACTTTCGGGATTATAAACTTTTCGAGATTTTAAAAATTTCGGGATTATGAAATTTCGAGATTTTGAACTTTCGATTTTCTGAAAATAGGTAATTTTAGGTTCGGTTTATCGAATATCGGCTTTTTGAACTTTCGGTATTTTGACCATCGGTATTTCAACTACTAGGTATTATGAACTTTCGGGCTTGTAATACGTAACCCGCCCAGCTGTGGGACGCTATAGGCTAGATTAAATTAGAAGATGTGTACCCACTACGATGGATTTTTTCAATGACAGTCGATTTTTTAATGTACCAATAGTAGAAGGGGGCATTACCATATCTCTTATACAGCTGAGACCAGCTGAGGGTTCTTCATCGAATAAATAATAAATAAATAAATATCGGACAACCTCACACAAATCGATCTAGTCCCAAATTAAGCTCTAGAAGGCTTGTGTTATGGGTACTAGACGACGATAGACATACTTATATAGATAAAGATATACTTAAATACATAGAACAACCATGAACCAAGCACAAATATTCGAGTTCATCACACAAATATTTGCCCTGGCCGGGACTCGAACCCGGGACCGCCGGCTCAGTAGGGAGGTGTCTACAAACCGAGCCAAACGCGTCGTCAAAATACTTCACACTTGGATTTTTGACATCAAATGAAGCGGCCCACTAAGTTGAATATTAAAATACTTAAACGGGTTTACTCACGTCATAGAAGTCGGATAACGCTCGACATGTTTCGAATCGGTACGCGATCCATCATCAGGAGAGATGATCAGTCGCGACGGCGGCCGACTGAACACAACAACAAGTTGAATATTTTTTGTAAAGGCGGTATGTCGATCTCTAATAGTTTGGTTGGGCTCTTGTGTTTTCTAATCAGAGTACTCCAGATCTTCGATTATCCTAGTTTTTAGGGTTCCGTACCCAAAGGGTAAAAACGAGACCCTATTACTGAGACTTCGCTGTCCGTCCGTCCGTCCGTCCGACCGTCCGTCCGTCCGTCTGTCACCAGGCTGTATATCACGAACGGTGATAGCTAGACAGTTGAAATTTTCACAGATGATCTATTTCTATTGCCGCTATAACAACAAATACTAAAAATAAAATAAAATAAATATTTAAGGGCTCCCATACAACAAACTTGTTTTATGGTACGGAACCCTTCATGCGCGAGTCGGACTCGCACTTGGCCAATTTTTATAGTTTTCGCTTTATGTGGCCATTAAACCCTAACTCTGTACCAAATTTCAGCTCTCTGAATTTATGGGAAGTACTAGTTCTTTACTGATGATCATGAGTGAGTGAGTCAATGAGTGAGTGTCGTAAATGCAAAACTTTGCTTTCGCTTAACTTCGGAACTAAATGACCTACAGACTTGAAATTTTGGATTTTAAGTATGTGATTATAGCTTACTGGATGACAAAAACTTCTGCGTTCTGGTCTTATCCAGAGGTGCTCAAATAGGGGCCTGAAAATGCGGCGAAATGGTTCCAGTAAAGGATGGTACGGCAGTGTTTGCTTCGCGCTCGACTTGGCGGGGGCACTGCCGTGCCCCCCGATAACTAATTTAAAATTAAACGAGCATCCAACATTTTTATGAACATTTGTTGTTGTTAAATATGATAATATGATTAATCAAAACTATTTTTTTATCTCCGCTATTTTTCCACTGTAAAACAATAAAAAGACAAATTGTTTTATGTCATTAAATATTTTTTATGTGTATCAATACAGTATCACAATATTAGAGCTTGCTCCATTTACGTAACTTTTAAAATTAAAGGAATAATTTATAAAAAAAATTAGTAAATATATACAAAATAATTACGTTATAAAATGGTATGCGGATGAATATAGTAAATTAGAAAAAAAATACTTCGTAACCATAACATAAATACAAATTTTCCTTAGCTTAATAAGAATTTAGAATAAAAATAAAGTTTTAAATTTACAAACAGACCACTATAAGACATAACATTCATAGAATTTGTCCATATTAACTTAATTCTCTTTGTACAATCCAGTATATCAACTTGCTTTGCCAACTCTACTCCGACTTTAATCAAATAATCTACTACGATTGTGATTACTTCCAAGCAAACTATTATTATATAACTTAGTATTATTAACATATAACTATTGTTAACCAGACCCTTCTGTATGAAATATGGATCTGAGTATTAATTCATTATTAATACTTTTTGCTGCCGACAGAACGTTCGCAAACTTTTGCTAGGACAAGAAAATATATTTACTTTCCCACATGTTACTTGCTTCAGTAAATTTATAGCCCGCGTATAAAGCTACATTTCTCGCCCTTGGTAGGAAAATGTCTCAAGCGTGTTCAAATTCTATACAAATATGACTTTATTCTGCCAAAACTCTGTTGTTCGAGGCGTCTCGCTGAATTAATTAGATTTCGAGATACAGTGTGAAAGGAACAAGATGCTTTATATTGTATTAAACAATTGTATTGTTATTATAATTTATTCAGGGTTTTACTTAGATTACTGCTTTCTAAGTAACTCAACTTCTTTATTAGATGAAAAGATTGAGTCTACGCCCATCAGTCATCTTTAGATAATAATAGCTCGTAAAACTTACAAAGATTAATTTTACTTTTTAAACATGGCCAATTTGTAGGAAAATCAAATCAGTGCTATGAAATATGAATGAATTTAATGATGTGATTTAGAAATAAAGTTTTGAATAGCTTAGTATTGCTTATTATTATGCCTTACTAATGTAATGTGTCTATATTGTGGTGGTCGTTAATTCATACTTTATTAATCCATACTAATATAATAAATGCGAAAGTGTGTCTGTCTGTCTATTACCTCTTCACGCTTAAACCGCTGAATCGATTTTGATGAAATTTGGAATGGAGATAGTTTAAGATCCGAGGAAGGACATAGGATAGTTTCATCCTGGAAATTATCCCTAAAAAGTATGAAAAGTGAGTAAGTAATTCATGATGACATTGATGACCCTGTAGGAAATGTAATTATTAGACCAAAAACACAATTGCTCTTACATTTGCTTAGGCGCTTTTAATAATCCCTTTTATTAATTAAGGTGGTTAGGTGGATATGGATATCTATCGTGTTGTACGAGGTTGCTTCCATACTTCCAAGTTCCACGCGGACGTAGTCGCGGGCAAAAGCTAGTTATTAATAACTTACGCTAACAAAGGTTACTGCTTTAATAAGTGGGTCTATATCGGAATCCCTAAAACTATTTGTCTTATTTTTGTTTTGCCTAATATCTTTTGCCCTAATGATTCTTTGTCCTAACGTTATTTGCCCTAATGCATGTACCCTAATATTTGCTGTCCTAATATTCAATGTCCTAATACTTATTTGCCCAAATATAAATAAATAAATAATAAATAAATAAATATCAGACAACCTCACACAAATCAACCTAGTCCCAAATTAAGCTCAAGAAGGCTTGTGTTATTAGGCGACGATATATATACTTATATATATAAATAAATACTTCAATACATAGAACATCAATGACCCAGGCACAAATATTCGTGTTTATCACACAAATATTTGCCCTTGCCGGGACTGAACCCGGGACCGTCGGCTCAGTAGGCAGTTGCTTAACCACTGCGCCAACCGCATCGTCAATATTAAATGAACTAATACTAATTTTTCCTAACAATTACATATCCTAATTTTATATGACATAAGTATCAAACATCCTAACACTAAGATGCACGTAGATTATTTTAACGCGAGAGATAAAAAACTCGGTTCTGGCGTGGGTCGCAGTATTTCCTAACACTCCTCCTCGCTTCGCTCGTCGTTGTACCTAACGCAGACCTAAATCACGCAATTCATATTTAGAACTTATAAATTACATGTCAAACAATCGTTAGAGCTTCCAATATTAGGATTAAATAGATTAGGGCATATAAGTAAGTATTAGGTAATTTTATATTTTATATTTTGGATTTAGACTTTTAGGACAAAAGAGCGTTTAGGACACAATACCATTATGACAAATCAACATTAGGTCAAAAGTGTTTAGGACAAACATGTTAGGGCAAACGATATAAGTAGTACATTGGAAGTATTTCACTTCCACGAATTTCATTTGTCATAAATGTATCACTTGCCATAAGTTTCATTTGCCATATACTTTTTATTTCATAAATCATAAACTCTTCGGGATTTCTTTAATACTATTCATGGGGAAATCATTAGGTTAGGTTAGCTTTGTTTTATGAAAATCCCGAAAAGTTTCAGCTTACAGAGAAAAATAGATTTATGGCAAATGAATATTATGGCGAGTGATAGATTATGGCATATGAAATTCGGGCAAACGAAAGAGAAACCTAGTACATTCCTAGGGCTGTGAATTCGTGAATGCCCCAGATAGCAGGTGTTTGTGGCCCAAGCCCTGGATTACGTAAAACTAATTACATGTAAAGAATAAAAAAAGGTTTCGAGGACGAGGTTCCGTCCTTCCAGCTGTTTATAAAAGAATAAGGTCAAAGCATTACGTCTCAACTCACCGCTTCTAGGAATCCTATAGCGGTATTGCCTTACATTTTCTTAATAGAACTGCGAAACCGGTAAAACCTCCACATGGAGAGGAAATCGAGAGAAAAAATGTATATCGAAATATGATGAGATATTCAAATAAGTACTATGGAAGTTTCGTGAACAACATTAAGGAAATCGGTCTCGTGGGGACTGCGAGTCTCGGGGCATATTCGGATTATGTTGTGAATATAGTTTTGTCTGTTGTTGCGTAGAGGCTGTGTTCGAATAGATTTTAACCAAAAATACTTCACCGAAATAAATTCTAATCTCACGATAGTTAATTTGTTATGCAAGGCTGCAAAGTTGTTATTTGACGCGAGTGTTGAAATTGAAACCTGAGCGAGCGAGAGTATCTAATATTGAGAATACACAACTTTTCACCTCACTACTACGGCGAGGAAAATGCGAGATGCAAGAAAAACGATTAAGATATAATAATAATCAAACCAAAATAAGAGAAAAGCACAATCATCGTATTCGAAATTCAAATGACTTTTATGCACTAGCGGATAAAATTATACTTCAGCACGCAGATTCCGCGCTATAAACGGAGGTTTTCCAACCGAGTGAGATTTAAATTATTACCTACTAGCTGCCCCGCGCGGTGTTACCCGCTTATCTCACGGGAACACACAATATCTTTATAAATTGTAGCCTATGTGTTTTTCTGATGTACAAGCTATTGTTATTGTAAAGTTTCAAAAAAATCCATTCAGTAGATTTTACGTGAAAGAGTAACAAACATCCTTTCGCGTTTATAATATTATATAGTAGGGATACCTATATATTAGTTGGGATCAGCTGTTCCTCGCTTTACTGTGAGAGATTGACGGGCGATGCTATTTTGCGCAACAAGAGTCGCGTTCCGAGAATGTAGTTTGGCGATACAATATATTTTTTTAATTATGACAGTGGCAATTGTAAATTTAGAAAAAAACCGGCCAAGTGCGAGTCGGAGTCGCGCACGAAGGGTTCCGTAGCAATATTGAACAAAAAACACGTTCTTTGTATGGGGTCCTCCTTTGATTTTTACTTATTTTTTATTTTTATTATTTGTTGTTATAGCGGTAACAAAAATATACATTCTGTGAAAACTTCAACTGTCTACCTATAACGGTTCATGAGAAAATGCCCGTTGAACGAAATATCATGCAAAAAGCCCTATTTTTGTGTGGGAGCCCCCCTTAATTATTATTGTTTTATCATGGAATAGTATTTGTTGCTATAACGGCAACAGAAATACATCATCTGTGAAAATTTCAACTGTCTAGCTATCACCGTTCATGAGATACAGCCTGGTGACAGATGAACGGATGGACGGACGGACAGCGAAGTCTCAGTAGGTAATAGGGTCCCGTTTTTACCCTTTGGGTACCGAACCCTAAAAATCGCCTATTATTCGCGAAGTTGGCCGAGGTTGGGCGAACGTGATAGTGTGGGGGGGCACTTCGCTGCAAAAACCCATACTTCGGCCAATTTAGGTCAAATTCGCGAGTAGTTTAGTCCTAGGGTGACGTTGGCAGAATTGTCCCAATGGGAAGTAGCGATTAAGTAAAACATTGAAACGTGTCGTCGTGACGTGGAAATGTACGTTGTACAAACGTGTGAATTAATACTACAAATAAGTTTTTTTTTAGATATGCAGACGTATTTTAAATGAAAAAACACAAGTATTTCTCCTGGGAGAACGGTTTCAAGCTTTCGTCTACAGATATCGTAAATGTTCTGTGTCGATCGAGTGGCAACCCTGAGCGAACTGATAATAAAGACGCAAGTGTGCGGGTAGTTCAAAATACTCACGGTACAGTACTTTTATCTCACGAGCGCGGGTGAGCCATGTTTGTGTGAGTAGATGTACATGCACATTGGCTCTGTGTGGGTGAGCCGGCACTAAGCGCTCCCGAGCTCACCCACACAGAGTCAATGTGCATGTACTCTACTCACACAAACATGGCTCACCCGCGCTCGTGAGATAAAAGTACTGTACAATATTATGATAATGCCCGTTGCAGTTCCTTCAAAACTCTGGTTACATCAAATCCGAAACGTCAAGGTACCTAATTAAATAAACGGCTTACTGAACGCGATCAGCTTAAAGCTTATTTTTAGTAAAATAATGTGTAACAAGTAATAAATACTATTTAATAATTTAGTTTTTGACAAGTACCAACATAACACTAATATTATGAAGGCTAAAATTTGTGAGTGTGCATGTGTGACTGTTTGTTACTTCTTCACGCTCAAACGGCTAGACCAATTTTGATAAATTTTGTTATTAAGGTAACTGACACCCTGGATTAACACATAGGCTACTTTTTATCCTGAAAAAAATTAATCAAAATCAAAATCAAAATAGTTTATTGTGTACTACGGGTAATTGATTCGGGTGTTACAATGATCATAGTGTCTCCGTAATATGTCGTTTCGACGTACAATGAAAAAAACGCACATTCCTCATGCAAATAAAAATTTACAATCTAAAGCAACAAGATGAATGTCAAATAAATAATTAACATTAATTTTCGTTCAAATATAGTAACATATCAAATTTATTATTTATTATTATTAACATCCAATTTAAATTGGTAACAATATACGGTAAAACTATATTTCTAAACAATAATATTAATGAAAATAATTCCGGATGTCAAACCAATTAAATAAAATATATGTACCTAAATTAAATAATGCTTGCATCAGTCAATAAATCATTAACATTATAATAGCATTTCTCTTTTAATATTTTACACAACTTTATCTTAAATATAGACAGTTCCTCTGTTTTAAGTTGATCCGGTAGTCCGTTAAACAATTTTGGGGCCATTGCGTAAATGGTTTTTTTGTAGAAACTGGTCTTTGATCTCTCCAGCGGCTGTACTCTCAGTATGTTACTTGCTGGACGTGGATGGGCATTAACGCGAACGGTAAATCGGTCCATATACTGTTTTACAAAAACACAGGCTTCGTAAATGTACATGGAATACAGCGTTAGTATTCCAAGTTCCTTAAATAATGGTCTACAGCTAGTCTGTTGATTAACTTTAAACATTGCCCTTATACATTTTTTTTGTGCTTTAAATAGCGGTATCACATCACAACCAGCGGCGTTGCCCCAGTGTATTATTCCATACCTGAGGTTGGATGACACATACGCATGGTAGGCAGTAAGTGCCGTCTTTTGTTAGACCGTTTCTGTCAGTTTCCGTAACACATATACATACTGATTAAGTTTCTTACATAGAGAATTTAAGTGTGTTTTCCATGTAACATTATAATCTATTTGGAGTCCCAAAAACTTTGTTTCGATCACGTGTTCTACGACTTGTTCCTTATATTTTACGACGACATCTGACGGTACCGATTTTTTAAAATGAAATTGCATACATTTTGTCTTGTCCAAGTTAATTACTAAATTATTATCACTAAGCCAATCAATTACATTTTTAAGTGAGTTATTAATAGTGTTATCATATTCGCTACTATTGTTACTTTTAACTATCAAAGTGGAATCGTCAGCAAATAGGATCATTTGTTGGTCTGTGGCCTGAGGCAAGTCATTAATGTACAAAATGAATAAAAGTGGGCCAAGTATACTTCCTTGGGGAACACCATATTCAATTTCTCTCATTTCGGAGTTTGCTTTTGTTTCTATTTTACGCTCATCTATGTAGGTAATCTCTGTGTATTGATTTTTTTTTGTCAAGTATGACTCAATGAGTGCAAAGGCTGGTCCTCTAATACCATAGGCTTTTATTTTTTGTAAGAGTCGTTTGTGGCATACAAAATCGAATGCCTTTGACATGTCCATGAATAAAGACGTAACTGGTATTCTATTATTAAGGCACTCAGAGATTGTCTGCATTAGGTCGTAAATGGCTAAGTTGGTTGACTTCCCTTTTCTAAATCCAAATTGCTCATTGGCCAATATGTCATATTTCTCAACCAATGCATACAAAATATTATGAATAGCTCTCTCAAATACTTTTGATATGACTGGAAGGAGAGCGATTGGGCGATAATTTTCGCATATCAGCTTATCTCCTCTTTTATACGCTGGTCTCACAAGCGCTATCTTTAACTTATCTGGGAAGCTTCCCTCACTAAGACATAGGTTGATAATATAACTGAGTGGACCAGCTATTAGAACTGCACAATGCTTAATAACTATAGTAGGAATGTCATCATAACCTGTACTATTTGTTAATTTAATTTTCAATATAATTTTATATATGTCAATTGGCAATGTCGGTTTCATGTAAATGGAATGTACAATACAATACAATACAACAACACTTTATTGCACACCAACAAGAAAAATATTACATGAGAAATCTTAAATTAAACAATGGTAGACAATAGGCGGTCTTATCGCTAAAGAGCGAAAAGAATAAAGAAGAAGGAATGTAGTGTCTTATTTATATTAATATCTTTCGAAGTTGAAGTTTTGTTGACATTCCTATGTTATTTTACAAGGTTTATATATGTGTCGTTAAATGCATTAGCAATGTCCTTAGATTCTTTAATAATTTTTCCCTTGTATTTTATTTCAGAGATTCCTTTGGGTCTATTAAACTTATTCTTATTTATAATTTGCTCCCGTAGGATGAGCGGGAAACACCGCGCGGCGCCGCTAGTAGTTTTATAAACGTAAACATACTATGGGTCATTGGTCTGTCTTTTACGTGGTATCAAAAGATGTCGCAAATTGGATCAAGAGGCCCTCTAAAATAAGCGAATTGTGTTGTGTACAAGGAAAATGGGTAAGAAAATGTGTTATCGCGTAATTCTCCTAGTGACAGATTTTCACAAGATACCCATAAATTATGTTGTATAGCTAAAATCATTAGAGTGAAATAATTATCTTCGTACATTAGTTTATTCACATTGTTCAAACTTGTTTTGCTTATTGTATCATATTTTTGTTAGCGATTGAACATTTTGGCCATTATTATTGCGTTTTCAACGGGTCTCCCTCGCGTTACCTAACAACGTTTGTCCTAAAATAATTTTCCCTAACTGTTTTGTCCTAATAGGCATTAACTCTAACGATCAATTGCCATAATCATTGTTTTCCATGACGTAATAATTGTCCTAAAACTCATTTGTTCGAAACTTATCCCTAATATTTTTAGCCATAATATTCCTTTCAATCCCTAAAATCAATTTTCGTTTTTTAAAGTCTCCGCCCCTTTTACAACCACCGAACTGCTACCAGTAAAGTAGTTTAATGGGTTAGGTTAGGTTAGAACTGCGACCACAACAGCGCTCGAGCCAAGCCATTAAAACCAAAATTAGGGCATAATGAGTGTTAGGACAAATGATCATTTTGACAGACAGTATTAGGGAATGCAAAAATAGGACAAAAAAATTTAGGGGTTCAGATATAGATCCGTTTTCAACCCTCATAGTTCCACCAAAAATAATACATAATAATCTTACTTACAAAATTTCTCAAAAATCGATTGAGAAAATATGCGACATGTAGACGAGAATAGAGAGACATATGCAAATCCGAAGATACGAAAGCATTTTTGCCCAAACTGCAACGGTGACCCATCGTTCGCTCGTACAATTACCGTTCTCAGTTGACTTTTACGCAAATCAAAGAAGAGAACCCTCTGTACTAATTTATTCTGTGGTTATATTCAATAGGCGGTCAACCCAACGAACGAAGCCAAGCAACCGACGACCATTAAACTAAAGTTAAGAAATTTTATCACCAACGACCATAATCGATCATCCAAGCTACGAGCAAGTTTCTCAATGCCTTAAAATTAGAATAGTTGCCCGATATTAGGGTTAAACGAGCCACTTAAAGTTCCCCTTCAGGACCCTGCGATTCGAATAGCAAACAAGTTGGAACGACTTTTAATGGACGAAGATATAAAACTGCAATTAAGTACAGTCTTTTGCGTTTTCAAATTGGTGTGCCGGTCAGAAAGTTTGGGTGCGAATAATGAAAATTATGGGGTGGTGAAATTCTTGGTTATGTCTTTATTTTTACATTTGATCTGCCACTCTCTTTCTAGTATATAATATTTAAAGGCATGTATTTAACCGGGCCTATTAATATTTAACCGAGTCGATGTATGGTTAAAATCTGTCATTTGACAAACGTGTTTCATATTGACCAGTTTTTTTTTATTCAATCAAAACTGTAGGTACCTTATAGCGTTAAAAAAGGTGTATTTTTATTGGATTTTAAGGCACATAACTCTCCAGCGATAATTCTGAAACTGTCATGTTTATAATTTAAAAAAACCGGCCAAGTGCGAGTCGGACTCGCGCACCGAGGGTTCCGTACAAACACTTTCCATCCCTAAGTGGTTAAGTTAAGTTTGCACCTGGTATGTATAGCGCCCCATATAAATTAGGTGCAAAGTTAGGTATTAAAAAATTTTTTTATGGTTTTCGTAATTATTCCTTTATCTATGCTATAAGACGTTGCTTCGTACCAAATTTCAAGATTCTGAGTTCACGGGAAGCACCCTGTAGGTTTTGATTCCCTTGCAAGTGTCGAAAATATGCAAATTAGGTGCAAAGTTAGGTATTAAAAAAAAAATTTATGGTTTTCGTAATTATTCCTTTATCTATGCTATAAGACGTTGCTTCGTACCAAATTTCAAGATTCTGAGTTCACGGGAAGCACCCTGTAGGTTTTGATTCCCTTGCAAGTGTCGAAAATTTGCGGCATAAACGGCTGTATCTTTTGATTGCGTTGGCTTAGAAGTTTGATTTTTTCACAGCTTCAAGGGACAGTAGACCTGAGTAATTGATATAAATTTCAGCTTCATACGTCCACGCGTTCCTGAGAAAAAGGGTCTTGACAGACGGACGGACAGACGGACAACAAAGTGATCCTATAAGGGTTCCGTTTTTTCCTTTTGAGGTACGGAACCCTAAAAAGATGATTTTGGAAAACTAAGAAATAATTAAGAGCTGCGGTTTGTAGATCCTATAGCAAGAACTATCAGAAGAAATATAATTTACGCCGCCCTAGGCCGCAAGTGATTACTGATTACAGTGATTAAATATCGTATACCTATAGTAAATGAAATCCCCTCCCATCTATACGGTAATTAAACCATCGCCGTATTTAATATAAGCCGGAGCACATCCGTCAACGTCCCGGCGGCACATTATTATCGGAGATTGATGTTGTCGCGACCGCTCTGTCTGTCTCATTGTTCCGCGCTTTAGACGACGATATTAAAAAAAACCGCGTGATGCTAGCCGAAGAGGTAGACAAAGGAAATGAAAATTCATGTTTTTCACACGTACTTATTATATGAAGGGTATCTACACGGAAAGAACACGTCTAAATAGCTTTTAACGAGATTTTGTCTCAAAATACCTATAGAGCACTCAAGAAACTATAACTTACCGCTCAGTTGCAGATACAAATATGTATGTATTATTATAACTTATTCTTTTATATCACTTTAAAAAAATATGTATACGAAAATTATATGGAATTACATCGTTGCGAAATTCGCGACAATTTTAAACAAATCGCGATAATTTAATAAAGTTGCTATGGTGACTAGACATGTTCTTCCGTGAACCCTTCATATACAGCTATAGGTATCAATCAATTTTTCTATGGTCATATTTTGAGAAAAATCTTAAGGCTCGACCACACCGCTACTCAAAAATAGGTGACGGTGCGTTTACGGTGAAGCCAGACGAGCGTAATTTGAGTCGCGTAATTTCGGTCGCGCCATACATCACGTCACGTGATCACATCCTTACTCAGGTGTCATGTTTCGTATCCGTACCGTTCTTACCGCAAGCTTTTCACACTTCTGCTCAAAAAATCTACAGATCTCACATTACGCACAACTATCAAAGGCATTAAAATGTAATTTAGGAATAAAGCACGATTCAATTTGTCAAATTTATTTTCTGACTTCGCGCGTAATGGGACCCACTACCTCAGCTTTAAGGAATTACCGGTTTTGAAATTTAAGAGAGCCCTAACTAACTGGCTACCTACTTGATAAATGTTTTTAGACAGTTGATGAATATTTAAATTATAAGGAAGAAATACATTTATATTAATTTTATTATTCAACTTAGATTCTGATGCTGTTGTGACATTTTATGATTGTTAATATTATTTTCGTGACATTTTATTATTATTCATCAATGTTATATTTGGTATTTTTGTATTTATTTATTTTTTATTTTAGGCTACCAATTTTACAATTTTTTTTTGCAAATGTATTTTGATTTTAATAAAATAATAATATTATGTTTTTATATTTATCTTATGCATGTCCATTTTTTTTCTAATTGTGTTTCTACGCTAGTACTAACTGGTAGAATATGAAGGTACGGGAAATAAAATTGTAACATCACTCATTGTAAGCACCATATTCTGAGAAATAAATGATTCTTATTCTTATTCTTACTTATATACCGCCTGCATTTTTTGTCCGCCGGCCTCCTAAGATGGCTCAAATTGTAGCTTAATTCTATCGCGAAATTATTATTTTTCTGTTTCATGAATAGCGAGCTCAAAAAAGTAACTGGGATTCTCGATCCAAGTCAGCGAAAAAAACAATTTAAAATTTCGTAAATTTTTAGAAATTCTCAAACAGTTACCGACCGATATTGGGAATTTTAATTTAAAGACCTCGGACAGACGTATACATTGACATATGGCCCATCCACGTACCTCTGATATCTGCGAAACTGCAGGCATATGTCACAATTTCATCAATCGGGGCACTAGGTACACTAGACCTGGAAAGCATTTTCAATCTTAAAACGGCGACTAAATTTAATAATGCCATAGTTTTGTGATAAGTAGATACTTTAATGTAGGTTAAAGTATTTTTTACCATCTACCAAACAATAATTAACCTATCAGACACAAAGTCAACCTAATGACATAGAAAATAAGAGCCTTTATCCGAAGCCTTCATAAGAAACCCTAATTGTGTTTGTAGCATCGTTGAAGCCTGGCAAAATCGCTTGCCCTTCATATTACTTTATTGGGATATTAGCGACCCCGCCCCGCACGGGTGCAATGCTGATAAATTATGCATGTGTTATACATAATATATAAACGTTCCCCTCGAATCACTCTATCTATTTAAAAAAAGCGCATCAATATCCCTTACGTAGTTTTAAAGATCTAAGCATACATAGGGACAGACAGATTGTGACATGTGCTTTAACTCAATTAATACCTAAATTATAATTCTGCACAATATTGCACCTATTGACATTTTGTAAGTCTAATTTAGTTTTAATTTTAAGAACTTCATGTCGACATAGTTACAATTATTTATTATCAAACTAGCGACCCGCCCCGGCTTCGCACGGGTGCAATGCTGACAAATTATGCATGTATTATACATATAAACCTTCCTCTTGAATCACTCTATGTATTAAAAAACCGCATCAAAATACGTTGCGTAGTTTAAAAGAATTAAGCATACAAAGGGACATAGGGACAGAGAAAGCGACTTTGTTTCATACTATGGTAGTGATAACAATGTAAAATATGTATTGCCTTAATTTGTTTTTATTCCAATTTAATTATTTGCACTATGTAATGATAATGACGACGATAGATTTGCAACGTACCTATTTATATATGTTTAATTTGAGATTATGTGATATCATGATTCCCACATATCATTTTTTGGTATATTCTCGAAAGTGATGTGATATTTGCATGCTAATTTAAGCAGGTTATGGTTGACCTAAATTTTTTATACCACCTATGTACTTATACCCATAATCAACTAATAAATTCATTTCATTTCAGACAGACAGACGCGACTTTGTTTTATACTATGTAGTGATATAGGCTGGATAGTCCACATTTAAGCGGGAGATATTCCAAGTTCTAAAATAGAGATGATGACTTAGGCAATGGCAATTGATGAAGGCAATCCATGACCCTATTTTAGAGCAGCGCCGTGAAAAAAAAGAAGGCTATTAATTAAACCGTCAACCAGTATTACGAGATTCACGCGGAAAAAGTCAAATCGAGCGCTCTGCAGTGCTAGCATATCTTACGCCGACTTCGCTTGTCGCGCGACTCAGTAACAGAAGGGCTATTCCGATGTTCGAAATTCGATCATCGTGTAGTACTGTCCCGCTCAAGCACATACGACTTTACAGTAAATGGAGAGGGACGGCACTATGCGACGGTCGAATTTCAAATATCGGAGTAGCCTTCAGCTGTCTTACTCGTTCAGTACCTATTGAAAGGAAAATGACACATAGTATTTGTTGCACGACAAAGGGTCGCATGTCTAGTTATGCTATCGAAGTTCGTACCACCATCCCTCTCGATCTCCTGTCAAACGATATTCTAGTGAGTGGGACAGCACGATACGGAGTTCAAATTTGGAACGTCGGAGTAACCCTCCTGATTCGCGCACACCTCACGCCCGGTACATTAGTGTTCTGGACATTTATGAAGGGTCCAGCTCGGACATTCCGCAAGCGCCGCACGTGACTCGAAACCCTGATACAGACATCGGCACGGACGGCGCAACACAGGATTCCGCGTAGAAATTTGACAAGATTATAATCCCACTAATGACCTCGCGATCATGTTTCGACATGACTGAAAAAATTCTTTTTTTTTAGTTTTCAACCCCCTTATCGCCGTATTTTTTTTTAAATGGCTCGCCAAAAAAATCTTCAAATCACAAAATTTCACCAAAATCTACCTTTCAACTACCAGACTGAAAGAGAATTAAGTCGATATGTCAAAATGTCAATGGAGGTATCAAAATCATCATCATCATCATCATTTCAGCCATAGGACGCCCACTGCTGGACACAGGCCTCCTCAATAGATTTCCACATGGGCCGGATAGCAGCGACCCGCATCCAGCGAGGCCCCGCAACTCTAACCAGGTCGTCCGACCACCTTGCGGGTGGTCGTCCTACACTGCGCTTGCCGGTACGTGGTCTCCACTCGAGAACCTTTCTGCCCCAACGGCCATCGGTCCTTCGAGCTATGTGCCCCGCCCATTGCCACTTCAGCTTGCTTACCCGGTTTGCTATGTCGATGACCTTGGTTCGTCTACAAATCTCCTCATTTCTGATTCGATCTCGTAGACAAATCCCGAGCATAGCTCTTTCCATAGCTCGCTGAGTGACTCTGAGCTTCCTTAAAAGGCCCATAGTAAGACCCCCGGTCAATAAGTTTTAATAACGATACATGTCAACTTTATACACCACCACCTATAAAACTGAATTAAGTTTAAAATTGCGACCACGTGCGATACGACGCTGTTTTGTTTTTAAGGATGTGAATATAGAGCGAACACAGTGTTTTTCTTCGCTTTTATCTTTTCACTTTGCTTTGAGCTAAAATTATCGGAGTGTGAAAGGGATATTGTTAAGTTTTGTATTCGATTTTGGAAGCTAGCTAGCTGCTGGTAGTAAAAGCGGCCATTTTAACCACCGATGTGGAACTTATTTTAGTGAGACGTAACGTAGAGACGTATCGCTCCCTCGCTCAATTAAAGACGTGATGTAGCTAGTGCAGTGAATTTATCAGGTCAATAAATACTAGGTTTCCAAAAAAAATGTACAACTTCACAAAAAAAAACAAAGACAAGAGCGAGTTTTTTTTAGACACACGTGACGAGAGGTACCTAATATAAAAAAAGTAACAAGCATCAGGGCGGCGCCCATCGTGTACACACATTTTGTGAATCACTGTAACTATTTTATTTTTGTTTTGAGGGGTTCCGTACCCAAAGGGTAAAAACGGGACCCTATTAATGAGACTTCGCTGTCCGTCCGTCTGTCACCAGGCTGTATCTGAAGAACGGTGATAGCTAGACAGTTGACATTTTTACAGATGTTGTATTTGTATTGCCGCTATAACAACAAATACTAAAAATAAAATAAAATAAATATTTAAGGGGGTCTCCCATACAACAAACTTGTTATAGATTATGGTACGGAACCCTTCATGCGCGAGTCGGACTCGCACTTGCCCAATTTTTTTAATTAAGGAGCGTAGATTATCATTTCATCGAACATGTCAGCTCCAACAGGCCTAATACATATGTAACACGAATACGAATACTACTAAATTTCCGCCAATAATGAATTAAAAAGTCCTACGTGAATAGAATCATACTCATACCCCCCGCCAGTCTCAAACTAATACATATCTCCCTTTTAGCTCGAGACTTTCAAGTACTCACGATTCGGCGACGCTGTTTTCTTCATAAGATGTGCAAACTTATTCAATGGGACTTGTCCTAAGCCTCTTTTGACCGTCATAATCGTAAAGCTGAGATATAGACATACTTATTGTGAGATTAGATATTAAAACGTACGTATTGTTGTACACCCTTCCCGCACCTATAATGTCTCTGTTTGACCTTGTGGCTGACTGGTAGAGAATGCCTCATGGCATTAAGTCCGCCATTTGTACTTTTACTTATGTATTTTGTGCAATAAAGTTTAAATAAATAAATAAAATGCATATGCAACACCGATGGTTTTACCATATTTACAATAGCAATTGTTTAGAGATTCAGACCTCTAATGTAATGTAACAAAATTAAAATTTCACTTGTTTTTTGTTACAATTTAGGGATCGGAAATTCAGGTGGATATTTACCTAAACATGATAAAATCCTATTGCTATCTCACTCATACCTCAAACAAAGCCGCCTATACCTACAACTGCACAACAAAGCCGCCGCCAAAGTTTAGGTATAAAAGCATCCGATTATCCGATGCCTAGTTACAATACAATTAGCCGTAAGTTACAGATATGTAAGATAAGATAAGATAAGATATTTATTGAATAATAACTTATTTTACAGTAATAATAACTATAGCCTAAGACATTCTACTTGGCAAAAAAATTACATGCGCCTGAACTAGGATTCCCTGTGTTTCAGGCATAAAAAGGACTAACTTATTAACAATTTCTTAAATAAATAATCATAAACACATAAATAAATAAATAAATATCAGACAACCTCACACAAATCACACCACACAACACATGAAACAATAATTTAGTTCTTATTAAATTGTTTGATAAATTATAGATCGGCTACAAAAATATTAAATTAGAATGAATACATGAAAATCAACTTAGAACAATCGTCAGTAACTTCTCTGTATCTTCGTATGACATATTTTGTAGCGCTTCTTGGAGTGTTTTCTTACATTTCGCGTAGCTGAGCGGATATATATCCAGCTTCGTATTAAGCCTACTGTACAGAAGAGGACCCAGCGAAACGAACAGCCACACCTTATTATTAGATTATTTGAAATGGATATATTCATATCCATTATTTATATATTCATATCCATTTCAAAATAATCTAATAATCTCACCCACCTATCATCCAACCCAGCATAAACCACCACTGATAAGTTCCATGATTCAGTCAACTTTTCATCCGGATTTAACCCACGGTCTTATATATGTTTTCCGCTAGGGTAATACGCACAAATCCCGAGATATACGTGGCCGTTGAACCTTCGTATTTCATTGGTGACACCGTTTTGTACGGCCTTCTGTGAAATAGGGTTCAATATTTTTTATTCCTATATTAATTTTTTTACTGTCTCTATACCGGGTGTCCCAAGACTATGGGATATTAAAGGGAAAGTACCTTAAATATCGTAGATACGAGTAGGATATTTTGCTGAAAGAAGACTATGTTATTTTTAAAAGTTAGTACATTAATTACATTATTTTTACATTATTCTGCATTTACCTCAAGATTTTCTAAGAATTACTTGCTTAATTATTCGTCGTCGGCAATAAATAATTTTCTTGAAATTTGACTCAAACATTTTACGTTATTCCTTTATTTGAAGATACTATGTTACTTAGCAATAATTATTATTTTTTGTCCATTCTTTCGATTGGCATCATAAAAATAGGGTTTTTTTTTTCATATTTAAGTCGGTTCGATTCCCAGACGAAGCAAGTAATTCTTAGAAAATCTTTGAATGCAGAATTACTAACTTTTAAATATAGCATAAAGTCTTCTTTCAGCAAAATATCCTATCTACGATATTTAAGGTAATTTCCCTTGATGCCCCATAATCTTGGGACGCTCTGTATACATAGAAAACTATCGTGGGCAACGGGGATCCACTCCGCGCCGCGTGTCAAGAAATATACCTACAAATTTCGGGTCACAATTGTGATAATTCCTTTGCAAAAGCGGCAAATAACAAAAGAGTGCGACTTCTGTAGCGTATTTATACTGTGCCGTGAATCTCAGACATATTAAAATACAAAACTCACGTCGTATAGTCGAATATCGCTTTACATGCGGTTCGCTCCTGAAGATAAATCGCGAACCGATTCGACTTATACGACGTGAGTAAACCGTTTCATATGCATTTTAATATGTCGTGGACCCATGGGAGTTTTCCGTATAAAATATAGCTATATGGTGAATACGAATATTACGAGGATATTTCTAATTACATTGACTAAACGCTGCAGTAAAAATATAAATTAATCCTAGGACATCACATAAGTGCACGACGATGCGTTTGGCTCGGTTTGTAGACACCTGCCTACTGAGCCGGCGGTCCTGGGTTCGAATCCCGGCCGCGGCAAATATTTGTGTGATGAACTCGAATATTTGTGCTTGGGTCATGGTTGTTCTATGTATTTAAGTATATATTTATGTATCTAAGTACATATATCGTCGTCTAGTACACATAACACAAGCCTTCTTGAGCTTAATTTGGGACTAGATCGGTTTGTGTGAGGTTGTCCGATATTTATTTATTTATAAGTGCACTTCCCTGAAAATATTTAAAAATATATAAAATGTTGGATTTAAAAATGTGAAATATTAAAGCATATTTCCCGCCCTCGGCGTGTTACATTTTTGTAGCCATTAAACCTTATTTTAGATGTAATTGATAACTTAGATTCAGTACTTTTGTTTTTCCCTGAAACTCAATATATTTCTGTACAAATTTTCATCCGTAAGGCCGTTATTATTATAACGTAATTGAATAACAAGCACACTTCACAAACTCTGTCATTTAAAATATTAGGTTAGACGTAATAATAAATCATTGTAGGAATAACAACATCAAACCCTCCTTAAAATTAAATAATCACTTTGGAGGGGCATTGATTTTTAAGTTGGTCTATTAATTGATTCTAAACGATTTCAAGTTTCTTTGCATAGAAGGCATTGATACACCCACACAGGTTAATACCTAATGGTTTCGCTCGTCGCTAAAGTTGAAGTCGAATTTTCATTTCATCGAAAGCATTTTTTTTCTGAAACCCTAAAATATTTTTGAATGTTATAACACAAACCTAACCTAACCTAATCTAAAGGTTATAATTTACAAAATGTCTGAAAAATTTATGACTTTTAAGTAAAAATTTGTCGACGAAATGAAAAATTAAGCGTTCGGTGAAACGTTTGTCGACATTTCAAGGGGATACGAACAATATCGTATTTCCCGTATCTAAAACTTGTTGCATCGACGACGCTCACAGACGCAGTGATACATGATACAGGGTTGCGCTCGTCGCTGATAATTGCACCTCGCTCACATCTCGAGCAAGTTCCAGCGACATTCGACAATTCGGTGTTTTTGTATATAGGTATTGGTCTCGCAAGGATATCCCAGACAGGATTTTAACTCATCATCATCATTATTTCAGCTACAGGACGTCCACTGCTGAACATAGGCCTCCCCCAGTGACTTCCAGATCGGCCGGTTGGAAGCGGCCTGCATCCAGCGGCTTCCTGCAACCTTTACCAGGTCATCTGTCCACCTAGTGGGCGTCCTACGCTGCGCTTGCCGGTACGTGGCCTCCATTCGAGAACCTTTCTGCCCCATCGGCCTGTCAGCCGATGTTGCGCCCTACCCAGTACCAGTTGGGAGCTCTACCCTCGAAATTGTTGACAAATATGTTTACCTACCTGGGACTAGGTGATCCAGTTGGGTAGGTCCAATTTTGAGAAGGAGGTCAATCGATGAATCCAATTAGTGTTCAGGAAACTACACAATATCTTCTCGTCCAAAATACCTCAGTGCCTAAAGACGAAAGTCTACAACCAATGTGTTACCAGTGATGACATACGGAACAGAAACGTGGCCTCTTACTGTGGGCCTTATTAGGAAGCTCAAAGTTGCACAGCGCGCTATGGAAAGGGCTATGTTCGGTGTTTCTTTGCGAGATCAAAACAGAAATGAGGAGATCCGCGAACGAACAATAGTCGCTGATATAGCCCGACGGATTAGCAAGCTGAAGTGGCACTGGGCGGGGCACATAGCACGTAGAACTGACGGATTTTAACTGATTTATTTTAATATTCGTGACGTTTTTAATGAAAAAGGCCTACTCTGTCGCTCACCATAATGTATTGACAGGTTATTGGTATAAATATGCAAATTTCGACTCTACAAATAAACGACAAAGTGGACCCTTTTGGTTTAAAACGCCACAAATATTAAAACAAACCATTTACAATCTTATCTCTTATATGGGGGCTACGGCTCTGGGTCTTTTTCCTTCAACTGTGTCTATCGCCATAAGCTTTTCCAGCTGTTGGCATCTCAGCGAGGCACATGGCCAAAATACTGAAGCATCCGGGTGCAGACAGACAGAGGAGAGGTGCTGTTTGCTGTTGACGTCAAGCTCTTTAAGTATACGCGTTAGTTCGAAAAGCAGTCCAAGGTATCCTTAGCATTCGACATCTCTAATGCGTCAATTCCTTGCCTGTCCGCAGCCTTTATAGTTTTTTTACTCAACATTAAAAATGTTCTCGGGTGCACGCAGAGCCGGTGTAAGGCTGCGTCTCTACCAGTGCGAAGATGCGTAGCGAAGGTGAGGAATGTGTTTTTCTTAACCAATAGAATCAGTTGCGCTGAGCGAGGATAAGTAAATGAAGTTATTCCATCGGTTAACAAATACTCATCCCTCGCTACGCATCCTCACACATCTCTGGTGGAAACGCAGCCTTAAGGTGTGGTGTGATGTCCGTCTGTCTGAAGAACTCGTGACTATGCGGCCCCGAGGGGGCTTTCCACAGAGCATAAGCGATAAATAAGGGTGCTTTAACCCCTCGAATGCCATGTCAAAAATTTGCTAATCAAATTGAAATCAACTGATATTTAAACGGTTCAAATATCCCGCAGCGCAGAGTTAGTAGAGATGCGACGGTGGGTTATGCTCTTAAACTCTTAAAAAATAAATCGACAGGTTTTATGAATGTCTTGCTTCTATCCACTAAGACTAGGTTATTTAGTGTATACTTATGAGTATTATATCATAAAGTGACTTCACGTTCTGTAAGAAAACGCCAAAAAATATTGTGGTAAAATTTAGTTTAAGTTCATCTCGTTAAGAATTTCGGTTAAACTTGCGTGACTTTGAAATATAAGAAAAACAAAGTAATTCAACAAACATGATTTGCTTGAAAAATATACTGCCATTTATTCGTCGCAAAAGTTTTGTTTCAAAATTTGGGCCAAAACAAAGGTTACAGGCAAGATGAAGTGCTGAGAAAGTGACGAAGTTTTTGCCAAATGTCTCTCAAATGTATCTTAAATCTCTTGCTTTGAAGCCAATTTATTTTTCCGCAAATGATATGGCTTTAGGCGGTTGAGTTTTTACGTTTAGGTAATATAACATTGCTCGTAGAACCGATGGCCGTTGTGGCAGAAAAGTTCGTGAGTGGCGACCGCAGACCGGAAGACGTAGCGACTTTTTTTTGTATAGTAACGAGACCGTGGATTTTTGAACTCGGTATGCTGCCAAAAGCCTATTTGTAATCACTGTGAACGATAAATTACCTATGCCATTCGAATAACGTAAACGCCGTATGCCCCCGAGGTAAATGAAAACTATAATTTATCCTAAAATGATCCACTGCCAAAACCCATAAATTACGAATATGAAATCCGCATTTCAACCTATCGTGTGACCACTTGTGGCTATGCGACATCGATGTAAATTATCAGATTTTGCGTCATCGGTGAAATACATTCGCTAGCACATTTAGACGCAAATGTAATTTTGGGTGATAATTTGAGCGTTTTGATCGTCTTATTATCCTGTCCGCAATATTGGCATTTGCTGATATGAATTTTAATTTAAAAAATCAATACAATATGGATAATATTGTAAAAAGGCGCAACTTCTACGGTTGGTAAGATACAGCCCTGTGATAGACAGACAGATGGAAGGACGGACAGACGGATAGACGGACAGACGGACAGACGGACCGACGGACAGACGGACAGACGGACAGACGGACAGACGGACAGACGGACAGACGGACAGACGGACAGACGGACAGACGGACAGACGGACAGACGGACAGACGGACAGACGGACAGACGGACAGACGGACAGACGGACAGACGGACAGACGGACAGACGGCCAGACGGACAGACGGACAGACGGGCAGACGGACAGACGGACAGACGGGAAGACTGACAGACGGACAGACGGACAGACGGGCAGACGGACAGGCGGACAGACGGACATACGGACAGACGGATAGACAGACAACGGAGTATTAGCATAGCACCTAGCACCCTTTGGCTAATAAACCCTAAACATTAAAACTTTTTTCCAACAAAGAGAAAACAAGCGTTATGAAAATTTTCATCCATATTCCTTCTGTCGTTTCCACAGCAAATCTGTAAAAAACTAGGTCATGTTTCTAGACTGTTCTAGCTCGTGTCCGGAAGGAGCTAATGGTTCCGGCTCGGAGCACCTCTGCGAATACTAGCTCCGCAGGGCAAAGATATGAAGTTATTAACTTTTTCTGCGGAAACGCAGTATTTAACGTTTACTTGGAACTAGAAAATAATTACATGTGTCCCGCGAATATGAATCGTTCGCGCACTCCAGCAGACGTCCAGTTCAAAGATTAAAATATGCATCTGGGGGCATGGTAGTGCCCCCGCCAAGGCGAGCAAAACAGAAGCGGGGCACTACCTACCTTTTCTCGAACCGTTTCGTCTAATTTTCAAACCCTCATAGCTTTGGCCCAGTTAACACCACAGCGCCCAAATTCACAGGTTAAGATGCTGTTAGGGAACATATAAAATGTACTTAATTTCTTTAATCTAGCTTTTATACTTTATGTTTTATTGGTACCTAAAATACGCCGATTTTGCCACTCACTTATATATATATATATATAAGTACACTGACGTATCAAAACCTGGGGTACTTCCCCATGACCTAGAAAGTTGAAATTTGGTATGTAAGCTAGTTTTAGTACACAAACAATAGAATAATTCTGAAACTTGGAATTTTTACCGCGCAACCCCTTAAACTAGGGGATGAAAGTTTGTATGAGACGTTCGCAAATTTTGATACTAGAAGTCTGAAAATTTATACCTATTGGGACTCATTGTTATAAATAAAATACACATTCTAGGATTTTTCGAAAATCACCCCCCACCCTTAATCTAAGGGGATGAAAGTTTGTATGGGTTTTCCATAATGGGGGATAAAAGTGTATAAATATATGGGGCTAAACGTAAGTATTTCTTAAATATACAATTATTATTACTACTTACTTAGAAACGTCTCAGAACAAAAAAAAACTATAAATTAAATATTACCTTACAAAACTTACGTTACTTTATGAAACGGCCAAGCCATACTTTTGAAGCCAAGGTGTAGGATTAGTAAACTCAGGGCTTAGGGGCTTGGCTTTTCGAGGGATCTGACAACTTTTTTACAGCGAAAGCGTTATGAGCATGTGAGTCTTGGCCGCCAATTTTACATGAAATGTTTTTGGTGGGATGTAATATTCCTTCAATCATGTTTCATCATAATGATATTTTGACTAGCTCTTGTTTTTAACTAAGTAATTTAGTATCAGGTCAGGTGTCGAGTAAACGCCGCGACGTCAGGAGACGTCCGTGGACGGAGTCATTAAGAGGGTACTGTTGGAGGTGGTCTAAGGGCCTTGCTCAATAAACTTACTTACGTGGTTTACTTGTTCATCATCATCATCATAATCAGCCGACAGACGTTCACTGCTGTGCAAAGGCCTTCCCCAAAGTTCTCCACAACGATGGGTCTTTTTATTAAACGGTTTTATTTAGCTTGCCCTGTTTGTTTATTTGGGTCAAATCTAGTAATTGAAATTTGACCCCCTTCCTGTCGACGTATTGATCTGAAATTTGGTACGCATCTTTAGTTTTGGTGACAATATAATTTAATACATTCGGCATCATTGTAAATCCAAGATGGAGGCCGCTACAAAATGGCGGATTACAAATTTTATCACTACTTCCTCAATATGGGTATCAAATGAAAGGGCTCGATCAGTAGAATATAATTCTTTGTGAAAATAAAATGAAAATTCAATATGACTGCCAATAAAATAGCAGGTATTTTTTCTTTTCATAACCCCTTCAATATGGGTATCAAATAAAAAAAGAATACTGTATTATGTTTTGACCAAAATCTTAGATGGCTGCCGGAAATGCCAGATTTCAATATGGGTATCAAATGGAAGGGCTTGAGTAATAGAATACTGTAATAACTTACTTTAACAAATTTAAAATCTAAGATGGCCGGCGATGACGATGGCGATTTAATAATTGTTTCAATATGGGTGATGGATGTCAAATAGCCTTGCCCCTCTATTGGACCTCTAGGCAGGTTGATTGTTTTAATGTCCATTACCTACTCATGAGAACGAAATGGTAAATAACAATAAAACAAAAACAAATAAAAATAAAACAGAAACAGCAACTCAAGGAAAAAGAAGGCGAAAGAAAAGTATAGAACTAATTGAAATCGTGCAAAAGAGAGCGAAATTGGAACTCATAGTCGACTACAAAAAACGAAGAAAACGACGGTTAGGCTCAGAGACACCTGTGCAACATGAGGCCATGTTGTGAGGCCAACGTGAGAGACAAAGGTATCTGGTAGCGTCCGAAACACCTGAGCAATGTGACCCCAGGATAACAGGGCAACGTGAGAGACAAAGAGAACTGGTATCGTCCGGAACACCTAAGCAACGCAAAGTCAGGTTAAATAACCAATGTGAGCGTACCCTGCAATGCAGAACTGGAAATCATCTGCAATTCGAAAGTGCTATTTATACATTGTTCATTCACGTTTGTGAAATTTGCACCAAACGTTGTTATCCTAATCAAGTACAAACAGAACGTTAAAATACTGGCGCATTAAGATAGGTATCTACCTGTAGAATTATCTTCAAGAACAACGCTATTTTTTCGTTTTCGTTTCGTTGTGTCTTCGCTGCCAAACACATGTCACCAGGAATAAAACAATAGCACCATCAAAGGCTTTCTGGAATAATCTGGATTCAGGTTCTATACCAGACGTGATTGGACCGCTGACCCAGGCGGAGCAACGTTTACCGTCCAGAATCATACCGTTTAAAAGTTGCAAAATTTACTGGGCCATAAAAAACCTTGTAATAATGAGGTACTTACTGAATGAATTAAAAAGAAAGAGAAGTATGTAACAAAATTAAAAATTAAAAACTTGAAAATAAAAAATGAGTAAAAATTGTTTTTAAGTTAAACGGTTTTATTGGAAATATACTAAGAGGTAAAAAATAATTCGGTAGGTCCTAGGTACCAGACAAGACACCACTCTCCTCATCAATCTAGGGCATTGATCAGACAAAAAATAAATTCGTTGGGCGTGTGAAATTTCTATCAAGTCAACCGCTATATCATTATATCATACGCTGGCTACACGCGCACAACGATTTTATTTTTTGTCTGATCAATGCGATTGATGAGGAGAGTGGTTTCATGTCTAGGTACATTGATTCGACAATTCGTTTAAAGTGATGTGGAGTTTCACACACACTCGTTAGTGTGTTGGAATCGAGTTCGTTAAGAATATTAGGTAACATGTATTCCCACCTTCGTTTTCCATGCACATTTTGGCAGGACAAATATAGGTAAGTATCTAATTTCCTAAGATGCCGGTTTACTATGTATTTCGTATAAGATTTCCTATATTTTCTATTTTGTCACTTAAATTGTCCGTGTTTGAAGTACAAACTAAGTAATTGGTTTTCCTTGCTCGATCTTCTACGTCATCCATGGCCATCCATGTCCGCATTCCTTCGCCATCCGAGCCACTTGGTCAGGAAGCCCCTGAAACTCACCTACAGGGGCCTTCTTTAGGCCATTGTCATTTATATATTTCATTGTTTTGAAAATGGTTACTTTACTCGTACACATGAATAAATATTTGATTTGACATGCATTGCGTTTAACTCGTATAAAACCACCAATCATAGATTCGGACTATTGGCACTTTCATTGCGTTCGCGCGCTAAAATATCTTCTCTGTGATCTGTGTCATCACTCGGCTAGCAATCTACTTTACGTAGCTATGAAACGCGGGAACTGCCGTATTTGCCCAGACTGGAAGTTATGATATAGTGTTAAGTGGCTGCATACGGAAATGGTGCAGATTAAGTGCATTTTGTATTGGTATTTTCATCATCATCATCATCAGCCTATTCTTGTCCACTGCTGGACATAGGCCTCTCCAACTGCACGCCATTGTACGCGATCCTCGGCTACTCTCATCCAGCTTTTGCCAGCCACCCTGCACAGATCATCGCTCCACCTAGTCTGAGGGCGTCCCACACTACGCTTGCCGATCCGCGGTCTCCACTCAAGAACACGTTTACCCCACCGGTTATCGGTTCTTCGGCTAATATGGCCAGCCCACTGCCACTTTAAATTGCTAATACGGTGAGCTATGTCGGTAACTTTGGTTCTCTGACGGATCACTTCGTTCCGAATTCGATCCTTCAAAGAAACTCCGAGCATTGCCCTTTCCATAGCTCTCTGAGCGACTTTAAATTTGTGGACCAGCCGAACCGTGAGTGTCCACGTCTCGGCACCGTATGTCATTACGGGTAGGACGCACTGGTTGAAAACTTTCGTCTTCAGACATTGTGGAATTGGCGATGTGAAGACCCGACGAAGTTTGCCATATGCTGCCCAGCCCAGCTGTATTTATTGGTATTTTACTTCCAGGAATATATTTCTCGTAAAATATCCTACCTATACGTGTAAGGCGTGTAATGTAAATGTATAATATTTAATATTCAGATTTAAGCAATATTATGATGGATAGTAAATACGTGTCGTTTACCCAAACGGAGCTCAATGAATGGATATTTTTAGATTATGTTACACGAAACGTTACTATAAAAAAGTTATCTCAAACATGCAACGAAATGTCCTCATAACGTGCGTTATTACAGGCTTCGAAGTATCACGTTTCGGCCGGAACTCAAGAGGATTATAAAGGGATTCCATACAAAATTGAAGGCCTAAACCGGGAAGTATCTTTTTTAATCATATCGTCTATGTTCATGAACAGGATAAACAGCTCAATTATATTTTTTGAGTGGTGTATTTTTTATTTCAGCGGTGGTAGCCTAGTGGTTATTGCATGCGACTTTCAATCCGGAGGTCGCGGGTTCGAACCCGGCCCGTACCAATGAGTTTTTCGGAACTTATGTACGGAATGTCATTTGATATTTAGCACTCGCTTTTCGGTGAAGGAAAACATCGTGAGGAAACCAATAAGGCCTAGTTTCCCCTGAGGGTTGGAAGGTCAGATGGCAGTCGCTTTCGTAAAACTAGTGCCTACGCCACATCTTGGGATTTAGGTAGCCGACCCCGATTGAGAATTCATTCTCAAAAAATGGGACAAAGGCTAGGAGGATGGTGTATTTTTTATTTCATTGCATAATGTTTGAGAAAAGCACTATACAAGTATACATGCATTAGCCGTGAAAAGGGCTTGCCGGCTTCGAATCACTGTCTATTCCTATTCACCAGCAAACCCTTATTTCCCGGCATCTGCAGTAATGTACTGTACCTTTGACTATTACATATTAAATATACGCGGAAGTAGCAATTGGATTGGTCAAAATCTAAGGAAGCCCGATACCCACCCAAGAGAGTACTGACTTGAAAACTGTCTGCAAAAGGAAAAGAGGCCGTCCCAGAAAAACTTAGCGACACTCAGTAGAGCAGGAAATAGGTGGCATGTTGTGGGAGAAGGTAGAGCAGACTGCCCAAGACAGATGCAAATGGAAGAATTTGATTCGAGCCCTACACCCCAGTAGAGGGTAAAAGGAAGAAGAACAGATTAGATATTAAAATTTGTAATTGTCGACTCCATGGATTTTAGCCTCACCTCCTCACTCGGCCACAGTATGCTGTTAAAAGTCCTAACGCTAATTAAAAAAAAAAACAATGAATTCTATAAACAAATAATTCATAATTAATTTAATCAATGAATAATTAATTCAATAAAATAATATTAATTTTATCAATAAATAATCAATGATAAATAATTAAATTATTTGCGCGATAAAATCCGTTTAAATTGTTTTATTTTAATTTGTGTCTGCCTACTTCTCAATAGATACAAATACAAATACAAGTACTCTTTATTGCACACCTCATAAAATATACAAGAGAAATACAATGCAAGATATTACAATTGGAGGTAAACAACATTACATAGATTGGCCAGATCTCAATATATCAGTCTATGGTGATATATTAGGTGGGCCATTTGTCTCTAAGCGGTCTGGAAGGACTAATGGCTGGCTGGTAAGAAGGACAACTTAACTGATTTTGATAAATCGACTCAAATCTACAAATGTGCGGCCTCCGCTCATTTGTTATTTTGATGGAATTAGTCTAATAAATGGAAGAAATCTTTTTACTTAGGTATCTTCATTACTGACACATGTATATTGAGAACTAGGAAATATCCCGCAATTCGCCTTGCGAGGATGATGAATATAACATAATGATAACTCTTTCTTGGCGAGTCTGAGAGATCCACTACAACGCTGGTGGAACCCCACTAAACTTTAGTTAGTAGTAAAATTTTCCACGCGTGGCGAAGCAGTTCAATTTAGAAATCATATTATTCAGTAGAAGACTTTATTAAGCAAACATCATAACTTTAAAACATATTTATGTTGACATTGTTTTTAACCCCCGACGAAAAAAGAGGGGTGTTATAAGTTTAACATGTGTATCTGTGTATCTGTGTATCTGTGTATCTGTGTGTCTGTCTGTGGCATCGTAGCGCCCAAGCGGATGGACCAATTTAAGTGCGTTTTTTTTTAATCGAAAGACTTTTTCGTCGAGATGGTTCTTAGCTATGTTTGGTGGAAATAGGACCAGTAGTTTCCAAGATATTCAGCTGTAATGGGAACAAGTGACGAGATCTCAGCCAATAATGAAGTCAATAATTCGAAATATTGGCTAAATGTTAAGTTTTATTAGCATTTTCTAAATGACTCACTAATTGAGGGTCTCATGATGACCAGGTAGTTGTTAATGGATCTCAGCCAATATTGAAGCTAAGGATTCCAAATTTAGGTTAAATGTTAAGTATTATTAGCATTAATTTTATTAAAACTTTCGTGAGACATATTTAATTATTGTATTAAGCGGTTTACACTCACGTGAAATTGTCACGTGTTGACGAGTTTGCCGCTGCGGTGTACGGGCAGCCGTCCCTGATGAAGGGCTCCATACGAGTTCGAAACATGTCGGGCCGTTCCTGACAATTTCACGTGAGTGTAAACCGCTTAATACAATAATTATTAGCATTTTCTATATGACTTACTAAATGAAGGTCTCATGATGACCAGGTAGTTGTTAATGGATCTCAGCCCATATTGAAACCAAGGATTCCAAATTTTGGTTAAATGTTAAGTATAATTAGCATTTTCTACATCACTCAATAAATGAAGATCTCATGATGACCAGCTAGTTGTTAATGGATTTCAGCCAATATTGAAGCCAAGGATTCCAAAGTTTTGGTTAAATGTTAAGTATTATTAGCATTTTCTATATCACTCAATAAATGAAGATCTCATGATGACCAGCTAGTTGTGAAAGGATCTAAGCCAAGAATTTCTAATGTTGGTTAAATGTTAAGTTTTATTAGCGTAATCAACAGATTAATAAAATTTTGACAGTACAATAATTTGATACCTTGGAGCTGAAGATGGCCGCAGGAACTCCTAAACAGCACAAGATAAACCCATGGAGTTTGGGCTCGTCTGATTGTTCTTGATGAGCAATTAACATTTGTGTAAGAAAGTACAGTCAATAATAAAACCGAGTCTCAAAAAAACTTTTTTGACAAAAAAACTCATTATAATTTCTGTCACAGTACTGGGTCACTGTTTTTAACTTTCGGAATTCTGCTAAAGCTGAATTGTTATTAGGACCATTGAACAGGTTCCTTTGATTGAGGTCACAAATAGCAACACCCTGCAAGATTTTAACGCGACTAAATGAGACGTAAGCTTTAGCAAACGTACTCTTGCCTAAGTGAATAACAGCTTTTTAGGATTTTGTAGTTTGTGTCAGTCTGTCCACAGCTTAGCTCAGAGACATAGTGGTTGAATACATTTTTTAAAAACAATTTTTTGTGTACCGTCCCTACACGTAACAAAAGTGGGGATGTTTATACCATGGTGTGGGGTATCGATGATTATATAGGTCTCTCAAAACTAAGTCAAGTTACCTAGCACCAACTGCAATTTTTATGGAGCTAAGTAAGCCACCCGTACCGTATTTGGATCCTGTAGAATAGAAACCTGGTTCTGTTTTAGGCTATAAGTTTATATTATATTTTGATTGTCTTGGCTAATAATTTCGCCATTTTGCCATTATAAGCATAACTAGTCTGACTAACGATTTTTTCCCAGAATGTTGCTTAAGGCTATTGAAATCAAAATATATCCTAACTTCAATCTTAGAGAAGACGGCATTTATTACCACTGGCTTGGGATCCTGTTTTACCTACATATAGTCTAGGATCAAGCTCGACGAAAGATTGGAAACCCTGAACCTTAAACGGTGTAAAACAAAAATAGTGTCAAAAGAAGAAAATTCCGGGACGAAACTTCTGGTTTGTTTAAAAAATATGAAATAAAAATAAAATTAAAAATTTAAAAAACCCCCGACATGACCACCAATAAAAAGAAAGAAATAAAATCTACCAAATGTGCCTATACAATGAACAGTAGAAAAAGAATCCAAGCTTCGTTGCGTCGGGGGACCGCTAAGTAAATGAAATGCAATGTACTGAAAATCGTAAAGTGGGAAGCCCAAATGCATACCTACATGCAATTCTGCGTTAAAAAATATATTTCATTGCATTTAGGTACTTAGCGGTCCCCCGAACGCAACGAAGCTTGGATTCTTTTTCTACTGTTCATTGTATAGTCACATTTGGTAGATTTTATTTCTTTCTTTTTATTGGTGGTCATGTCGGGGGTTTTTTTAATTTTTAATTTTTGGTCTAATTTATGCGTATTTAAATTAAAATTAATTTTGAACTATAATATTATTATTTTTTAAATTTAAGTTTATTGTAACGGTATGTTAATTAGTACTGCTTAAAAATTTGTAAAATTAAATAAAGAACTACTTAATTCAAACAAATCTACAAGGCGAATGTGAATGGAAATGTTGAAAAGGAAAGCCTAGACGAACGTTTCTTGATCAGATTGGAGACGTTCTGAAAAAAGGGCAAGTCAAGAGTACTCTAAACCGACGTGCATGCATGAGGACATAAATGAATGTTGATGCAGCGGAAGATGTATGTCAGGACCGTAGCAGGTGGAAAGATGATTGTGGTCTCTGCCTACCCCGTTGGGCAAAAGGCGTGATTATATGTATGTATGTACTGCTTAATTTGAATAATGTGGTTTAAAAATTCAAACACAATGTAAATTGTTCATGAATAAGTAAATTACATGATTTAAAACTTGTTTTTATTGAAATATCAAATATACGTTCAAGAAGTTTCTAATATATTCAAAGCGACGAATATTAAAATGATTGGTACACAAAATTATTAATTCAATTAAGTACAGTGTTATATCAAGGACGTAATGCCTACAATTTCAACCTGTTTTCACTTCATTCCTCAAGTGTGAGGTCGTTCCCCAAAGGACGGAAATTCGACTACTAAATATACTTATCAACATAGAACATGTGTTTTGCGTATACAGAAATTACCGCAGTTTGAGAAACACATCGAAAAGGATTCTATGGTTTTTCATTCTTATCCCCATAATTATTTATTGTTGTAACGTTGTCTTACAAATAAGATGGGATGTACAAAGATTTTTTTATGAAAGTGTTGCGAAATGTATATTCCTTCTAAACTGTCACTTCATGTTGGCGATTCTGTCTTTGCTGGCGATTGTGAGCGCACTTCGGCGTGCCAACTCTTTTGAAGAGCTTAGTACTGAGATTTCTAGAGCTTATAGATGTTTCAAAGACGATCGAGTATACAAAAGATCATTACGAAGACTTACCATCTCCACAACAGTTTGGTTTGCGTGTCTTGCTCTTCATTTTTTCGTAACTTTGATACACTTTCTAATGAAATACCCAAGTGCTTTACAGAGCCCGTTATCAATAAAAATTACACGAATACTGAGATCTTTTTTAATTCCTTGGCATGAAACTCACATGTTCGTGGAATTAGTTACATTTAGTTGCATTGTTAGAATTATTGGATTATCTCTAGAGCACCTCAACTCAACTCTATTGAAATTTTCAACAGAGTTGCAAAATTCTATGATTAATAATCGGAACACAAGCTGCAACCAATTTTGTGTAAAACTAAAGAATATTGTTATAACTTACAATAGTCTGACAATTTCTGCATATGAACTCAGCAATTGCTTTGGCTCACAGGTAAGTTCCTTAAAATTGTATTCTCCAGACCGTTTTCGGTCACGGCGACTGGTTCAACTCCGTTGCTGACGTTCGTGTGCTCTCGTGTGTGTGTCTCTCCTTTCTTATTTTTAAACACGTTCTTGACCAAATAAAAAAAGAACTGCCCCAGAAACCAACAGAGCCCGCTAGGTGGGCGCTACCCTATCCCAGACGCTAGCGGCAGCTGAGTAAAAGTTACGAGCGCCCACCAGGCGGGTGGATGGTCATGAAAATTAAAGACCCGCGCGCACGACGGGCCCGTGAGCACACCAAATAGCCAATTGAGATATTGTGCTTTCAAACACCAGTGAAACAGAATATGTAATTTCAAATCCCAAATTCACTTTTTAGTTATTTTGCTCATGCTGTATTTAAGAAGTTTAAAATCAATATCTAAAATTGCTTGCCTATTTGTTTTTTTGCGTAGTAAGTATAATTTGAACGATCGACACACCCAAGACTGATTGAATATTTTTGTTTCAGATTGTAATAGCTCTGTTTAACCTAACAATATTTATAGCCTACTTTTCTTTCTTAACTATCGCGCAAGTAATCATTAATGTAAGTAAGATGAATTTGATAAACCATTTCCATATATACATAAAATATATATACTTATATAATACAAACCCGAATACTTACTTTTTATTTCAGCAAGACGAACGGTACATGGTCTCCATTCGATTTATTCCATTGAAATTTATTTTATATTTCGTTGCCGTAACAGATGTACTCATATCAGGTCAACGATTGGAAAATCAATATAAAAATCTACGAAGACACATAGCTCGTATCAATACTACATTGATTTCAGGTACTTTTTTCAATACAGGTATGGTAGTTTTTTTATATGTTGTGTAATAGTAAGAACTCCGGGGGATTATCGTTGCGTTTATCACGTGATAAATACGTGACAAACCATCTGTCACTCACACTTGCATTTTGTCAAAACGTGACGGATGTTTTATCGGATCATCACATCATGGCATCCATTGTTTCCTGACTCTTATAATTGTATCTGGGTAGGTTGCCACTTAAATATTGCATTATTCCGAGCAAATGGTTTACTTTGTTTATTCTACGAATTTCTTCATTACTACTACTACGTTGGCGAATAGGCAAAATATTAGACATATCGCCACCTCATAGATTTTTCCGAAATATCAGAGAGATGTATGTGGAATTAGAGCCCTGGTTCGATCTCAATAACTTTTTTTTTCAGACTGCAATATGTTTGACGTGTCAAAACTGGCAAAGACTTCTGCAGACAAATATCGACGAGACCAGTTCAGATCCAACTGCTGTCCACCATGAACGTTCAAATAAGCCTCCTGCTCATCGTTATTTCGACCGCCATATCTTACACTATCGTGCTACTTCAATTCAACCATGTAGTTTAGACCTTGAATTGAACACTAAAATAAAATAAATATTGAAAAAAAAGCAGTATTTGCCAATAACTAAGTTTTAAACAACGTGATTAAACTGGAGCAACAGAATAGTGTCAGAGACAGATATAGACAAGATCAACAGGAGCAGGCCCATGCCCACTCTGGTATTAAACACCTTAATTTCGATTGGCTGGATCAACATCTGTCATTTAAAGTCCTTCACCAATCTCCTTACTTCCAGCATGTTTAGACCTGGAACTAAAAGGAAACTTTTTTTTATCTACAGTAGCTTATGTTATCGTTTGGATAATCATTTTAAAACATCAGGTTTTCATATTGGTCGTGTTTGTGATTCTTTCATAATTATCTTCCTCAAGAAAAGCCAATGAATCTGAAATGATCATCCTTGTAAATATAATGAAACAAATTAGCTCAGAGCTTAGCTTGTGTATCAACAAAACCAAGAACAAAATAATGTTGGCAGATCGCTTAAAGAAATTGGAGCTCGTGGGCACACTGGACCTTGAAATAGTAGATAACTTAATATAACTAGGATGGGAAAATATAATATTTGAAAATTCTATTCCAAACAGTATAAGAACGTACTTTCCAGCAGCTTATAATTGAGCTGAATCATCGTCCTTTTCAGTCGTTCTGCTTCATTCCTCGCCATTTGGCTAGAGTAGAGTAACAGTGCGATTCCTATCGCGTAGTTTGCTAGCAAAATTAATGTGAACGCTCCACCAAAATGTTGCTGAAGTCAGGTAAATGGAAATAATATCAGACATTTTAGGCTTGTCGATCATACGTAAATAGATACATATAATGTATATCTCTTTGTTATCAAGAAAAAAAAATTAAAGAAGATTATAGGTTAAGGTGTAGATGTTAAACGAAAAAAAGGAAGGCGAAAATTATACCTTTTAAAATAATACTCGCGAAGAATACATAGAAAATACGTACAACAAATAAACAAATAGTGTGTGTTAGAAACTTTAACTTTCTACTTACTTCATTCAGAAGCAAGGAAATGCACATGTAACTGAGACCAATGCTGTATAAAGTTAGGGTGAACAGTGAAAATGCTATCTGTAATTTTCAACAGTAATTTCGAAACACCATATTTATATAAGAAAATAATTGTAGTTTATTTTGTCTTCGTAGGTACCTTTTATTCATACCTGGAATCCAAAACATCTCTTCAATTCATGACTGCAGCGGTTTAGCCGATTATAAGCGGCTGTCCAGTTTTCAAATTTATCAAGAAATTCAGATAAGGCTACGTTATCGAATCCCTCTTCCGATTTTTCAAGTGTCTCCAAGAATGTCACCAAATTTGTATTTAGTTGTGATATGGATACGAAAATTACTCTACTAATAACGTTGAATATGAGAAATTCAAATTGGGAGCAGATTTCTTTATAAAACCTCAAAAATGATTGAATTAATGCAATGAAAATGGTGAAACCAGATTTCAGTTCCAATCCGTCTTCTTGCTTGTATATCTAATTCATAATCGGGAAAGTCACATATAAGAGAAAAATTACTGTCGTTACTATATTGATGTACGTATGCATAGTTTTTATCTTTTTTTCATATGGAGCTTCTCCTGTCGCTTTACAATAATCGTGCACATTATCAATCAAGTTTATCAGTATTTTGAAACTTTCCGTTTGTTTTACTGCTATAATTACGGGTATAACAGCATTGATTGTACGCATTATGTAAAATATATGAAAAAGCATAAACATCTCAATTGCACTTGTCCTTATTAAAAATTCAACTGCAGTTGCACAAAATACAATAACTAAGAAAAGCACACGTAATATTATGATGTTTTGTTTTAGTGGGCTAAACGAATGGTAATTTCTGTAAATAGTAAGGATATTTTCAACATAGATCAGTGTTTGCAACGCTTTTATGTTTGTCATGTTGAACTACCGTGGACAGAAGATGTAGAGATAACTGTCGTATTATATGGAACTCTCTCTAAGTAATGAACCAATTCACTTACTTAAATAAAAAATAATATTATGGTTATACTCGTACTCATTGCTCGAAAAATATTGGTTATAATTTATTGTGTTCAGGGGCCTAATTCGAGTGTCGATCGCCAAACGTCAGATCACCGTTAGATAACAGTCATCTCTCCGTGATCTCGCCTTTGAACTGTCATTAAAACGCGATGATGAAGCTCATCGCGTTTTAATGACACATGTGACATATCTCATCTCAGTTTTGGAAATACGAAGGCGATAACAATTGTCAAAAATGCTATTCATGTATATACATTTCTGTTTTGAACGAAACGTAACGGACAAATTTCACGTACTACGTGGTCAATTTAAAGTATGCGCCTGTTATTTATGCCGTCACATACAAAGAAAGCGAAAATTTTGCGCGTCCGAATTGACGAAGTTGCGATGTTCTAGGGATATCGCCACTTGTCAAGTAGGCACACGTCAAAAGTGACGGATGGCGATGAAAAGGAGAGATCTCCATTATATCTCTAAAATTGGTCGAATACCCCCCCTGTTTATTCATTAACCTAATAGCTTTCAAGCCAAATCTGACAAAAAGAAATTCATTACAAAGGTGTCTTTCAAGGCTTCCAATTTAGGATGTTGCGGGGTTGTGAACAATTCTTGATTTATGAAATCTTGATTCAGGTCTTATGTCATCTAGATAGACACCATCTAGATGACATAAGACCTTTTGGCCTCAGTCTACCTTCAGTTTTGTTCTTCACTTTGTTCACCGAGTTAAATCTCCGCTTCTGCAATATTTTGTCCATTACAAGTTCTGCTTAGATGTTTTATGCTTAAAGCTTTGATATTTAATTATTTCTTCGTGTTTCTTATGTTCTATCTAGCTCACCTAATTATAAAACGAGTATGCGTTTGTTTTCGAGATTATTTTGAAGTCGAAGTCTATGTGAGATGTCTTATAAATACAAAAGTAATTATCATTTGAAGTTGGTAATATTCAAAAAGGCTTATTCAAACCCGTTGACCAAAATGATAACAACATTTCTCTCGTTAAATATGTTCTTTAATGTGGGAATACACCACAATTTGTATTAAACCATTTATACAAAGATCAAATCTTAAAGAAAAATTGAAATTAGTTACCTGGTTGGAGAGACCGGGAAGCGAACCCGGTACTTCTGGATTGCCGGTCCAACGTGTTAACCATTTCGCTACCCTAACTCCCAACCAACCAGCAAATTTTTCCTTATGCTTTGTGGGTCGATCTTTGCATTGTTTATTTGAAAGGTTTTACACCCAAAATTAAGCCCTCTGATGTTGGCACTCTTCTTGCATAATTCTTCTTTGACAAAACCAATCAATTAGACAGTTATAATGAATTTGCTTTTACAATTAAGTTTGCTGTCAATTAAGTTAAAAGCGCTCATACCTTTGCACTCAGTGAACGCATATTCCGGTCACTGTTTGCACTTTATAATCATTAATCGTATCGCATAGGTATAGTTCCAACGGTGCTAAAAGCAAATATGGCGAGAATAAATTTGCTTAACATGCTAGTTACTATAGAAAATTTTATCAGTATATACCGTAACATGTTTGCATTAAATTACACGTCGAAAATATTTGCATCAATTCGCGTCGTACTTGCAGTTGCTCTGTTTGCCGGCGTTTGCTTGGAGGCAATCTTTAGTTACAACCATCCGGAACTTGATTCTCAAACTCTGTTCTTCCTTCACTCTTATACTATTGTGACTACTGTCAATTGTCTAATACCGATCATTGTCGCAATAATTCGGTCACCTAGCTTCAAAGTATTGATCGCAAGAATTGACAACGTCCATGAATATTGCAGCGAAGGAGCGGAATACAAGAAGAATATAAAGAATTTAAGAAAAGCTGTCATTATTATATTAATTGTTCTTATTATTATATATGTTCTTACATTTAGCGTAAGTTTATTGGGATTGTATGAAGCATATAAAGACAAAAATGCATATACAGCTTGCGTTGGTGTATTACAGTCAGTTGTGGCATATTGGAGGGAAGTTCGTTTCCAGATAGAATTTTTAATATTTAACGTGTTTATTAAAATCATAAATTTGTCGCTGTGTCACTTGAAGATGAAGTTGGTGGATTTATTTGAGACCATTAATACTAAAGACGACATTGATGAGGTTTTGTATATGAAATATCAAAATGATTTAGTTAAATGGGCGACAGTGTACAATCATGTATCATTTTGCACTGATGGTTTTGTGTCATGTTTTGGGAGTCAGGTATGTTCTTTTTTTCTCCCTTAAGGGACAAAGCATTATTTCACGTCACTTAGAACTCATCGTGGGCCAGCATTGCAGTGCACTGTCATCTGAGTGACAGGACATCGTTGGTTTCTTGTTTGTTGCTATTGCGGTATTGACTCCTCTTTTCTCTTAAATTCAGATGAATAGGAGATACTGTGTTATGTCAACATAAAAATCTAATAAAGTGACGTTGTGACTCGAAAATAAATCAATATTAAATGTTCCATACAATATCTAATTGGATTTATATTACGAGAACCTTTAAGATATTTAATTTTGCTTTGCATCTAATCCTCGATATCTTCTTTGACTCGTTTCTATGTATTTGAAAGCCATACCAAACTATCTTCTTTTATAACTAAATGCGTCTGTTTTCAGATAACATTTTCATTGTTTATTTTGACCATATATTTTATCGGGCTTAGCTATCATTCGATTGATACACTTATGACGGATAATGTAAGTACAAATTAATTTAACATCTTTTATCTATCCAAATATCATAAACCCTCCATGATGCGTTCAAGAACCGCACATTATGACCACCACAAAAATATACTGTTTTATTAGAACAATTTCTTATCTGTGAAAATGTTATTTTTGCTAAATTATTTAATAAAAAATTAATAATTTATTCAAATTTCAAACATCTTTGAAAAACAAAGAAATTTGATTTGACCTCTATTCTAATATCAGTCGAGATGACGTTTAGTTCGAAATAAATTGTTGATTTTCATCAAATTTGACAAATGTCGCACGTAAGTAAGATATCGAACGATATGATAGTTGGGGCTCTAACTCTAGTTTGTCTCTGAATTAAAAAAAAAACTATGACAGCTGCCAGAAAACTTCATTACCGCCATTACTGGGTAATATTTGTCGTAATGTGCGACTCCTGAATGCATTATGGAGGCCTAAGATATGTGGCTAGATAAAGTACATACACTACTTGTACATACACATAATTAGGCATTAAAACACTCGTGTGATGTTATTATGAAACTTGCCTTCGTCTCGTGTCATAAACCCACACTTGTGTTTATTACCCTTCATTATGTACAGTCACATAAACTACTATAATTTAAAACATAAGTATCAGCAAAGTAACATTTCTGTTAATTTTTAAAATCTCCAGTGCGTTTATGTTAACTGAAACTATTTTTTTCAATCATATTATATGTAGGTAATGAATTTGTATGAAGTATTATAGTGGCGTATTTTTTTATATTGGAAGCGCGTTCATTTTTAAATTAGTTTACTCTGTTGTATTTAAATTAATAACCAACGTCAAAAAACGGGGGCATGTTCTCACTTTGTCTGAATAAATTTCTTTTTAATTTTTTATTTGTTTGAAAGAACATATCCACTTTCTAGTTGGTCCCATTGTTATATACCTATCATAACTTCGTTTCATCGGCATCTGTTATTTTTTGCTAAAAATTGATAATAATAATTGCTCAGTATTATCGTTATGACAAAATTTGAGATGTTTTTATTCATGGTCTCGATAAGTCTAAAAAACTTTAAATGAATTCTTATGTTATCATTTTATACTTTTAGACTGTCGGTGGAAGTTTTGTGATGATCATATTACTGAACTACACGGTAGCCATGGTATCATTACTGTACACCAGTCAACGGGACCAAAACGAAGGAGCTTGCCTTCAAAGAGCAATGGCTAGGCTCTGGAATAGATTATTAACAAGTATGCATATAGTATTTATGTTTTCCTCCGGCACACTGTAGTCCTAACTTGACTCATTAGCTATCTATAAAGTATATATTGAGTTTCTATTTCGTCTTTATTTCGATTTGACCAACAAAATGTTGTTTTTTTGTAGTAATTGTAGACCTTCTTTTATCTTTCTCTATACTTAATTGTATAACGTACGACATTTAAGCTGACTGTGGGTGAACTTTTCATCCTTATTCCTTTAAACTCGACATAATCCTCAAATATTTGATATGAGTCGTTTTTCAAAAGACATTTACATCGGTGCAATAAAAATAAAATTACGGTCGCGTCTTTTGTTTAACGAAAGTTATTCATACAAAAGACATGGGCAACTGTCGTTACACAAAGGAATCAATTAAATTTTGTTTTCATTATAGCCCTTAACTAAGTACATGTTTTTTTGAAAACGACTCATATTCCATCAACATTCGTTTTCTCACCTTATTTTGGGTCTTTCTTGATCAACTTCACAACACTCGGCGTAGAGCTTTGTTCATACTTAGTCATGGAAATTTAGAATCCTTTTGTTGTAGTTCCAGGATCAAATGTGATGAAAATGACTAAAATAGTCAAAGATTTTAGCCGGGAGATGTCAGTGAAGCCAATCAAGATCAAGGTGCTCTCAACGATGACAATCGAGATGAGTCTACTGCTTACTATAATCTCTACGGCTATTTCCTACACGATTGTTTTACTTCAATTTAATCATGTCGTGTAAAAAATATAGAAGCATACCCTCAAAATCTTCTCATCTCTTCGAACGCAAACATAACTATCTATGTACATACCTACACTGAACACTGCAGTATTTTGGTCATACCTTCAACTCGCTGAGATAATCACAATTAGGAAAGTCACACACGTGACACACAAACAGGCACAATAGAAATCAAAAATCTCTAAAGGAAACCGATTTGTGTAGGCCTGCAAGATAATTAACCAGATTACTTTGAGAAAGAATCACATAATAATAGCAAGGTTACAATCCTTAGCTCTGAGAGACCGATTAAGGGAGAGTTGGAGTTAACGTAAAAATACCGAAATACGCAGGCACGGAAAAATCCAACACCGAAAGAGTAATCGTAACAAACTTAAGCAGCTCCCAAATTCAGAAGTTTCAGGGCATAAAATGAAGATCGACGCTCAAAACTGCTGAAGATGGTTGAACATCGTACTCATCTAGAGAACATTATTATGATCTAATTCATTAGCCAAGAGTGACTTCTTTGGAATCGAGAAAGATACCAATTTCAAAATATTAAGTTGATATAAAATGTACTTAGTATACCGGAAAAAAAATAGAGGCCCGACCTCAACGAACATCTACACAGCGATGTACATGACTTTACAACTGAATAAATAATAGAGAAAAATTGAATATAGGGTCACATCAAATGCTTTTTAGTGCTCAGTTTAAACAAGTACGGAATATAATGTATCTTTCCATGTATTATCAATTCCTCAGATAAGCTGTTTAAAGTATTTTGAGTCCAATTTAGGTAACTTTGCTAATATAAGGCACAATTTGTAATAAATTTGTTGTTCATATTTGTTTTGAGATGTACCGTATGTGGGTAGATTACTAGGATTACGCATCTACCGGCCATTAATATAAATTCGCAGGAGCCGAAATGCACAAAAGTCAACTCCGGCTGCGTGGAAAGAATCGAAAGACACAACGGGCGTCGAGTCACCGGACGGAACAGGAGATGAAGAGCCGTCTTCCATAGCATCTAGGAAAAATGATCAGATTAGGACGCAGACTAATTCCACAGACGGAGAGGCTGATACTCATTCCATAACTGATGAAACCCATCCAATAGATAAAGGCAGGAATGAAACCGGCAAAAAACGTTTCTCGTCTCTTCGGGGCACAGCGGGGCCTGACGTCACGTCGCTCAAAGCGGTGGAGTTCCTCAAATTTATTCACCTATGGAATATGATATCAGGTGCAGACGACATACGAGCCTATCTAAAATCCATGTGTCCAGGAAAAACGTTCACGGTCCAGGAGCTCAAGCCGAAAGGAGCGTATAAGTCCTTTAGAATTGGCGTCCCCCCGGAACTGTATGACAAATGCTTATCTGCAGAGGTTTGGCCCGAAAATGCACGGGTAAAAGCGTGGTTTTTTCGAAGATCGTACAGCAATAACGTCAAGGACTCGGGTACCACCGATCGCCAAAGAAACAGTAGGACCTGTGATAAACATTACTTATCAGAATGTCCGGGGCCTCAACACCAAACTTAGTTACTTTCGGCAAAGTCTTCTATCACTGGATTCTGATATTGTAGCTGTGACCGAGACGTTCCTTACTGATGCTGTCAATGACGCGGAACTAACGAGTGGCGGCTGGAGCGTGCTGCGCAGAGACCGTGCCACGGGGGCGCGCGGAGGAGGCGTGCTCCTTGCGTCGCGCCCCGGTATAGAGCTCTGCCGCTGTCGACATCTGGAGACCTCAAGTGGTGAAGACTTATGGGTGTCGTTCGTTGTTCAAGGAGTTACGCATTATACTTGCGTGGTGTACATTCCTCCCAGTGCAGCGGACGAAACTTATATTACCTGGTTTCAAACCTTGGAGTCTGTGATTGATACATTGAAGGGTGCAGTGATAATACTCGGTGACTTAAATCTAAATCCAGTGTACACATCCCAAAATGTTATTTATTATTATTGTTATTTTTTATGAGGTCATTAATACACATGGAAGTAAGCTAGATGTCGTGCTGGTGTCGGAATGCATTTCCGGTTCCGTAGTTTTAGAGATGATGGACTAGTTCCAAGTCCAGATATGTACCATCCTCCGTTGGAAATTTCCATACCAGTGGATTGTTTCGCGCGCCTAGCTCGGGTTGAATGGTTAAATCCTAGCAATGTGGACAGGCAGCGAGACTGGAATTTCTCTAAAGGCAATTATGAGCTTATTTATAAATTAATCTCAGAGGTGTGCTGGCAGGAAGTTCTTAGTGCTGAGGATGTCAACAACGCTGCTGATGGTATGTATAATGTTTTGTATGGGATATTTGACTTATGTATTCCGAAACGAGTTCGATCCAGGAAGCCTAGTAGACGTTACCCCATTTGGTATTCTGCAGATATTATTAATGACCTAAAACGGAAAAGTGAACTTCATCGGAAATGGAAAGCTACACAGAACAAAAAAGTGTATGATGAGTTTTCGAAACTGAGATCTGCGGTAAAGAAACGTATAGCGTCTGCTTACTCCAGCTACCTTGATCGAACTCAGAGTAAGATTAAAGACAATCCTCGAGAATTTTGGCAATACCTTGATTGTCTTAAGTCAAAGGGTGGGTTTGTCTCTAGTGTGACGTCTGACGGGAAGAAATTTAGAGGAGGTGAGGCAGCTACCGCATTTGCCGATTACTTCTCGGGGGTGTTCTTGTCTGATGTTCCGTACCTAGATCCGAAGAAGCCAGGGACTGGATATAGACGCCGTGATGCTAATGCTTATCACATCGATATTGAGTCAGTATCGATGTGTGAGGTTGAGGCAGCAATAAAGCGACTAAAGTCCAACTGCTCGGTAGGACCAGACAATATACCGGCATATATTGTAAAAGGATGTGCCGATAGTTTAAGAATCCCTATACATTATATTTTCAACTTGGCACTGAAATCTGGAGTTTACCCTCGTCGCTGGAAGGTGTCCAGAGTAAGGCCGATCCCAAAAGGAGGGGACACCTCTGCGGTAGAAAACTACAGACCCATAGCCGTTCTGCCCACGCTTGCCAAGTTGTTTGAATCCATACTTTGTCCAGCAATATGTCCGACATGGATGCTTCGTCTCGGCCCCCTATCATACTCGATCTGGTGTTAGTCAGGGCTCCATATTAGGACCTTTTTTGTTTGGAATTATGATAAATGACCTTCAGTCCGTTCTCAGGTCATCTCAATGCCTCCTCTACGCTGATGACTTAAAGTTAGTGCGCAAAGTGGAGACGAAAACGGATTCGGATTCATTACAGGATGATATCAACTTGGTCTTTCGGTGGAGTATGGAGAACAAGCTTCTTTTCAACTCAGCCAAGTGTTGCGTTTGTAGTTTCAGTCGAGCGCGTACTCCAATACTTGCGCAATATGTTTTAGGGTCTGAGCTCATAAGCCGTGTGTCTTCAGTTAAGGATCTTGGCGTGGTCTTCGATACGCGTCTCACATTTCATGAGCACATATCGATACTTGCAGCTGACTGCTATCGAAGACTAGGATGAAAACTTCTTCTGCGCCTGGCCCCGACGGCGTCCCCGTTTTCCTGGTCAAAGACTGCATATCAGTATTGGAGGAGCCTCTGTTGTTCGTTTTTAACCTCTCTATTAAGCAGGGCATCTACCCAGATCTTTGGAAGATATCAAGAGTTACGCCTGTCCCGAAGGAAGCTTCTGCTTCCGATATTAGCAACTTTCGACCAATTGCCGTTCTGTCCGTTTTTGGTAAGATTTTTGAGGGAGTAATTAACGAATCTCTTGCGCCTCTTATCTCAAATCGTCTTTCAGATGCCCAGCACGGTTTTCGTAGAGGCAGGTCCACCACTACTAATAATATCAACTTTGTAGACTATGCACTTCTCCATATGGATCAATCCCGGCAGGTGGACGCTGCCTACTTTGATTTCCAGAAGGCATTTGACCTAGTCGATAACGATATACTTCTGAATAAGTTATATATGTTTGGGTTTTCTCCGAATTTGCTGAATCTATTCGCAAGCTATTTGAAGGATCGGAGACAGTTTGTACAGTTTTCGGGCTATCGATCGAACGAGTATTTCACCAGATCTGGAGTGAGCCAAGGAAGTACGCTTGGACCCACCCTATTTTTGGTGATGATCAATGACTTGCCTGCGGTGGTCAGCGGTGTCAAGTGCCTACTGTTCGCTGATGATTTAAAGCTGTTCTATGCCATTGATACAACTTATGATTGTAATGTGCTGCAGCGCAACATAGATGCCGTTTTGAATTGGAGCCTAACCAATAGACTGTATTTCAATGGGAAGAAATGTAAAATCATTACGTTTAGTAGAAGCAAGTCTCCTCTGGAATTTACATATCACCTCGACAATGAGGCTATTGTTCGCGTCCAGAATATCCGTGATTTGGGTCTCGAGCTTGATGTTAAGTTAGATTTCCATAGCCACATTCGCTCAGTAGTAAAAAGCGCGAACAAAACGCTAGGTTTTGTAATGCGTATGGCGCCACAATTTACCAGCACGACTGTTCCAATTATATTGTATAACGCATACGTACGTAGTAAGTTGGAGTTTAACTCTGTAATATGGGATCCTGTCGAGGAGACTTACAAACTCATGCTCGAAAGAGTCCAGCGAAAGTTTGCGCGCCACATTTATAAGAAACAGTATGGATATTATCCATTTTTATTTCCATCACTTTTTGTGGCGGGCATGATCGGGCTCGACACTCTCAATTATAGACGGAAAGTCCATCTCGCCGTGCATTACTGTCTTTTGTTACGAGGGAAAATCGATAACCCGGTAGCCTTAGAAAATATTCGTTTATTCGTCCCTGAGCAATACGGGCGCGCGGGCCGGCGCCGCCGCCCACTGTTCGCTGCGCCGGAGCGGGCGGCGGCGGGGATGCGCACGCGCCGAGCTAACAACGCGCCCGGCGCACGAGCGCCCGCGCTGCTCAACGAGCTGGCACTGGAGCAAGATGCCGACCTGTTTGCCGACAGCTGGCATGCGCTGCTCGCTAAAATAAGTGCAATGTGCAACTCTTACTTCTAAAAAATGTTATGTTTATACCTTCTAAAAAAATTGTTATGTCATTAGTTTGTAGTGCTTACCGTTTAAAGGTTTATGTATTGTGAAGTCTAGCATTGTAGGCGCTTGGTAAAAACTGTAAGCCTGCCATGTATTTATTTAAATAAATAAATAAATAAATAAATAGGGTTTGTCATTCGTAACTTGCGTACCTTAATGACCCTTTAGCGATCAAGCTAGTCTATAACGCCCTGGTCAGAAGCATAATCATAATCATAATCATAATCATTTATTCATTTGTAAGACATAGGTACAAAAGGTGTTACATTAATAAATAATAGTATCACTATGCTTCGCCATATGGCATACAAATTAGAAATAGGTTTATATTATATCCCTTGAATTAGATGAAAATAGAATAAAAATAAAAGTGAAAATTAAAGTAAGGCATACATATCTTATCACACGACATAAATTCAACAATGATTATTATTCAGGTAGGTCATTATTTGTTACTTCTCTAAAACTATTTTGTCATCAAAAGCAAGCTGGAGACTTCGTCGATTGTGTGGCTCCTATACGAATCAACATATGCTTTACTACTGGAAAAAGTACAAAAAGCCTTTCTCAGGTTTTTATATAAAAAAAATGTATGGGTACTACCCGTTCATGTACCCAACCAAATATCTTCTGGGAACACTCGGCTACAATTCACTAGAGGTTAGGCGAAAGTTTTGTTTGCTGACTACCGCATGTCGAATCCTGCGCGGCGAGTTCGACTGTCCTGAGCTTGTAGGCCGCCTCGTGCGACTGTTTGTTCCTGACGTCCCTAGGATAGCTCTCAGACCGCGGCAGCGCGATCTCTTGATGGCGCCGGCGGCGCGTACTGTGTCTCGCAAAAATTCCCCACTTCTTCGTGCTCTTGTGCTACTCAATGCGTTCCTGACATCAGCACCGGAGTGTGATTTGTTTGCGTGGCGATGGGCGATTGTGTGCACTGAATGTTTGAGATTTTGTGAGGAATTGGATGATCGATGATAATTAATATTATTATTATTTGTTTGTGTTGCTGTTTTATGTTTATGTTGGTTTTTCTATGAATAATGTAAGTTTCATGGCGCATTAGTTAAGAAACTGTAATGTCATGTAAACGTGTTTAATTAAATAAATTAATTAAGAAATAAATCAGTCTTGAATATACAGGCGTGGTGTGTTATTTAGTCTCCCTATCTAAATACCTAGTACATATCATTTGGCGAACGAGGATGTCGAAACAGTGCCGTTGAACGTCAAGGAGTTTAATTTACGTTCAGCAAAATGGAATACGTATATAAGCCAGTTAACAGCATGGTTTGATATAAATGAAGTAAAACCGGAATCACGGGCAAAGTACCTCATTGCGGTGGTCGGAACGGAAACTTTGGACTTGATAATAGATTTATGTTATCCATCGGAGCCGGACGAAGTGAGTTACGATGATATAGTGTCAAAAGTGCGGGAACATTTATCACCTAAGCGATCGGAATTGGAGGAGCGTATGTGTTTTAGAGCGTGCAAGCAAATGTCGGATCAGTCAATCTGTGAATACGTGGCGCAGATCAAACAACTCGCCCAAAAGTGTAACTTCACAGGTAGTGCATATCTAGAAGAGAATTTGCGTGACCAGCTGGCATACGGAATGAAGAGTGAAGCGATTCGTTTCAGACTGTTAACGGAGACCAAATTAACGTTTATCCGCGCAGTGGAGATAGCGACGTCGCTGGAAGCGGCGGATCGAGACTCAAAAGCGAGTGGCACCGGCGCCGCTGCCGGGCCGGTGCCACAACATCGACGTCAATAGTGGTGAAGGAAGAGGGCGTGCACGCGGTGCGCGCCGGCGGCGGCGCCGCGCGCGAGGGTGATGAGTTCCTAAGCACCGGGGGCTTAGGAACTCATCACCCTCGACGCTGCTCATTCATCAACACGGAGTGTTACATATGTGGCAAGAAAGGTCATATAGCGAAAGCGTGTAGAAGGCGCAAAGCCCATAGTATCAACGTGTGTAGCGAGTCCTTGGGCCTCAGCAGCGAGGCTGAGCCCAAGGAGGACGACGAAGAGTACGACGTGCCGTTGTACATGATAGGCGGCAGCGACGCCGACGATGGACCGTGGTGGCGGACGGTCAAGGTCAACGGAGTGAACGTGCGTATGCAATTGGACAGTGGATCTGCGGTGAGCGTTATGTCTTACAAATTCTGTAGCAAGATGTTAAATTATTACCTACTGCCATAAATTTAAAAATGTATTCGGGACAAAAGATTGTACCTAAAGGAATTCTCCCATGTGAAGTAAAGTATAATAATAAAACGCTAACAAAATTGAGTTTAGTTGTAGTAGATTCGAAAGACAGCCCTCCCATTATGGGACGTCGGTGGATGACGACCTTAGGTATCGAGTGTAATGCTAAACCGGTATTCAATGTTCAAAGTGAGAGCGGGGGCATGGGGACTCGGCTCGCGCGGGCATTCCCACTAGTTTACGCGCCAGGAACAGGAAAATTCACAGGAAAACCCATCCATCTGACCGTGGCAGGCGATGCGCGTCCCGTGCTGTGCAGGCCGCGGCCCGTGCCGCTGCCTGCACTGCCGCTCACTATTTATTTGGTAGGCGGTTCACTTTAGTGACGGATTGTAAACCGTTGTCGCATATATCCAGTCAGGATAAAAGCATTCCACAAATGGTAGCGGGACGTTTACAGCGTTGGGCTGTTATTCTAAGCGGGTACGACTACGAGATAGATTGCATCAAATCGGAACAAAATTATTTTGCTGATAATTTATCACGACTACCGTTAGACATTATCAGAGACGAGCAAAAAGGTAAGGAGTCGTGCGAATTTTTAAACTTTATCGACGACAGTATATCACTCAATCATCGTGATATAGCTAAAGCGACTCAACGGGACCCCGTAATGAGTAAAGTGTTTAACCACTTAGGTAGGGGCTGGGAGTATTGCGGGGATGAAGAGGTCAAACAGTTCTGGCGCGTACGCGAAGCATTAAGTCGCGAGCAGGGTTGTATCATGTTCAGATACCGCGTGGTGGTCCCGGAAGCGCTGCGCGGGCGCGTGCTGCGCGAACTGCACGCGGCACACAGCGGGGCGGTGCGGACGAAGGCGCTGGCGCGCGCCTACGTGTGGTGGCCGGGCCTCGGCGCCGACGTGGAGCGCATGACGGCCGAGTGCGCCGTGTGCGAAGCGGAGCGCCCGGCGCCGCCCAGGGCTGCGACTCATCCATGGGAGTGGCCGCAGGACAGGTGGTACCGGGTACACGTAGACTTTCTTACGCCGTCGGCCGGTACATATTACTTCGTCCTGGTCGATGCGTACTCTAAGTGGATAGAGGCCTGCAAAGTAAGAGGTACACGGGCCGAGGACACGATAGCTAAGTTACCTGAAATTTTCGCTCGTTTCGGAAACCCATACGAGTTGGTTTCAGACAACGGGCCCCCATTCTCGAGCGGTCAATTCGAGTTATATATGAAAAAAGAAGGTATTCGTCACATTCGCGTTTCCCCATACAAGCCGAGCAGCAACGGTGCGGCGGAAAAGGCAGTGGGTTTAATAAAAAAATGTCTTAAAAAAGCAGAGCGAGATAATGCGAACTTAGACGAGGCTTTACAAACATATTTATTAAATCATAAGTGCACGCCGCACTCCACAACGGGTAAGTCACCTGCAGATTTAATGTTAAAACGCAACATTCGTAATCGACTTGATCTACTGCGACCCGATCCGAGAGAATTGGTCCGGGAAGCCCAGAGAAAACAAATACGCAAGGAGGCGCCGACACGCGAATTTCAGGTAGGTGAGAAGATTATGTACAGGGTGTATCAACAAAACAAACAATTTTGGGCCACAGGTTCTATTATCCAACGGGTAGGGCCGCTTACTTACCGTATACGGGGAACTGATAGTAGTGAACACAAGAGGCACATAGATCAATTACTGATAGATCGTAGTAGTATAGACGTTCAGGATAGTAAATGAAAGTCGCTGTTTTGTGATGATGGGTTCAATCAGGCGGCAGCACCGAACCCGGCGGGCTGCGTCCGCGCCACCACTGAGTCTCCACGCCGCTCGGACAGTAGTAATACAAGCGCGCCGCTAGAACCACTAGAACCAATTCCGATACCGACACCTACACCTAAACGCATTCGTCGTCCACCGATAAGATACGGGTTTGAATAAAAGTGTAAACAAAACATAAAATAAACATATTGGTTGTATGGTTATATTTCAATTACAAAAATGTGTACATGTAATTATTGTTATGTATCTATGTATAACATGTTATTGTATGAAATAAAGCAATTGCTTAGGTATATTAGGCATAACTTGTAACATGTCGGCTAAATAGTTATTCATTGTTATTACCTACTTGGGTTACGAACCTATTAATATAAACGTTTTACTAATGATGTAAGATAAACAGGTCTCCAATTTTCAACGTGTAACTGTTTTTAGTTTAGGTAAATACTACCTGATTGTATTGAACATGTATGTGAATGAGTCATTCATGGGTACACAAGTAGATATCCATCTGTAACGTTATAACAAGAATTGTGTCATCTTGTTGTGATATCGATAGTGTATAATGAGTCGCCGTATCTAGATAGATTTAAGTAAGTTGTATCAGTTTGGGTTGATTTATGAAACAAAATTTAGTATATAAGAATAAGGAATAAGTTAATTTAAGGGGGGAAGGATGAGATGTACCGTATGTGGGTAGATTACTAGGATTACGCATCTACCGGCCATTAAGAAATAAATCAGTCTTGAATATACAGGCGTGGTGTGTTATTTAGTCTCCCTATCTAAATACCTAGTACATATCAAAAAGCTATTAAGTATTATAAATATTTCCTTAGCAATAAAAGCCGAAAATCCCGGTGTTTCTTTTATTTATTTAACAAAAAGGGAATTAATAACCTTATTAAAAACTTTGTGAGACATCTCTAATAATGATTATTAACGATGATTTTCTAACTGCGGGGCTGTACGGTTAGCTGTCCCTGATGAAGAGCTCCATACGAGTTTGGAACATGTCGGGCCGTTCCTGACAAATTTTATAAGCCGTTCCTCATAGTCAGTTGCAAGCTGGACTTCAGTTCTTGCGACGTGTCGGCAGATGATGTGTTGGACAAGGAGAAGTGGAAGAAGAAGACAAAGGAAACAGACCCCCACAACCAGATGGAAATAATAATTGCTCAGGAGAGGGAGAGATACGATACAAAAAAAAATACTCCTACTCGTAAATGGGATTTCCAACCAGATAGTGTAATAGCTATCAAGACCATCTGCTAAATAAATACATCCTGGGAACGAGCACCAACTTGTAATAGATACTCGGAGGTACTTCAACTCTAGAGTTATCCTGAGTCACGGGACCACCAATCGTAATGTATGCTAAGCCCTAAACTAAAGGTACAGGTCCTTCGCCTCTTCACACTCGACTCCAAATTCCACTCCTACAACGAAGCTCTAAGAAAACCCTACAACAATTACCTAGCCTTCCAGGGACTACCACACAACCTTCCAGGGACTACATCTAAACAAACCTAAATATGAAAGGATCTTTATACAGTTGAGCTGAACATTTCTTAATACTAATGGCCAAAAAGTGATCGGTTTAACCGTTGTGAACGTCTAGATGACAGGAACCCACGTTGAAGTAGTAACTCAAGCTCTTTTAAGAGAAATCTAACCGTGATGTGTCGCCTAGCGCTTCCGTACCCATATACTGTGCTATGCTACCATGTATTACCAAATAAATGTGTATTCTCTTACTTATTTAATGCAAGCTTCTCCTATCCTACTGCTACCTTGATTCTTTGTACTAAATTAAATTTTTAACTTAACTTAATGCTATCTATCCTCAAAATATAAACTGTTACTTCCTATGTGGCTAGCCGCCAAAAATATCCACAGTTCCTATAGCAAATTCAATATGGAATATTATAGATACTCTTATAAAAATTATTTAATTCTATATGAAATATCAAATTCATTTAGTCCATAGTCAGATATAGTTGAAATAGGTTTCATTAGGTAACAATAAAAATCAATATGTGAATCAACCCAAACATTATTAAGATTCCGAAATGAAGGGTAATTTAGTTTTTTAAAATTGCATGTTCTTACTCCAGAATGATTAGAAAACATATGTCTATGTACAATATGAAACTACACTTCATTACCAATCTATAAACAGGTGAAAATTACAGGATCTATGAGATTTTATTATGAATTTAATTAATCTTAAGTTTTCATATTTGACAATATTAAATAAATTTTGTCATTACACCTTAATCTGAGAAGATGGTATACATCCCTTAAATAAACTATAGTTGAACAATCTGAAGTGGATTCTAGACCTAAGCAATAAATAGGAAGTCGTTATAGTCTTCACAATTAAGACCTAGTAAAACCTAGATTGTAGTAGGATGAAGAAGGTAACTTTAAGGTGTATAAAAAAATATAAATTTTTTTTTAGAAAATCGCCAACCCTTCTAAGTGTGTGAAGGAGTAATACTGTATGCCTTAGCTATCTAATCTATTTCGGCAAAGCTAATTAAGACATACAGGACAGGGATGGACGGACCTTCACGCCTGGCTAATAACTGATTAAACCACTGTGGGATCTCATCACATCTATGCATGACGTCCTAGCCTTCGGCATAGTGTCAAGGATCCATCTTTTAGGGAAGCCTCTTGGCGCAAGCTTCTTAAGTTAACTACACAAGGCCTACGCTAGGTTAAGCTACCTGCCTAACCCTACAACTTGCTAAATATATGTAATGATTGTAAAACTGATAATTCAGAAAAAATGAAGTTATAATTGTATTTGTAAGAAGTCTAATACACTACTCTTCCCTAGTAGGTATGAACCCTTCTAATGAGTTCTAGAACTTGGTTTTCGTTTGACCATACTCATAAATGTAGCATACCCTTGAAATCATGAAGACTATTGTGCCGATCGGAGTATCTTTCAACTCTCGAATGACTGATTTTGAAAAAGGAAATTACTCTCAACCTTTGTGATATAAATTACTTTAGTTCTGAGATCTGTGATGTAAATACGAGGACGAATAACTTTCATTATTGCTATCCATAAGTCCCCGGCTTTTCTTTTAGCAATTTACACTTCAGATACTCCACATCCAGTCTTAGGAATGCTTTGTAGTACTATACAACAATCCACAATTTCCTTATCAAAATTATAACAAAGTTTAAACTATTTCTGTTCATTGAGAAAGCGAATATCTACAGCTAATTGGCTCAACTTTACTTCAGTGATTCCATTCTATCACTTAAGCTATATCAAGGTACATTGCTTCAACACATAATCGGTAAATTTTAATTAATTATTTCTATAATTAATGTTGGTAAGTTAAAGGTGTTAAATATCTGGATGACCTAAATACCAGATTCCCTATTCCCAATCTTTACAAACCGCTACAAGACTGCTTTTCCCCTACTAACTTCCCCGGGTCATAACCACTTAAGAAAATAATAGTTCTACCTCTTAACCACTATACCTAACAAGGTTAAAATAATTTGAATAGATGTTATGTTAGTTAATGATGAATGGCCGATTGCTCGGAAGATAAAGAACCCCGTATTAATATTTCTACTGGAGTGTACCCATACCCCCGTTCCTTAGCTAATACAAAGAACACTAGAGACCTGGGTCTCACATTTATATTTAAACGTGTATGAGCCTAGCTAAACTGAACTGTAAGTTCGGGTGATTAGCCCGAAGAAGTGACTATCATCGGTGTATTTGAGCCCCCCCCACGCGGCTGATGAGACGCCGGAAGCATGGAGTAGCTCGCCCTAATATGTGTATATAAAGCAGACATATAAATATATTAGTATATGAGACCGAGCATGGAGGTCCATTTGGCTTCGGCAAGCGCGGAAAGGCCCGCATGTCCAACACGTGTGGTCCTTGCTTCCACCAAACAAAACTATCCACATTCGTAGGCTATTCACTGCACTTATATATGGCTAGTGCCCGAGCCGCCTAACTCGGGTAAAACTAGAAGAGTCTGAAAGATATTCGTTTAACAGCCGCAAGGTTAAATATCTTTCACCTGGCAACCATGTACCAAAACACTATTTCTGGCATGTGACTAGGCTTAATAGCCTTAAAGCAACAACCCCACTAATTTCAATAGGTAATTATAGTTCAAGAAACAAACAAAAACCCGACAGAAATTCCCCTTAGAATTAATTTTAATACCTTAACTGCCAGAAAGTAATGTTACTCCGACGGAGTTCCAAACAAAAAGAATCCCCTTCTACTAAGCCCTTGCCTATTTATAACCAATAGCTCGAGACATTCGACATCTTCGACAGCTTCGACAGCTTCAACAGCTTCGACAGCTTTGACAGCTTCAACAGCTTCGACAGCTTCGACAGCTTCGACAGCTTCGGGACACTCGGGACACTCCCGACACGTCACGTGACGTAGCCCCCGCCCTCTAAGCGTTGTATATGTGATTTTGATTTCTTATTTAGTCTAAATAAAGCTCAATTCTTCTGTTGGTAATTTTTGTGAATAGTAATTTGCTATTTTAAAAAGGTAGGCTGTTTAGTCATTGTAATGTCTTTCTTCCCGCTTCCGTAACCATTCATACTGCTACTCCTATTAAGCATTTGTATTGCATATACCTATCAAATGATAATTTTAGTATTAGCTTGATGACGTATGATGCTAATATGCCTGAAATTTGATGATGATAATGATGATGTGAGTATCACGATGATGATATATGATTATATGATGGCGGGCACATGACGAGATCATGCGAATCGCCACAATAGCCAACGAGAAATGTTTTTATCATTTTGGTCAACGGGTTTGAATAAGCCTTTTTAGGGTTCCGTAGTCAACTAGGAACCCTTATATTTTCGCCATGTCCGTCTGTCCGTCTGTCCGTCTGTCTGTCTGTCTGTCTGTCTGTCTGTTTGTCTGTCTGTCCGTCCGGGGCTTAGCTCCGTGATGAGATCACTAGAAGGCTGAAATTTGGTATGAGTATGTGTATGTATCACGCCGACAAAAAGGTAAAATATAAACTACAAAAAAACTTTTTTTCGGGTACCACCTAAAGCGGGGGTGATTTTTTTTTCGTTCCAACACTAGTGTATGGGATGTCGTTGAATAGGTCTTTTAAAAATAATAAATAATGATAATGATAAATAAATAATGATCTTAGGGGTCTTCAAACGTAATTTTTTTATAAAGTCAGCAGATTTGTAAATATTTATTTGCTCCAGCCACGGGTCTAATATAATGGAAAATTCGAAAAATTAAACCTTTATAAGCACATTCAATAGAAACTATATTGAATAAAATCGGTCGAGCCATTCTGCCGTGCTACGGTAAAAGGCGACTTTTTGACATTTTGCCAAAATTGAGTTATTAATACCACCATAATGAGAAAAAAAAGCTGTGTCGACCTATTTTATCCGTTTTTCGATAAGAGGCTTCGTTTTCAAGTTACTAGTAAGTTAAAAGAACGCATATGTCCTTAATTTCACAATATAACTAGCTTAAAAGGCGGTAATTTATCGATACCAGTCTAAAAAAACGAACAGTCGTCTTTTTTAGACGATTTCTAAGATAAAAACACGTATAACACATTTTACTGCCTTTAAATTAAATATCTTCTTCGAAAAAGATACGGCTCATCAAAACCTATAACACCGTATCCTTTATTTTTAGTCTAAAATACCGAATCTATCCTTTTTACGTGCTTTAAGATTAAAAACCGATCAATTTTATTGTTACATATTATAAATCTAAAAAAGCGTGTTTAGGATATTCGTACTTTATATGTAGTATTTCAACCGTGGTTATAGAAAAATATTTCTGAAATAGCCGTAAGTACTGCGTGCTAGTGTAAAAACCCGTATTATGCCCCAACATCCGACATACGGTACTTGGCTCGCAACTCGTACACGAAGCCCACAGCGAGCGCGCCGGCGCGGGGGCAAGTGTGCGCGGGGGGTACGGTTGTCGACGCCGGCAGCCAGAGCGCCAACATTCAGATTACAAGTAGAATAAGATAAAATAAAATGTTTGTCGGTTTTCTTTGTTTTTTGCATGTATTCAATACAGTTATTACCTTAGAACGCATAAATTATCAGTTAGAGTAAAGTTAAGGCAGTAAAATTCCGCCACAAACAAGGTTGGACAAAAACAGATTCGGACTTTTAACTTAGTATTGGACAAGATTTTTTACCATACGTTTTTAATTAACTATACCTTCTAACTCGAAGTAACTTCCATTTTTGATGTCATTTATACGCACAATAGTTAGTAAAGGTGGGCTATTTTATAGTTTTATTGTTTTTTTTATGGATAACAATGCCTAATACAAAATTTGCGAAGATAACGCACACTTTCCCAAAACAAACCGTAATTTCGGATAATCAAATATGTCTTTATTAATTTAAATTACAAAGGGTTTTCTAAAAATTAAAGAGAGCTGGGTTAGGTTAGTCTTGTGCTTCTGTTTTTATTCCCTATATCTGCCGGACTGACATTCAACAATTTTTAATATAAATACCTTTATTTTATTCCTAGGTTAGTTACAGCAATGCAAAATATTTTATAACTCATGGCTTTTATTACTCACAACTTAAAGCTTTTTTCAATTTCGAGTGAAATTAATGGGTACATTATGATTTGTATTATATTTATATTGTTCCGCTTAGTTTTAATTCGACGTAACATCATTTCTATCTTCTGTTATTAAAATTACCTACTTTTCTACATCTTGGTTGCAAATGTTAGATTGCAAAATCCTTCGTTATAACACATTACAATTTATATCCGCGTCACGTCATAGCGTCTGGATAGTAAAACTACATAAAACACGATTGACTAAAAAACATAAACAAAAGAGGGTCCTTTAAGTTACTTAGCTGTACGTTACTGTACGAGTTTTACTATTTATTTCATAAAAGAAATTCACTATACAGACAGCAAATCGTCCATAGTCACGTTATCAAAAAATAAGATTAAATAATAAACAGTTTTATTGTTCTCTGCGACTAGTTTTTGCGAGAAAATTATCGAGTATATAATCGAATGTAAAAATACCTATTATAATATTGTGTCCTTTTTTTACTACAGGTACCATCTTCTCCACCTGATGAATATTTTGTAACAAAGAAATTATTTCTACAATGGTCGTACGTTTAAAAATTTCATATTTAACCAAAGTAAATTTAAATAAATGGTTTCATTATCATAGCCACATATTATTAAATTTGACCGACTAATCGCAACTCTTTAAATAAAATTTAGGCGAGAAGTGAAACTTGATGATATTGATTTTTATACCTAAATTTTATATTACTTCCACGCATATTTGGAGAAAAGCACTATGTCTATATACATACCTCATACTCATCCACAACATGACTTTTCCAGCCTCTGCACTCTGCAGTAATATACTATAACTGAACACAAAGATGCGATTATAATAGTGACAATTATTGAGACGCTAAGTACTTCGTTTTGTTACCTCTTCTCCCATGGTTACTAACTTATAATACCGTATACGGCATATTTTTGGTAACGATACGTCATTTTAATTTAGTACACGGAACAGTTTTATTGACAAAATAATAATGATGACTAATTTACCTAACTTAAAAACCGTATAAGCACGATGTGGTCTTATTACTTTGACTGTTGATACGTCATTACACCTTAACGCAAAGTTATAAGACCGTATACACCATATTCGGCATTTAAGCTTAGCTTATCATATTTTTAACAGAAAATACTAAATTAAAGAACCGTATAGTGCGTTTATACTGCCTTTTAGCTAGTTTTATATTTTACTTTATATTTTTACTGCTAAGCTAAAAAGGTTTTTTGGGTCTGTAAAAAAAACTAATTCACTTAAAAAAGTGATAATACCATAAAAAATAAGTCCCAACACGCTGCTATGAAACACAGAAAAAAATAGTCGAATATGTTGCACCAATTTCTAGAAATTGAATTTTGAATTTTATTTGACGTTTTTTGCGATCGTCTCGAAAGTGACTTTTGTCAAAAGGTCGCCTTTTACCGTAGCACGGCAGCATTTTTGACTTATCGAAAAATTCATATTTTTCTTTAAAATGACGTAAGTGCCGCGCGGTGTCCTTTTTTTTTAAGACATGACTTGAACTGTGTCAGGGCTGGTTAGCCCTCACTACCAGTAGTCGGACTTTGTGTGGGAGTGTAACCCGCTAGTGGGATTATCTCCGCGCCACAGGGGTAATTTCGGTTGGGGTGACACGGGCGCACTGGGCGCATGGACTGCGTCGTGAATAGACTGAACCGAATCAGTCTGACTTAGGGCGGGAGGAGAGTGAAAAGAGAATCGGGTTATGAAAAAGAGAAAAAACGCGAACTAAGTAGCGGTAGTTCCCCGCCGGCGGGGATTACGCTGAGGTGCCGTTCGGAGAGTTCGCGGCGACCATCGCTTGGATGGTTTCCGTGATCTCATCGTCCGGGTCAGATAGTACATGCTTCGGACGTCGGGTAAACCGACCTCTTTGCAATAACAATCTGTGAGGTGGATCCACAGAGGGATCGGGAGCTCGAGGAAGGTAGTCGGCTGCCTTCCTTATGAGGGGGTTCCCGTGGTTGGGAGCTATATCGAAGAAGCGCTTAGACGCTTTTTTGAAAAAACCAAACATGGTGGGAAGTTCCATGTCTTGGTGAGCGGTGTCCTTATACTTCGAACGTTACACATATGACTTAAGTGCCTTACTGTATTAAAACATTTCGCTCAATCTGGCGCGTTATCGCTAACTTCCAGAAGGTAATAAGTAATTACAGTTACTTTGGCGTTTACGACCTTTTTGTAGAGCTTGAAATATATATACACGATGATTCTTAATCGGTGATCAGGAGTAGAAAAATATTAATATTTAGCTAAAATTAAATTTAATAGGCGAGGTCTCACGCCGTTACCTCACTGTTTAATTAATTAAAAGTTAAAACACGATTAAAACTAATAACCACTAGATACATGGTCATCCTACATAAATTATTGAAGTACGATACCTACGTCAAGTGCCATTGCTTCTAATTCGAATTTTAAAATATGGCTTCCATCAGTTTAATGATGATTTCGCCAATTTCAAGTTTGCTCGTAGAGCATGCCGTTGTTCGGTGAGGTTTTGTTAACGAAATTTTCTACGACTTTGTTTATGTAATGACAATGACAAGTTATTAACTACTCATAAATTGTCATTGCCATTAAATAATTAAATAGGTTGTAAGCTCACAGATACAGATTGGTAGGGTGACAAGGAATTTAAGACAAAATTGGTTTCAAAATAAAAATTATCATAGAAAAATAAAAGTTTGTTTTCATGTAATTATGACTTCAACGTAACGCCATCAATTACCGAGTTAGAAAATTTGATACCTGATCACCGATTAAAAATCATCATTTCACCGCAGCCGCTCCTACTACTAAGTACTGTGTATGATTAATGCACCCCCACAGCGCAATTTTTAAATGATAAACTTTAATAATGGTAGGTAAACTGCGTAGTGGTCATATTAATCAACACTAAATCTCTGTAGAAACATTTCGCGTTCGGTTATATTATATCACTACGAAAATAATCGTTAGAAAACGTGCAATAAACTTTGTTTCAAATGATTATTAATTTCTATCACGCAATATTCAACTTTTACTTGGAGGATTGCTTTTACCAGTACCCGGTAATACTTCTTTTGAAAAATACCTACTAAACTGAATAAGTGCGACTCAAGTCTACCCCAGCATCTAGCTACACTTTTATTAGTGAACACTATATCGGAATCGTAGTGAAAAGTTAACGACTGACCTGATGTGTTTTTAAAATCTGTCGGTGGGGCCATGGTGCCTACGTCCACGCGTCGCTCGTAATTGACCGTCGCTTCTGGGTCACTTCTACTGGTGCAACAACTGACGATGTGTCCCGCTCTTCTTAAAGTAAACAATGAACTTCGATGTAGTTTGTATTGTGACTGCTGGCTTCTGTCGCCGAGGTGGTAAGTTGTAGTTTTCTTTTATACGAAGTAAGCAATCGATTTTTTCCTGTCCGTTTCTCTCGCAATGAAAACAATTTAAACAGTGCAATCTTCATTTGTTTTCATACGGTTTGTAGGTCTCCGTGACGGTGTTAGCTCGAGCTTCAATAACGGAAACGCGTGTAGCTCCTGTTTCTTGATTAAGTGATGTCAAGTTCGTTGTATTTCAAAAAGTAGCCACAAACTTTTTTTTCTTCCGTTTTATTCGCTTCGTCTTCCATCATTCTCCGTGTTCGCTCATGGGCCGTAGATACCATCCCAACTTCTGATGTCGGGGACGGGTACGGATGGCCGGTGTGGTGTGGCACATTAGATGAGCTATTCGACATAGTTGTGGACGAGGAAGTAGTTTGAGCGAGATGAAACACTTCAGATACAATTAACTTGATTTATTCCTTATACAATGAAGCACAAAATAACAGTTCCTGGCACAGAGGTCTGTAAGCTAGGTTATCGAAGTCTCGAACAGAATAGTCTTTATTAAATTAACACTGTATTGTTGAGTTATAACGATTCACTGATTCTAACTTGGTATAGCACAACGAAACGGGACAGTTCCAAGGCAGTAGTGCACTCGATGGTGACCCAAAGCGAAGTGTCGGTGGGCGTTCGCTGAGTGAACCGCCAAGACTCTGTCTAGCGCGCCAAAACAGGTTCAAGGGGGCGCTACTGTCGCCTTCCAATGGCGCGCCTTTTCGTTGAGCTTCCATACTAATGACCGTCTCCGACATACTTATATATCGGACAACCATAGGATCGGCAACTACGGAACCCTACACTGAGCGCGTAATATTACTAACTTCGAAATAAATGATAATTATCTCAAATAGACTTCGACTTCAAAATAATCTCGAAATCAATCGCATACTCATGAAAATCCTACAATTAGGTGAGCTAGATAGAACATTAAGAAACACGAAGAAATTATTAAATATCAAAGCTTTAAGAATAAAAGATCTAAGCATAACTTGTAATGGACAAATATTGCAGAAGCGAAGATTTAACTCAGTGAACAAAGTGAAGAACAAAGCTGAAGGTAGACTGAGGCCAAAAGGATTAGACACCATCTAGATGACAAAAGACCTAAATCAAGAATTTTTCACAACCCCGAAACATCCTAAATTAGAAGCCTTGATAGACACCTTTGTAATGAATTTATTTTTATCATATTTGGCTTGAAAGCTATTAGGTTAATGAATAAGCTGAACACAATAAATTATAACCAATACTTTTCGAGCAATAAGTCTACGAGTATAACCATAATATTATTTTTTATTTAATAAAGTGAATTGGTTTATTACTTAGAGAGAATTCCATATAAAACGACAGTTATCTCTACATCTTCTGTCCATGGAAGTTCAACATGACAAACATAAAGGCGTTGCAAACGCTGATCTATGTTGCAAATATCCTTACTATTTACAGAAATTACCATTCGTTTAGCCCACTAAAACAAAACATCATAATATTACGTGTGCTTTTCTTAGTTATTGTATTTTGTGCAACTGCAGTTGAATTTTTAATGAGGACAAGTGCAATTGAGATGTTTATGCTTTTTCATATATTTTACATAATGCGTACAATCAATGCTGTTATACCCGTAATTATAGCAGTAAAACAAACGGATAGTTTCAAAATACTGATAAACTTGATTGATAATGTGCACGATTATTGTAAAGCGACAGGAGAAGCCCCATATAAAAAAAAGATAAAAACTATGCATACGTACATCAATATGGTAACGACAGTAATTTTCCTCTTATATGTGACTTTCCCGATTATGAATTGGATATACAAGCAAGACGTATTGGAACTGAAATCTGGTTTCATCATTTTAATTGCACTAATTCATTCGTTTTTGAGGTTTTATAAAGAAATCTGCTCCCAATTTGAATTTCTCATATTCAACGTTATTATTAGAGTAATTTTCGTATCCATATCACAACTAAATACAAATTTGGTGACATTCTTGGAGACACTTGAAAAATCGGAAGAGGGATTCGATAACGTAGCCTTATCTGAATTTCTTTATAAATTTGAAAACTGGACAGCCGCTTATAATCGGTTAAACCGCTGCAGTCATGAATTGAAGAGATGTTTTGGATTCCAGGTATGAATAAAAGGTACCTACGAAGACAAAATAAACTACAATTATTTTCTTATATAAATAAATAAATATCAGACAACCTTACACAAATCAACCAAAATTAAATCAAATTCATATAAATATGGTGTTTCGAAATTATACTGTTGCAGATAGCATTTTCACTGGTCATCCTAACTTTATACAGCATTGGTCTCAGTTACATGTGCATTTCCTTGCTTCTGAATGAAGTAAGTAGAAAGTTAAAGTTTCTAACACACACTATTTGTTTATTTGTTGTACGTCTTTTCTATGTATTCTTCGCGAGTATTATTTTAAAAGGTATAATTTTCGCCTTACTTTTTTTCGTTTAACATCTACACCTTAACCTATAATCTTCTTTCATATTATTTTCTTGATGACAAAGAGATATACATTATATTTATCTATTTATGTATGATCGACAAGCCTAAACTGTCAGATATTATTTCCATTTACCTGACTTCAGCAACATTTTGGTGGAGCGTTCACATTAATTTTGCTAGCAAACTACGCGACAGGAATCGCACTGTCACTCTACTCTGGCCAAATGACGAGGAATGAAGCAGAACGACTGAAGAGGACGATGATTCAGCTCAATTATAAGCTGCTGGAAAGTACGTTTTTATTCTGTTTCGAATCGAATAGAAGTTTCAAATACTATATTCTCCCATCCTAGTTATATTAAGTTATCTACTATTTCAAGGTCCAGTGTGCCCACAAGCTCCAATTTCTTTAAACGATCTGCCAACATTATTTTTAACACAAGCCAAGCTTATTTGTTTCATTATATTTACAAGGTTGATCATATCAGATTCATTGGCTCTTCTTGAAGAAGATAATTATGAAAGAGTCACAAACCCCGACCAATATGCAAACCTGATGATTAAAAACGATTATCCAAACAATAACATAAGCTACTGTAGATAAAAAAAAACATTTCCTTTTAGTTCCAGGTCTAAACATGCTGGAAGTAAGGAGATTGGTGAAGGACTTTAACCGACAGATATTGATCCAGCCAATCGAAATTAAGGTGTTTAATACCAGAATGGACATGGGTCTGCTCCTGTTGATCTTGTCTATATCTGTCTCTGACACTATTCTGTTGCTCCAGTTTAATCACGTTGTGTAATACTTAGTTATAGGCAAATACAGTTCTTTTATTGTTTTTCAAAAATACGATCTGATGTTGTCATAATATCAACCAATAAAATAAGTAAATTGAAACATGTCGAGATTTATTAACTAACCAGTAAACCGTCAGGTTATTGTCCAGTAATTCTGCCGTCGTAACGAAAAAGGGCGCTTCTACATAAACTTGAAAACGGAAAAAAAAAATGTGAATTTGAAATTAAAAAATTCGCTGCGTGAAAGAAAATAATAAATGTGATACTTTTTTAATGTAAAAACGTGTAGTAGCATTTGAGCTATAGGGATTGATATGCAAAATCCAATTTGGATAACATTTAATAATAAATAAATTATTTTTTATCTTTTCTCTTAGTAAAAAAAATACAAATAAATACTTTTATACTACAGTTTAAAGACGTGTCTGGCTAGAAACGTCTTTTCAGCGTTCTTATTTATTAAAACGTCTTTTTAGGGTTCCGTAGCCAACTAGGAACCCTTATAGTTTCGCCATGTCCGTCTGTCTGTCTGTCCGTCCGCGGCTTAGCTCCGTGATCATTAGTACTAGAAAGCTAAAATTTAGTATGAGTATGTGTATGTATCACGCCGACAAAACGGTAAAATAAAAACTATAATAAAAAACGTTTTTCGGGTACCTCCCGTACACCTAGTGGGGGTGATTTTTTTTTTTCGTTCCAACACTAGTGTGTTGGGTGTCGTTGAATAGTTCTTTTCTTAAGAATAATAGGGGTCTCCGAACATAGTTTTTTGATAAAGTCAGCAGTTTCGTAAATATTCGCTCCGAAAATAAAAAAAATAAAATAAAAATAAAAATAAATAATAAATATTAAGGGACAATCATACACAAATCGACCTAGTCCCAAACTAAGCAAAGCTTGTACTATGGGTACTAGACGACGATATACATAATATATAAATACATATATAGATAACATCCATGACCCAAGAACAAATATTTTGCACAAATATTTGCCCCGGCCGGGATTCGAACCCGGGACCGCCGACTCAGTAGGCAGGTGTCTACCAACCGAGCCAAACGCGTCGTCAAATAGTGTCCCCCCCCCCTCTAACTTTTCAAAAAATTATGGAAAAATTCATGAAAATGAGGCCTTATAAGTACTTTCAATGAAAACTATATTGAATAAAATCGGTAGAGCCGTTTTTAAGTTACCGAAAAATATCATAATTTTCTTTAAAATGACGTAAGTGCCGCGCGGTGTTTTTACCTATACTTTGAACGTTACACATATTAGTTAAGTGCCATACTGCTCAAAAACATTCCGCTAAATATGGCGCGTATAATCCATAACTTCCAGAAGGTAATAAGTAATTACAGTTACTTTGGCGTGTACGACCTTTTTATAGAGCTTGAAATCTTTCTCGTAAAGGACTCGTAAGGCTCTATTGTGAAGGATGGGCAACTACGGAACCCTACACTGAGCGTGGCCCGACATGCTCTTGGCCGGTTTTTACTTAGTAATAATACGCATAGCGCATTTTAGTTAACGAAATAAAAAGGACGCATTTAGCCATTAACTGCTTTTTAGCGTAGGTTGTAAGTAAAACATCGACCAACTTAAAAAGAAAAAAGCAGATACGTCTGTAACGCATTTTGATTTTTGACCAGCCCTAATTGGTACATTATTGTTGAAGCGAAGGAAGTAGGCAATTGCTTTTTTTTTTAGTTAGGTTACCTACAAATAAGTTTTGGTTTTACCGCTATATAATATGTCATAACGGAATTCTTGCGGCATTGACGACTTTTTATTTGTTTTATTAAAAAAGTACAAGTGTATTTTTGTTCCGAAAACCTCAAAAGCTATTTGAAGCAACTAAAAAGCCGTAGCTACTGATTTTAGCTTATGTATGCCTTTTCTATATGGCCGTTTTTTTTAAAGTTTGTACCGGTCTCCTTTAAAGAAAATGTATATTTTAATACGACAACCCTTTAAATTTAAAGAAAAGCAATCTTTTATATTTATGTATATTTATTACAGCAGACTCACAATGTACACCAGACATCAAAGCACGAATAGGTTTAGCAAACGTGGCTGTTTAAAATAAAAATAATTTAATGACTGCAAATATATCCCAGAAAATAAAAAAATAACAAACTAAAACTTTTTATGGGGTGCATAGTTTTCTATGAGTGTGAAAATCGATCATGACGCAAAGGTTCAGGAAGGTACTGAAAGCCTTCGAGATGTGGTGTTGGCGAAGCATTTAACAGTAAATGGTTGAACACCATAGGTCCAGCTTTCATATGGAAATAATGTGCATACGTTATAATATTAAACGTCAGTAGCGATTTGTCATAGCCCAAATTGAAAACCATTGTTTACCGGAATGTTGCTCAATCCTTGGTTCTTCTTGCGAAATAATTACTGAATTCTATTGAAAAAACTTGATTTTTATCACTGTGAACCAGTTTTGGCTTTATTATGAAACAAATACTAAAATGGAATATCTAGTCCTGTTTCCTCTTTGTTTGCATCAGTGACATTCACTGACTTCAACGTTAGTTACCAAAAGGCACAACTACGCAGAACCGTCTTTTCTTCATATTATCGTGTAGAAGCGCCATTTCTTTTTATGAAAATGTCCATATTTTTCTAAAATAATAAAACACTTTTGCTTAGATGTGTCTTTTTATTTTAGCATACATCAGAAATGCCTTTTTTCATTCGTTTTATACGCGGTATCTCGCAGATACGTCCTTTTTTAGGGTTCCGTAGTCAACTAGGAACCCTTATAGTTTCGCCATGACCGTCTGTCCGTCTGTCCGTCCGCGGCTTAGCTCCGTGATCATTAGTACTAGAAAGCTGAAATTTGGTATGAGTATGTGTACGTATCACGCCGACAGAACGGTAAAATAAAAACTAAAAAAAAAAACTTTTTTTCGGTTACCTCCCGAACACCTAAAGTGGGGGTGAATTATTTTTTTCGTTCCGACACTAGTGTGTGGGATGTTGTTGAATAGGTCTTTTAAAAATAATAGGAGTCTTTACACAATATTTTTTGATAAAGTCAGCAGTTTTGTAAATATTCGCTCCGAAAATAAAAATAAAATAGTGTCCGGCCCCCCCCTCTAACTTTTCAACCACGAGTCAAAAAAATATGGAAAAATTCATGAAAATGAGGCCTTATAAGTTCTTTCAATGAAAACTATATTGAATGAATTCAGTCAAGCCGTTTTTGAGTTATCGCAAAATTTCATAATTTTCTTTAATATGACGTAAGTGCCGTGAGGACTTTGGCGTTTACGACCTTTTTTATAGAGCTTGAAATCTTTCTCGTAATTTAAACCTCGGACTTAAAACCGCGGTTTTAAACCCGTCTATTGTGAAGGATGGGCAACTACGGAACCCTACACTGAGCGTGGCCCGACATGCTCTTGGCCGGTTTTTGATTGTAGGTTTCACAGGGTTCTGTTCATTTTTAGTCAAATTTAAAAATACTGGTAGATCCGTCTTTTTTTGCTGATACCTATAGAACTCATTTTTGACAAAAATGTTAGATGCGCCCTTTTTCGTTACGACGGCAGAATTAATATTCGACATAGCCCGAAGGATAGCAAAACTTAAGTGGCAATGGGCAGGGCACATTGCTCGTAGAACCGTCGGCCGCTGGGCCATCGAGTTCTAGTGTGGCGACCACGCACCGAACGACGCAGCGTGGGTAGGCCCCCACCAGGTCGACTGATGACCAGGTGAAGGTCGCTGAGTGCGCTGGATGCGGGCGGCGTAGGACCAGTCATGGTGGCGTTCTCTGGGGAGGCCTATGTCCAGCAGTGGACGCCTTTTGGCTGATGATGAATTAATATTCATTTTTCGAACTTATTGTAAACTAGCTTTTATATGAAAGGCACTTTAGTAATAAATTTTGTCTTCAGTCATATTTGACTTGAATATTAAAAAGCTGTTAAGTTAATGAATAAACAACTTATAATAAATTATTGGAAATTATTTCATAGCGATAAAAGTAACCATGATCTCTTGTTTGTTTGAAAAAAAAAAATTATCAATTACTTAGACATTTCCACATAAAACGACAGTTATTTCTTTATCTTCTGGTAATAGGTACCCACAGTAGTTCAACATGACAAATATAAAAGCGTTGGAAACACTAATTTATATTGAAAATATCTTCACTATTTACAGAAATTACCATTCGTTTAACCCATCAAAACAAAACACCATAATATTACGTGTGCTTCTCTTAATTATTGTATATTTGGCAAAAGCTATTGAATTTTTAATAAAAACTAATGCGTTTAAAATTATTATGCTTACTCATATAATTTACATAATTATTAGTACAATTAATGCCATAATACCCCTTATTATAGCAGTAAAACAAACGGAAAGTTTCAAAATACTGATACACTTAATTGATAATGTACAAGATTATTGTAAAGCAACAGGAGAAGCCCCGAATGAGAGAAAGATGAAAACTATGCATAAGTTCGTTAATATAATAGCGACAATGATTTTGATCTTACATGTCATAATCACGTTTATTGGTTTATACCGAGAAGACGGATTGCTAATCGAATCTGCTTTAACAATCTGCATTGCATTAATTGACTCATTTATGACGTTTTATAAAGAAATTTGCTTCCAGTTTGAATTTCTCATAATCAACGTGTTTTATAAAGTAATTTTTGTATCCATATCTCAACTGAACACAAATTTGGTAATATTCTTGAAGACATTTGAAAAATCGGAAGAGGGATTCAATGACGTAGACATTTCTGAATTCCGTGATAAATTTGAAAAATTGACAGCAGCTTATAATCTATTAATCAGATGCAGTTATGAATTGAAAAGATGTTTTGGATTCCAGGTATGAATCAAAAGCTACCTGATCAATAGAAAACTTTTTTTTTTTCAAATATTTGTGGTTTGCAATTTTGTTTCAGATAGCATTTTCACTGTTCACGCTTACTATATACTGCATTGTATTAAGTTACAAATGGATTTCTACACTTGTGAATGAAGTAAGTAGAAAGTTAGTGTTTTTTAATTACTATTAGGACACATTTTGATTATTTGTATGTAATCACTACTAATACCACGTACAGTCTTTGCGAGCATTGTTTTAAAAGTTTTAATTTTCTCCTTTCATTATTTGTTTGTCGTTGACACCTGTACGAGGTGGTGTGCAAAGATGATATATTATAAATAATAAATATGGATGTAAGACACATATCTAGTACTATATTGCACAAGACCACAAATGTACCAAAAACAATCCTTAAGATACAACAGCATTTTCTTATGTTACTAATTACAAAGAGATTAAATAAATAAAATAAATAAATATCGGACAACCTCACACAAATCAATCTAGTCCGACAGTAAGCTCTAGTAGGCTTTTGTTATGGAAATTAGACGACCATAAACATCTTATATAGACATATTTAAATACAAATAACACCCATTACCCAGGCACAAATATTCGTTCATCGCACAATTTCACACAATTTGCGCTTGCTGGGATTCGTACCCAGGACCGGCGGCTCAGTAGGCAGTTGCTTAACCACTGCACGAACTGCGTCGTCAATAACGTTTATACAAATACTGTTTATTGCACACCTCCAATATCAAGGAATATACAACACAGCATGAGATACATTAAAAAATAACAGGCAGAGGTAAACAACAGGTGGTCTTATCGCTAAATAGCGATCTCTTCCAGACAACCTTTAGGTAGCGGAGTAGTTGAAAATTATGTTTGAAATTAGTAGGTGGTGCATGATAATAATAGGACTAAATGAACGACTACCATAAAAGACAAAAAGTAATAAACATACATAAATAAAAATATACAGATATACTTAGACATAATAAATAAATATATTGTAAAGTAATAAATAAAACAAAAGCAGTATGAGCCACAAAGTTAAAGGAGCGATTATTATTGCAGTGTACTAAGGGAGAGACAAATAGTGTTTTTTGACGAGGGTTTTAAATGTTGCAAGAGATTGGGCACGCCTTATATCCAGAGGAAGCGAATTCCACAGTAAAGTAGCCCGGAATGTAAAAGAACCATTATAAAATTTAGAAGATGAAGGGGGAACAGTAAGAACTAAGTTTTGTAGAGCGAACAGAACGCAAATAACTGAAACGCTCCTTGAGGTAGCGGGGAGTTGTGGGGTTAAATAGTACATTATAAAGAAGAGACAGAATATGGGAATGACGACGAGAACGGATTGAGAGCCACTTGAGCTGAGACCGGAAGTCGGATACATGGTCATACTTGCGTAACCCAAATATGAACCGGATGCAGATGTTTTGGATACGCTCAAGCTTATTAAGCTGCTCCTCCGTGAGGTCAAGGTAAGCTATGTCAGCATATTCCAATATAGGAAGAAGTAGAGTTTGAGAGAGCGCAATTTTGGTGGCAATAGGCAGAAAATTACTGAGCCTTCTGAGAGAACCGACTGCCGCAAACATCTTTCTGCTTACTTCATTAACCTGTGGCAACCAAGATAAAGTGCGATCAAGAATGACACCGAGGTTTTTTACACAGTTTGAAAAAGGTATATGAACTCCGTCAAATAACACAGGTTGGACATTATCAAAGTCAACCCTGGAGATCAGCTTAGAACTGCCAATTACGATAGCTTGAGTTTTAGCAGGATTGACTTTGAGACCAAACCCAAGACTCCAATTTAAAATGCGCTCCAAATCACCATTTACGTCGCTAATAACAGACGCTAGGTCACCGAGAACACCCTGCGAATAAATTTGAAGATCATCGGTATAAAGGTGATAATGTGAAGATAGATTATGTGTAATGGAATTTATAAATAAATAAATAAATATATAAATAAATATTAAGGGACAATCATACACAAATCGACCTAGTCCCAAACTAAGCAAAGCTTGTACTATGGGTACTAGACGACGATATACATAATATATAAATACATATATAGATAACATCCATGACCCAAGAACAAATATTTTGCACAAATATTTGCCCCGGCCGGGATTCGAACCCGGGACCGCCGACTCAGTAGGCAGGTGTCTACCAACCGAGCCAAACGCGTCGTCAAATAAAGATAGAGAATAACAAAGGCGACAGCACTCCACCCTGAGGAACCCCAGCCAGCGTGCTGCACCAAGAAGAAAAGGAGTCATCCACCTTTATTCGCTGCCGACGATCACTTAAGTAACTACGAAACCAATCAATTACTGCAGGAGATATGTTAAGAGAACTTAACATGCCAAGTAAGATGTCGTGATCAACTGTATTGAACGCATTACTGAAATCCAGCAGCGTTAATACTGTAACTTTCCGACAGTCCATGCCCGACCGGATATCGTCTGTAATTTTAACTAGTGCTGTCGCCGTACTATGACCAGGACGGAAACCAGACGGGAATGGATTCAAAAGGTTATTTTTATTCAAATAGGATGATAATTGATGTTGAACAAGACGCTCGAGTACTTTAGAAAGGAGTGGGAGAATGGAGATTGGACGATAATCAGAAAAGGAGGAAGGATTGGACTTTTTCGGTATTGGGACAATATTAGCATCTTTCCAAAGTGACGGGAAAGTACCAGAAGAGATAGAATAATTTAGGATATAGGTAATAATGGGAACAAGGAGGTCAAGGATAGGAAGGATCATGTTTCGGCTGACGCAATCGGTACCTACAGCGTTCGAAGTTATAGATAGAATATTCTTCTTAACATCACTGTCAGTAAATTGAACAAAAGAAAAAGGGAGTGAATCTGGAGTGGAAAGTGATGAAATAAATTCAAGGGTGTCGCCCTTAACAGCGCCAGAGAAAGTGCTAGAAGTAGAGAAATGTTGATTAAGTGAATCGAAGTTAATGTCATTGGTACAGGAATTCGGACGTGGCTTTCCAACTCCAATTGACTTGAGAAATTTCCATACTTTCGCAGGGTCTCCATTCTCTACGGACTGGTGGATATGGCGCCTTTGAGCATCTCGGCAAATGGTACTACAGCGGTTACGCAACGTGTGATAACGCTCTTTATTTCTATCTGAGGAATCCGCTTTGTACCTCGACTTGGCCACATTTTTCTTCTCCAACAATGCTTTAATCTCCTTAGTAAGCAGGAAGATGTTTTACTTTAATGGAACGGACCAGAGCGTGAACATCATAGAGCTGGATGAGAAGAGAATTAAAAAGTGAGACTTTGTCGTCAACCGTATTAGCTCTAGTGATAACACTCCAGTCCAATTTAGAAGCATCATCACGAAGCCTGTCAACGTCCATTCCACCTAAGTTGCGCTGAAGAAGAATTTTGGCATTTGCCTTAGGAGGTCTTAATTTATACGATAAATAAAGAAGATCGTGGTAGGAGAAAGCGTGAGCGGAGCACTGGCCATGCTTAGCAACATGTGCAGTAGAAGATGTCATAGTAATATCTAATAAAGAAGCGGTACAGTTAGAAAACTTATGCGTAGGTCCAGAAGGGAGAATACGCAGGTTGCAAGCATCAGCCAGGGACTGTAAAGACTTGGAACGGTGGTCATCTTTGAGAAGGCACGTGTTAAAATCACCCAGAATGATGTGATGATCGTAAGATGGCATGAGATCTTCAAGAAGTTTCTCTAGACTGCCGAAGTAGCTAACTAAAATTTGCAAAAAATAATTTAAATACATAAAAATATGTAAGCAAGCTGTGTCTAGTTTTTGTTCACCTACCCGACTCCCGACGTATTTATATTAGGTAAGTATGATTGAATATTTATAATCTTACCTGTTTTCAGCAACATTTTGGTGGAACATTAACATTGGTTTTGCTAGCAAACTACGCGATGGGAATTGCACTGTTACTCTACTCTAGCCAAATGGCGAGGAATGAAGCAGAACTACTGAAGAGGACTATGACCCATCTCAATTATAAGCTGCTGGAAAGTAGGTACTTATTCATCCTCCTAGCCTTTGTCCCATTTTTTTTTGAGAATGAATTCTCAATCGGGGTCGGCTACCTAAATCCCAAGATGTGGCGTAGGCACTAGTTTTTACGCAAGCGACTGCCATCTGACCTTCCAACCCAGAGGGGAAACTAGGCCTTATTGGGCTTAGGTGGTTTCCTCGCGATGTTTTCCTTCACCGAAAAGCGAGTGGTAAATATCAAAATGACATTCCGTACATAAGTTCCGAAAAACTCATTGGTACGGGCCGGGTTCGAACCCGCGACCTCCGGATTGAAAGTCGCATGCTCTAACCACTAGGCTACCACCGTTTCTTATTAAAAAGTAGGTACGGTAAAGGTAGGAAAGTAGGTACCTATTATTTTTGGAAAATAAGTTTAAAAAAATACGTAAATAAATCCGTGCCTGGCGTGAAGAACTTGATAACTCGACTTATACGTTTTTTTTTATCGGCGTAATGGCTTTCTACGGCTAAGGTTTTGTAGGAAAAAAATTGACAACTCGATATCTATGATACTTTTGAAGATATGGCCTATGACATCATATTGATATCTCGATATTTAGCGGATTTTATTTAACAAAACGAGATATCAGCGCGATGAGGCACAAAAAATATTGCATATCAACTTATCAACGTATTCTCAAAAAAAAAAAGCGTTCGTAACTTGACAAATCAAGATATTAGAATGAAGACAAGCACACTTTAACGATAACAAATGAATATATCGTTTTATCTCATTATACACAACTACCGTAAATTCATATGTCGATTTATCATTTTCAGGTTGATGGACACAGCAAATAATAAGTTGACATAATTAATTATTCATAATTTATCGAAATGTATATTTCGATTTGTCAAGTTATTCTCACATCTGAAGTGTACTCTGGTACAAAGGAAAAAACTGATAACTGTACATTTGTGAACATAATATAAACCTTAGTACAACGTGTTAAGGTCCATGGGGTATAGTTAACAGTGTCTTCGTATGTATCGTTCACATTACCGGTACCTTGTCAACCATCGACCAGTTTTATTTATTGGATCAGAAAAACAAAGATGTTGCCAGTTAAAAATAAGATAAATTCATCTAGTATTTCTGTAGAATAAGTGCTTTTGCATTACTGAATTAAAGACGATTCATTTACTACAATTTATTCAATATTTTTATAACTTTTAATTTTATTTTCCTCGGGTTTCGTGACTAAAATAAAACAATTCAAACGGATTGTATCATATTTATTTATTGTTTGTGCCTTTCTGACGTATTTGGTACCGAAAATTTGTGTTTTTCTCATCAAAAATAGTTGCCGAAACGTCAGGAGACTCAAACAACGAACACACGCGATATAATCCATTTAAATCGCCTTATATAAACAAAACAGTTGTATAGAAACGATAGAATTGTTTAATTGATACCCTATATTCTATGGTGAATATGTTGATAAGTCTAATATCTCACAAAATACAATGATTCTACCAAAATAAGTAAGATAATTGAAAAGTTTGCATAAAATTACCCTTAAATCAATTTAGACATTTCAATTATACAGAAAAACTGATTTTTAGGGATTAAATTAAAAAACATTTTCACCAATTAGGTCACTAATGTATGGGGGATAACTTGATAAGTCGATGGTGAACTTGATAAGTCGATGGTGAATATGTTGATAAGTCTAATATCTCACAAAATACAATGTTTCTACCAAAATAAGTAAAATAATTGAAAAGTTTGCATAAAATTACCTATAAATCAATTTAGACGTTTCAGTTACTATGAAAAACTGATTTTTAGGAATTAAATTAAAAAACATTTTCACCAATTTGGGCACTAATGTATGGGGAATAACTTGATAAGTCGTTGGTACCTATGTTGATAAGTCTTATATCACAGAAAATAAGAGGATTTTACTAGAATACATAAGGTAAATGAAAAGATCGCGGAAAATTATCCATAAATCAAGCTTTAAACACGAGTTAAAGATGAAAATGGATTTTGGAGAAAATGTCAAACTTTAAAATCGACGCCCTGAACAATTGCCATTTTGGACTTATCAAGTTCTTCACGCCATGCACGGAAATATAATATATTTCATAATCATAAGATTTTCTATATACACCGTGAAATTTTAGTGGTTGTTTTCCCGCGACAGGGCGATTTGGTATCGGTAGTACTTTCGAATTATAATAGACAAACTCAAAATATAAAAACTTGTCTTTAAAAAAAATACAAAAATAATACCCTGAACTCGAACTTGCGAAAAACAATAGTTACGCACTAAAACTGCAAGTAAACGACAGTTCCCGATATTGTAGGTAAACAAATAAACGAATAAACAAGTAAACACGATTAGGCACAAATAAGTCGTAGCATGTCAGTAATAAGGCGCTCCCGCAGCGAGCAACGCGGATACTCCCCTCTCACTCTCTCAGGGATTCCCAGTAGTAGATTAAGGCGCCGACGCGGCGGGTAGCCGGCTACCCTTCTTTTCAGTTGACCCGTGATAGGCGCAAGCGCATCCACCCTCGTTTTGCGCTTGCGGAGTTCACAAATCACCGTAAAATGGATCGACATTACGAATATTCAAATTTAGAGTACGTCGCGATGGTGCAGCTGTACGCTGTACGCCAGGGCTAATTACGACAGACCCGGACCTAACTCCGTTGGACTTTTATTTGTTGTCTGAGCTAGTGTACCAGCGGGAATACGAAACTCGTGATGCGTTAATGGCGGGAATAACGGACGCTTTCGATGTTATTAGACGTGATAGTTACATTAATATCATTGAAAAACAATCAAAGTAAACGTGCCCGATTTTGCATTGAACGTGGCGGATTGCAGTACGAACAATTGCGTTATCGGGAAGTTTTAAGTGTAAATACGGGACGATTAAAAATTAGGTAAGGCAATTTAATAATCATTTAGTAAATAAGTTGATTCCATTTTTTAAATACGCCTTAAATACGTTTTTGATCATTTCAAGCTTGATCTAAACTTGTAATTTTTACTTCTGAAGATCCGTAAACTACCCGTAAAACGTATTTAACGACGGTCCTAAGCCCGTAAAAGTATGAAGGAAAAATGGAACTACTTTTTAGGTTATTTTGTTTTATTCACTTGAAAGAAGTAGGTACTACTGCAGTGCTACTACTGGTGTTAGGCCATTTTCGAGTTTCGTTCGACGCTTTTGCAAATCTGACATTTCTTAACATTAATGAAAAAAAAAGATTACACACGGATTGTACGTCCATGGCAAAATCATTTCGTTGCGGGAAAACAACCACTAAAATTTCACGGAACTACCTGAACTTGTATAAGAAAAGGATGATGGTCCAATTTTATTGTCCCACTGCCTTGCCCAAATCACCAAGAGAGATGAGACAACGATTTGTTGATCTTAGCAACAAGATTAAGCTTCACTATGACGCCGCAAGTATGATAAATGATAATACACGTAAAGGATAGTGTTGCAACATACAACAGTTTGGCGGCAAATTACTTATGTAAATACATCAATGAAACTTTATTTGTATCTACGTTGGCTCCAGACTCTGCCGAGTCCTGCCAAAATTTAGGGGTCCTACCCGTTCCGGGCTATGCCTATGGTATGGGCTGGGAGGAAATTTCAATTAAACAAAATAGTTAATATTCTATTCATTTTTAAATAAAGAATTACTTAAAAGAATAAAGGAAAAAAAGGATTTGAAGACACGAAGCTTTTACAGACGACGGAAAGGTTCAAGGCAATCAAGGCAGAGGAAAACCAAGAATAAGCTACATGAAACAAATAAAAGATAATGTAGACCCCATGTTGCTTACGGAAATCAAGGAGGTGGCTATGCCGAGTTAGGTGGAGATATCTACATACTTCTTCAGCCACACCGTAAAAGTTTGACTCATCATAGTAAAATTATACAATGTAATTCATACATTTCGGGCACCTGCTTTGCCATTACAATACTATTGTGGCATCCGACGACAATTATATGAAATGAAACAAAATGAATGAAATTGAGAAATCTTTTTGGAGAAGACAAATGTTTAAATAGCCTGAAAATAGGTATCCTATCCCAGCTCCGAAACTTTATTCCCCATCTGTAATGTTTCGCCAAATTTTAATTTGTCCAAAAGTATTTTTTTTTCCTGTAACCCGTAATGTTTTCAGGATTTTATAAATAACGTTTAAAGGAACCCATTACCACTAGGTTTGATTAAGTTTTGTTTTTATAATGATAAAAAAAATGTCTTTCGGACTAATGAAAATTTGGCGAAACGTTACAGAAACGAAACAATTATTATTTATTTATTTTTTCATCAAAATTAGCGTTTCAGATAGGTAACCCTGAAAATACGACAACAAACCAAATTATTAACAACTTAAAGAGCAATAAGAAAACCAACAATAACAGAAACGAATGTAGATTCAAAATGTTTACTTTTAGTTCCAGGTTCAAACATGTTGGAAGTAAGGAGATTGGTGAACGACTTCAAACGGCAAATGTTGATCCAGCCAATCGAAATTAAGGTGTTTAATACCAGATTGGGCATGGGTCTGCTCCTGTTGATCTTATCTATATCTGTCTCTTATACAATTACGTTGCTTCAGTTCAATCACGTTGTATAAAGAGATGTATACCTTTATATATTTTATAGGCCAATTGTCATAACATCAACCAATAAAATACCTGAAGTGAAACATGCCGAGATTCATTAACAGTTAGGTACCAGTAAACCGTGAGGTTTTTTCCAGTGATCAAGCATTTTTTTTATTGGAAATTATTTTAAACAAGCCTTTACTTGCACTGGAGTGTAAACCTTAATCTGACAATTTTCTATGCCGTGGTTAATGTTACTGAAAAAAGGGTAATGTATCTAACTATTAATAAAGATTCGTTTATTAATAACATAACTCTAGATCTTATTATACATTAAGAATGAAAATTATTTTTCAAGTGCGACTAGCTTAGGTATGTGAAGGGTGTCGCCACTATCGTCTCAGTGCTAACTAAGTTGGAATAGCACAAAATTCGAGAAAATTCGGCAAGTGATGTATAATTTTGTAAAATCGTAATAAACATAATATATTGTTGTTGTTGTTGTTAAATATAATTACAAAACAACAATATCGATAGTGGAGAATGTAAGCGATCAGAAAGGAAGTAAGTAGGTTGATATTCCTTAAAAAGCGGTCAAAAATATATACTGTTTTTATTATAAACTTTACAAAAAACAAACAAAGGATTGCAAAGAAGTCAAATATAGAGGAAATGAAAGTCATCGTATTTTAAAAAGTTGATAACACTTAACCCATAAATTATATTATCCAATAGAGGATTTTCTAAATGATGAGTCTTTGAGCGATAAAAAATTATATGGGGTACATTAAGAACCTAGCTATAAGTAAGCTACCGTGCCACAACAGGGTTCATGTTTTGTTTATCTATAATGAAGTAAGATCTAATGTACAACATGATTAATATGAAATAAATGAATTATGAATTTGGAAATGCATTTTTTATGCACACACACCCACACCACGGACAGCTAGACAGCTTAGGGCTCCCCCACATCTAGCGTCTCCCGAACGTCGACGCCTCACCAACGCCCGCGCGGCTTCGACGCCGCGCTCCCGCAGCGCCGACGCGACGCTGCGGCGTCTCTCGAACGTCGACGTCGCAGTGACGTCCACGCCGCGTTAGCGCCGCGCCTCCTCGACGTCAGTGTCGACTGTCGAGCGTCAGAGCGACTTGTCGGCGCCCACGCAGCGTCACTGCGACGGACAGAACACGCAACCCACCCCGTCACGCGGTGTCGACTGACGTCGAGGAGGCGCGGCGCTAACGCGGCGCCGACGCCGCGTTGACGTCACTGCGACGTCGACGTTCGGGAGGCGCCGCAGCGTCGCGTCGGCGCTGCGGGAGCGCGGCGTCGACGCCGCGCGGGCGTTGGTGAGGCGTCGACGTTCGGGAGACGCTAGATGTGGGGGAGCCCTTAGCGATCCGGCGCGGCGCACCACTTTTATTGATTATGTCATTACATCACCCGTGGTAGAATCCAAACTTTATCCCTGACCAATAGATGGCGGTCGGATGACAGTCTCTTCACCGGTTCTACAATGATGATATAGCGGTTGACTTAATAGGAATTTCACGCTTTCTGTCTGTACAATGCACAGACAAAAAAATAAAATCGTTGGGCGCGCGAAATTCCTATCAAGTCAACCGCTATATTATAATAAATGCTATTTACTTATTTACGCAGGTTACGCGCGCCCAGCTATTTCTTTTTTCTGATCAATGCCCTAGATTAATGAGGAGAGTGGTGTTATGACGGTACCTAGGACCTACCGAATTATTTTTTACCTTTTTGTTCATTGTCTACATCATTTTAATCTTTATTTTCTATTAAACCGTTTAACTTAAAACATTTTTTACTGATTTTTAATTTAATGCTGAATCCCCTAGCCCAAGAGCTGTAATCAGTAGTCGCTGTGTTCTGGTGGTAGGCTAGCCGCAGCATAAACCTCGGCACCACGTGTGGGATGCTGTCGCGCGCGGGGGCTTGGAGCAGCGGATGAGTACCTAGCTGAATCAACTGGTCTCTTGTCCTGTCAGTTTGTAAAAAATGGGTGCCCCTTGAAATCTCGACAAACTTTTTTCGAATTTCATTTCATCGAAAACGATTCAAAGAATATTCAGTATAAATATTATCTCTTGGAGTATTATGGCTTCATCGACTATTCATTACATATTATATCAATTATTCGAGCAATGTTATAAGGAATTTTAAGTGCTTAAAATTACATTTAATTGATTATTTTAAAGACAGAAAATCAAATAATTTATATTATTTCATCGACGTATTATACAACTCATTCATTTCCATGACCCCTAAAACGAAACGGCTCGCAGACATAAGTTGGTTAGGTTAGGTTAGGGTTATTTTTTTTATGACCCCAAAAACGAAACGGCTCGCAGACATAGGTAGGTTAGGTTAGGTTAGAGTATTTTTTTTATGACCCCAAAAACGAAACGGCTCGCTGCCATAGGTTGATTAGGTGAGGTTAGGGTTATTTTTTTATGACCCCAAAAACGAACCGGCTCGCAGCCATAGGTTGGTTAGGTGAGGTTAGGGTTATTTTTTTTATTACCCCAAAAACGAAACGGCTCGCAGACATAGGTTGGTTAGGTTAGGTTAGGGTTATTTTTTTATGACCTCAAAAACGAAACAGCTCGCAGACATAGGTAGGTTAGGTTAGGTTAGGGTTATTTTTTTTATGACCCCAAAAACGAAACGGCTCGCAGCCATGGGTAAACAAAAGGGTACACACATAAAACATAATATCTACCCACATCCGTCCGCGAGCGCATTGCGTTTAGTTCCTCACATAATTCATTGAAGTTGTAGAATGATAAATACTGAAATGATTTTCTACAATGTAAAATTAAAAACAAAATAATAAAATATGGAATAATAAAATATTAAATAAAGAACTGCGAAATAAAGTATATAATAAATAATATTTCTACAGGTTAAGAATCGGTGTTATAAAAATACACCATTTAATTGTTCGATGTAATGAATATTCGATCAAATGAAAAAATGCGTACCGTTGACTTTGAACTAAAATTCGATTAAACGTTTGTCGAAATTTCAAGGGTAAACCGTAAAAAATATCTAGTTGGGCTTTACATTTTGTGGAAGGGAACACTCACAACCGTCTGAAAGTCGTAGTTCCTAATTTCACCGTTGCACAGGTAAATTGGTCGCAACATATAAGGTGTTAACAAATTAGATGCTATGTACTTTAAGAGATGTTATTTATATCAAAATAATTTACCTTATATAGAAATTAAGAAAACTAAAGAGGCTAAAATGAAAGAGGCCTTAATTACAGACCATTCAACAACTCATTAACAGGGTGTATCGGTTTACTTAACAAAGTTAATTCCCTAGTTTTCTTCAAAAAGTATACTTCCAAAGACGAGTACTATCAGCCTGAAAGTATCAACCTATATTTCCTAATTAGTTAAGAAATATTTTTAGTCGAAGCGTGTGAATTTAACTAAACATTCGTCCTGATGTTATCAAAGCAAAGAAGACGTCACACAAGCAGTTGGATTGTCGTCGACATTTCTAATTGCGTTATCTGGAGCAGCGCAGGAATATCCAATTTGGTGTATAGGCGTGAAAATGGCCGCACTTGCTTGTGAAGCCAACCTACTCCGGAACAGATCTTCCACTCTTCTGTTATTTAAAAAGCACACTAAAATAATTCATGTAAAATTGGCAGCGAACACCTTTTAACTTTTTCGCTGAAAAAAGTTATCAGATCCCAGTACAACCTCAGACTTTACTATCTCCTATAGGCGAGCCAGGTCATTTTCGTGGATAGTCAATGTAGTGAAACGTCATGTTTGTTATACGTCTATTTCGAAGGACGTCTTTTTCTGGGTTAGTCATCTTCTGAGTGGGTCTATTTCGCAGGACGTAATTTTAGTAATTTTCTATGTAGGTCTATTTTCGCAGTACGTACTTTTCGGGGTTAGTCATCGTCTAAGCTAATCTATTTCAATGAAATTCTCTGAGCTTCTAACTAATCTTATGCTATTTACTTTCATAACACCTTGTTTTTTATCCGTGAAAGTTGTAATTTTATTAATAGTTAATGGCAGGGAAAGAGAGATGACCCATAAGAACGTGACATACTTCGAAATTGACAAGAAGCGAAGATGACCTGCTGAGAAGGAGGCCAGCTGAGAATATGACATTCCTCGAAATTGACACGAAACGAAGATGACCAGCTGAGAACATGACGTTCCTCAAAATTGACACGAAACGAAGTTGACCTGCTAAGAAACTGACTAGCTGAGAACGTGACGACCTTCGAAGTTGTCAGGAGGCGAAGACGATCTACCGAGAAGGTGACGAACCGAGAATATGACCCTGCTCGAAATTGACTGAAAACGAGGATGACCTGCCTCGCCTAAAGGCTCTTTGTTTTAAAGAGTATGGCTTGGCCGTTTCATAGTTATATTGCTTGTCATAACATCTACCTACTCGTACTATCGTGCGCCTAGAAAATATTAAAATTAGGGTCAGATATTACAAACCACTTTTCACATCATTGTCTGAAATCCTGTTACTTGTTTGAATATCTTAGAAATGGCTGCGGTTATTTTAACTAAACATATCTATGAACCATTAAGACAAACAAGGTTTTCGTTTTAAAAACGCATTCAAATCTTACTGCCCTTTGGGGAGCTGCAATGCCACAGATAGACACACTGATACACATGTCAAACTTGTAACACCTCTCCTTATTTATCGGGTGATAAACACATAATAAATAAATAAATAACAATAAATATTAACGGACAATCTTACACAAATCGATCCCATAATAGCTTTGATCTTTTTATCAATGGTTTCGAAATCAAAATTAATAAATAGTTATTTATGATACAAGTCTGTAAGGTAAGTGATTTCAGACGAGCAAGTGATAAAATAAACACGGGTCGGATATCATCTTGCATACGAGTTTCATACAAAACTTTACTAATTAATAAGCATTTAAAGTTCGTTTATTAATCAAATTCTAAGTCTAATGTAATTAATAACGTGTTTAATGAAGTATTGGTTTGATTGTACTTTTATACAGGGCGTCCCAACACTACGGCACCTCAAGGGAAAGTACCTTAAATATTGTAGATAGGATATTTTGCTGAAAGAAGACTTTATGTTATTTTTAAAAGTTATTAATTCTGCATTTAAAGATTTCCTAAGAATTACTTGCTTAATTATTCGTCGTTGGCAATAAATAATTTTCAATAAGTTATTTTTCATAATGATTGAGGTGTACAATAAAGAGTATTTGCATTGTATTGTAAATAAGTGTAGCATTAAAATGAGACGTCTGTCCAAATGATACTCTGTGGACGTATATGCTCTGTTAGCAGGTGGTCCGTAATCGAGATCTAGTACACTGTTATACAGGGAAGGAACCATTTTTATAATGAGCTCTCGTTTTACGACCGCCCCACCAATTTACTTGATAGAAAGTGATCTCTTACGCGATAGAATGTTATGTTGCAATCGTTACTTGGACTTTTAAGATGTCAGACTCGATTTAACTAGATTATGAAGTGCTTCTGAGGAGAGGAAGTTCATTTGTTTTATTGGGGTTCCGTATTTTAAGAGCAGTTTACACATGGTGACTTCTGAAGCAATGCAGTCTCGAACCGTAAACCTGCCTTTCCACGCCATTACCTCAAGTGTTGTCCGTTTTCTAGGACAATACTGACAGCAATCAATCTATAAGGTTCTTGGCAATGGCCGTTTTAACGGACATCCTAAAAAACCTATTTTCAGAATGACTGATTATTTTTTCTTAACTATGGTACCTACTTTTTAACCAAAAACTACCACAAAAAGATTATCTTTCATGTCTTGTCATGTTAAGGGTTAAAACATTCGATACCTACTCTTTTGCATTAGAAACTTTATCAAATATTTTTTGAGAGGCGGAAAGACTGTATATGACACTTAATACTCTCGCGGTTTGTACACATAATGAACACAAATTGTAACTGGTCTAACGCGATATTTCTTATTTACCTTCATAATCTAACGTTTCGGCGGGGTTGCACACACCGTGGTCTCAGATGTACTGGTGAAACAGCGAGTTGTTACTGGAGCTGTCGAAACGTTAGATTACGAAGGTAAATAAGAAATATCGCGTTAGACCCGTTATAATTTGTGTTAATTATGGAAAGACTAATTTTAAAACATTATTAGGCAACTTTTTATAAACATTAGCCTAAAAAATATTTACAAACTTTACGAACATGTAACTTTCAAAAAGCAAATCTATTTTATTTCTAGTATTGGAATTGGTTATCACAGATCTTTTTGTGAATGGATCTTTTTCTTAATAAAATACACAATACTCTCATAAATATATTGGGACGCTAAGTTAGGATGATAATAACTTTGAAATGGGGCGATGTGGTCGCTTAGCGACAAAGCCCTTTAAATAAAAAATAAAAAAATAAAAAATTGAAATGTTCTCTAAGGAGTCACGGAAACTCAGGATATAATTATATGTACATATAAAACGTGTAGGTCCTTTCGTAAAATAATGAAATAATGAATTTTATTCTGTAAGTATGCCACAGTGTCGTTTGATTGGGACGCTACAGTTAAGATGATTAATATCTTTTAAAAGTTCTCTAAGGAGGGAGGTGGATCTCAGATTATATAATTAAATTATGCCGCGGTGAAATGGTAAAAAGGGATTTGATAAATACACGGCAGATGACAAAATTCCAACAATTTTGTTAATACACTAAACAAATCTAGGGATTTGCAAACCGTTAGACTAGTGAAATGACGAAATCGGATTGGTAACTAAATTTTATTTGACCAAATCCCTGATTTTACCATTTCACTGTGACATATACATTTAAGCACTTATACATGTCTGAGTCGACCAGCATTGCACGAAAGAAGAACTGTTGAGAAGAAATGCCGAAAGTGGCTTATAAAATAAATATGTGTCGAATTCGTGAATGTCCCAGGTCACAGGTGCTTGTGGCCCGAACCGAAGGTGACGACCATAATTATGCGATCTAGGGCTTTACGAATTACCACCCGTGGTTTGTCTAAAGTGTTACGTCTTGTCTTGGCCAGGAAGTGAGATTTTTTACCCACGTCGTCCGGGCAAAATATTTAGGTCCTAAGTAATGACGTAAATTAAAATAAAAGAGTAAATGGCCTTTGAACAGATATAACAACATAGAAACATTATCAGTATAGAAAATCCATTAAGTCATTACAACAAAGCAAGAACAGAATTCTCCAAAGACTTGGCAAGCAACAGCGTAAAATACTCGATTTTCTGTTCCACAATATTCCACGTGTGTTTACATTAAGTCGGGTATTATGAATGTGAAATATTTAGGCGAGATTTCCTTTTTCACGCTTCGGGCCAGCTTGTAATATGTACCATGTACTTTACTTATTCCTGATTTATGGATTGAATTTCTTATTTCGCCTGGTGAACCAAAACTCACTAAAATTCCTGTCACTGCTCTTCAAAACCTCGTTAACCTCGTCTAGATTGACACGTAGATACGAGCATTTTTCAGCAGCACGTCTAGCGTAACTTTGACACGCGACTCATGTCGCGCGAGATAGCATCATCCGTCACTATCTCATAGTACTGTACAGATAGAGACAGGTAGCATATCCCGCGCGAGAAAGAGTCGCGGGTCAAAGTTATGCTAGCCGTGCATATATTTGATACTTAGTGAGTTAGTTGTCAACAGACGATTTTATGTCGCATAGTGACATCGTCGTTAGTGACGTGGCGTTTCCGAATAAAATCCGGGAACCTTCCTCGTTTTGTATGGAGAATGAGGAAAGTTTCCCGGAATTTTCGGAAACAGCTCATTTCTAATCTTCGCATGTCGTCGTTGAAATTATCACAGATGATGTATTCCTGCTACCGCTATAACAAGATATACTAAATAATATAATGAAATAAATATTTAAGGAGGCTCCCATACAACAAACGTGATCGGTTGCGTTAACTTTGCACCTCATTTGTGTCCGGCGCGATACATACCAGGTGCAAACTTAACTTAACCCGGCCAGTTAAGATATCCTAACAAATATGTTTGTACGGAATCCTCGGTGTGCAAGTCCGACTCGCACTTGACCGTTTTTTCGTTATAATATTGTGAAAATATAAATGATTCAAAACTTACCCCTGACCTAATCTACAAAGAAATCAGGGTTCGCTTATCTGCTGATGTTTGTTCCACTTTTGAACTGTAGAATTTCATTAGGCGGCGCGCACCGTATTTGTTTTGCCGAGTGAGTTTGCGAGACTTCTTTTAAACTCAAAGACGGTATCTGCACAAATGTTTTATCACACGGCGACTGTATCTGTGGACATAATCACAAAGTGAAGAGTCTTCAAAATCAGTTTTCTTTGTATAGGGTAAAAGTAGGTACAAAATACCGCACTATTTAGACCATGCCATGAAAAAATAAGTTTCATGGTGATTTAGGGTTCTCTCTGTCTGTTTGTCTGTCCGTCTGTCCGTCTGTCCGTCTGTCCGTCTGTCCGTCTGTCCATCTGTCCGTCTGTCCGTCTGTCCATCTGTCCGACTTTCCGTCTGTCCGTCTGTCACCAGGCTGTATCTCATAAACCGTTAGACAGTTGAAATTTTCACAGATGATGTATTTCTGTTGCCGCCACATACTAAAAACAGAATAAAATAAATATTTAAGGGGGCTCCCATACAACAAACGTGATCGGTTGCGTTAACTTTGCACCTCATTTGTATCCGGCGCCATACATACTAGGTGCAAGCTTACTTAGCGTGGCCAGTTAAGATGGGATGAGTGTTTTTAATGATATATGGACACATGTGTGTGTAGCCGGCGAAGTCGAGCAATCACCTAAAAGTGCAGTCTTTACTTTGTAAGTGTTTTAGTTACTCGCTACGAAGCCGACTAACGCTTGACGAAACTACAATCTCAAAACGAAAAATACGTTGAATTATAAAAAAAAAAAGTTTAAATTTCTTATCACTTTTAATCGGGGTAGGTGAAATTATACTGACAAAAAAAGTTGATTTACCGATTTTCTAAAAATGTTTGGTCCCACCGGAAGATCAGCATTGGCTCTCGAGCTAGCATTATGCTGACGTGGGACTTTTTGGAGGTAAATCATAGTTATAATTATAAGTTTTTTTTTTATGTTTCGTCCCTTGATAAATGTTTTTCTCTCTGATGTGTACGACACATTTGTATGGCCGGCGAAGTCGAGCTAAAGCGCCTAAAACTCAGTTGAGTCAGTGCCAACGCAACGCTCCGGAGGCGAAAAGTGCAGTCTTTACTTAGGAAGTGTTTTAGTTTCTCGCTACGAAGCCGACTTGCGCTTGACGAAACTACAATCTTGGAACTGATGCTATAGTGTAAGTTTGCTTTTAACGCAAAAAAACGTCACAAAAGCGTGTGACAATCTTATTTATACAAGAAATGTTGGTCGAAATGTTTTGGTGCGTTCAAAACTTACACTTGAGACTCTGCTGTTAAGAAAATGTGATTGTGTGTCATGTGATTAAATGCTAGAGTATAACTAATAACCAGGGGCTGCCAGAATTCTCGTGGCACTCAAAAGAGCTGTCATAAGGACTTTGGGAGAACCAAGGTTGTATATATAGCTCAGGCAGTTGCCAAACTTAAGTGGCAGTGAGCAGGGCACATTACTCGTAGAACCGATGGCCGCTGGGGCAGAAAGGTCCTTAGTGGCGACCGCCGACCAGCAGACACAACGTGGCAAGGCCTTTCACTTTACGACGACATGGTTAGGATCGCGGGCAGAAATAGGATGAGAGCGACGCAAGATCGATCGTTGTTGAGAACTTTGGGGAAGGCCATTGTCCAGCATTGGACGTCTATCGACTGATATGCAGATGATGATGATGTAGTTTCTTAAGGTCCATATATATTTGTAATTTTGCGTGTGTGTCTTTTTAAATAAATAAACGTAGCCTTAAGAAGCCGACGAAATGGCACCGTAATTTACTTGTCACATTTTCGAGGGCGCGCTAAACATTTGTCATTGTAATAGGGCGTCGTCTCGAGCCGTGTCTAGTAAATATACACACATTTGTCGCTAACTTTAACACATAGGGGAAGGTGGGGTAAAACCGGGTGCTAAGGTAAATATTAAATAAAGACAATATTTAGACGACGCGATTGGCGCAGTGTGTAGTGCACCTGCCTACTGAGCCGGCGATCCTGGGTTCGAATCCCGGACGGGGCAAATATTTGTGTGATGAACTCGAATATTTGTTCCTGGGTATGAGAGCTTATATAGCCTTTACACAGCTGAAATAAGTCGTATGAGAGCTGTAACTATAAGGTCTTATGCAGCCTGTGTGTCACGAGTAAACGTCTACCGGGATTGATATTATTTATACGTGAAAACGTCTTTCAGTTAGTTTTAAGAGGCAATACCACTGCTTATTTTTCCATACGAATCGGTGTTTCGCTCTCTTCTGTTTTCTCCTCTAAAACATAACCAATAATTTTAGGAACTGAATGGAAAGGAAATGTTCTGGACCGTTTCGATTTTAAGAAAATTCGGCGAAATGAAAGTTTCGACCAAAAATAATTTTGCGAGAAGGCCGTATCCCCGTAACAACTAATTAGCAATCTAGCTCGCTGCAAATACTATCATCAATGACCCAACTTCCCCAACAGATCAGCTATGAGCGACACTAAAAATCAAAACCGCTTAAACCGCCAAAGTACCGTTCCCGCGGCGATAAAACTAAACCTAAAATGTGGGGAGATTAAAAAGTGTTGAAGTTTGACCCCCCCATCGTCTACCGGGGTTAGTACGTGGGGTGCTCTTTAAAATGGTCACGCGCCGCTATAAAAGTCGAAAGGCCGTGCTAGATACGTTTTACGGTTTTTTTTGGGTGCTTTATTTCGCAATAAAGTCGGATTTCTAATCTCTTTGTGTCATGCGAGCGCAGGCTAGCTACAACCGCAGTGTAGATTTGGAGCAGAAAAGTTATTCGGAAATAATTTGTGAATTAAGAATAATTTACTGTTTGTCGTTGCTGTGAATTCTAATACCCCCCTAAAACAATTTATGGCTCCAGATAATCAACTATAATAGTCCGACTCGCGCATGAAGGGTTCCGTACCATAAAACAAGTTTGTTGTATGGGAGCCCCCCTTAAATATTTATTTTATTTTATTTTTAGTATTTGTTGTTATAGCAGCAATAGAAACCCATCATCTGTGAAAATTTCAACTGTCTAGCTATCACCGCTCTTGAGATACAGCCTGGTGACAGACGGACGGACGGACAGCGAACTCTCAGTAATAAGGTCCCGTTTTTACCCTTTGAGTACGGAACCCTAAAAACTGGCCACATGCGAGTCTAACTCGCGCACCGTACAAACATTTATCCCATCTTAACTGGCCGGGTTAAGTTAAGTTTGTACCTGATATGTATGGTGCCGGATACATATGAGGTGCAAAGTCAACGCAACCGATCACTGTTGTATGGGAGCCCCACTTAAACATTTATTTATTCTGTTTTTAGTATTGGTTGTTATAGCGGCAACATAAATACATGATCTATGTAAATTTTAACTGTCTAGCTATCTCGGTTTATGAGAATGAGACGAACAGTGGAGTCTTAGTAATAGGGTCCCGTTTTTACCCTTTGGGTACGGAACCCTAAAAATAGTATAAGTAATATATTATAAATATGTGTTATTAACACGTTCACCGCGAAACAGGTCATTTTGACCCTGTTCTGAACTTTCGCCTGGTGCGGCGACCGAAATACGACTTTGCACTGGTGCGAAGGCCATAATGTTGTGATATTTATTTTTTTGTATATATTCAAGTATACATTTAGATTCGTCATTTTACGATCTACCCGACAACATATAAATTAATTAACAGGTCACATATGACCTGTTCGCACCAGATTAAAACTTTTGTTATTCAGTGCGGAACAAGGCATATATGACCTGTAGTGTAGGGCCTTGTATAGCACTGCAGGTAAGTGCAGAGTGCACTAGTGTTGTTACCCTGCTATTATAGTACACACGTTTGTTTCTGTTTATACGTAAACATGAATGCGTCTAAAAAGCGGTCTCGAAGAATGTTGGACAACCACTGCGTAAAGTTTTAATATTTATTGATAATAAAACCGACACCTATGAACAAACAAAAATCCACCACATGCTTCGTCAATTAAAAATAATGCATGCAATTCACAAAGTATATCCGCAACAAGCTTCGTCAGAATCAAATGACATGAAATAAATCCGCAACACGCCTCGTCAAGGAAAACTTAATCTCTTAAATCCCCTCTCAAGGCCATATTTGGTCCCCATTATGCTAGCAGCATTGCCCCGCTGAATGGCAATGGAGACTTTTTATTTTATTTTTATTTTATTTATTTATAAGACACACCAACAGTACATAAACAAAACCTAGTAAATAGTATAAAATACACAGACACAAAAACCTGTTTATGAACCAATGACAGGTGTGCATCAGCATTCAAATTGACTCAGGGCACACTAACCTATAACATTAATTAATATTAATAAACTAAACTAAAACACAAGATTCAAAATGTGATTATAAAAATTCGTGGGCAATTAAACGGACGGAAAGAGTAAATAGAAAACAATGACATTTTCTATTAATTCAGTAGTTTTCTGCTAGATTTGCTGAACCAACCATGACCCAGAGCGAGGATCGTTGCCCCTCTCTCTCAATCGCCGCCCTAAATCCCTAAAAAGCTCGCGAGCCTCACTACCCCAAGGTCCAGCCGTTTCCACAGCGACGGGTACGAAATCGTACATCGACTCTAAGGCTGCGTACTTGGCGTGTTTCATCTTAGCGGCTGTTTCCGCCGCTGAACCCGCCAACCTCGCGGTTTGCCTCAAATGGGACGGAGCAAAAGTGCTAACGCACGTTGCGTCCCATAAAAGACAACGCCCTCGCTGCCATGGAACCAACGTAAGTCCGTCCGGTCTTTTGCCATCCGTTCGAGATAAACCAGGGGGCTCTAACACACAGGGGATGTTAACGGACACCATGGCTCGGCGGACAATTTCATTAATAGAATGATGGCGCGAAAAACGCCCTGCACATCTCTGGCAACTTAAGCCATGGTGTCCATTTTCCTCCACCATAACTCCACAAATGCAGCGATGCGGCTCACACACCTTGGTTCCCAGTCTTAGGGCCACTGCTATTCTTAGCGAGTCGTTATCAAGCAGTGTACCCAACTGAGGAGACGGCAAAGCTGCGTAAAGTCAGTAAAGTAACTTACGTTCGCATATTGGAACATGATTAGGTTGGAACCTCTACGTCCCCGAAGGGCAGCAACCATCGTCAGCTGTTTATGTAAGTACGGAAAACGAAATTGAAATACCCTCAAACGCATCACAAAAATGTACTTACATGAGCCCATCATCTGGTTGCACATATTCTAAAGAATGTGTAAGTTAAATGTAAAAATACCTTAGAAAAGCTCATTTTGTAACAAATAAAAAAAAAATGTTTCGATATATCTGTTTGATTTGTCTTTCCCGTCACTACTAAATCATCGACATTTTCATCAGTGCTAGTCCTGGCAGTGCGTTACAAGTCAATTTTGACCTGTTAATTAATTCGTCTATAAAATCTCAACGAACAGTCATCAACTTCGGCGAAGGCAGTATAAGGTAGACTCATTATTAGACTAAACATTATTATAATCAAATTTCATATATATGTATTTGGTAAAGACATTTTAGGTAAAATATAAAACCCTTCCTACAGGCTGCAAATGACTTTTACCGCACAGCGAGAAAGTTCAATACAGGACTCTCATGGGTTGTAACGCACTGAGAGCGAGTTCGCAAAATGAAGCTTCGCATTGAACGTGTTAACTACTTATGTGTAAGTTAGTTACCGCCTACAATTATTTTCAATAATATTGTTTTTCAATAATAAAGCACATTTAATGTCTATTTTAAATTAAAGTTCCTTGAATAAAGCACATTCCATGTCTATTTTAAATTGAAAGTTCTCCGTAAGGGGATATATCGCTGCTCCTTTTCCCAGACTATCAGTTTACGTTAAGTTGCACCTGGTAACTATGGCGCCGCATACAAAAGAGGTCCAAACTTAACGTAACCGGCTTATACAAGTCGAGGTATCGTTCTCGTTTATGTTTCCTCCTAAACTTTATCAATCTTTACGAAATTTTTGGAACTAAATGGAAAGGAAATGTTCTATGTCGGACCGTTTCAAAATTTGTGTACTAAAATTGCCTCGCACTCCCAAAAACAGACACCTAGTTCGCAAATTTCATAATAAGAAGCCCAAAAAGTTGATGACGTGGTTGGCTCTGTTTGTAGAGACTTGCCTATTGAGCCGGCGGTCACGGGTTCGAATCCCGGCCAGGGCAAATATTTGTGTGATGAACTCGAATATTTGTGCTTGGGTCATGGTTGTTCTATGTATTTAAGTATATATTTATGTATATAAGTATGTATATCGTCGTCTAGTACCCATAACACAAGCCTTCTTGAGCTTAATTTGGGACTAGATTGATTTGTGTGAGGTTGTCTGATGTGTATTTATTTATTTAAAAAGTGCACCGAAACCTCGGGGCCTTGTTCCTCTGACTTGAAGGTTGGATCTTCAAAGACACAGAAATAGGCTAAGAAATAATGTTACCCTACTGTCTCATATAAGCGTAAAACAGCTGCACCTTATTGCCGGGACCGCCGGTGTGGCGTTATGAAAGAAACTTCTATGCTGCAGTGCTTGACAATCATACGTAACGTAAAAGACGTTCATATTTTTTCCTCATATCCTAGAATCGAGACGTTTATTCTACACAGAGATTGGGTAATTCCACGAGTTACTATAAATACCACAAGTATTTAATTATTGTATTAATTGATGGACGGGTAGCCAGTCCTTGATGAAGAGCTCCGTACGAGGTCGAAACATGTCAGACCCTTCCTGGAAATTTCACGTGAGTGTAAACCACTTAATACCTACAATAATTAAATATATCTCACGTAAATTTTAATAAGGTTACTAGTTATTAATAGTTATTACAAATTTAAGTATTAATTATCTCTAATAAAGACAACAGTTACTTTTTTTCCCAGATATATTGACACTTAAATTTACATAATACAACAAGAAAACACGCAATTAACTGGTATCGTGCGTTACTCTCTGCCGACCTTTTACCCCATAGAAAAATTTAAATGAACCGTAATTTACGCTGGTGACAATGAGACTCTTAATGACATCTTATTCAAACAAGTTTCCATCAGTAAAATTATTGCCTGGAAAACAGGTAAGTATCATGGATTTACTAAGCCTTAGAATAACTGGAGTATCTAACATCATCATCATCATCATCAGCCAAAAGACGTCCACTGCTGGACATAGGCCTCCCCCAGAGAACGCCACCATGACCGGTCCTGCGCCTCCCGCATCCAGTGGACTCCAGCGACCTTCACCAGGTCATCAGTCCACCTTGTGGCCTACCCACGCTGCGTCGTCCGGTGCGTGGTCGCCACTCAAGAACTCGATGACCCCAGCGAAGTCACTCAGAGAGCAATGGAGAGTGCTATGCTCGGAGTTTCTTTGCGAGATCGAATCAGAAATGAAGAGATCCGTAGAAGAACCAGAGTAACCGACATAGCTCGAAGGATAGCAAAACTTAAGTGGCAATGGGCAGGGCACATCGCTCGTAGAACCGATCGATGGCCGCTGGGGTCATCGAGAGTATCTAACGCCCGAACGGAAATATACATAGAAATATTGGCACGAAGGTAAATTATGAAAGAAAAATGTAATGTGATCCACTGCAATGTAAGCAGAACTCGAACCTGCGACCCTACGTTTCCGGTGTACCACACATCCGAGGTTATGGCTAATGCGTATAAGCATTTTAAACACATATGAAGCAGAGGTCACTTCAATAGCGTAAAATTATGGGATCAAAGATGTGGTGTGGTTAACGTAACGATGTCGTAGCTCAGTGGAGAGAGAGCACTACGCCGGAAACGTAGAATCGCAGGTTCGAGTCCTGTTCACATTGCAGTGGATGAAATTACATTTTTATTTCATAACATAATTTACCGTCGTGTCAATATGTATAAAAATAATAACGTGGTATTTCCACATTAAAACAGAATCGATAAAAATCCATACTAATATTATAAATGCGAAAGTGTGTCTGTCTGTCTGTTACCTCTTCACGTTTAAACCGCTGAATCGATTTTGATAAAATTTGGCATAGAGATAGTTTAAGATCCGAGGAAGGACATAGGATAGTTTTCATCCTGGAAATTATACCTAAAAAGATTGAAAAGTGAGTGAACATTTCTGTTGGGGTGCGGTGACCCTGTAGGAAATGTAATTATTAGACCAAAAGCACAATTACTCTTACATTTGCTTAGGCGCTTTTAATAATCCCTTTTATCAAGTTCCACGCGTACGTAGTCGCGGGCAAAAGCTAGTACTCTATAGTAACGTTGTAAATATAGATTTCAACACAGGTGATTGGTTGATTCCGCACATCTCTGCTCCGTTTTGATTATTGATACAACGGTTAATTAGTAGGCCTAAATTGAATGCGGATTGAAGACACTTCCTCGCGTGGGTTTCGTAATTAACATTTGTATCAATACACAAACTACTTAATCAATATACTATTCTGAACAATACAGTTATAATATAACTTCTCAACAAAGAACATGTCAACATGTAACTTGTGAGAGATCGGTCGGGACTAGCATGAAGTTAGCAGACCCCTAATAATGTTGCGAAGATAACATAATTGCGCTTTACGGTCACAATCGGGACAGCTAGGGGTGGATTAAGTCGGTTGCTTACATGGAGATGAAATTCTATAAATGGAAATACATCTCTGGAAATAAATTCAACGTTTGCTAATAGAAATTGGAAAGTTCTTTTGTTTCTTAATAAATCTCGTCCCATCTGAATTCTGACAAGAAAGACAATTTTTGCTTTCAAAATTGGTTCATAAACGACGGACTTTTGAACTGACAACATAAAAAAACACATGGATTTGAGAACTAGTCTATATTAAACAACGTAATGAATTAACGAAAAGGGTTTCTATTGAATACTCAAATATGTAAAACCTTTCAAATAAACATTGCAAAGATCGACACACAAAGCATAGGAAAGTTTCAAGGGGACCAGCAATCCGGTACCTCTACCGGGTTCGATTCCTGGGTTATGCATTTTTAATTTTTATATGAGCTTCCATCTTTGCATCAATGGTTTAGTTTCAAATAACGACAAAAAAAATAAACGTAACCAAAATTGACCACACAACAAAAACATTCTACTGTGCACGAAGCGCAAACCCCATGTACATTGTACACAGATAAATACCGCAAAAACTTGATATACTTCGGTCCTAACTCAAAGGCCGGGACTGCAAACATTATCTGCTATACACAGTCCACTGAATTTTAGAGTCCTCCGCGGAAATTAAGGCTCAAAATCCATTAGTTACTATTGAACGCTGTCAACCTCCGTAAACTCATTGAGGGATTTTGTTTGTTAGTTTACGTTTAGTTAGACGCCTAAAAGTACACTCATGGTGCGTTTACGAATGTAGGTATATAAGGTGGAGTGGAATGAGTGTGTTTCCTGCAAATGTAGCATTGTTTATAGCGTTACAATACAAATAAACTATGTTAATATCTACCGCTATTTTCAAGTAGCTGGTTAAATTTTCGTGCAAAAAATTTGGTGTTTCGTCCCTAATTTCTTAGTTTTCTTGTTTAAGTGAGTATTATTCCCGAATCATGCAGATGCTGGAATGCAGAATCATGCTATCATTTAATGATAACCTAAACATAACCATAACCACAAAGTTATGAATCTTCAATATTGCCTGAGATTCTTTTATTTTTTTAATCAAAGCTGAATATCTTGGAAACAGCTGTGGATAAGAACCATCTAGACAAGGCTTTGGATTAAAAAAACGCATTGGGAACTACGATGCCACAGATAGACACAGATACACAGACATCGATACATGGATTCACGTGTTGAAAATATAACACCCCTCTTTTTTTCCGGGATTAAAAACAGGGCAAATCATAAGCTCAAAGCTATCAAACATTAATTTGCTTTATCTTTGATCAGTCTGCTTTACTATTAAAATGATAAACATCTTCAATAATAAAACCGCGTTTTAATTTATGACAAGTCTTGACTTTATTTTCTTAGACATTTTTCCTGTGCCGTTAAAAGACATAATGTCGATATAAACCGCATTAAAGTCCTGGTCGAGAAAATAGAGGGGAAATATGCCAACAACTATTACCCTAGTTTCTTAATGCGATGCCTAACATAATATTTACAAACAAAACATTGTTAGGGTTCCGTACCCAAAGGGTAAAAACGGGACCCTATTACTGAGACTTCGCTGTCCGTTCGTCCGTCCGTCCGTCTGTCACCAGGCTGTATCTCAAGAACGGTGATAGCTAGACAGTTGAAATTTTCACAGATGATGTATTTCTATTGCCGCTATAACAACAAATACTAAAAATAAAATAAATATATAAGATATGGAACCCTTCATGCGCGAGTCGGACTCGCACTTGCCCAATTTTTTATAGAATCTTTTTGTCGATTATTTTTTTAATGTGGAAATATCATATCACATTTTTGTCTAAGTCTGAGTTAAACGTTGACGTCTTCAGAGAAATTGTCATCCTGCTTATTAAGTGGTACTTACAATATTATATTATAACTCTATCTGCATGTCTTGATATTGAATAGATACATCCCAAGTAAAATAAATGCATTGAGTATGTCGCATGTCCAGCATGTATCTAAACATTTTAGGGCAAAGAACTTGGCGCCCATATAGATCTCAATTCTTTTGTCGGCGAAGTGCACGCGATACCTATTGAACTTGGCTCTCATTTAACATTTATGTTTTTGATGGGATACATATCACTCGTTTCGTTCATTTCGTTCAGTGGATCTATAAACTCAAACTGCTCCAGGATATAGTAATATCGTTTGTCTTTCATTTTATTCCTAGTGGTTCATTTGAATGATGCGTCGTAAGAAGTATCAAGAAAGTATACAAAATTGATACTTATGACGCTATTGGAAAAATGTGACTCATTTCAAAGTAACCGACAAATTAAAATATTTGACGTCGTTAGTTTGCGGTTGCGAACGAAAGATATACTGATATAGTGAGTGGTTATCCTTCAATGAGTGAGTTACTGACATGAATGAAAAGATTATACTTAATTTGAATCATTCACTCGCGAACGACACACCTCTGGACTATAGTTGTAATTTCCAGCGCTGGTATAACTAGACACATGTCTTTTACATAAAGGGCCATTGGAACTTAAATGCTGAGTAATGTTATGAATTTAAACGTTCCTGACAGGGATTGAATCGTTCATCGTTCTCTCAACCCGAAAATTATTCGTTTTGTGTACCTACTGCTAAGTGTCCTTAAACCGTCCGGACCGCTCCGCCCATTTTAGTTACTATGCTAATACATCACGAACCGCCAATAATATTTCAATTGTAAATGACGTCCTTGCCATCCTTCAACAATGGAAGATAATTGAAGAATTAAGGCCCATTTAGACGGAACGAGAAATTGCATATGAGTTCTATTACATTGCGTGCTACCTACGTACGACGAGTTTATGCGCGTGATCTAACTCCGCAATGTAGTGTAATACGCATCCGAGTTCACGCTCCGTCTCACAGGCCATCTCCGTCTATATGGGTCTGTACTTATGTAGCCAATGGAGCGAGTATTGGTATGGATAGGTCTAGACGCCGGACAAGTAGAGGTCTGCCGCTAACAATATCGGCAGAAAGTCCAGTATAATAAAGCTCCTTATTTCATTAGAATTATATTTGGTCCTTCGACCGGATTAACTTACTCGTTAACCTGACAGAGGCTTCTACGATTCCACTTTCATTCAACACTATTAGATATTTCAGACCCAGTGATTACAACTTATGATTATAATTTTGACAACACGTTTGGCTCGGTTTGTAGACACCTGCCTACTGAGCCGGCGGTCCTGGGTTCGAATCCCGGCCAGGGCAAATATTTGTGTGATGAAATCGAATATTTGTGCTTGGGTCATGGTTGTTATATGTATTTAAGTATATATTTATCGATATAAGTACGTATATCGTCGTCTAGTACCCATAACACAAGCCTTCTTGAGCTTAATTTGGGACTAGATCGATTTGTGTGAGGTTGTCCGATATTTATTTATAATCATACTAGGCGGTGCCCGCAACTTCGTCCACGTATTTCTTTTCTTTACCGTAGTCGGGTAAAAGTATCCTATAAATAACCCTCTTTATATGTCCAGGTATCCCCGTACAAAATTGGTTCAAATCTGTCCGTTTTGGCGTGATGAAAGGACAAATACACTTCTGACCAACAGATGACGCCAGACTGGCAAGGGCGTCGCGCATCCATACAAAACAAATGGTGATCCTGCATCGCGCTATTACGTTCTTTCCTAAAATGATCTCTCTCCATAGGAATCTGATCCTCAATAAAAATCTACCTACAATTTGGTACCTACATAGCATCGGCAATATGTGATGAAAATTCAGGGTGATAAAAACTAAACAATATTGACGGAAACGTCACATAACAAGGATTCAAGGGTCGTTCTCAAAAAATTTGCACCGCTGCGTTAAATTTGCATTTTTTTTTAAATTGCGATTTCTTCTTTTATTTTTCATAGGATCGCTAGAAATATATTCAGACAACTGATATTACGTCGAGGGAAGTAGTTAAATTGAATATCTTAGAAGATATAGGTGTTTGAAATTTTAGGTCGACAGGTGAAAGACATCGATGTCAGGTAAACGACATTTGTTACCAAGTTATCGACAATGGGTGCAGGTTTGCGACAAATATGTTCCAACTTCACTGAATTTGTTAGCAGGTTAACGACGACGGTTGCAGGTAAGTGACATTTTAAATAAAATCTACGTTAAACTGTCAAGTAGTGCTTTTTTGATTGTTTTTGTTTTTTTTTTTCCTTATGTTAGTAATTTGCATAAAAAAACAAACATTTAATTCTCATATCACAGGACATTGCTCAGGAGGTTTTTTGAAGCCTGTACTACCCAGAAAGATCATAACCGGCAAAAAGATGCAAAACTCAAGCATACCTACGTGATTTTATAAATTTCTTATGAAGGTTCGACAGCGAATCATTAAAATAACGTTTCTGCATCCTGATGCTGCCTCGTTTGACATATTCTTTCCAACCCGCTGAGTAACTTACTGCTGTTTTCGTCATCTTCGAGGAATTCCTTCACATCTGATAACCAGAAAGCCTTCGGCTGCGTTAGGTGGGATAAGTTATGGGAGGTATTGTCTGAAGCTGCCAGCACATCTGGTAACACTTTATAAAGCCTTTACGAGTCTGAACACAGAATGGTGCCAGTAGGAGATGTCACACACAAGAACTTTAAGTTCCGGAAAGGCGTACGACAGGGATGCATAATATCCCCAATACTATTTAACAGATATGGAGCCCTTGAAGGTACGTGGTAGACATCGCCTATTTTGCATCACCCGCAGCAGAAGTGGCCCAACTTTTGGAATGACTCAAAACAACCAGCCTCAAAATGGGTCTCGATATTAATAAATATAAGACCGAGCTGATGATAGTCGACCATTACTAGTCGACAAAGTACTAACTTGCTTCAATAGTTTGAAACTGTTGATCAGTTCCAGTACCTTGGCTCCGTTGTCACAAATAGAGGCACATGGAAACCAGAGATTCGCAGGCGAACCGAAATGGCCAAAACAGCGATGACCCAACGTGGCAAAATATGGAAAGATAGACACATCCCTAACCGAACTAACATGTACCTCGTCTGTGCCCTTGTCTTCTCCATATCTCTTTATGGGGCAGAGACCTGGACGCTCAAAGCCGCTGACAGGCAGAGGATTGATGCTTCAAAATCTGGTGCGGGCGCCGCCTGCTAAGGATTCCTAAGACAGCTTGAAAGTAAAATGGAATACTCAAACTAAGCTACTTCTGTAATATATATATGTTTTTATAACAACGAAACATGAGTTGAGACACCGCGAGTGACCGATAAAACCTGGTTTTCAAGTAATTTTGTATAGGTGTTTAAATAATTGTCGTTCACCTGCCGTATGTGTCGTTCACCTGTTTTTATATAGACAAGTGAACGACATACAGGTGATGGACAAAATGACAGTTATGTCATCAAAACAAATAAAGTATTTCGTTGATGAACTGCATATTTATACACATAAAAGTAGACCATACTTTACGCGTTATAAATTAAAATGAATGCAATAGTACACACGTCAACCAAAATATGGAAGGCAGAATATAGACTACATACCCATTACAAACTCCCGCTCGCGTAAGAGTATGTATCATATTTTTTTAGTGCAGCACACTGACGACTTGCCACTCGGAACAGTGTTAGGTGGCAACTGAAGGTCTCGATTTATGCGGGGTTATGCAGGGGAAACAAAATAGTAGTCACACAATTGTAATGTTTGTCTCATGACAAGTGAACGACAAAAAATGGCGTGGACAAACTTAAATTGCAAATAATTCACAAAATAAGCATAGTATTATCATTCGATATGGTAGTATTCAATCTTCATCATATATGAAAATAAAATGGAGTACTGAACTTAAGCTAAGTCGGTAATGTATATGTTTTTATTACAACGAAACATGAGTACCTCGCGTTGGGACACGGCAAGTGACCGACAAAACCTAGTTTTAAATCGTTTTTTTGTCTATTAAATATACTTTACTTTTTATTGAAAGCATTTGGCCTCTATGTAAAAAGTGTCTTTAGATATGTGATGATAATTGAATATTTGAAATAATGCGGTGTAAAAAACTTCTTCTAAGACAAACCTGTTGACAGGTGGCGGTGCAAATATTTTGAGAACGACCCTCAATACAAACAGCATCCAAGTGTTAAAACGACCTACTTTCAGCACGCGAGCTCTCTGGTTGCGATTCAGGTTTAGGTGAAAACTGAGAGGATCTTATCTGGATCGCGTAAGAACGAACGAGACAGGTATAAAACTCGAAACAGATTCTGACATCTCAGGCACTGTAATAACTCTCAGTCATGACATTATTCCAATATGGCAAAACAAAACAGAAAACAGAGTTAAAGTTAATAATGTCATACGGAAAAAAAAACGTTTTTTTTTTACAACCGACAACCTAAACAAAAACAGACTATTTATATTCACAAACAACTTATTAATCGACGAGGTACAAATAAAAAAGACAAAACATGACAAAAACAATCAACCTGCAGAGATACAACGCTAATCAGACGCTAGGACGTCACTCATAAATAAAACCCAAATCCGAAACTTCTCATACATCTCGCTGTTATAATTTAATTTTCAAAATCACGGAACGTTCGTAAAATTTATAATTCCACGAGGGTAGAAATGATTTATATCACGTCAATTAAAGTTAACACAATTATGTTGTAGATTCTTTTGAACAGATTTAAATATTCCTCGGTAACTTTATATTTTAGGTAAATAAGGTAAAGACTAATTAAAAGCGACTAGACGAGACTAATAAGCAGCAATTAATGAGCTGTCATGGAAATAGATCAAATCAAAAGCAACTATTCCTTTGAAAAATGTTCCAATATTTTAGAAAAATAAAAAATATTCATTTAATTTAATTCCTGCATAGATTAAAACCTTAAAATGTAGGGTTTAGGTTATTTTTCGCGAATAACATATACAAGCCATACCGGAAGTATCGAAATTTTCTAGAAAAATTATAAACTTGTCTGCTCTTTATAAAGATGAAAGATATCAAAAAATTACAAGTACATTCAGTTACCCCATGTGACCTGCAGTCCTGAGATAACATTATTTATTACATATTAATAAAATTAAATCTGAAAATGTATTTCTCATAATTCAACAAAACAATACTTTCTCATTGAGCGTAAGCGTGAGCGAGATGGAAGTGCGTGCTCGGAAGCGCGGAAATCGTGTTTTTTGAGTTGTGTCATAAACGTGTGCATTTTATATTGAAAATAGTTTTACAGTTTTTGACAACTTATAATTGTGCATCTATTAAGCTAAAAAAACATTGTTAAAAACGGAAGGGTTTTCAAGATCCAACCGAAAATATCTAAAAAAATGGTTATGTTTGAGAGATGAAAGTATCGAGAAAATTATTACCAATCGTGTTTTCACGTTGACAAGATTGAAGAAAAACTGTTTAAGTTTCTTATTTCCTAGGGACAGATGTTTAATCACTATGGATGTTGAGATCTAGGATCATTCACCTGACGAATTTTGCATGGGTGGGCTCTTAGCGCACTTTTTCACGGCCAAAATGGCAAATGACTTATTTTCTCCATACAAAATATATTGGTACTGTTACGAGCGTGGGGTTCGTATTTGATAGAAAAGCACAAATTAATCCACTAAATAAAACACTCACTTTATTACCCAAATTACGTACTTACAATTCACACGAACTGTACTTAAAATCCACTAATTAACGCAAACACACTATTACACAAATTACGCACTCACTATTCACACGAACTGTACTTAAAGCGCACCAATCACTTAAGTCTTTCTTTCCGATTATCCTTTACTCGCACTGTATCGCAGTTAAAATGTAACTAACTCGCGCCGGCTGCTTGCGCCTTTTATATCCCGCGGGGCCCGCTTTCTCGACGCATTGTCCGCACATATCGCGAATATTCTAGTAAAGTCCAGCGTGAGGGCCGAGAACATTCGAGGCCATATATGTCTCTCTCTAATGGTGCACTCTCTGTCACTCCCTTCTCGAATGTTCCGAGTATAGCTATCTCTTTCAAGTAGTCCCATCCTTGTTACACACTTCTCGAATGTTCTGAGCATAGCTATCTCTTTCTAGTAGTGCTATCTCTGTCACTCCTACCGGATATTTCGCCATATAACGATTTGTGCTTCGGAGGCCCATAAGGGGTCCTGAAAACGCCTAAAAACGGGTTTTCAGGTTATGGCGCCATCTGATAGAGGGTGCCCTGAAACGGACTGAAAACATGTTTCAGGCGCCGTAAAACGACGGCAACTTGGGTGAAATTTCGATCTTTAGATATGTGATAGAGCAACTTCTGAAACGGCCTGAAATGACTTTTCAGCCTGCTGAAAACGCTTCTAAAGCAATAAAAATGACGTTCAAAGTTTTTGACCTAACCTACCGGCGTAACAGTACCCAACATATAAAAGCCACTTGCATGGAGGGTTTTCAGCGCTTCATGAAGATGTCAAAGTTAACCAGCCTTTTTTGAGTCTTAGCATAGTCATTTGATCCCATTATAAAATAAAGTTAAACGTTATCCTTAAAAAAGATGGCATCCTGCTTATTAAGTAGTACCAAGTAGTACTTACAATGCACAATGTGTGTGATAACAATTTTTTTTTTGTTCTCTTTACATGTTTTTTTTTTATATATTTTCTATGAAGTTTTCTATAAACCTCTGTGTATAAATTACAAACTAAAATTTATTAAAAAGTAAAGAATTGCGACTTATGAATTTGATATGTCAATATCTTGGTCAATATAATCCAACATGAGTATAATACGGGGTTCCGGTCCGTGACTCAAGATGGCCGCATGAGTTTAATAAGTTTCGTTGTTCGTTATTTATTCATTTTTGTTGTTCAATGTGTAGTATTGATAGCGTATTGTGCAGTGATCTAACGAATGAAGAATTTATCTTGAAGCGTACATAGCCCTTCCTGGGTCAAGGCCCGATAGCCTGTGTGGTTTTTTGTAAATCGCTATCACTTTACAAAAAGCTCGATTTTCTCAACTCACCGTACAACGTGGTATCCCCTATTTTGTCGCCGTGTGCGATTGGCAACGAGACATTGGCAGTAATGGTCGCTTAACTGTGACCGGTTGCCATTTTTATAAAAAATAGAACAGAATAGAATACAATACGTTTGTTAAAGCAGAGCAATCGTTTGTTCCAAGTGGATAAATCAGCAAAATATGCCAATCGGGAATACTGCTATAAAAATATAAAAAAGCGGGACTTTGTTGTCGTCGGCGAGAACCGTAAAACTCTGCCGCAGCCATTTTGCAAGTGCGTGCCGGGTCCGGTCCCCAGCGAACAATCGTTGCAGCCTTTTGGAGCCTTTAGGCTTACTGCACACTGCTAATAAAAAGTTCTAGTACCTACATTCCAATCGGCAACTCAAAAAAATTAATAATAAAATTCTATTTGGAAGTCAGTAAATTACTTCTTTGAATTTAAATTAAATATTTTTTTACAAAGATCAAAGCTCGAAGAAAAAATTAAAATGGGTTACCTGGTGGAAGAGACCGGGAATCGAACCCGGTATCTCAGGATTGCCGGTCCAGCGCGTTAACCACTTCGCTGCCCTTTATTTATCAATTATTGTTTCATAAATTTATCAATTAAGTATTTATTTGACGCCTGGAGACCTTCGACATCTCTGAAAAAAAAACACTTAATCTTATATAATTACTGTAAACATTGATTTAGAGATTGATCTTGTACACCTCCTCTTAATGTCTTACTTAGTTATAATAGAATTGTAATAGTTTTAAGTATAATTTACGAAAACGTGTCTTACTGTTGAGTTTCTTTCGCCTTTCTTCTCAACAGCGGTGTCCTCTTGTGAAATGCCGGTAAATTCAGATTCAGATATGTAAAAGTTCCCTTGGGGCCTACTTACCTACAGCATAAACATTTTGATTTTGAATAAACAATATATTACGAGTTATTAAAAAATACAAGCTTTGAACACTTGCTAAAGAACCTTAAACAACGTTAACGTTTGATGACTAGAATCTATGTATTGATTTATTGCTAATGTTACAAGCGACACTCGGTATCGCACATGCCTCGACTTCAGCGGTAAGCGGCGCGGCAAGCGGTTGAGTGAGAGATCCGAGCGTGGCGGCCCCACGAGTGAGTGAGACACACGAACCGCGCACCGCTGCCGCTCGCCACTGTCGCGCAAGTTGTGGCCGCTCCATATAAGTTTTTCATGTGCGGCCAGCCTTACATTACCGGTCGCCACGCGTTCACAAAGACCCTTGCTCATTTAGTCCCCAGATCCAAAGAGAACTTAAACGTGTTCATAATAAATTCGACTGAGAGCATATTCAAATCCAATTTTAATGAGGTACGGTAAAATAATGAGAAGTAATGTTAATGTGTAGAATGTTACTAATCTGACTAGGATTTAGCGATCGCGGTTTTATCTGAAGTAACGTATGTGCAAAATACGATCCGTGGATCCTACTTTAAGGATCATTTAGGGGTATTTTGCATGAATTTATATGACAAACGTCAATATGTCTATACATATACTTACGAGTACAACAAATAAGGAGTTCCAAGAACCCTTGATAGATCCCAGGGACTATGCGGTACTTTCGGTAGATACAAGCTTTCTTCGGTTGAAAGATGAGTTACGATAGGTACTAGCATTTAAAAAATTGGGCAAGTGCGAGTCCGACTTGCGCATGAAGGGTTCCGTACCTAAATATATATAAATATAATCTATAATAAGTTTGTTGTATGGGAGCCCCCGTTGAATATTTTTTTTATTTTATTTTTAGTATTTTGTTGTTATAGCGGCAATAGAAATACATCATCTGTGAAAATTTTAACTGTCTAGCTATCACCGTTCTTGAGATACAGCCTGGTGACAGACGGACGGACGGACAGCGAAGTCTCAGTAATAGGGTCCCGTTTTTACCCTTTGGGTACGGAACCCTAAAAAATATTTGATTTGTGACACGAAACATGTGTCCTTACCTTAATATGAACATTGTATCAAAAAGACAGTTTCTATATTTCTAGGATGTTCATAATAATATCGAGGGGCGTATAACCAAAACCCCTAATTTTTAGGATACGCAAAAAACTAGATATCTTATAATCATAATCATAATCATTTATTCATTTGTAAGACATAGGTACAAAAGTGTTACATTAATAAATAATAGTATCACTATGCTTCGCCATGTGGCATACAAATTAGAAATAGGTTTATATTATTATATCTTTTCTTCCTTTCAACCAATCCTCCTGCTTTGTATATTTATATTGCCATCGTTTTCATCTAATATGACCAGTTTTTCGTAAAGCATTCAAAAAAATATGAAAACAATCGATCTTATCTATATAAGTATTCGGCAAATACGCCATTAGAAAATGTTGCATTAAAAAAAGAAAACTATACTATAAACATTATAGGAGTAAAACTATAAGTAAAAGTTATTTACAGACCTACACACGTATACTACGAAAATGTATCACCTGCTCACAGAAAATGTGCAACACAAAATTTATAAAAAACTAAAAACAAATGTCGCGCAGCTTGGAACATAGTAAAACAAAACTTTAACCAACCGCCGATCAAGGAAATACAGAGTATAACAGATAGGCCCAATAACTTATTGCATTCTCCACAAGATATTGCCCAGGAATTTAATGAATATTTTAAAAATATAAATAAAGTTCATACGTTACATGGAACGAATTCACAGACCCTAAATACCATACAATCCTACCAACATACTATTTTCCTGTCACCAACTGTACCCTTTGAGATTAATAAAATAATTAAATCCCTCAAAAATACACAATCCACTGGTTATGACAAAATACCTACCAGAATACTGAAAGAAGTCGCGATTGCACTGTCATTTCACATTTCTTATCTTATTACTAACTCATCTTATACCGAAGACATCCCGGACATCAGTCTGTACGAGATTAGGATGGCCCTGAAGCAGCTTAAGAACAACAAGGCGCCGGGCGGAGACGGAATCACCTCAGAGCTTCTGAGAGCGGGTGGAACACCGGTACTTAAGGTCCTCCAGAGGCTCTTTAATTCCGTCTTGTCCGAGGGCAAAACGCCTGAAGCATGGAATAGAGGTGAGGTGGTACTGTTCTTCAAGAAAGGTGATAACAGCCTATTGAAGAACTACAGGCCCATCACGCTTCTAAGCCATGTTTATAAGTTGTTTTCAAGGGTCATCACGAACCGTCTCGAACATAGACTTGATGACTTCCAGCCTCCCGAACAAGCCGGTTTCCGAAGAAGCTATAGACCACATACATACGCTGCGGCAAGTTATACAGAAGACTGAAGAGTATAACTTGCCATTATGCTTAGCGTTTGTGGACTATGACAAAGCCTTCGATTCGGTGGAAACATGGGCGGTGCTCGAGTCACTTCAGCTTCATATTGACTATCGGTACATTGAAGTGTTGAAGTGTTTGTATAGTAACGCCACCATGTCGGTCCGAGTTCAGGAGCAGAGCACAAAGGCCATTCCATTGAGAAGAGGCGTAAGACAGGGGCACGTTGTGTCCCCGAAACTGTGTACGGCCGTTATGGAAGACGCCTTCAAGCTCCTGGAATGGCAAGGACTTGGCATCAACATCAACGGCGAATACATCACTCACCTTCGATTTGCCGACGACATCGTAGTCATGGCAAAGTCGATGGAGGAACTCAGCATGATGCTCGATGACCTCAATCGAGTTTCTCAACGGGTGGGCTTAAAAATGAACATGGACAAGACGAAACTCATGTCAAATGCCAAGGTTGTGCCCATCCCAGTCTCTGTTGAAAACTCGGTACTCGAAGTTGTTGACTCATACATCTACCTAGGACAAGTGGTCCAATTAGGTAGGTCCAACTTCGAGAAAGAGGTCAACCGCCGAATCCAACTCGGCTGGGCAGCGTTCGGGAAACTACGCAATGTCTTTTCGTCCGACATACCTCAGTGCCTCAAGACGAAAGTCTTCAACCAATGTGTGTTACCAGTGATGACTTACGGCACCGAAACGTGGTCTTTCACTATCGGCCTCATCTCAAAGTCGCTCAACGAGCAATGGAGAGGGCTATGCTCGGGTTGTCTCTACGTGATCGAATCAGAGATGAGGAAATCCGTAGACGAACTAAAGTGACCGATATAGCTCACCGGATTAGCAAGTTGAAGTGGCAATGGGCAGACCACATAGCACGCAGAGCAGATGGCCGATGGGGCCGAAAAGTGCTCGAGTGGAGACCTCGGACCAGCAAGCGCAGCGTAGGACGTCCACCTACAAGATGGACAGATGACCTTATAAAGGTCGCCGGAAGGCGCTGGATGCAGGTCGCTTCCAACCGGTATACATGGAAGTCCAAAGGGGAGGCCTATGTTCAGCAGTGGACGTCCTATGGCTGAGATGATGATGATGAATAAGGAACAAAAGCGCTTATAACATGTGCATCAAAATTTATAATAAATTGCCATCATTACTAAAATCTTTAAATGATCAGCAATTCAAGACAACATTATTCAAAATATTATTAGAAAATTGTTTTTATGGCATTAATGAATTTTTTGAACATAAATTTTAATTCTAAGCATAGGTATTATCAAGTATTATTATTTAATTAACTAATAAGGATTTTGACATGAAAGATATTTTAATTTGAATTTAATAACTGTTTTTTAATTTTATTTTATTTGTAATATCATGTTATAATTTTAATTTTAAGATTATTATGTATAACTGTATTTAAATTTTTGATTTGTGCTCTAATTTTAATCAGCTGACTTTTATTTTTGTTTTGTTGTTTATTATTTTCAAATGGATCTTGATGTTATTATCTTATTCGATTTTATATTCATTTTTATTTCAATTTTATATGTTATATTAATTTTAATTTTAATTGATCCGTTTTCAATAGCTTCAAAACTATGAAAAGGCACAATGTTTTCTTTGTTGCCATTTAAATGACAATTCACATGCCAATGTTCAATGGCTGAATATATTGGGAAGCTTTTGTTTGATTACTTTTATGGAACACCTGTAATATGTTTGTAACATATATTCAAGTGAATAAACTACATTCATTCATTCTACATTCATTCATTCATTCAATCTTCTTATAGTGCCTCTCCAACTAGTGAAGGTTGGCAGTCAGCTCCGCATATTTCTCTCGGTCTTTGTCGAGGTTAAAAAGCTCCGCTGCACTGGTAACTCCGGTCCATTCCCGGATGTTTCGCAGCCATGATTTCTTCCTGCGCCCGACAGCTCGTCTTCCAGCCACTTTGCCCATGATTATCAATTGCAGAAGTTCGTATCTTGAGTGCAATTCATTCATTCAATAAAATATGATAACAATTGATCTTATGTATTGTCATTTATTTTGACGAATACGCCGTTATAAAATTTTGCGCATACGCCCCTTTATCATGAATCCCTTAAGTATGTGACATTCAGTGTACAGCCCCAAGACGCCACTCCTTTATCTCGTGGAGCTATGGCTATGCGCGCGCGTCATTATCCCCTACTGACAATTTTTAACGCTTAGCGAGTAATCCATTTGGCTGTTATCTGCGTTTTAATTCCGGGGGAACATTCAACCGATCTTACTGCACCATGGAATATTTATATTTTCATCGTTTTCATCTAATATGACCAGTTATGTAAAGTACCTATTCTAAAAAATATGAAAGAAAAAGATTATAATTGTGTATTGCTATTCGACGAATACGCCGTTAAAAAAAAACGATTTTTTGCGTATACGCCACTTTAACATGAATCCCTTAAGTATGTTACATTCAGTGTACGGCCCCAAGACGCCACTTTTATCTCGTAGAGCCATACGATAATGCGCTTGCGTCATTATCCCCTATCCTGACAATTTTTAACGCTTACCGAGTAATCCATTTGGCGGTTATCTGCGTTTTGTTCTCGGGGGAATTGTTTGAATATCTTAAGGGTGGATTTACTTTATCTGCTATAGGCATTGTATTACTAAGTGACTATGTAAGCGGTTGCAGAATTTTTCGAAATGGCCTCAATATATCTTTTTTTACGTTTTCAATTCCCAATTCTTCACCATTAAAAATAAAATCTTGACAAAAACAATTTACATAATTATGGAACCTGCTAACTAAATCTCACGAGAATCAGTTGAGAAATATCTCCTCCCACTCCCAGATTTCCTATAATTACTAGGTTATACTTGTAAAAAACAAATACTCTACATAGGTAGGTATACTACTTTTAACAACTATTTATGGTTTTACACCGTTCGAAGCGCAAGGTTTCCAGTCTTGTGTCTTGCTTGATCCTTGATAAGATGTACGACAGGATCCCAAGCCGGTGGTAATGAAAAACCGTCTCCTCTATTGAAATTAAGATATTTTTTTGATTTCAATAACCTCGCGCAATCCATTTTGTTCGAAAACGAATGTGGGTGTCAGTGGAGTTCACGGACACAGCCAGGAAGCGTTGAGAACTTTCTGATACAAAATCTTACTCAGAATCGCGAGTATTCCCAAATATTGTTCAGCATTAGTTAAACGGCGCTTAGTTTATTTTATCCCGGGGCCATTTCTGTGACTCGGATTGTCTGAAAGTTCACAAACAGCCGAAAACTTTATCTCATTTAACTTTACGCTAAGTTTCTGATAATTGTAAGTGATTTTAAAGGATAATGTCACCTATAAATTTCGCAATCAAACAAATTAATGCTACCCAACAGGATAGATCATTTGTGCTTATTATATAAGGGGAGGTTTTTTGAGTGGCGACCATTCTAAACGCCACCGCAACGTTGGTCGGCCCACAACCAGATGGACGGATGACCTCGTGAGGGTAGCGGGGAATCAGTTGATGCGGTCTGCACAGGATCGTACTTTGTGGCGAGTCATGGGGGAGGCCTATGTTCAGCAGCGGACCTCTGTGGCTGATAGATAGAACAGGATAATATACAACGGGCTTCAAAATGGCGGACATTATAGGAGTTGACAACGTAAAAAAGTACAAATTTCGAAACAAAATCTCGAGGTATACAACCACTAGCTAACTACTTAAACTTTATTGCACAATGAAGGACTGAATGCGTCAAGACATTCTCTACCGGTCAATCGCTGGGTTAAACAGAAATATATAGTCGGTGCAGAGGGCCTACGACGTTTGCGTTTATCGCGTGATAAATCAGTGACAAAGCATGCGTCACTCACACTCGTATTTTGTCAAAATGTGACGGATGCTTTGTCACTTATTTATCGCGCGATTAAAAAAACATCATAGGCCTGCAGGACTAAATAGTATTTTTTTTTATTATAATTCGCTTTCGTAATACTTATTACTATCGTAAAATTCCTGTGCTATCATTATTATCCGCTAAGTATGTAGGTATTTGTTGCAATAGTTACGTGAGTGGATTTAATGAAGCACTTGATATAATTGCAACATTTTATTATCTACACCTGCACCGGGTTCCGCAACGAATTCACTTACCGATTATAGCTGATTCACTTATCGAATACTAACTATGCCTGCATCTCATCTGCTTAGCAGTAACTTACTTCTTCACGCTGAAACGGCTGAACCAATTTTGATAAAATTTGGTACGGAGGTAGCTGGCACCCCAAATTAACACATAGGCTATTTTGATACCGAAAAAATATTGGGTCCTCATGGGATGAGCGGGTAAAATCGCACAGCGCAGCTAGTTAATTATATTTTGGTTAATGAATAAGTATATATTACATAGGAACATTGGAACATAAAGTGATGTTTCACGTTACTGCCCGGTCAAGTTAAGTTTGCGCCTGATGTCTATGGCATTACATTTACAAAATAAGGCGAAAACGAAAAGCAAAGTGGCTAATATACTTTTCTCCAAGATATCATAGCGATGTATATGGAATTCGGGCCCTGAACCATGAATCTAAGTCATGATAATCTAAAACGTCTCAAAACTAAACAACCTGAGGAACCCTAATCCGCCCGTTTAGTCAACGCTATCTCTCGAAAGTAATTCAAAACACATATTTACATGTATGATACTTAAATAGTACTTATGGGTACTCAATGAGCAGTTTTATTCATTCACCCGCATCGTCATAAACATCTCAGTCCATTTTCAAAGCAAACGCAATCATGAATTTGTTTCTCGTAATTCTATTAGGTTTTTGTACCACTGCTTTTACCAGTGTTGATGTCAAATCGTACAGTGGATACAAAGAGTATCAGATAAAGGGTGGAAAAGAAGGGCTTGATAGTCTTGAAGAGAGCGTTAAAGATTTCCAGGTAAGTGCAAATTTCATCAGCTACTACTCACACTTCACCGCACCTATACGTCATGACGCTTTTATAAATAACATCGTAGAAGGAAAGGTTCAAGACAAGCGAAGAAGAGGAAGGCCAAGAATTTTTTGAATTTTTAGGCATAAATATTGACCAATATTGTACTTGGAAACCGCACATTTCGGAAATCTGTGGAAAGCTTCACAAATTTGTATTTGCCTTACGCAGACTAAGCACTACCTGTTCCAGAGAGGTCGCACTCACAGCTTATCATGGCTATGTCTCCTCCATTTTGAGCTATGGGTTGCTAGTGTGGGGCAATTCCGTGGATATGAATAAGGCTTTTCTGGCTCAAAAGAAATGTATAAGGCAGATGGCCATATTTGTTCATGAACATCCAAGCTTGTTTACTACTCATGCCGATGCTTTTCCAAGGTCTACACGACACAGGAATAGGCTGTACCTGCCAAGTGCAAAATTAAAAATCCATAGCAGTAACTCATTCTGCATGGCAATAAAAATTTATAATAATGTACCAAGCGTTCTTAAAGATTGTCCGCCAACTCAATTTAAAAAACAATTAACAAAATGGTTACTTAGTGAATGTTTTTATTCAATTAATGTTTTTTTTAGGAAGTAAATGTAAATGAATTATGTTTATTATGTAATTGCATAAGGATTTATTCAAATAATTGTAATGTAATAATTGTATGTATTGTAATGTAATGAGTTGTATGTGTACTAGTAATTATTATTTATTGAAAAATTTTGCATGCCACTATACTGGCAAATTGTGTTGTTCTATTATATGTAATTTCGATCTCAACTGTGTACCGCAATTTATGCAAATAAACGATTTGATTTGATTTGATTAATTAACTACAGAAGCTAGACGTTGTATAGGGAAATCAAGGAGGTGGCTATGGACAGAGCTAGGAGGAAACACCTATACCTCATCAGTCATCACCTTCACTACAGGAAATGATCAGGAACCATTGGACTAGGCGAGTTAAATGGAAATCAGCCCGTCTAGCGCAACTATACTTCGCGTTCTAGTCGCGTGACATAGTATCACCCGTCACTCTCTTACAGCACTGCACAGAAAGAGATAGGTTGCGTACATGCACAACTTTGACGCGTGACGACTGTCGAGCGCGAAACATCGCCTGTCTCTGTGTCATCCAAAAGACCACTAAAAAGTATTATGAAACTATGCGATTCACTCTAACTAAAATGACCATCACTAAGAGCGAGCATTTGCCTATAATGTAACAAAAAAATATCAATATAATGTAACAAAAAAATATAAATATAATGTAACAAAAAAAAATAAGAGAATCTCATTTATTTTTTGTTACATTACAGAGACGAATGCTCGTTGCACACTTATGTCCAAGTCAAAAAAACACAGCACACTCAGCATCAAATTTAGGTATATACTGTTACCGCGGCGCCATTTAAACAGCCTCAAATTTTGGATTAAATTGCAGGAACGCTTTCTCGTCAAACGGTATAGTGCGACAACGCTACAGGCGTTAGTGGCACCGGAATTAATAGCCTTTTTGGAGAAAATAGTCAAAGTGCAGAAACTACAGGCAAAACTGGTTTTCGACGATGTATCTGAGTGAGTTTGACATTGCATTTAAACTGCCCCCTATCCATACTGTATCTGCAAATGTGAATTGTACTGGTCTTGAGGCGTCTTTTTCTTACCAAAGTATGTTGCGATTTGCGTTTAGATTTAGTCTTTAATTATAAGTTTAACATACTGTTTATCTGCGTGTCTGTCAGTGACATCGTAACTCCCAAACGGCTGGACCGATTTAATTGCATTTTTTTATCCAAAGACTAGTCTGTCGAGTTGATTCTTAGCTATGTTTGATGAAAATAACCGCAGTTGCCATGATATTCAGCTTTGATTGTAACAAGTGATCAGATCTCAGCCAATGTTAAAGCTTAGAATTAAAAATGTTGTATTTATGTTCAATGTTCATGTTTAGTAGCATTTTTATACTACTCATTAAATTAAAGTGTCAGGTGAACACCTTATTGTGTCGGGGTGGTTTTAAATTGTGTATTTAGGTTGTTTTAATTATTGATTGTGTTACTCACACGTTTGTTAGTTTACTAAATAAGTCAAAAATGTATTATTTGAATTAAATTATTTTAAATCAAACAACTATGTAGGTACAGTACGGCATAAAAGAGTAGAAATTAAAAGTGGCAGCACGGATTCCTATTATTGCCACTTTTACCTTTTACCACTATAGTATTGCCACTTTTTAATTTCTCCTCTTTCTTGTCGGACTGTATGTATCAATATATTTAATTATCAAGATATTTTAAACTTTTTGTGAAATTAAAAAGTGGCAATACTGTAGTGGTAAAAGGTAAAATTGGCAATACTGTAGTGTCGTCCCTTTCTAATCAATCTAAGAAAACAGGACGACGCGCGACGCTACAGTATTGCGACTTATACATTTCTCCTCTTTCTTGTGTATGACTGTATTTATCTATATCTTGTGGGCGAAATCATTTGTTATTGAACGCATCAATCTTATTGTAGAATTATACAACTGGAGAAGGCGAATGCGCGCCGGGGAAAGGGATTCTCCTGGTCTGCGTACTACGATATTGATGACGTGAGTCTTTTCTATTATCAATTTATCACACACCACACTCACAATAAATGTAATGAAGGTGAATTTTTTAAATGTATTTAAGTTTATCGGTTTAAACACATATTTACAATTACATGTATAAATATGATTGAGTAAAATACATCGACCATTTATGGGCAAACTTTTATTGTGTTGTCGATTTCTTCTTTTTCTCAGATTTCAATAAAATTTGGTAAGTTGGTAAAGTTGCTTCTTCTGACCATGGTGAGCCCAATTTCACGATATGTCCTACAAATTGTTTAGTTGATGTCGAATTATTTATTTTTCATTTCGAGCTCCTCATTTTGTACTAAATTTTAGGACAAAATACGAAATTTTGTTAAAAAAATCCATAAATTTTTTGTTACTCAACGGAAAATTTTGTAGGACATATCGTGAAATTGGGCTTACTTTGTTCATACCAAATTTTGTTGAAATCTAAGAAAAAAACGAAATCGACAATAATATCAAAAAAGACCAGCCAAGAGCATGTCGGGCCACGCTCAGTGTAGGGTTCCGTAGTTGTCCATCCTTCACAATAGCCGGGCTTAAGACAGCGGTTTTAAGCCCGAGCTTTAAATTACGAGAAAGATTTCAAGCTCTATAAAAAGGTCATAAAAATGCCAAAGTACCTGTACCTAATTACTTATTACCGTCTGGAAGTTATCCATTATACGCGCTAGATTAAGCGGAATGTTTTAATGCCAAGTATGGCACTTAAAACTAATTTGTGTAACGTTCGAAGTATAAGGACACCGCGCGGCACTTACATGATTTTAAAGAAAAATATGAAATTTTTCGATAACTCAAAAACGGCTCGACCGATTTTATTAAATATAGTTTTCATTGAAAGAACTTATAAGGCCTCATTTTCATGATTTTTTCCGTAATGGCGCTATTTTTTGGATTTCTCGAGCGAATATTTACAAAACTGCTGATTTTATCAAAAAAATAATGTTTAGAGACCCCTATTATTTTTAAAAGACCTATTCAACGACACCCCACACACTAGTGTTGGAACGGAAAAAAAATCACCCCCACTTTTGGTGTACGGAAAAAAGAGGTACGCGAAAAAAAGCTTTTATTTTACTGTTTTGTCGGTGTGATACACATACACATACTCATACCAAATTTCAGCTTTCTAGTACTAATGGTCACGGAGCTAAGCCGCGGACGGAAAGACGGACAGACGGACATGGCGAAACTATAAGGGTTCCTAGTTGACTACGGAACCCTAATTAGCCCCTATCGTCTGTTGACAACTAAAACAAAGCTATCACGGTATCAATCACAATCACAATACAGACTAGATACGAGGTTTTAAAGACTAGTGACGGAAATTTTAGTAAGTTTTGGTTGTCACCGGGCGAAATATGAATTGAGAAAATAAGTCCGTGGATTAATTTCCAATTACTTTTATCTAATGATAAAAAGAAAAAGGAAGTTTTTTCGGGTACTGAGATAAATGTAAATATAGCAAATGACGGGCTCGAGGAAAATAGTTTCGTGAAATGAAAGTGTTTACATATGTACAAGCACAAGTTAATTTATAGCGAATTGATCCTTTTTTTGACATACAGTGCCTCAAGGTGCTGTTTGATAAAATTCAATTAAAGGTTTTAAAGCCTAATATATATTTGCAGTACCATCGCAGTACTTGGAACAAAATGTTATACGGACAGTTTCGTTTCGTTTCGTCATCCATTCTCACGAAACTGAACATACCTGAAAACGTGTATGTTCCTATTCCAATGGTAAAAACTCGGGCGTTAAATCTTTTTTTTATTAGTACCATAAACCCTCTTGGGTTCCAAATAGGGCTTCTAATCCCGTGATTTTTGGTACGGGCAATCACTCGTACAAAAATACCGGGATTATCAATAATAAATAAATAAATATTAAGGGACAATTTTACACAAATCAACCTATTCCCAAACTAAACAAAGCTTGTACTTTGGGTACTAGACGACTACATAATATATAAATACATATTATAATATAGATAACATCCATGACCCGAGCACAAATATTCGAGTTCATCACACAAATATGTGCCCTGGCCGGGATTCGAACCCAGGACCGCCGGCTCAGTAGGCAAGTGCTTACAATCTGAGCCAACCGCGTCGTCGATTGGAAGCTCTAGTTCCAAATAGCCTCACTTTACGGTAGCGAATTGATTCACTTTATCTTGAGATGGGAGTGAGGCCATTCCTGGTAAATGAGCAAAATCGATGAAGCTCTAATTTTTGCTTGTACTTGTTCAGATATACGGTTACGTTCAAAACATGAGCACAACATATCCGCAATGGGCACAGCTGGTGGTAGCCGGTGAGAGCTACGAAGGACGGCAGATAAAGGGACTGAGGATCAACACTCCTGAGGGGAGAGCTGAAGGAAAACCAGCGGTTTTCATCGAGTCTGGCAAGTGCCTTTTGTTTCTTCAAGATTTACAAGAAAGCATTTAACTCGATCTCACCTGATGTTAAAAACGTGACAATAAGGCCTAAGATGCATGCTTGCCTATATTATCATGCGTATTCACTCTCGACTTGAACGTCACAGGGCTGTAACTTTCCAAAACTGTCCGGTAAACGGTTGAATAGTAATAGGTAGACACTTGCAACGTGAACGCGTAGAATTACATATTGTATAATATGGACTGCTATGAAACGGAAAATAAACATCATTCAAAATTGACAACCCTAAACTTTTTCAGGCATCCACGCTCGCGAATGGATCACCCCTGCCACGACGACCTACTTCATCAATCAACTGCTCACGAGCGACAACCCTGACATAGTGAACTTGCGGAATCAATTCGACTGGCATATCTTTCCGTCAGTTAACCCTGATGGCTATCACTTTAGCTACACTAAAGTAAGTTTTTACACATTTAAGAGACCTTACACATTTAAAATTTTTTTTTTCATATTATGACAAATATATTGATAATTTCAACCAAATTTTTAACATAACTTTTATTTAAACACTTTTTACTTTTCCCTGAGTTTTAGATAGTAACATAACTATTTCATGCTTTCATTGTGTGGTCGAAAATAAGTTTAAAAAAAAAAAAACACTGTGAAAATTGTCATATTCGAGTAGTTTTTAAACAATAATAATTATCAATGAAAATTTCAAACTGTATATTATTTCAAATATATACCAATAAATAGCAATAGCCCTGGTCTATGAAGTAACATTGGTAATAATTATGTTAAGAAACATGTTTAATCATAGAGAAAAATGTCTAAAACAATCAGCATTTTTGAACGGATAAGTTGTCTAAGGCGAAGTGATAACCAAAATTATATGAAAATATAAATTTGTTCAATGTTTTTTTGTTCATATTCTAGGATCGAATGTGGAGAAAAACTCGTTCAAAATCAGCTAACGGCTGTTACGGAGCAGATCCAAATCGCAACTGGGACTATAACTGGCTAAGTAAGTAAAAAAAATACCATTTCAAAATTGTATATCCCCTTTTTGTGGGTGTAGAATGATTTGAAGTTTCTTTTCGGCTGGACAATTTGCAACAGTGAATAAGGTTTTGCAATTTGTCTTTAGTCGGGAAAACTAGTTTTTATATTTCTATTTAAACTTTTTCACCGAAATTAAAAAAGAAAGCATTCTAAAACGAACTTCTCTGACGAAATACGATGGTAAGTAACAGAAATCTACAGGTGGTGTGTACATTATCTGTCTACGGCAAGGTAAAAAAAGAAGGTGATTACTTTACGCGCGGACTAAGTTGCTTTATATTGATAATATGTATACCTAAACCCTGCATTTCTGTTTCAGAATACGGGGCAAATAATAACTCCTGCGATTACCAAGTCTACGGGGGCTCGAAACCCTTCTCCGAGATCGAAACTAGAACCCTTTCAGAATACGTCTCCGGTGTGGAGAACCTGCTTGGCTACGTCGCCTTCCACGCAGACGCACAGATGCTTCTGGTGCCTTATTCTGATTCTGAAGAGCACAATGATAACTACGACGATTTGGTAAACAATTACCAACATTTAAAATTTTTAATGCTACAGTTTTATTACTTTTCCGTATTCTGCTGAGAAGGATGTAATCACTGTTTTTATATTTTTGATGTGATTACTAATTATTTTATTATTAATTTATTAAAATTTACATTTTAAATTGTAGTAACTCCAAAACTATGACACAGGTTACTTTAGTTCGGTGTCTATAAAAAAAAACATGAATGACGTTTTGGTTGTCATTTTTGACAGCTTATTTGTTCTCTCTACATGTCGAAGACGACAACTCTATCCAGGCATAGTTGTCGTAGATTTGGATTTTACCGAATCATTTTGATGAACAAATACTATAAAAAATGCATGATTTTGTAGAGAACAAAATTGCTATAAATTTTTTTAAATTAAAAACAATTAGCCTCTGTAGTTTGATCGTAATTGATCTTATAGGCTGTGAGCTGTTAAAATAGTATCTATCTCGCTTTTACACGGTTGAGATTTCAGCTCTCTGATTTGGGAGCACTTTCTTTCCTAGAAACTTATTTCGTCGAATGTTTCATTTGTCGACGCGTTTGGCTCGGTTTGCAGACACCTGCCCACTGAGCCGGCGGTCCCGGGTTCGAATCCCGGCCAGGGCAAATATTTGTGTGATGAACTCGAATATTTGTGCTTGGGTCATGGTTGTTCTATGTATTTAAGTATATATTTATCTATATAAGTACGTATATCGTCGTCTAGTACCCATAACACAAGCCTTTCTTGAGCTTAATTTGGGACTAGATCGATTTGTGTGAGGTTTCGTCAAAACAAAAATGAAACATTCGTCAAAAAAAGTTCTAGGAATCAATATAGACCCCACTGATTTCTATCGAAGACGAAAGCTATTCTAAGAGTTAATTTAGTGAACATATATATTCTTCTCTATTAAGTTTGTCTATTGCTTACCGCAATTTTCTTCTCAGATCGCCATCGGTAAAACGTCCTTAAATTATGGATACAAGGTGAATGGTGCCAAATACGATGGTCCCGCGACTGCTGCAGAAGTCCTTTGTAAGTTTTCTTTAGATTACTATACTTTTTCAAATTGGCTATTGGCGCTAAGTTATCATCAATATTTTTTATTCGATTTTCCCATGTGTTCGATTCGTTGAAATTAAGAATACTCGTTTAAATCGATTATGGTACCATTGAATTGACCTGATGATAGATATTAAAGTGGCTATGGGATTCTTGGTTTCCGTAACGCAGACCCAACGCATTTGAACCCGATAGAATAGTCTTAACGAGCAGTTGATATAAGTTCAGAAACCGGCCAAGAGCATGTCGGGCCACGCTCAGTTCAGCTCAGTTGCCCATCCTTCACAATAGACTAAATTACGAGAAAAATTTCGAGCTCTATAAAAAAGGTCGTAAACGCCAAAGTAACTGTAATTACTTATTATCTTCTACAAGTTATCGATTATTACGCGCCAGATTGAGCGGAATGTTTTAATTCAGTATGGTACTTAACTTAATATGTGTAAAGATAAGGACACCGCGCGGCACTTACGTCATTTTAAAGAAAATTATGAAATTTTGCGATAAGTAACTCAAAAACGTCTTGACCGATTTTATTCAATATAGTGTTCATTGATTCACATTCTTATAAGGCCTCATTCCCATGAATTTTTCCATAATTTTTTGACGCGTGGTTGAAAAGTTAGCCCTATTTTTTAATTTTCGGAGCGAATATTTACAAAACTGCTGACTATCAAAAAATAATGTTTGGAGACCCCTATAATTTTTATAAGACCTATTCAACGACACCCCACACACTAGTGTTGAAACGAAAAAAAATCACCCCCACTTTAGATGTTCGAGAGGTACCCGAAACAGTTTTTTTGTTTGTTTTGTTTTTACCGTTTTGTCGGCGTGATACATACACATACTCATACCAAATTTCAGCTTTCCAGTTCTAATAATCACGGTGCTAAGCCACGGACGGACAGACAGACGGACATGGCGAAATTATAAGGGTTCCTAGTTAACTACGGAACCCTAAAAAGGACAGTCGGCAACAAAACTCAGTCGGCGTTACTATGACACAATGTCTTTTCTTTTTATTTTTTCAGACAAAGCATCAGGTGGCAGCATGGATTGGGTGAGATATGCTCTGGGCACCCAACTGGTGTACACCTACGAGCTAAGAGGCTACTATTTCTACTGGCCCCCCGCCCTGATCTACCAACAAGGAGACGAGGTCACTCAGATGATGCTGGGTCTATTTAAGGAAGCTGGAAACTTGGGATACTATAAATAAGGGCAGTTTACGTTAAAATTGTCATACGTTCTTAAGTCGTTGAAATCTTTATTAGTACTTATAGTTTTGTAAAATACATGCCAGTGCAAAAGTTTCTAGTACATAAGTCTGACTCTTTGGCAACATAGTGGTAACTTAAAAAAGTACATTATTGTTATTACTTTATATTTCATTGACAAAAATGGAGTTAAGTGGAATGACAGTTGAACTTGCAATTATTTTTTGTATTATTGACGACAGTTTAATTAATATAGTAGCTGTAAATGAAATAAAATACCAAAAAATATATAACCGTTTCATTATCCTTTAATAATAATATTAGATGTGCTTTAGAAGAACCTAGTTAAGAGAAATGGATGACATTTTTTAAAAGGTTCCTTTTTTATCTCACCTCATGTCTAGAAAACAGAGTTACAGATTTTTCTGTAGTTGAAAGAAAAAAGATATAACTTATACTGCGGTGTTGGCACGGATCTCCGTTTCACCGTGGCCAAAATCGATTTCGTATATCCGGATGTCCCGTTTCCAGATCTTCTCGCCTGCAGGTCGCATTTCTCAACCGATTGCCGTGATATTTTGTGAGCAGGTTCGATAATTATATAGTTAAATATTTTTGACGATTTACAAATAATCTCTATCGTTAATCAAAGTTGATCTGAACCAAAGCTAAGCTTTGACTATTACAATTACATATATTTTTATATCATACCTTAGTTACTCAAAATACCCTAAGTGCACCTATACATAATTACATTATCTTACATACACGTAATCGAATTTAATACAACAGTACCTTACTCGGCATCTGCTAAATCCAATGAAAAACATTTAAGTAATTATCTAACTAGAAGAATGCACGTGATTTTCTTTTTCATCGTTAATTTCTGACTTCGATGTTACCTCTGACTTCGGTGGTGTTTCTGATTTCGGTGTCACTTCTGACTTCGGTGTCATCTCTGATTTCGGTGTCACTTCTGCTGTCGGTGTAATTTTAGGTATCGATGCTACTTTCGACTTCGATCCTCCCTCTGACTTTAGTGCTTCCGGTATAGGCGCGAGTACCTCTTTGGGCTCCATCTCAGGATTTGCCGCTAAACAGTTCAGCTGTGCGGACGACAGAGAGTTGTAGAACGGTGTTTCATCTACAATTAAGTCCACCTGAAAATGATTCAATTAATACTTTCTATTAAAAATTATTTTAAAAACGTATGACGCTCTCAGAGCCATTCAATTTCTTCTCTGCTCCCACTATGTATTTCTGTTTTGTTATTTTGGCCTGACAGATAATGCCATTTGGCATTAAGTTCACCATTTGTACTGATTTTTGTGTTGTGCAATAAGTTTTTAATAAATAATGAGCGTTATAGAACAAATGAAACTTCAAAATTGTTGGCTGTTTCGTAGATAAACGTACCGTATCACTTTCGCGGCATCCAGCCGGGTCCCCCGCCGTCGGTGGAGCACCTGATGGCGTACTACTGACGCTCCACTGGAATGTAAAGAAATATATAGACGACGCGTTTGGCTCGGTTTGTAGACACCTGCCTACTGAGCCGGCGGTCCCGGGTTCGAATCCCGGCCAGGGCAAATATTTATGTGATGAACTCGAATATTTGTGCTTGGGTCATGGTTGTTCTATGTATTTAAGTATATATTTATCTATGGTGATAGCAGTACACTTATCGATCATGCGTACACTAATATCCCGACGGAGCAAATTGTAAGCACAGCGGCTGTTAAAACGCAACTAAGCGACCGCGGCGCCCAGCGCCTGACCGTCGCGCGCGGCCCCCCGCGCCCGATGACACTCCCCCGCCGCCGCAGCTTTAACAACACAAATAGGCTCCATTTCCAAAGGGCGATCGAATCGGTAGACTGGAATGCTGTCTTGGAAAAATCCAAATATGACTGTAACTCGTTAGCAGAATCTCTTGTAACGATAATAGCAAATAAAATTAATATTTGTTTTCCCTTAATGAAGCAGTTAGCACAGCCTTGCCCAAAAGACTGGGTAGATGAGGAAGTTACAAATCTAAAACATTTCCTATTTGATGTACTTCATTTGAAATCTGCTTTCCCAAGTAATGTAGAATTAACGGAGTTCGCCAATAAACTTTCATGTAAGTACGACTCGCTATTAAAATATAAACGTACTCGATTTTATTCTGACCAGACTCGCGACGACCCTAACAAGTCGAAACGAATGTGGAAAGTTATTAACACGGAATTAGGCCGCGATACTCGTGATCGAATTGACTACACGGACCATATAAAAGACGCGTATGGGGCACCGTTCCGGTGTAAAAAGGACTTGGTGGACGCATTGAACGCAGAATTCATATTAGCTGCGAGTAGATGCGGCGCACCCGCGGCAAGCCTGTCGCGCGCCGGCGTCGCGCTCGCGACCGCGACCGGCGCGCGCGCCAGCGACGTGTCCCTGAGGGTATTACCGTTTACACCATATGAAACAGTAAATATTTTGAAAAACCACGTCGCATCTAAAACCAGCACTGATATCTATGGCCTTTCTGCCAGTATGCTAAAATCCGTTGCTGAACATATGGCGGTTGCAATTTCTCACCTCTGCAATGCCTACATTCAACAAGGAATATACCCCACCGCCATGAAAAAGGTAAAAATTAGTCCGTTGTATAAAGGAAAAGGTAAAAAATCGGACGCAAAATCGTACCGCCCAATATCGCTGGTCCCGGTCATAAGCAAAATCCTCGAGGTCGGGCTCAACAAGAGACTGTTAAATTTTATAACTGACCGCGACGTACTTTCACAAAGACAGTACGCGTACCGAGCGGGCCGAGGGACAACAGACCTGGTGCGTGAGGTCGTGTGGCGCGTGCTGAGTGCGCGCGAGGCGGGGCTCCGCGTGGCGCTGGTGTGCTGCGACCTATCGCGCGCGTTCGATACCGCCAACCATGCCCTCATAGCTAAAAAGCTAGAGTTCTACGGGATTCGTGGACAAGCACTATCCTTACTCACTTCATTTATGTCCAAAAGGACCCAAGTGGTAGTGGGAGAGGCAGGTCACGTCACGTCATCAGAACTAGAAAATGTACTCGGGGTTCCTCAGGGATCTTGCCTGTCTAACACTCTTTTCAGTCTCTTGCTGAACGATCTACCCGCGACCGCCAAGGATGCTGAAATATATATGTACGCGGACGATGTCGCCGCTATAGTCACGGCTCCCTCGGATAGCTTACTCGAGGAAAATCTGAATACAGTGGTTCAGCAACTTGAGTGGTGGTTTACAACTAACGGTCTAGCTCTGAATAGAGATAAAACTTGCTACAACATGGCCTTCAACTTAAATGGAAAAGTACAAAAACCATTCAAGGTCATCGCCGCTGGTGACACCATTCTACAACAAGTACGTTCCACTAGGTTACTGGGGTTTTTAATAGACAGTTCCCTCACCTGGGACGGCCACATAGACGAGCTGTGCTCCAAGCTTGGGCGAGCGTGCTTTGCGCTGGGTAGACTAGCGAACACGGCATCGCGCGAAGTAGTGAGATCTTGCTACTTTGCGACCGTCCACAGCCTGCTCACATACGGCACGGAGTTGTGGGCCCGCGCTGCAGATTCTCAACGCGCGTTTATCATGCAGAAGCAAGCAGTGCGAGCCATAATGGGGGTACCAAGTGACGCATCTTGTAAAAGTCTTTTTAAAGACCTTGGAACCCTAACTCTACCCGGCGAACTAATATATCAGGCAGCACTGTTCACTCACACTAACCTACACTTATTTAAACACCAGGGTACAAACACGTCTCATGCGCTTCGGAAAAACAAGTACCACTACCGCCTTGTCCCGCCTACACACAAACTGTCAAAATCTGCGAGATCAGTGTACATTATGGGCCCGTCTATTTACAACAGACTACCCGCAACTATCAGAGATGCAACTTCCATCGCAGTTTTTAAAAATAAACTACGCAAGTGGCTAACAGGACTGACTTTATACAGTGTCGAAGACTTTTTCAAAATGCCACTCACTTAGCATCGTATAACTAATAACATAATATTGTAACCTAAAGTGTTTGTATTACTAATATAATTGACATGTAACTATGGTGTTATCAATAAATGATTTGATTTGATTTGATTTGATATATAAGTACGTATATCGTCATCTAGTACCTATAACACAAGCCTTCTTGAGCTTAATTTGGGACTAGGTCGATTTGTGTGAGGTTGTCCGATATTTTATTATTATTTATAATTATATAGGGCCACTCAAGCTAAGCTAAGTCTGAAGAAGAAGGTCTTAACCAGGGTGTCCTATCGGTAATAATGTACTAAGCCAAAACAGTTGACAGAGGGCTCACAAATTCAAAGATGCTCAGTGAGATTGGCTTTGGGTTATGTTTAGGGAATGCAAACCAGTAAATTTCTGTATGGAAATTACGGGATTGCTGGTAAATTACCGGTATTTTACAAAAAAAAACAGTTTGCTTTCCCTAGTTATGCTCAGTGGCATATTTGGCAAGGCCTATGTCCAGCAGTGGACTAGAATCGGCTTAAACTGATAACTAGTCGAGTGTTTTTTTGGCAAAATGAGTCTTAAAACGGTACTAACCAAACTACGGTTCTTCATTTCTTTCTTTAGCTCTTCGAGATCTTCTTTATTTTTCCTTTTAAAGAAGTTGAGCTGAAACATAAAGTCACAGGTTTAGCAATCATTTCAAGTGTGACGCAACGCAATGCCAAAATACCACATCAAACGTTTTGTGAATGTGCTTGACCCTCATACTGACGAGCAATTGAAATGGCTCAGAGCGTGATAGAACCAAATGAGGATAATTGCAGAAGAAACAAAGTAAGATATCATAAATCAATTGATATCGTTAAGAAATAAACCAACCTTGGAAAGTATGAAAACGATGTTCAGCAACACAACAACCGCCACGATAAACGCGACGACAATGGTGAGAGCCGTGTTGTTCTTCCCTCTCAACTCACTCCCATATATGACTTTTGTTGTTATTCTGAAAACAAAACTTCGGTTTTATTTTAATACCTCTCATTATGTTATATCGTAATAGTAACGAGTATCAATAATAATTTCATGAGGTGTAGTATATTTAACAATTGATACAAGCACAAAGAAAAAAAGAATGACAAAAGAATGATTTAAATTTTTCTTTGTTTTTTGATCTTTGTATCAATGGCTTCATATAAAAATTGTTGTGTGTACCCACATTAAAAATAATAGGAATAAATTACATGTTTCATAAATTTATAATTAGTATAATTATTTAAAATCAATGACATAAGGTACAAATTGCACATAACTAGGAAAAAACAACACAATTTTTATACGAAATAAAAAAAGGGAAGTGAAAAGAAAAGAAAGGAAACTCGTAGTTCTATCTAATTCATTCAGCAGACGGGGTTCTATAGCAGCATTTTCATTCAGAAAATGTCTGCCCAATTCCGTAGCCAGGATTTGGATGTGGATTCTTGTGCCTCTCATTCTTATAGAGGTTGCTCTTATCACTGAAATGTGTACATTCGCTTTTATGATAATCTTCGCTTATGTTGCAGATCTACTAAGAATTGTTGTTCTATGATGTTTTTCATCCTGTTCTGTATATATCCTTAGTTCCTATCTACATCTAGTCTGTCACGTCTAGTCTAATTGTATTTTATTCTACATATTATCGGGTATTTTACGAATGTTTTAATAATATAACATACTGCGGATACTTACTTGTTTGTTTTGATTTCACCTTGCAATAAGTTTAGCTTTAGTTTTGTGATTGCGATGTTATTACTGCCACTCTGAAGAAAATGAGCTAAAAAAATTAAATAAACAGTGAGAAGAACAAAAGGTTTCACGGCTTTTAAAATCGTACTTTTAAAGCAGAGCTACCATTAAATTCTAGTGATCAAGTTTGGCATAGGTAGGTAAAACATACCGAGTTCCTTTTTGGTAATTATAGTAGTCACTATTATTTCCGCAATAGAGTTCTGTGCCAGGTTAGTGGTACATTTCCAGTGACGAAAGGCGGAACTGCGATATTCTGCGTGAGACAGTAAAGGTTGTTTCATCTGTACCTGAAAAATAACGAGACCTCTAGTTAATCAAGCTGTCGACTTTCACGATGTTCTGGCCGTAAAATATCGTTCATTCTATAAATAAAGCATTTATCACTTACATACTTGTCAAACAGAGATGCTTTGATATTTAAAGCTATTCTCATTGACGTGGATATGGTCACTTCCATGGAGGTATTCAAAAATTAGAAAGAACTAATACGTCCAAGATGACGATCCATTGAAGCATGTGCACAAAAATAAAGGGCGATAGGTGCACCATCACAGGCTCACTAGTAAACTACGATTTCTAGTTCAAGACCAAAAAAAACTACCACAATGTTACCACTACAATAAAATATTAGTAAAATCCTTATTCTTTATTAGACAATAGACACTAAGATAATTTATTAATTGATAACTTTAACTCTATGTTTTAACAAAACAATTAGATATATTTATTATTACATAAATACGAGAGGAGACAATAAAAACTTAAACATCTGAGATTTTTGGTACAAAATCTGGGTATTGTACTTGTAATACTTGAGGTATTCAAAACATTTGGTGCAATAATTTGCATGCTCAGATGTCATTTAAATTGTGACAACTTTTACAGTGACGTATCTGTCGTAGTTTTTTTGGTCTTGAATTAGAAAACCGAGTTTAGTTATAGACAAGCCTTGGTGATACAGGACCTGAGTATGGGAAGTAATGCTTACCCTTAGGTGCTGAATGTACGGTCGGTTGATGGCATCTATTGTGATCGAAACACTACTCCATTTGAATGTCTGATTATTGAGGATCTGTAACATATAATAATACAAATCGTATTTTTCTTTTTCCCGTGTTCATCTTTGCTGAATGCCTTCCATGACACTCCACCTTCAATTTTATTCAGAGTTGTCGTTAAAGTCTCGTAATTTTTATCAGGCTAGTTCAAATCATCTTTTCCGACATCTTTTCCAGCAATGTTTTCTACTAAGTACCTGTTTATTGAAAGTAGAGGATTGTTTTCGAGCAATCTGGTCGAACTAACTTAGGACTCATTGGTATCCCATTGTTGGATAGCCTACTGTAGATAGAGATACTAAAAGCCCAGAAATATAGAGACAAATTGAATAAAAAAATCCTTAAAGAAGACTTACTGTAAATGTTTGATCCACAGACAATGTTTCTTCAGTTGTATCCTGTAATTCTGCATCGGTTATTTGTCTTTTTATAGACGACCTGGAAGAAATAGGTCATAAGTAATAGAGTATTACGAGGTAGTGATCGTCACCATACGAACTAGAAGACGATGCGTGACCTCGTGTAGGTTTCCAGTGCAATAGGCTAGTAGACCCAGTTTTGAAATATATTTATATAATAATAATAATAATATGCTTTATTTCGACCAACATGGATCATTTTGTTAGTAACAATAAAAACTTACAAAAACTAGTGTTAGTAATTATTACCTATTTATCTATTTCTAATTACATGAATCATGCAACATTTATTTATATACAGGAAATCTAGCCTGTCCGCAATCATTTTCAGAATGCTGTTGGGGCTGTTCCTCACTCTGCGCACTAGGGACGTAGATCGCTTGCGCATAGTGGTATAGAAGCAATCCACGCGCGCCTCCGCGAACATCCCCGACGCACTACAAAATCTAGGCAGCCCCATCAACACTCTGAAAGCGTTATTATATTGAACGCGCAGAGCGCTGTATCGTCTATGAGTATAATCAGCCCACAGGCTGCTTGTATAAAAAGTGGTGCAGTAGGCTCTGAAGAGAGTAATTTTTGCTTCGACAGAACAATGAGCAAACCTGCGGGCTATCATATTAGCTCTAACGGAAAGCGCCCTGCGCTCGCGCTCAATATCGGCTTCATCTTTGAGATCGGCTGTCACCATATGCCCCAAATACTTAAATTGGTCTACTATCCGAAGTGGATGACCGTTCAGCTTAACGAATGGAAACATAGGTGTCTTCTTGCCCTTGACCTTAAAAACGACGCATTCACTTTTGTTGATATTATATATCAAACCGTGACTAGCGGCATATTTCTCACATATGGATATGAGCCTGGAAAGACCACACGCTGAGGCGCTCAGTAACACCATGTCATCTGCGTAGCTGATGTTATTTACACATACTCCATCAATGTGGCATCCGATGCGGGTGTTGCTGAGCTCCTCTATGAGCGCATTTACATACAGGTTGAATAACTTTGGCGAAGTTAAACCACCCTGTCTTACACCGCATTCAAGCCCATATGGTTGGGAATATGATTCTGACCATCTCACGACGTTGACCTGGTTATGGTACCAGAACTTGAAGATACCCCTGACTTCAACGGGCATCTTTATACTTTCAAGTTTCTGCCACAATACATCATAGTGAACCAGGTCGAACGCCTTGGACAGGTCTAGAAAACAGGCATAAATAGCTGTACCGCGGTCTGTATAGTATCTAATGGTCTGCTTTAAAGCCAAGATAGCGCTTTCTGTAGATAAACCTGGTCTAAAACCAAATTGGTTGTCATGAAGTTTCATACATTTATCCAATTGAGCGTTAAGCAGACCATCAAATACCTTAGCGACTATGGTCGCGAGCGAAATAGGCCTGTAGTTGCACTTGTCACTAACATCTCCGGTTTTATTTTTCACTATTGGGACCACCACAGTCTTCATCATGTCGGCGGGTAGATAAGTGTGTGATATACAGAGAGAGTAGAACATCGCCAGTACCCTAGACAGGTGTGCCCCGGCATGTTGTAGATGTTCTACGCTGAGGCTATCATGACCTGGAGACTTTCCTCTCGAAATTGAATTTAAGGCAATTTTAACCTCCTTCGCTGTAAACTGAGTCCTCGTCTTCTGACCAGGTGCCCCAGCGTCGACCATTCTTGTTGTCCGGGATGGTCCCAATGGTGATTTGACAGCAAAATGCTCTTTAAACAGCTCCGCTACAGAACCACTCTCGCTCACCCCATTAACACTTACAGGTAGGCTCGGCTTACTCTTAAGTCTGTTCGTAGCTTTCCAAAAATTACGAAAGTCACGCTTAGAATGGTGGTCCGCAATGATATCCATTTTTATTTGCTCCTCATGTTTCTGACACCATTTTAAACGAGACTTGAAAATCTTCCGACTTTCACACATTTCGTCGTAAATTTTCCCCGATTTAGGTCCACCGTGCCACAACCATAACTTAAATTTACACCTAGCCTCCCCGTGAGCTTCGCTAACATACTTATTCCAGCCTATTACAGGTTTTTTCTTTTTAAGCGACTTACTTTCAAAGCTAATAGTTGCAGCGTCGCTTAAGGCATTTACGATGTCTGTATACAATTGATCGATTAATAATTCATGATTTGAGTTACTACACAATATGCCACAACAGTCACGTAATGTTTCCGGAAAATCAATTTCTTTTAATCTTTTATTACATTCAGTTGTATACAACGCTAATTGTTCCGAATTTCTTTCGCCCCATACAATTTTGTTTGGTAACTGATGTTCGTTACATTTTTGCTTACACTTAATAACATCAAAATCGCATTCTACAAATAAAGGGAAGTGATCTGACCACATGACGTCATGCTTAACGTAAACATTAATAATTGAGTTCACTGCTGATTTTGTAGCCACACAGTGGTCAAGCCACCTTTTCGAGCCATGCGCATCACTTATGAAAGTATAAGTTTCTGACTGGATGCCTAATCTGTCCACGTCCGCACATATCCACTCCTGGTCGTTACAAAAACAAGTCAGTTCGTTATAGAATTGTTCACCCGGGTGCGCGTTAAAGTCACCGAGTATGTAGACAGTTTCCGCGGTACTATTATTAACAATAGCACTTACCAGTGCGAGACAATCCGTAAAATCGGCCAAGTTATCCGCTTTGTCCGTAGGCATATAAACGCACAACACTAAAAGGCACCTTTGACCTATATTTATGTCGATACCACACACTCGCGGATTTCCACTTTGCACAACGGACACATTTTGAAAAACCGACTTATCCCAAAGCAAGCAAGTTCCACCATGTGAACGCCCTTGTAACATGCCTGCCGCTGCATCCACTGCCGATGTTCCCGTGTACCCGAAGTTACTGTCGATGCTGCCAAGGACATCAATATCCCACGGCGCCAACCAAGTTTCTTGCAAGGCAATAATATCCGCCGACTTGCACAATTGCCTTACACTGTCAATCGAGCGTTTCAAGCTTTTACAATTGAAACTTACTAATCTATATGTAGACTGTGATATGTTTTTATCCATTTAATTGTCTCGTATTTACACCGCTTGGGGACATAGTGGCCCCGTTCGTTTTCTTACGTTTGAAATGCACAAACTTGCGAAAAATTACGCCTTGAGGCCATAAAGATTCGTTTAAAAACAAATCTAATTTACTTTTAGACACAAAAAACTTGAACGCGTTATGCTGTTTATCTTTCTTGATTGAGAGTTTTTCTAGCGTAATACATTCCTGGGTCTTATTATATATATAATCTATTATGTTTTGCTCGGTTGTATCCTGATGTACTTTAGTGATAAACATTTGTACTTTCGAGTCAGCAGCTTTAAAACTCCCATCACATACGTTTGCGCAACCAGTTTTACCCAAAAAGCGATATCGTGTTTTTTGTTTCGATTTTGATTTTCGTTCGACGGTTTTCCATTCGCCTTCAGTTTTTAGAACATCTACGAATGATTTTTCTCTCGATAATGGTGTATCTTTGATGTTATTATCGTCCCTTAGCGAGCAACTAGGTACATGAGTGGCCAACAGCTGATCGCCTGCCTGACCGGTCGGGTGTTCGCGCGGCACTGACGGTGACGTCACAGCCTTATCTCTCGCCACGGAAGAAATTGATTTATCATTCTCCTTATTATAACTACTGTCCATGTTACATGGGATTGATTGGGATAATGACTTTGTATATAGCTGAGTTTCCGAATGCAAAGTAGCTTGCTTTCTAGCAAATAATTGCGCATCGATCGCAGTTCTGTCACCGCCACGGTTAATTTTAAATGACGTTTCTTGTAACGACTTATTTGATGAAACGATCGTATTTAACTGCGAATTTGGTTGTTTTTGCGTATCAGGAGAGATACTTCCATCTTCCAAGGTATTCTGGTTGCAGTTAAAAAGGCCCATTGGGCCACTATCGTTCATCCAGGCTCCCCTTTTTGGATTTACGTTGACAAAGGGTGATTGTGGCAATGACGCATACTTCAAATTGTGGATGTCCATTCGGAGTTCTTCAAGCTGCGTACACGTAGCATACGTGGCTTTGAATGTTTCAAGCTGATTTTGAACTTTGACGAGGTCCTTTAGAAGTTTTGTACAATCCAAATGATCAATTGATAAAGGTGGTAGTTTTTCTAAATTCCGTGCAACGAACACTGGCACTCTCTCGGCATCGATCGATTTTAATAATGATACAATATCTTCAAGATCCCGAGCTTCCTTCCCACACTTTTTTCGTAAGATTTGTCGTTGATCCGTCGACACTGATTCGAATAATAACGATTTCGATTTTTTAATTTCGTCACTCGAAAACGTACTAGTACAGAGGCGCACTAAGGTGTCATCGTCTATTAGAGATAATTTATTTTGAATAAACGCAAGTAACTCATCACACACAAGGTTACAATGGTTACATTTCACTATATTCGACATTATGACGACACTCCGTATCGGCAATTGTTTGAAATGGTTAATAATGATCTTACTAGCTCTAAAAACAATGTCTTGTATTTTTGTGAAAGCTAGAAAGCTAAATTGTATCAATTAAAAATTAGAAATTTCATGAACAGTCAAAAACGCCGTCCGCCATTTTTGACTTTTGCTAATCTGTGGCGTGACGTACAATTACCTGTAAATATTCGAAATTCGACCGTCGTATAGTGCCATTCCGCTCACTCCAATATACTTTGACAGGAGATCGAGAGAGACGGCACTATTCGAAGTCGTCAAAGTAGACTTTCAGTTTTGTTTACATGCCCAATGACGTCACTATCATAAGCAAAAATGGCGGATAGCGTTTTAAGCATTTCAAAATACAGACTAAAAACCATATTTTCAAATTACATTTTTTCAGCCATCTTTCACTTTTATGAACTGAAAAATATATATTTAGGTTTCCTTTGCTAAATACTATACGAAATAAACATTAGTACAGTACGATTAAAATCAGTTAACACTTCGGCCAACCTCGGTAATTGTCGTGAATCTCTCACATAGAGTTATCAATTTACAGATATGACCTATTTACAAAATTCTTTTCGTATTTGATAGGGTATACTTCTGAGATAGTCCCATGTAAATTTTATCAAAATCGGTCAAGCAGTTTATGAAATATCAACAAATATCGGTTAAAATCGGTTTTTGAATTTTTTTATTTGGTGATTATTATTAATTATTAATCCGACGTAATATCGTAGGCACCTACTGTTTGATGTAAGTAGTACTACTTACATCAAACAGTAAAATATTGACTTATATATGTTTTTTATATATTGCATACCTACAATAATGTTAAAATTCATGTCGCTTCTGCATAATAAATTTCTTAGGTCTACCGGTTAGTAATGTCATCTTGGCAGGTGCTATACATTGCGTTTATGATACTTCAAATTGAATTCTACCTAAAAGAAATCGCGGTAATGTATTTCGTGTCATTTCCGTCTCCGGATTTAGGCGATGATACCCGAGAAAAGCCGAAGTGTTAACTGATTTTAATCGTACTGTATATTACAATTGACATGAGTCAACTAGCCTATTGCAAGATGTGTTGATCGATCTTACTCGTATGGTTCCCTTATAAATATTGGCCCAGAATTGTCCGAAATCTTTTTGCGTCAAAAAGTTCAGGGGATCAGATTTTTCGTGTCGTTATTCTGTCCCTGTGTATTGTCAGGATCAGGAGATAGTCAAAATAAGAATGGGCTTATAACTGTTACAATTAGATACACATGTTTAGATAAATATAACCGTCTAAAATCGTAGTTATAAAGAATGTCCCAGGAGACATCTTTCTGGTAACAAGTTGATTGACCGAAAAGCAGACTTACATTGCCCTATTTAGGAAGACCGATGATTTCGTTGGGATAACTACGTAGATTACACCACACTACATAGACAGTTTTTTTTTTTAGGCATGGTTTGAATTTTATCAGGGCTGGTTAGCCCTCTACCAGTAATTGGACTTTGTGTGGGAGTGTAAACCGCTAATGGGAATATCTCAGTGCCACAGGAATTAGGGGAGGTCGACGCGGGCGCACTGGGCGAATGGACTGTGTCGTCGAATCAGTCTGACTTAGGGTGGGAGGAGAGGGGAAAGGGAGTCGGGCTATGAGACAGATTTTATGACAATTCAGTACGTACCCGTCAATGAAAACTTTTTCTAGCACCTTCTGAAAGTCAAGCGACACTTGCAGAGTGGAGTTTATTGCTTCAGATTTGTTACAGTCCTTGCGCAATTCCACGTCTATAGTCAAATTCCTCTCCTGGTTACTGAGGGTATTAGTCAGCAGCCGAATGTCAATTGTTTTCTGAAAAGAAGAAAAATTCCTAAATATATGTCTTAAAAACCTGCTTTCTACATTTTATTCATAGACTATTTTGCATTGCCATTACAAGTTATAATACTTTTCTACGAGAATGATGTGCCCACCGACTGTCCTTTCAGCCCGGCAATTGGTCGAGATTCGTTATCCTTGGATTTGCATTATTTTTAATTCACCTCTGTCTTAGGTAGCTCACAGTAGTATTTACTAATACTATAGCGCTTCTTGTCTCGAAGTTGCCATGGCGCGAGGTACCGCCACTTTCAAAAGCCATCGCGCTATCGTTGCTTATGCAACGTCATCGTCATCGTCTCCTGCTCCTTTAAAATAACAGTTATACGCGACTATTTCTCGCGCGAGGTAACTGTCTCTTTCTGTGCAGTAATGGAAAAAAGTAACGGGGAGCGCGCGACTAGAGTCACAACCTGTGGCATTGCGACTCTTGAGAAAGACTCGCGAGAGCGCGAGATATATTACCTATCTCTTTCTGTACAGAACTGTGAAAGAGTGACGGGCGGTCAGGCTGGTCCGGAGAAACCTATGGTTGTTGGAATACGGGAAAGCCACTTAAAACGATAATTTGACGTGTCTCACTTACATTAGCGCCCGCCCAGAAAGGCGACGGTAAATCACAAATGTATCGCCGTCCCGTGCCTTTACACCTTAAACTGTGTACAACGGTACCACTTAACCGTACAATGGCACAAGCGTTACAGCCCATCGTGCCGTGGTTCCGCACGACGATCGTCACCGTCTCCTGGTCGGATGAACCAACGACGTAGTTAGGGTGGCTGAAATGTTTTAAACCTTTACAGAAGAAAATTTCTTAGAATTATTAATTTACTGTGCTTTTATTATTTATTAATTTTGTATACCCTACCATGACGCTTATTTGATAGAGCCTTTTGGTATCTTATTTAAATTTTGCAATATAAGGGCAGTATATAGATGCTTAAGAATCCATACCGTCTACTTAACTAACATTTTTGACGTTCTTTTTACCTTTTAATGCTGTTAGGTTCAGAAAAAATAACGAATAGAATGCCATAATCTTCAAATTTTTTTTTTGTTACTTTGACAACATTGATTCTTAAGCGTCGATATCGAAAATATATACAATTTTGCTATTCGAGACGAGTTGAGTGACATTTTCCATCAGTTCCAGTTACGCCAGTCGAATAACGCATATCGCTAAAGTAGAAATATAAATATCTATGAACTGTTGCAACACCAGTAACATCGAGCCCATGACCGATGCTATTAATAAGGTCAATGAATTGATTTAAACTTAAGCATACGATTTGCACACATTGTTATAACATAACCTAAATTAAAAGATTTAAACACACGCGACACAAACGGCTGGTCATCATGAGACCGTCATTTAATGAGTGATATATAAAATGCTACTAAAACGGAACATAACTACAAAACATGGAATGCTTGGATACTTGTTTCAATTAAAGCTGAATATCTTGAAAACTACTGGACCTATTTCAACCAAACATAGCTAAGAATCAACTCGACCGACAAGTCTTTCGATTAAAAAAGACAACAACCAAATTGGTCCATCCGTTTGGGAGCTATGATGCCATAGACAGACACACAAATAAACAGATACCCCCTCTTTTTTGTCGGGGGTTTTATTTGTCGGGGGTTTTAACCTTTTGTAACTTTATGTAACTTAATTACGTCGTTCATGGTATCTAATTAAATAAACAGTTTATTAAAAGCGATTAAGTCCGACGTTATAATAAAGTACGTCCAAAGAATACAAATAGACAATATTATTGTACTCGTGTTAAACGGTTTACACTCACGTGAAATTGTCAGGAACGGTCCGGCATGTTTCGAACTCGTATGGAGCTCTTCATCAGGGACGGCTGCCAGTACACCGCGCGTGCGCTTAGAGCGGAGCGTCGATCAAAGAATCAGTGACGAGGTTGCCGCGGCGGTGTACGGGCAGCCCCCCCTGAAGAGCTCCATACGAGTTCTAAACATATCGGGCCGTTCGTGACAATTTCACGTGAGTGTAAACCGCTTAATACAAAAATTAAATATGTCTCACGAAAGTTTTAATAAGATTAAATAGACCAAACTTCCGTGTACCTGCCATTTGCTCCAGACCACTGCAGGTCCAGGGTGTAGTCAGGTGAGCAGGTTCCATTGCACTTGCACGTCGGTTGCGTCACCTTGGTCAGCTGACTCTGCGCGCTCAATGTCACCCAATTGTTCTTGAAGCCTACAATTACACAATGACGACTGATGTTAAAATTGCATTCCATTGACGACGCGGTTGGCTCGGTTTGTAGACCTGCCTCTGAGCCGGCGGTCCCGGGTTCGAATCCCAGCCAGGTCAAATATTTGTGTGATGAACTCGTTTGTGCTTGGGTCATGGTTGTTATATGTATTTATAAGAATACATTTATCTATATAAGTACGTATATCGTCGTCTAGTACCCATAATACAAGCCTTCTTGAACTTAATTTGGGACTAGATCGATTTGTGTGAGGTTGTCTGATATTTATTTATTATTTATTTATTGCATAACTACGAAAAAATTTAGCTCAATGATTGATAATGACGGAAACTTTATTTTTATTCAAAAGAAATTTTGAAATAGTTTTCATAATCGTCATACTTAATTTAACAAAATTTTCACGGTGAAAATGGCGAATTAGTATCGTCTCCATAAAAATATTGGTACCTTAACATATAATGACGTATGTAATAATGTCTCTGTTTGATCTTGTGGTTGACTGGTAGAGAATGGCTCATGGCATTAAGTCCGCCATTTGTACTTTTACTTATGTATTTTGTGCAATAAAGTTTAAATAAATAAATGACGTCACATGTAGGGTGGCCATATGTATGAAGCGTTTTTAGCGCTCCGTAAGAATGTTGAAGTCTGACGGTCATTTCTAAATTTTAGAGAAGTCAGTGTAGTTAGTCATATATACGAGGGTCATTCAATAAATACTTAGCCTACAAAAAAATAATGAAAATTTTGGAAATGTGGCGATTTATTTTTCAACGTAGTCTCCTTTTAACTCGATAAACTTGGCCCAACGATACTCCAGCTTTTTCAACTCATCCGAAAAATACGTTTTCCACGAGGTCTGCAAAATAGGTCTATGTGGCGGCGATGACCTCATTCGACCCAAATCTATTTCCGGGAGTGACTTTTTCAAGTATAGAAACATAAAGAAGTCGCAGGAGGCCTAATCTGGAGAATACGGTGGATGAGGCAGCAATTCGTAGCGCAATTCGACCAACTTGGCCATGGCGACGGTGGAGGTGTGAGCCGGCGCGTTGTCGTCGTGAAACAGCAATTTTTTCTTCGCCAAATGTGGCCGTTTTTTCGTTAATTCGGCATCGAATCGGCCCAATGATTCGGCATATCAGAGCCTGGAGATTGTTTTACCCTTTTCTAGGTAATCGATGTGGATCACACCTTGTGAATCCCAGAAAACGGTCGCCACCACATTACCGGCCGATGAAACAGTTTTTGCCTTCTTCGGAGCAAGTTCGCGGGTAAAACCACTATTTCGACTGTTCCTTGATCTCTGGTATGTACCAGTGAATCCATGTTTCGTCAAGGGTCACGAAACAACGCAAGAACTCCGCTGGATTCCGCTTGAACCGGGGCAAACACGTCTCCGATGTGGTCTCACGATTGCGCTTGTTGTCTGGGGTAAGGACACGCGGCACCCATCGCGCCGACAGCTTTTTCGTGCCCAGTTTTTCGTGTAGAATATGATGTACCGTTTCTTCTGCAATGCCTATAGTCTCAGCTTTCTCGCAAACCTTCAATCGGCGGTCTGCCAATACTAGATTGTGGGTTTTTTTTTTACATTTTCCACCGTAGTAGCCGTTTTCGGGACCTGGGCGTGGCTCATCAAAAACCGACGTGCGGCCACAAACGAACTCGATGAACCAATTTTTGACGGTCGCCATCGAAGAAGAAGAGTCACCGTACACAGCATCCAAGCGGTCTTTGATTTCGCTGCGCGTATCCCTTCCAAAAATAAGAATCGAATCACAGAACGCTATTGCTCTTTTTCCATTTTTGTAAAATCGACCGACACGCTCGCTTCCAAAGGGTATGAAAACAAAACAAATGAAGGTAATTGACTGAAAATTTGACAGTACATTCCAAATAAAATTTACTGCACGATGATATAACTATTTTGTAACAGCAGTGCCATGGTACGGTGAGGCTAAGTATTTATTGAGTGACCCTCGTAGACATTTGATGTCAATAAAAAATTGGATAGATTGACATCTTCTGGATTCGAAACCCAGCAAGGGCAATTATATGATGAACTTGAATATTTGTTCCTGGGTAACATCCATGACCCTTTTCATGATCCATGATTCTTTGTATTTTAGGACGTATTTATCTAGGTATATAAGAGTGCATGTATATCATCGTCTTGTGCCCACTACAGAAGCCTACTGGAGCTTAATGTGGAGCTGGATCGATTTGTGTGTGATTGTCTGATATTTATTTACACAAATTCTTGATGTAAGGCGCAACAACGTGATTTTTTGACATGACGAGAAAATAAATCAATACATAACCGACTTGTGCTCTGACCTTTACAGCCGGTACATGTTTGATTCGTATTTACAGGTATGCGATGCGTGATATTTCATTCGAAGAAAGGCCTCCAACCGTGTTTGGACTTTGGACCGACATTTTATGCTACAAACGTGAGACTTGGTCGTACGTGCTCCACCTGAACCTGACAGTCCCCACGTGTCTGTATCCACGCGAACGATAGTTACCTACTTACTTCTTGGTATCAATTTTATTCTCTATTCAAAATATCAGACAAACTAAAGTAACGAAACATAATATGGTTGATGTAGAAGTTTGTAAGCTCCCGCTCCGTTATTTCGTTTTCAAAATGTATTCCAATTGTCCACCAAATTCACAAAAAAAGTAGCTTAGCAAGAAAATTGAAAATCATTTCAGTGCCGCAGTAGCTAAGTACCTAATATTCCTTGGCGCTATCATGGACTTATTTACTGACCACCACCTGTGTCACTGAAAACAAACGGAAAAAATGATTTCCACCAATGAGATTATACGCGTAACAGATACGACTTAAGACCCTTGTGAAGGATACCTCGTGTAATGAAGAAGATTATGAATCGTTGCTATGAATGAAAGAAAATGTACCTTTCTCCTGCTGGATATCTTCCATCAAAGACACGATGGTGTTGACCTTACAGGACAACGGACTGTCCTAAAAAGAAAGAAAATATTAATTAAGTAATCACAAACAATGACTATGCAAATTAAGTCGTGCAGGTAAACGAACAAAAATCGATATATCAATGGTTAGATATACGGTCAGTTGAAACAAATGCCACCACGTTGAAATGAAGATATCATTAATATTATAGAACTGCAACACTTTAAGGGTAGTTATTGTCCTTTGGTTGGCATTGTGTTCGATGTCATTAAAGAAAACACTATACCTACTATAGGGTAACAGTACAGTACGAATGGGAACCCCCATTATCCCATGAGTGACACTAAATATAGAGGTGCCATCTACATTAAATGTATAGAAACCAATACATGTAAATTTTCTAAAAGGCACGACAGCCTGTTGCCCGTCTAAGTGAATTTCGTGATATTTCACTAGATGGAGTCAAATCAGGAATTTTCATGGTACCGCGTATAGATGGCGTTACAGGTAGCTTATTTTCGTTGAGTTTAGCAGTCTAGCATCGACATCTGTCTTTGTCGCACGGTATTGATAAGAAAGTGACGGGTAGTATTTATCGCGTGACAAAGAACTACGTGTCACAGTTATGCTAGACGTGTATGCTATTATTATTAATATTATAGTTACTAGCAACCCGCCCCGGCTTCGCACGGGTGAAATGCTGATCAATTATGCATGTATATTATTCATATAAACCTTCCTCTTGAATCAATCTATCTATTAAAAAAAAAACTGCATCAAATTCGTTGCGTAGTTTTAAAGATCTAAGCATAGCATACATAGGAACAGACAGACAAACAGCAAGACGCGACTTTGTTTTGTACTATGTAGTAATACACAGAAGAAAACTCGTCGTATCATGAGAAAATATTGTATGAGAGCATTTCGCTAAATGGCGTACGGTAAAGCGGAACTTGAAATAACATTTAAAATGAGATTTTCCAAATTAACTCAAAAACTACTCACAATAAGGAACTCCCTGCAATATTGGACTAAGTCGCCACCAATATTCTTATGCTCGTCAGTCAGAAAATCAAGCTCATAGGTGGCGTTATTGTCTTTCTTGAAAAAAGCCTCTTCGCCAATTAATACATTCTTGACCAATAACTCTGTAAATGAAGTAAGTAAGTAAACACTGTATTGTACACAAAAACAGTTAAAATACATCTATTACACATAACATAGGTACCAAGGCGAACTTATCCCTATAAGGGATCTCTTCCAGTTAACATTTGAGCAATTGAGTGAGTACGAGAAGAAGAATATGGCTATAAAATAGTTTATTCTTCAACGCAAGTTCGTCCACATATTTATTTTCTCTACGATAGTCGGATAAAAAATATCCTATTACCATATTTGTATGGTCAGCTATCTCTGTACAAAAAATCTTTAAAAGCCGTCCAGCCGTTTCGGCGTGAAGAGACGACAAAGAGATTATGACCAACAGATGATGCCAAACTAGCATACAAAACAAATGACGACCTGCATCGTTCTGTAAAAAAATCCTGAAATATCATGACCGTCCTCTCCATAGAAAATTTATTTTCTATACAAATCTAAAATGTCATAATAGTATGGATGAGAGCAACGGATGCTATATCATTTATCTATCGATCGATAAACACGAATATTCTATTTGTATATTCCCATTGAACTCTTCATGAGTAGGCATACCGTAATTTGGCATAATATGATATTAGATCTGTTCATTCGAGAAAATAGTTTAGCTGATAGGTACTAACTTAGTTGAATTGGGGGAGTTTTTACAGTTTACTTACTCGTAGTAATTTTTTTCGGTTTTGGAGGCATCTTAACGGTGACACATGAAGAAAAGAGAAATTCTGTATTTGTTGCATTCTGTAACAAATGACAATATCTTAGGATATAGTATTTAATGTTACATTACAAATAATAATGCTCGCGGTGAGGAATCACCATAGAGATACCAGAGATATTCATATATTTCGAAAAAGGACTTTAAAACAGCTTTTACGCGTTTCTGGGTGATTCTCCTAGCGTTCTAACGTCATTCCTTTGTCACGATTATTATCGGAAGAGCCAGTATTATGATCTAATTAGGATCGCACTGGGTAGTGGCTCCGGGATACATAAAATATCGACTTCCAACTATCGTCTATTTTTAACAATATTTGAAGAAAAGGTAATAAACGCCTTGTAAACGGTATTTGCTCACCCTTATACGGAATACGTATTAGACGGGTAACATTGATAAATAAATGTGAGGGGAGCGAAGTAGGTCTATGCTACACAGCCACCACATCACATTATTCCATAAATAAGGACTCATCATCATTCCCTTGCCTTATCCCATTTATTTGGGGTCGGCGCAGCATGTTTTCTTCCCACTCTTCCTTATCACTCGTCATCTCGTCGTTTACTTCCTTCTTATTCATATCATCTTTCACACAAACCATCCATCTTTTCTTTTGACTTCCTCTTCTTCTATATCCGTCCACATGCATCTATGGAACCCTAAAATGGGTGAATTAAGATTTAGTTACCGACCGCATCGTTTTTGAACTCGGAGGTGACATTCGTTGTGATAGCCCGAACCCCTTTATAGAGCGCGACGGTGGATTCCTCTGGAGACCCAATCCCCAGCTCTGTAAAACCAATAAAACAATATTACTTTGTTATGGAAGGCTGCAAAGTTGTTATTTGGCGCGAGTTTGGAATTGAAAGTTTAGCGAGAATATTGATTGCATTGATTCAAAATAATCATATTTATTTTGCCCTCTATTTGACATATCAAATTTAAGACATAACACAGTCAAATCCAAACCAAATAAACAAGAGAAAAGCACACATATTAAAAATAATAAAAAAATACATGCATCACAGAGAATCACAATCATTATGTTCGAAATTAAAATTACTTTTGCACGCTAAGTAGCGGATAAAATTGACTTTAGCACGCAGATTTCGCCCTATAAACGGAGGTTTTCCGAGCGACAGGTGTATTTTACATCGCTCGGTTGACCGCCGCCACCGCGACTGATCGGCTCTCCTTATGATGAATCGCCTACCGATTCGAAACACATCGAGCGATATTCCACTTATACGACAGGAGTAAACCCATTTATGTATTTTAATATGAGTGAGGTGAAAATGAAATTACAATAAAATTTTAGAATTTTACAATTTTAGATATAAAAGACGTACCGTCGCTGCCGTTGTCATTGAAGTCAGCTATCGGTAGCAAAGTAAGCCCGAAGGAGTGGCCCTTCTGTATCCTTTGCATCCTATTCAAGTCCGTCACGAATATTGCCCTCGTTTTTGAAGCCATCAGTTGATGTAACTCATAGCCGCAGATAATATACAACGCACCCCCTGTCTTTTCAAACGGTGCACTTACAATTATTTCTGGAACAATTAATTTGTAATAATTTCAATTCAACATTGTTGTAGGGGCCAGTTAGCCCAATACACTTGCTTGATGTGGTTGAGTGCGATGAGAGAGTGAAGAGGTTGAGCTCACGTTATACTTGTTTATTGTATGTTAAATGGTTACAAGTTAAGTTGACTATTTAGCCGTTCCTTCAATTGATGTTTATCGTATGCAAGTTAGGTACGCACTGTCGTTAACTTAGTTATAATATTTTAGTATGGCTCGGCCTAAAGTAGGTCCCAGGCGGGAGCGGAAAAATGTACAGTAGTGGGGCTGTACAATTGTACAGTAAAAAATACAGTCAACTAATTTGAATCCTCGACTATCAACTAAAGCACTCGTGCACAGTAAGGATGCTTCTCATAGCGAGCATTTATCTGTTATGTAATCTAAAAAAAAAACAAATGAGATTTTTGTATATTTTTTTATCGCAACGCCATCTACCGTAAAGATTCAGACTTCACCACAAAAATGTTCAATGTGGTTTATGAGTACCTACTTGGTTTCGTTCGATGACTTACCAGGATATGAGTCTCCATCGACGTCGTTGGTAACCAGAGCAGTTCCGAATCGACCATAGTCTTTAACGCCCCATATTGTCAGCTTCAACTCCATCTGTGGTTCGCTTGAATTGGCCTGGAATTGTATTTCTACTATTTGTTACACAATCGAGCAATAACGACAGCACGGATTAAAGATGAAACGTGGTGGTGGTGGAGGTAGGCACAGAAGGCAACAGAAACTTGTTTAATATAATTATAGTAGTTAACACTCAACTTAACAAATTTAACGTGCCTGAGGAATATCCAAATTTTGCCTATTAGTAACCAAAATTATACTAATTTTACAAAACTTGTTATGGTACTAGTAACCATAATAAGTTGTATAAAATTAGTGTAAGTTTGGCCCTCAGTTTGTCAGTCCTCCGATTTATGTAAAAAGCAGCTAACATTTCGGCTACTGTCGACATTTTTTTTAGTGAACTAAGAATGTGCCCGCAATGTAGAACGGTAATTCAAGACTCGGTTTACCAATGAGTAATTTGCGCCCGGTCGCAGCTGGTCGCGTCTCCAACCTGTGCCGGCGCCCCCACGACCAACTCGTCGCAACCATCGCCTGTGATGTCAGTGCTATCCAGCGCCGCACCGAACATTGTGCCTACTACGTCGTCTTTATCTACTCTAGACATAACTCACTGAAGCAGTGTAAACGTGTACCGCCCCCCGGTCACAACTGGTCGCGTCCCCGACCTGTGCCGGCGCCCCCACGACCAACTCGTCGCGACCATCGCCTGTGATGTCAGCGCTGCCCATCTTCGCGCCGAACATGCTGCCAACAACGTCGTCTTCTAATCTGTTTGAAAAATATGAGCATTGAATCACAATGCATCGGTAACTATAATCTTCTCTTCACTGCAAAATAACTTATATGAAAATTACCTTGTTGTCCATTTGAAATCATCGCAAGAAAAGAAATCAATCTGAAACAAGTAATTAGTGATTATGTAGAGTTTAATATTAATTTATTTTTAACCCTGAAGTAAACGGTGTTCAAATTCTTGGGCACGGTAGGGTAACATCTGTATTCATTAATCAACATACACTTATTTTATGAGTTGTTTTACACAATATTTGGTTCTCCAACATAGTCACTTAAGTTTCACTGGTAGAGAATGCTTCATGGAAATAAGTTCGCCATTTGTACGATAAGCTTTTCGTACAATTTTTTTTTAATAAAATCAAACGGGTGGCGTCAAAAATAAATATATAGGTGGCAAAGATAGTACTTACGGCTCCTGTGTTACGAAAAGTTTTCATACTGAAAGCGTAGTAAGTCTTGTTTTTATCTTGGTCAAAATAATTGCCAAACGTCATAGCTTGTCCTGGAATTTAAAAAAAAAACATTTATAGGTACACTTTGTAGCATTATTACCAAAAAATCGCGGTATAAATGTTGAATTATTTAAATATATCATCGTCAGCAAAGTACAAGTGGTACAACTTCGTCCGAAAGGTCCGAACGGGTCCGTGAGAAAACAAAACACGAGCGTAGAACGGCTGCTTTTTAAATAAGTTTTTGTTAGCGGCCAGTCACGAGTATGTTACCTAGTTTTTTTAATTATTTATTGAAATGGCTTTCGCCACACCTAGACACACGCACAACTATAGGACTACCTAAACTTTTATTTACAAAATTAAGACACGGTGAATTAGGCCCTAGTACTAGCTTACTATAACTTACCGTAAATGGTTACTTTGTCCACGATCGTTTTACCATCTATGTACCCTCCTTTGCTTAAGAGACGAGTATAATTATCAGGCTTCGACATATGGCCGTACACAGAATTCATGGACGTCATAAACTGGGATATTATAATTCTGTCGTGTTTTTCATCAACTAATGTGCTCCATCCGCCTCCTCCTTCCAGTAAATTGTCTGAAACTAAATTAACAAAGCTTAATTATTCAGAGTTAGGTAGTTATTTATATATATCTAAGAGCAACATTAATTGACCGAGCGATGGCAGCGTCTTTTCAGCTTGGCCAAAAATTCTTTAGTATGTGTAATGGAAAATGTAGTAAATTTAACTCTCTATAACATTGTCGAAGCTTTCTTCTAGCTAAAATGCTCCTAAAGGAAGATATGAGCAAAAATATGAAGAGAGTGCCGGTTTTTTCAATATGGCGGTGGGCGCGGAGGGGGGGGGGGGGGGGGGGGAGGGGGGGAATTGTGCATTTTGCATTTTAAACACTGACTAACCATCCTAGACAACATATCAAAAAACTACCGGACCGTTTGTAAGGTCAAAGCCCTTTATTCACTGAATTATCAACAATATCAATGACGTTGTCGTACCATACGAGGCCGGTATATGGAATAGAATAGAATATCTAAGTTATTTGTAAAACATATAGTTCAAGAAAATTAGATTGAAATGTATGGAAAATTTGACAAAATTAAAGGACAACTTTTATCTATCAGGATATGTAGGTTATAGAGCCAAGTTTAATTGTATCTACCCCCCCCCCCCCCCCCCCAGGGGTGAGTTTTTGAGATAACTAACCTTTTAGCAGAAAAAAAGATCAATAATTAAAAACGTTAGTATTTGATAACAGATTGCGCTGCTTTCTATAAGTGATATCGCTTTTGTATGTATGAAAGTTTATAGTAAATTTATTCAGGATCATTTTGTTCCCATACACTTTGTATGTATATCATACACGGTTTTCTTTTTAAAGTAGAAAATACCGCGCTCCGGGACACATTCGAGGGCGCGGGGGGGTGACGCTCACCACTGAGCGGGGAGGAGAGTAGATAAAATTAAACTTGGCTCTATAACCTACATATCCTTATACATAAAAGTTGTCCTTTAATTTTGCAAAATTTTCTGCGAATTTTATTGAACTAATTGGTACGAACTAGTTGTTACATTAGGTAGGTACTATGCGAAAGTTCTCTGTCTTGCCAGTAGGCGCACAAAATGGGTTATTCGATCCTAATACTTATAAATTAAGTATTAGGCGGAGCAAAACATTCTCATCTTCTTAATTATTAAGGCACAGAAAATTCAGTAATTTTTTCCTGACTATTGGTTTATTTCTTCCCCTTTTATTCCTATCTGTGAACAAATTTTCAACACTTTGAAAATGTTCTCCATTCCATTGGCACCACCATTTTTTTCTTGCAACACCCTTCAGTTAAGTAATAAAAATTCTATTGACATGTTTTTTGAATTAAGGTATATACAGGTTGGCCCATTTAGATCGGTCAGTATGGGAAAGTCTGAAACTATTCTACTTAGATATCAATTGTGTAATAGGTTTTAAGCAGTAAATTTTATTATGTAACATGATGTTTTAAATTAATAAAGTGCATTTTTTTCATATTCTTTTGTTTATTTTAGTACTTAGGTATGTAAATTTTCGATATGACCACCATTTTTTCTATACAATATGCAACGAGTTTAGGTGCGTAAATTGCCTCTATGGTTTTTTGTAGCTCTTTGCTGGTGTTGCAACTTATAACATACACTGCATATCCAGAAAAAATGTTATGAAAGTAGAATAAATAATAATAAATAAATAATAAATATTAAGGGACAATCATACACAAATCGACCTAGTCCCAAACTAAGCAAAGCTTGTACTATGGGTACTAGACGACGATATACATAATATATAAATACATATATAGATAACATCCATGACCCGAGAACAAATATTTTGCACAAATATTTGCCCCGGCCGGGATTCGAACCCGAGACCGCCGACTCAGTAGGCAGGTGTCTACCAACCGAGCCAAACGCGTCGTCGTCGAAATAATGTTAGTGTTATTTTTCAAAACGTCGATACCCAAGCTGAGTACAGGTTTTTTTCGAATGAATGAATGCAGTTTTTCTTGTTATTAAAATCGATGACATGTTTCCTAAGAACTGATCTTCGTATAATAATAATATTTATTTATTTCAAGCATCAAGTACTCATATCTTGTTAGTAACTTAGGAGTAAGTGTTAGTAAATAAGTAGTACAGTTACTATTACTATTTCATTGTACTACTGCTGGGAGCATGTAACCCACAACAGTGACGTAAGAAGGGACAGTCAATCCTGTCCCCTATCATGGTCAAGATATTGTTGGGACTGCCACGCACCCGGCGCACCAGAGATGCGGCTCTCTTACGCATGGTGGTATAAAAGCAGTCGACCCTTGCTTCCGCGAACATCCCTGATGCGCTACAGAAGCGGGGCAGCCCCACCAACACCCATAGGCCCGTTGTGTGTATCGCAGCCAAAGGCTGCACGTATAAAGGGAGGTGCAGTAAGCTCTGAAAAGACTAATTTTTACCTCCCTCGTACAGCGCGTAAACTTGCGAGCAATCATGTTCGCCCTGACCGACAGGGCCCTCCGTTCCCGTTCAATATCAGAATCGTCCTTAAGGTCCCAAGTAACAATATGACCTAGATATTTAAAAGAATCGACTCTGCTTAATGGTTCGCCATATAGGTCAATGCGTGGCACCTCGACTGTTCTACTACGTCCGACCTCAAAGACCATATACTGGCTTTTAGAAACGTTATACCGAAGTCCATGGCTAGCAGTATAAAGTTCGCACATACGCAATAGTTTTCTAATGCTACATACCGACGCACTCAGCAGAACCATGTCGTCAGCATAACTTAAATTGTTGACACATATATCGTCAATATGACAACCGATGTGCATTCTGCTGAGTGCCTCGAGTAGCCCGTTAATATATACATTAAAGAGTGTGGGAGAGCTTAACCCCCCCTGTCTCACCCCACACTCCAGTTTGTATGGCTCAGACAATGCATCCGCCCATCTAACGCTGTTGACCTGATTTCCGTACCAATACTTGAAAATTCGTATTGTTTCATTAGGAATTTCAAGGTCCTCAAGCTTCTTCCATAGGATTTCATAGGAAACCAGGTCAAAAGCTCTAGATAGGTCGAGAAAACATGCATACACCGGCGACTTCCTGTCTACATAATATTTAATAGTGTGCTTCAGACACAGGATGGCACTTTCCGTGGATAATCCCGGCCGAAAACCGAACTGATTGTGACTTAACCTAACGTACTTGTTTAGCTGTGTATTAAGCAGACTATCCAAAACCTTGGCGATAATAGTCGCGAGAGATATCGGCCTATAGTTACTTTTGTCGGATAAATCTCCTGTCTTATTTTTAACTATGGGTACCACTATCGTTTTCATTAATTCGTCGGGCAAAAATGAGTGTCTCATGCATAACGTATAAAACATAGCAAGCAATCTAGAAATGTGTGGCCCTGCATGTTGGAGATGCTCAATGCTGAGACCATCATGACCAGGGGACTTACCTCTAGAAATAGAGTTAATGGCCTTACTCACATCGTTTGCAGTAAATCCCGGTTCCAATATTTCGATGCTGGTCCCAGCATTGACCCCCTCCTCCAGCGTAGGCATTAAAGGAGATTTTACAAAGAAATGGTCCTTGAAAAGTATGTCTTATAGTTTCAGACTTTCCCCTACTGATCGATCTAAATGGGCCAGCCTGTATACTCAAGATACATATATATGATAGATATTTGTATGGGAAATATTAAAAGAACGGATAGACGAAAAAAAGGTGAAAAGCGTTACAGTCCGAATGTAAGTTCCATGGCTTCGCAGATTTCGCGGCGTCGTCGTAGGCGAAGCAAACACCAAATGCATCGTACTTCGGTTCTCCGTCTACTCTTGCATCTGTAGTTCGTAGAGGTGCACAAGTCTGTAAAAAAAGTAAACACCATAATCGTTCTTACTACTAAACATGACAGAGCATATTGAACAAAATCAATGTTGATCCATTATTGTGGTGATACCACATTGCAATTTTTTTGTATATAGATGCTCGGATATGCTCGGACGTGGCTGAGGGTCAGAAGTCCAAACTCGGGGTTTGCCAGCTAGCTATGGAGCGCTGCATATTAGGTGTAAAACTAATGGATCGAATCCGGAACACCACGCTGCGCTCACAAACCAGGATTTTTGATGTCGCTTGGAAGGCGGCCAAGTTGAAGTGGGACTGGGCTGGTCACGTCTACAGACGACTTGTGGGCCAAAAAAACCACAGAGTGGAAGTCCCACCACTCGAAACGGAGACGCGGCAGACCTCGTAGGCGATGGCGGGATGGCTTGGACTCTTTTTCGAAGGATTGGTTAGATACAGCTCAAAACCGCAACAGATGGAAAAAGAGGGGGAGGTCTTTGCCCAGCAGTGAGACATAATAGGCTCATAATAATAAAGAAACAAAGGATAAAATAACATATTATGCGATCCACTGCAGATCCACTGAAGTGGGAGTCGAACCCACAACCTCTTTAACCGGAACAGTGCTCTTCCAACTGAGCCACAGGAATGCTATGCAGACCGCGTGAATTAATGCCGTCTCCTTACGCAAAACGAAGGAGACATAAGGGCGCATAAATTGGTGGAAAATATAAAATAAAAATATGCACACAAACAAAATATAATGCATTTAATCCGAATAATAATAATAATAATAATTTGATTAGGGTAAAATCTTTACCTACCACAAAACCATTCTGCGTTGTTGCTATGGAGGCGCCGAGATAAAAGTGCTGCTCTGGATTTAGAGCTGAAAATAAAGAATCAATAAAAATATATAATAAAAGTAATCATCTAGTAAGAAAATAAATAATAAAAGTAATCATGTAGTAGTAATAATCTTACACAGTACATCAACTCTACATTATAGATTGATTATAATTTTAGGGACGAAGCTGATTATTTTTTAATACCGTAGGCGGGTATACATTATCGTATAACCATCTCTGGATGTCCAGCTATCCCTGTTATAATTGGTTATAATTTGTCCAGCCATCTTGGCATGATAAGGGAATTATTTATTTATTTATTTAAACTTTATTGCACAAAACAAAAAGTGTACAAATGGCGGACTTAATGCCATAAGGCATTTCTCTACCAAAATTATGACCGACAGATGGCGCCAGGCTGGCATGGCGCCCATACAAAACAAAAGACGATCCTGCATCATGCTATTAAGGTTTTTCCTGAAATCATGACCCTATAGAATACTGATTTTCAATACAACTAATTTATAATAGTATAGATGTACTAAATACTTACTTCGGTTTACTTTCAGCTTATCAAAGTGAATGGACACCGGAATGCATTTATTTCTATTATCATTTCTGGTGATATCGTATATGGAGCACTGTGACACTCTTCCTTCGTAGTTATAACGGGGTTCGCCGATTACTATAAAAATACATAGGTAATATAAACGAATGCAGTAATGTTAATATAATTTGTCCTCAAATTGAAATGAGATTTAAAGTTATGACTGAAAATTAAAAAAGTCCCTATTAATCATGACAAGGTAAATTGTGTGTTTAATTAGAAACACCAGAAACACTATAATAGTATATGGCGGTGAATTCATGAATGTCCCAGATCGCTGGTATTTGTACCATAAATATGGGATCTTGGGCTTAACGAATTACAGCCCATGGTTTGTCTATTGGGGCTTCTAAACGGGCTATATTTTACTACAATTTGTCGCCGGCAACTATGGCCGTCCCTCTCTGACGCCCTACGATAGAGCAAGATGGAAATAGTGGCCGGCCACAAATTGCAGCAAAACATGGCCCGTTGAGAAGCCCCTTTTAGTACATACGTAACAGGGCCCAGGGGTGGTAAACTAGGAATTACAAACGAGTGTATTAGAAGCCCGAAGCCGAAGGCAATAAGGCCGAAGGGAATTCCTTTAGGTACCACCAGAGTCACGTACGACGTTTTTCATCACACTTTGTAGGAAATAAAACAAAAGTAGTAGTAGTCAATACTAAAATTACTTACCGCCCTAGGGCGTACTATACGATTTACTACCCGGTTTTCTAGCATGTAAACCCTTAAAGTGTGACAAAAATTACTTACCGTCCTAGGGCGTAATTTACGACTTCCCGCCCGATATTCTTGCATGTAAACCCTTGTTTAATACTGTGTAATTTTTATAATGTGATTTTAAAATTCAAACACAGTGTAAATTGTTCATGAATAAATGATATAATATGATATGATATGATGATATGTTTAAGATAAGTTTAGCCGGGAAAAGGATGCGTAGCCACCAAACCAGCACCAGATCAACGACTGACATAAGTCATTTATGTCAGAAGTGCGGGCGATCATGCCGGTCTCGCATCGGACTACACAGTCACCAAAAAAGGTGTCTCCACAGCATTGCATAAAATCGTATGTAACAGACGAAACGGCCTATGATGATGATGTTTAAGACCAAGTTTGATGAAAAATTGTTTACGTCTTACCTTGGCCAGGAAATGAGGTTTACTCCCCGCGTAGCGGAAAATCCCACATACCGCCTAGGGTGACGCAAATGTATATATCCACTGGTTTATACTTAGACTTTAGGTTTGGTCTGTTACATCCCACTGTTTTAATTGTAAACATTAACACTTTCACGAACAGTACGTCGAGAGACGTAAATTAAAACCCTAGTGATACAGCAGCACGTCTTTGGATAGCGACTTTTATAGGGTGTCCCTAAAACCAACGCCAAAATGAAGAGGGGTGATAGAACAGCTCATAAGCAACCATATTAAGTTAATTTGACCTTAATAAAAAGTTCATGGTTTTCGAGATATTTGCATTTTAAAAAAACTCGTGACTTTTGAGGCCCTGCGTCAGTATGTCGATTGCCACCACTGCAAATTTAGGTATTTTTTAAATCTGTGTTTTGCAGGATGTTACTAAAAACATATCCTATCGAATGTAATTTCAATTTATTACATATCATGATGCTTTGTCGGTAAAAATAATAAAAAAAAACGAATTATAGCAATTTATTAAATTTAGCCAGCGGTTTTGATCGAGTTTCATTTAAAAAAAGTATTGTAAACTAACATGGCACACAACATAAAAAGATAGTAAATTTATTGTAGTTTTCAAAAAGGTACAGCATTTTCTAATTTACGCAGCAGTTTACGAGATATTGATATTTTACACTAACAGGAGCTCATACTGCAGTTATTACATAGTATGGCACCAGAGCCCCTACTAGGCTCAGAGTTTGAATTTCGAACAAAAAATTTATTCAAAGAATACACAATTTGAATTTGGAACACAATTTGAAATTCGAATTCAAGTCAGCTTTCTGATTAAAGAGTATTTTAGTAATTTTAGGACACTTCGTCAATTCGTTTGATGTTCTTTATTTAGTTTGGTTTCTTATTTTCTTAAATAGACTTGATTTACCAATAGAACTCGTGTTTGCCTTGTGATTTGGATTTTTGGTACAATTTAACTTTGCTTTGTGCATCTTGGACTCGAGTTCTGCCTATTGATTTTAACTTCGATTTACTTTGGCTCTGTTAAGATTAATTGTAGTGCGTTTGTTACAAATATGCCAGAGAATTATACTCCTCAAGAATATGCCAACATGCATTTTGTCTATGGGGAATGTCAGGGTAACTCTTGTGCTGCAGCTAGACTCTATCGGGAAAGATATCCAAATTTAAGGCATCCGGACCATCGAGTATTTCGAAATGTTCATCTCGCATACTCACGAGGCGTTTTGCCTGGCAATCGTGGTGGATTGGGAAGACCTAGAGGAGATTACGATGAAGATGTTTTACAAGAGATTCAAAACGACCCATCCACTTCGACACGGAACATTGAACGTAATTTAGGGATATCAAAATCTGTTGCCAATAGAATATTACGTCGATATGAATATCATCCATACCACATACAACGTGTTCAAGCGTTGCTGCCCCGTGATTACCCACTTCGTGTTCAGTTTTGCCAGACAATGCTGCAAAAACACAGAGAGGATCCCAATTTCATAAATATGGTTTTATGGTCTGATGAAAGCACTTTTAAGAGAGATGGATTTATGAACATGCACAATTTACACAGTTATGCATTAGAAAATCCTCATTTAATGAGGGAAGATCGGTCGCAGTACCAATTTAAAGTGAACCTCTGGACTGGAATATTAGATGGGAAAATAATTGGCCCATTTGAATTACCAGAAACGCTGAATGGTCCAAGTTATCTGCATTTCTTAGAGAATGAGTTGCCAAATCTTCTCGACGACGTACCTTTAGCTACGCGGAGGTCAATGTGGCTGCAGAATGATGGCTGTCCAGCACATTATGCACGCGAAGTGCGACTACATTTAAACCAAACTTATCCACAGAAATGGATCGGCCGTCTGGGTCCCATTTTGTGGCCTCCTCGATCTCCAGACCTAAATCTTCTGGATTTCTATTACTGGGGTTATATTAAAGAAAAAGTTTACAATGAACCGATTAACAGTATAGCGGAGCTGAGACAACGCATTTACGCAGAGGCCCAAAACGACGTATCAAGAAGTGCACGTCACATCAGTCGAGCATTTTTAAGGAGATGCCGAGCTTGTATTCAAGTCAATGGCGGACAATTTGAACATTTAATTTAGTTACATAAAACAGGTATCGTATTTTTTTAATGTTTTTAGTTTTTTTATTTACTTAACAGATAAAAATGGCAACCAGTATTATTTTTGCATTATCTTATAAACCGCTAAATAATTAAGTCACTTCAATACCATTTTAAAAACAACTCTAAATTTGCTATCTTTTTACGTTATTTGCCAGGTTCGCTATGAACATTTCATTTTTTTTAATTCTAAAATTGAATTGTGTTCCTATTCTAAATAAAGTATTCTTTAAATCGATTTTTTGTTCAAAATTCAAACTCTGAGCCTAGTAGGGGCTCTGGTACCATACTATGGAATAACTGCAGTATGAGCTCCTTTTGGTGTAAAATATCAATATCTCGTAAACTGCTGCGTAAATTAGAAAATGCTGTACCTTTTTGAAAACTACAATAAATTTACTATCTTTTTATGTTGTGTGCCATGTTAGTTTACAATACTTTTTATAAAGGAAACTCGATCAAAACTGCTGGCTAAATTTAATAAATTGCTATAATTCGTTTTTTTTTTTATTATTTTTACCGACAAAGCATCATGATATGTAATAAATTGAAATTACATTCGATAGGATATGTTTTTAGTAACATCCTGCAAAAAACAGATTTAAAAAATACCTAAATTTGCAGTGGTGGCAATTGACATACTGACGCAGGGCATCAAAAGTCACGAGTTTTTTTTAAATACAAATATCTCGAAAACCATGAACTTTTTATTAAGGTCAAATTAACTTAATATGGTTGCTTATGAGCTGTTCTATCACCCCTCTTCATTTCGGCGTTGGTTTTAGGGACACCCTGTATACGCAAGACTGCAACTGCGTCTACAGTCGAACGTCATTTGAATACATATAAATCAGAAATTTTATGTGATCCCGTACTACATTGCAGGTTGGGATCGACCTCTACTTATCCGGAGTAGTGACCGAATGCCTGATCTACCGCGTATTTAGCATCATATTCCGCCGAAGAGTTGTCTGTGCCAAATTGTTAAAAAGTTCTAGCCAATAAGGGCACAAGTCATTTGCCTTCATCATCATCACGAGCCCGTATCAGTCCACTGCTGGACATAAGCCTCTCCCATGGCACGCCACTGAGCTCAATTTTCAGCTCTCCTCCTCCAGTTGCCACCGGCTGTCCAACGAATAGGTCGTCGCACTTTGTTACAGGGTGCCCTATACTACATTTACCGATTCGTGGCCTCTACTCCAGAACTCTTTTGCCCCAGTGATCATCTACGACAGATATGACCAGCCCACTGCCACTTCCGCTTGCTTACTCAAGTCATTTGCCTTGATTAGGTACAAAAACTATAAGTAATGTTGGTCTGTAGATGGTATGACACTTTTGCGAAAATATAATTCACCGTCTACAGACGTGTTGCCTTATCACGAGGATTTAAATTTACGTTCCTCAACGTACTGTCCGTGAAAGAATGGTTAATTTCATTGAGGAAATTGTACGTGATACTAATTTTACCCTAACTGACACTCACCAAGCTTTGCTTCGCTTAGTTTTTGATATCCCAGACTGAATCCGAAGCCTGTGTTCTTGCCACCCGACAATTCAATCACAGAGTGCTCGTGAAAAAACATGCCAGCGGCTAGGTGCGTTGACATCAACAGAGTAAACGTTAACTGGAGCATGGTTGCTGAAATATGAGATTATTAGACAAGGGATGAAAGAAACAATTTCACTTGAGTTATTTTGGCCCTCGAACATACCGAGAAATAGCCCAATACGCGAAGGGGTTTGAACTTCAATAACATACAAGTGTATGATTTTTTTTAGTAGAGTATATTGAGTAGTTACTAATTGGTATGAAAATTTTCTAACGGATTTCCAGTGTGCGTTAGGTATAAAAAAAGTTTTTGTATACAACCTCTATAAATCTCAGAATAGATTATTCAAATGCGTTTCGCGCATCGCATTTCACTGTTTTCACATTCCGTATTATTTTCTAACAGTTTTGTCGAGAGATTATATCAGCGTAATACGAACCGAGTGAAAAATTATATCCCTTAAAAGATTATACAAGTGACTTTTGGCAACTAAAATGTGTTTAAATCTATGAAAAGTACACCTACAAAGTACATGTTAGTTTGAATTTATAACTTAAATTCTTGGTACTGGGATAGCTTCCTCCTAGTAGTCTATAAGTATCTTTGCATGTCCTAAGATGGTGGCCAACTAACTTCAAAATCGCAGCTTCAAGGAACTGTAGACCTGAGTACTTAAATGGTTTAAATTTCAACTCGATACCTCCACGCGTTCCCGAGATCTTGACAAACAGACGGACGGACGGACAACAAAGTGTTCCTGTAAAGGTTCCGTTTTTTTCCTTTTGAGGTACGGAACCCTAAAAGGAGGAAGTTCTAACTATGTTCGACTGTATGTATTTTTTGTTATAACTAAGTAGATTAGCCAGTGATCCTGTTCGTTCAATAATAATACGTATAAACGTGTTTTTAATGAGTAATTTTTTAACTGTGTTATTGTGCTGTGTTATACATAAATCAAGGAGCTAAGCCGCGGACGGACGGACAGACGGACATGGCTTTTCAGGGTTCCTAGTTGACTACGGAACCCTAAAAAGTAAATCAACTTAAACAAATACTCACCCACTCCCGTTTTGGCCAATTAATTCACTAAGAAACACTTTTACATGTTCACTGACACAGGATACAATTGGAATGAATCGAGCATAGAACAAGGATAAAAACTGGCACGGCTTATTCATAACAATAAGTCACGACAAGGAAAAATACAATTGGTATTTTCGATATAGGTATATTCAGTTGAAAAACGTATTAACGTAGGGTGATTGACCACGCTAGACAAAAACAGACAAATAAAACTGTCTTACATTGTATTTGTATAGAATCTTTTTATCGATTCATATTTTTTTATGTGCTTAATACCACATTTTTATTTTTATAAATAATGACACAAAGGAAATTAAGAAAGAAAAATTGAATGCGATCTACTACAATCTAAGCGGGATTTGAACATATATGACGCAGAGGGCGCTCCAGTAGCGTAAAGAATTAAGGGATGATAGATTTGGTGTGATTGACGTACTGATCTAATAGCTCAGTTGGAAGAGCAATGCGCCGGAAACGCAGAGGTCGCCGGTTCAAATCCCGCTTAGATTGTAGTAGATCGCATTCAATTTTTCTTTCTTGATTTACCTTTGTCTTACATTGGTTTTCGCATTTAGTATCACGATCTATTACAGGTACATTCATCCTATAATACTAGTACGTTACTTACCTAGGGCGATGAATGTCCCAGATCGCAGTTGTTTGTGCATAAATATGCGACTTGAACCTTTACGAATTTACCGCACGTCGTTTGTCTAAGTTTTAAGTCTTGCCTTGGCCAGAAGGGGATATTCTCTACCTGCGTGGCGGGCAGAAAATACCACTTACGGCCCAGGGTGACATAAATATCGGGCAACCTCGCACAATTAGATCTAGTACCACAGTAAGCTTTAGTAGGATTGTGTTATGGGCGCTAAACGACGATAGACATATAGATAAATATTCATTGTAGACAAATATTTGCCCTCGCCGGGATTCGAACCCAGAACCACCTGCTCAGAAGGCACTACCCTTTCGCTAACCACGTCGTCAAAAATCCTATACTAATATGGCCGCCAGGAGAAGAAACAAAATCATCATTATCATAATTATCAGCCGATAGACGGTAACTGCTGGACAAAGTTCCTCCCCCAAAGTTCTCCGCAATGATCGGTCATGCGCTCATGCGCTGCCCGCATCCATACTTCCTAGGCCGTCGGTCCACCTTGTTGGAGGCTTACCCACGCTGCGTCTTCCGATACGCGGTCGCCACTCAAGAACCTTTCTGCCACAACGGTCATCGGTTTTAAGAGCCACGTGCAGAAACATTATACTAACTTATTATTATTTATTTTGTATGACTGTATTTGGACCCAGTAGTAAAATAAATTCCAACAACTGGTGCCAAATTCCAACAAATTAGGATGTTTTCGAAAACGTAAAAATGAGGTTATATTTAATTTGTATACCTTCTTTATTTTATTGTAAAGGAAAAAGGTCTGGAAGAAATGAAGTGTTGTCAATTGTTTGGTCGGGGAACTTGGCTTGAGCAGGTAATAAATAACTACTTGCATTACTTCTATTTATATATATTTAGTTAAAGTGTATTAACAACTATAATCAAATACTTATAAACGAATATAACATTAAACTCATCACTCCATCATCATCGTGTGCGAAGTGACTTCTATCTGAGCGGGTGTTGCGTGCGCGCTCGCTGCATTGCTCGATGCAGCAGTCAACGTCTCCTGGAACAGATTATGGTATCTTATCATGTCATTTAATGACCGCCAACATTTCTAAAAAGATCAAAAGAAAAGAAACTCATTAGAGCATTTTTTGGAATATTTGCTCTATTGATATGTGTGTGAGACGTGAACCATGGGTCAAAGGGACCGCGAGGCATTGGAAGCGGCGGAAATGTGGTGCTGGCGAAGAATGGAGATAATAGGTACGTATTTTTTTAAGTAAGCACTTAAAAAAGAATAGAAAAACGGAATTTGCGGACAATTCTAGAATTTAGAAGGAAAATGTTTATCCGCCTCACTATTATTATTATTTATTTAATTATTAGGAACTTTACAATTTCCTTAAATCTAAATACATTGTCCCACAAAACCAGTGGTTGGTTTGACTGTGGGATCTCTGTTAGCGAATCTCTATTTAGGTACAAAGTATGTATTACGGTATTCGTGTGAAAACGTGTTTTTAACATTCTATTGAACTTCTTTTTGTTTGGCTCTCGACGTATTTCCTCCGGTAAAGTATTGATTAGGTATGAGATGCGTTTCTTTAGGGTTCTATCCCCAAAGTAATTGTTTACCCTTGGTACTAATAGTTTTCCGGAAGTCATAGACTTGGTGTTATGTATATGTTGTACAGGTTGGATCATAGATGCTTCTGAGCTATGCTCTTGGCGGCTATGGTTATTTATGGCAATGTTTTAATCTAACCGGTAAAATAATGCAAATTTTAAAAAGTTCTTTATAGTCAGATCTACATTTATTTTTAGTATTGTTGTTTACTAAGAGTTTCAAGAATCTTAATTGAATATTTTCTAATTTATCTATATTAGTCTTAGTTGTGATGACATAACGCTTCTATGAATAAACTCTAGGAAGAAATTCATCTTGCAGTGAATCGAGGAAGAGGAAGGCCGCGAATAAGTTACATAAAACAGAAGGCAGACGTGATGTCGTATAGGGAAAAATTCAAGTTAGTGGCCATGGAGAGTTAGATGGAGACAACTACTTCATCATCTACACCTGTTGGTTAAAGTTGCATAACGACTATTAATAAAGGAACTCTGGTTAATTTTCTAGTGTCAGTTCACAATTTTAGGCCTTAAGTTTGGCACAAGTGGGTATTCTTTTATGTCGTACAATAAAGTTGAAATAAATAAAAATATAATAAAAGTAAGAATTAAATATGTAAGCTTACCCCTTCGCTGGCTTCGTGCGTACTAGGCGGACGTCGCCGACTGCTCTCTCGTCGCTGAAATCATTTATTAAACATTTATAACAGGGCCTGTTCCATGTATATCACCACTTCAAGTTTGCGTCTCAATTATATGCGACGCCATAGATATCAGGCACCAACTGAACTTGACCGGGTAGTGACGTTGTCATTTTATGCAGCTCGAGTCGCAAACACCGCGTGTTTCAATGACAGTTAATACAACTGCTACATAATGAGAGGTCTTAAAACATGAGTGTGGTTTTATGAAACGAGCTGTAGGCGAGTTTCATAATAGGATCACACGAGTGTTTTAAGACCTAATGATGTACAGTTGCATACACTACTTTATCTACACACATAATATGCATAATCATGATAATAGATTATCTTTTATGAAAATATGAAACACTCAGTCCTGCCAGTCAGTCCGCGGAGCAGAGGAACAAATGAGGTGACTCGCGCGGCGGGGGAGGTGACCTCTCGGTAGCTTCGGTACTGTTATGAAATTACATCTCTGATTTTGGTCGCTGCTAAGTAATGTCAGTCCTTACCTATAATATCTGAACTTGTTATAGGAATTTAACAAGATGGGTGTAGATACATACAATATGCCTGAGACATCGGTTACACACGAATTAGCGCCCAGGTTGGTGTCAGTGACACGTAATAAATAATGAATATCATATGAATTATGGCTATGCCCAAAAAAGGACTACAAAAATTCTTACTATGCTACGTCTCCTTATTTCTTGCTTCAGCTTTTGTTTGTTTTTTCTAACGAAGAACTTTTTCTGAAATAGAAAATACATACATAAATATAAAAAAAAATACATGCACAGAGAATCATAATCATCGTATTCGAAATTCAAATGACTTTTGCACGCTAGCCGGTAGCTAAAATGGACCTTTGGACGCAGATTTCGCCCTATAAGCGGAGTGTTTCCGAGCGAGTGAGGTGCAAATATTAGAGCCGGCCGGGTTCTGGGTTCGAATCAGCAATGACAAATATTTGTGTGATGAACTCGAATATTTGTTCCTGGTTCATGGATGTTATCTATATATGCATTCATATATTATGTTTATCGACGTTCAGTACCCATAGTACTAGCATCGTTGCTTAGTTTGGGACTAGGTCGATTTGTGCGAGATATTTATTTATTAATAAAAAAATAAAAATAGACTCGTAAATCCGTGATAAATATATACATACATTATACATACGTATACATAGGTACAAAGCCTGTAATAGGTATTATGTATTTACTATATGGGTAAAAATAGTCATACCTTGTAAAGTATTACGGTTATGATGACCAGAATCAGAAAAGCCACGGAGAGTGCTAGAATTGTAATGAGCATTTTGTTGTTCCAAATTGTCATTTCTCTCTTAAACGTCAGCACTGTTGTTAATCTGCAGAATAATAGGTACAGTTAGGAATATATCAGAAAAGCTTACAACCACAATATTATTATATACTCATCGTTTTCGGATACTTACTTTTTATTTTGTGATTTATCTGGTAATAAATCTAGCGTTAGTTCAGATTGTAAAGTTATATTTTGTCCGTTTTGAAGATATGGTGCTGAAAAATTAAAAAGACCAGTAAGCAGCATTGTTTTTATTGATTTACACAGTATTAGATTGTTTGACAAGGGACTAAAATAAGGCATTAAGACACGAATCGGTTTTTGTGTGCAGCAAAAATTACGTGACTCACAACTCAAAGAATTACGCTCACTTGGTTAATCCTTTCTCAGTCAGATCTTAGAATAGGCAGCGCAAAATCTGCCATTTTGGATATCATTAAATCATTATTCATTATAGATTGGACTTATTTCGCTTCACATACTTAAAAAGTTGAATAAAATGATATATTTGTTCACCACTTACCGAGCTCCTCTTTGGAAATATTAGTAGAAACAATGACTTTGATTATAGAGTACGGCGCGATAGTGAGCGTGCTTCTCCAAATGTAGTCATCCGTACCATTATATTCGTGGTGACTTTCCGTATGCTTTATCGTGACCTGAAAATACCTTATTACTTAAGTACCTAATCTCAGTATCAGCTTTTAAAAATGGCACTCACAACTGCGTTTATAATTATATTATGTTATTTTTTTAAAACAGGCAGTTAGAAACACCCAGCCCTAAGTCGTTTGGCGTGACAGATTATGAAACGTTAAAGAATTATGCCAAGAATTTTGGGAAGTGAATTATCAATATTCATACTCATAAAAAGAAAACAAGGAAATTTGTGTTATATTGGATTATTTAGATGACGTTTGGTGTCCATTTCATAGCAGCAGTTTCACAGCTACATTCTTGCTGATTCGTTTCTTTCTTCGGAAGTACCGTTTACTGCATCATGTTGAGATACTGTAGGTAAAAACCTACATTACTATGCAGTGACGGTGGTGGGGCATGGTATATTATGTTATGGCGACTCTACCAGCGCCGCCGCCGCATTCATTCCTCCGCTCCGGGAGTCACTGGTAGTGGTGATTAAACCACACTCAGTTATACCACCACTCATTATGAAACAGTTGAATAAACTACTATTACAATGCTAGTTTTAGTAATGTAAAGGTTGTGAATTATTTTTATTAAAGCGTAACGTCTGCTAACGTAAACCAAATGTTTCCAATGAAGCAAAAAAATTAAAAATTTAATGGTTCAGGCAGGATTCGAACCTGCGTCTCCAACGGCTTTCCGGGCCAACACGAGCGTCCTACCAACTGGACCACCGAACCTGATGCCTTCAACTTTTCGCTTCATTGTAAACATTTGATAAAGGTTGTAGTTCTTACCCTAATGTTCTGAATATACGGCTTGTTACGTGCTGATACACTGACTGCAATGTTTTTCCACGTAAATGGTTGGTTGTTGAAGATCTATAAAATGAAATCTTTTAATAAAAGTAATATTATTCAACTATTATATTCTATAAAGGTTGGAAGCATCAGAACTTACAGTATACGTTTGTTCATGGAATATTGTCTCTTCATTTTGATCTTGAACGTCTGTTTCAGTTATCTCACCGTCCATGCTAGTCCTGATTATGGAAAAAATAAATATTACATAAATCGTCATCAATAACATCAGGTGTAACAAATGTTTCATCCTTCAAATTCTGGCACTTCGCATTTCTGTATATTTATTAGAACCAAATAACTAACAAAGACGACGAAGGGTAGGTAACAATAAATATGGTAACAAACAGGGCCAAATTTACACACCAGCATCAAACATAGGCAAATATTGTGAAATACAGCATGTTTCAAACCGTAGTTATTACTTAATAAGAGAAATTATATTCATACGTTTTCGATAATTGAAAATGATGTTTAAATTTGATATAAATGTTACATACGCGTTACTTACCCGTTAATTATAAATTTGTCGAACACTTTGGTGAAATTATAAAGTACCGTCAAAGAAGGTCGTGCTTTTTTAGGCTCAGGTTCATCGCAATGTTTCCGGAGTTCCACATCAATGGTGAGGTTGGCCTCTTGGCTGTTCAGGGTGCCCATCGATAACTGAATCTCGAAGATTTCCTTGAAAATAGAATGTGTATATTATTATGTAGAGCTTAATCGAGGTTATGACTATATGAGGACAGAGCTGTGGAAACAAAACTAGTTTCATATTAAATTAAATCTCAGTTTACCAAAAACTGCGTCCCTGCTAGTTCATTTTCGATTTGGTAATCAACCAACAAGAGACAATAAAACCAAACCCTGATCCGAAGAAAGGTCAGAAGTGAACTCTCACTGTAGGTGCCAAAGTTATACACTCACAAACACACAATAACGGCTGCACAATTGCCGTAACGAGAGAATCTCTGAAGCTTAGAAGTTCGCCGAAAAACATAAATAAATATCAGAGAACCTCTCACAAATCGATCTAGTCCCAAATTCAGCTCACGAAGGCTAGTGTTATGGGTACTAGACGACGATATACATACTTATATAGATAAATATATAATTAAATACATAGAACAACCATGACCCAAGCACTAATATTCGTGTTCATCACACAAATATTTGCCCTGGCCGGGATTCGAACCCGAGACCACTGGCTCAGTAGGCACGTGTCCAGGGTTTGCAATATTCGTCCAAAATTGGTATTCGAATAATACGAATACTTCAATTCCTAATATTCGAATATTCGAATTTTTCGAATAATACGAATATTTATGAAAATATATCAATTATAATGGTTACAATTCGTATAATTGTAAAATACGTAACGTATAATTAAAATGTAATTACATTACTATTTAAAAAACCAACTTTTATGATATTGGCTTTAAATCAAAGAATATTTCTTTGAATTTTAAACAATGGCATTTTTGAGATATAATATTTAAACGATTACAAATCAATCAATCACAGTACAGTTACATTACAATCTCACTTTTTGTTACGAGTTAACATAAAAACAAATTAATAAAGGGCAAACTCTTTTCGTGTCCACACAAAAATCTATCAGTTCTGATGTTCACCCAGACGTATCCATCCACGGCGACATCCCGACAATCTGGTTAAAGAAACTCTTCATTCAATTGATTATTGTTACGAGCATGCTGTGCGCGAGCGTGGCTTGCAAATCCAAATTTGGTTTGGGAAGTTCGACAGCATGAGATACAATACAACAAAGCTGGCCAGATGATTTGTACGAGGGCTTGGACCGAGTCCTTCGGTGCTGACGTTTGGCGTCCAGGTCTTGAAGGCGAGCGCGTTAATTTTTTTAAACCTTCACTGCCAGCAGCTCGCTAGTCAGATCTCTGAGTTGCATTGCAAGCTCCTCCCACGAGTCGCATGATATGCCGGTGGCCATTAGGTGGCCCTTTAAGACATCCTTGTAGCGCAGATATTGCCCGCCAGCATTGCGTTTGCCACACGTAAGCTCAGAGTAAAAACTACTTCAGGGAACCTTGATGGTGCCATACATACAAAGATTTAACGACTTATGATTCTTAGTGTATGATTTGAATAATTTGATAACTTTGGTTTTATTTTTGTATGTTGTTATATCAATTTCAAACACAACTCATGTTGTTATCGAATAAAGAATAAAGTGCCCACACCAACGGGTGACCTTCTATGAGCACACACTCTATACCCGATATGCCTGTTCAACGCAGAACCGCCGAGTTAGATCCTGCCACCACAAACATAGTATTGCTCGGAGACTTCGTAGATGAAATGTGTCTAGACATTTGATGTCACCCTTATATAGACACCACCACCACCACCAGGTCTCAGAGGCATAGAGTAGCAGAGGCAAAATTATTGCCCTAGAGACGCGAGCTTAGTGTGAACGCTAAGATCATGCGACTTCCAAAACTTTAATAATACTTAAATTAAAGTATTTCTCTGACATATTACGTTAATTGTAACATTTAGTTTCTTCTCTTCTTCATCTTCTCCTTATCCCATTATTTGGGGTCGGGTCTCCTCACTTTTCTGCGCCAGATCATGCGATCTTGGGTTGCCTCTTCAGGAAATAGGGGTTTTTTTGAGGTCTCTTTCTATGTTGGATCACCAGGTGGATGGTGGGCGGCCTCTACCTCTCCTCTGCTCTGGTAGGTTCAGCGCAATTTGTACCACATGGTCTTCTTCTCTTCTTTTGACGTGGCCATACCAACGAAAACGGTTTTCCAGGATTTTATCCGACATTGGTGCAACTTTGAAACTACCTCGTATGTATTCATTACGGATTCTGTCCATTCGGGTTACACCTCCCGCCCACCTAAGCATCTTCATCTCATTGGTATGTGCTTTTTGTTCGTGCGACTTCTTTGTTGTCCAGCATTCAGACCCATATAGTAACGCCGGACGAACTGCCGTCTTGTACACATTACCCTTGATCTGTATGGGGATACGCGGGTCACACAGTACACCAGTAAGTGCTCGCCATTTTTGCCAAGCGACATTAATCCTGTGTGTCACGTCCGAGCATACGTTGGCATCGGGTGTAAGCATAGAGCCAAGGTATTTAAATTTTTCTATAGTACGAATAGGTGTTGTTCCGTTGCAGATTGTTTCTGGTGTACTGTCACCACTAAAAGGGCATTTCAGGTATTCAGTCTTGCTCCTGCTAACTCTTAGGCCATATGTGTTGTATGGGCATTCGTCCACATGTTTAAGAGTTCCTGCGAATCTTTTGCGGTATCGGCAGCCAGAACTATGTCGTCGGCGTACATCATGGTCCACGGTAGTGGAGACGGTATGTCCCGGGTCAGGCAGTCCATGACCAAATTTAATAGAAGTGGGCTGAGCACGGACCCTTGATGAACTCCCACTTTGACCTCGAATGCCTCACTAACACCAGCCAAGCTTCGTACTCTTGTGCTGATATTTTTATACATGTCTTGTACTAGTTATATGTAGTACTCTGGTACATGCTGCGCACGTAGAGCCTGCCATACTAATTTACGGGGTACTCTATCGAAAGCTTTTTCGAGGTCAATATATATAAGGTGTAGGTCTTTGCTGTTGATTCTATATTTTTCCATCATGATCCTTATTGTCTGTATCTGTATTGCGTCGGTGGTTGACCTGGATGCTGTGAAGCCAAACTGGTTTGGGGATATTTGCGAGATATTGGAGATTCGTTTGTTTATCACTCTTTCCCATATTTTTAGGGTATGTGATGTAAGTTTTATGCCCCTGTAGTTTCCGCATTGGGCTACATCTCCTTTGTTTTTGTAAAATGGTAGTATGTAGCTTTCACGCCTGGACTCTGGTATGCATTTGGTAGGTAGGATGATGTAGAATAGCTTAGTAAGCCAAACCACGGCTATCGGTCCGAGGGCTTTCCATAAGTCTGCAGGGATCTCATCTGTCCCCGTAGCTTTTCGGTTTTTCATCTTCATCACCGCGTGTTTAACTTCAGCAACATTTAGTTGTAACATTTAGTTTATATTAGAATTATGATTTTGGTTTACTTACATCATAGTGTCATTCAGCATCATAACATCACAGTTCACAGCACAGAAGAAGGATAATTTTATTAATCCTGGCATTTTATGATATTTTTTCGCAAACGTGAATAATTTCAAACAAATTTCTGCACTATTCGAAATATTCGTTTTATTCGAATATTGAGTGCTGTCGAATTCGAATAATGTTTGTGGCGAATAATTCGAATATCCGAATAGACGAATATTCGAATTGCAAACCCTACACGTGTCTACAAACTGCGCCAACCTGGTCATCAAACATGGCGAAACTGTAAAGGATCTTGGTTAAAAAGGGAAACTTACCGAACTATTTCCTTTGAAAGGGCTTGGCAATGCGCACATATACTGCCGCGTGACGCCAGTGGATTCACACTGGAGGTGGTAAAGCTGTCCACTCACGGTGATGATCGCACAATTACCGCAGCCCCTGGTGCCGGCGTTGCGTATGATCAAATTCACGCTCTCTGTTTGAGACGATCCGACGTTATAGGTAACGTTACCATCAGTAATATTGCTAAAAACATATATGGTAAGTTAGGGTAAGGGTAAGACTAACATAGTTCTTTTACTTTTTAATTCTTTTACCGTCCAGGCAATACGACTCTGGAATGATCTTCCACTACCCATCAGGCAAGCACAAAGCAAACCTATTTTTAAGCGCATATGCTACGCAAGCATTTTTCTGATCTATCTGTCTAAAACTATTGTTTTAAGATGAATTATTGGTATGATGTTATCACTGGATACATGAATGTAGTATATTATTATAATTATGTATTTGTGTAAGTTTAAGTATATATATTATATTTTATTTAAATGCGTTTTTTTTTTCTATTGTCTGCTAACGTTATACTCGTAGACCCTGCACCAACTCAATGTTTCTGTTTAGCCCTATGGTTGACTGGTAGAGAATGCCTTGTGGAATTAAGTCCGCCATTTGTACCAGTTTGATCTGTGCAATAAAGTTTAAATAAATAAATAAATAGTTTATTGTCTAATGGGGTGAGACTAACAGTTCGTTATTTATTGGAGTATGGCAGTCTTCTTCAGTTAAAAACTGGCGAGAAACTGTGCGGGATCGGGACAAAAGATGTGCTCGTTTCTGAGGCTGAGATTCTGTTTGGCTCACTGAGCCAAAGTGTAGTTAGTGGCAGTCTTCACCCAGTGATAGTCTTACTCCGCCTTACCTGAAGTCATTCTAACTCACAAACAAATTTATACAAGGGATTTATTTGATTGCCATATCGTATGAAAATTCTGTAATTAATTTCTTCTACTCCAATGGTGTTTTATTGTACATCGTTACATTACCAGTTTAGTCACCTATGTGAGATGCCTTTTTGCCGAGAAATCCACAAACCGCAATGGTATTTAAACGTCTTGTCCAAGAAAGCTTTCATTATTCTCGTGCTATCTGCTGATAGTTAGCGCAGGCCATCAGTATAGCGGTGACAAGTGTGACAACCATGCCAGGGGTCTAATTCGACTAATCTTGGAGATATCTCCATCTTCTCGCCATCTGTTACTTTGGCGGTGACAAGTGGCGATATCCTTAGAAGATCGCAACTTCGCCAACTCGGGTGCGTTAAGTTTTCGTCTACTTTTGGCAGGCAGTTGCCAATATGCTTGCCATGAAGTACCAAAATGCAGAATAATTGGAGAATTGGAATACTTAAGCTTTAATTTTGCCTACCCGCCGGACCACTGCAGCTCTGCAGAGAGATCTGGAGCACAGCCTTCCTTTATACAGTCACATTCGAATGGAGTCTCCTTCGTCAAATTACTTTGTGCGCCGAATGTAACCCAAGAACTCTGAAATTCTGAAAATTATCAAAAATAGAAACATAGGTATTTAAGTAATGGCTTAAAAACCAATTTTGAAATGGCTGAAATATGTTTTTTTTTATATATTCGGCGCCGCCATCTCAGCCAGTTAAAAAAAATAGACAAACTGAATCTAATTAAAAATATATTTATGTATATAATTATCGAACCTGCTTGCAAAATTCTGGACATCTAAACATGCGAACATTCGGAATTTGGACATAATTATGAAATAATCCTTGACCAAGTTAAGATTAATTAGGTAGGTACCTTTCTCTTCTTGAATATTGCGCACTGCCGATACAGTTGTGTTCATCTTGAAAGACGATGGATGAATCTAGAAGTGATTGAACATAATGTTAATTTATACACCTGTGAATTCGGAATAAAGTGTAAGTTTTGAATAATTTTACACGTTCACGGTCTCAGGAAAATATTGCAAATTGCATGCTGCGGCACAGGCACTCATACAAAAAGTTCTAGCCAAAAATGTCACAAGGCATTTGCCTTTACATAAAAAAACTATGAGAAATATACGACTATAGACGGTGTGACAGTAACCACACTAATATTATAACGGCGTAAGTTTGTGAGTGTGTGTGTGTGTATGTTTGTTAACTTCTTCACACTGGTTGGACCAATTTTGATATAATTTGGTATGGTGGTAAGTGACACCTTGGATTAACACATACGTTACTTTTTATACTGAAATAATTTAGTGTTTCCGTTGGATGAGCGGGCAACACCACGGGGCGCAGCTAGTTGTAAATAATAGTTACCACCCACAAAAGTCCTATATAGAGGATATAGTTAGGTCTCTCGACGTACTTTCCGTGAAGGTGTCAAGAGATAGAAAAAGGTTTATTGTTTTCATTTCTTCTAAACCGGAAATAAGAATAGATTTCAGCAGCAATATTGTTGTAATTACTAGGCTAGGAAAAAGTATTAAGTATAATACTCACGATAAGTATCTGCTTGCAATATTCCGTCAGTTTACTGGCTACTTCCGTACCATTTTCCGTGGCTAAATCTACCTCATACGAAGCATCTTCGCTGTTGTTCAACGCCCCTTTCCCGATCAGAATATTCTTTACCGACAATTCTGTATCATGAAATACCAATAAAATAACTGTTAAAGGTTGTTTTTTGAAGTCTGTTAAAAAGTGAATAAGATTCTGTCAATTCATTTTTGTGACAAGCTTTTATAGCCGACTGTGCTTTTGCTTTAAACTTTGCTTTCCATCAGTTGCTCACTGAGACGATTCTAAAGATCCCTATCTCGGTAGAATTGCTTTGTCTGTTGCAGAATATCGAGGGCCACCTTCCGGCTCCATTATCAGACCAGCCCCATGGTACTATATTATTGTATTGTCATTAAAGTTAAGTAGGTATGCAAAATTTCAGCTCAATCGATTGAAGATATCTGCTTAAAAATTGAGTTGCAAGATTCCACCCGAACAAACATAGTTACGAGTAAGTATTTACATAGTTACATTATAGTACATAGTTATAAAGACGTACTCATTGTTATAATATCTGGTTTCGGTGGCAAGTCGACAGTGAAACACGATGAGAAGTGAACGTAAGACGACCCCAAATCTGAATCCGGCTGAAATTATTCAAAAAGTAGAAAGAACAAATTAAAAGATAGTTGTTAACTACCGTTTTAGACATACTGCACTTATTTTTAATTCTAATAGATATGATCTTACCCCTGTATTTCGGAATCTCGAAGTAACTTTGACTGTTACGGCCCGAACTCCCAACAATAATGTCACTTTAGAGCTATCTGGGGCTCCTACTGCTAATTCTATAACAACACATAGATTATAACAAATTTTAGGGAGACCGAGGTGTTAAAAAAACAGTGGTGAGTTGGGACAGCAATAATGGTGTTTAGATAGAACCTTACTATGCGTTCTTGCTTCGATAAATAATGTAGATCCGAGAAAATGATGTTGTTTAACTCACTTCTGTTTCAAAACCTTGGTCTCCCTTGTTACCAAACGATCTTAGACCATTAAACCACTGATGCAAATCTGGTGGAAGAGACCAGAGATCATAGACATTATTTTCGGGAAAAACTACTTTATGACACTTACCATCACTACCATTATCATTAAAATCAGCTATAGGCTGAAGGCTAAACCCGAAAGATTTTTGACTGCCCATATCAATCCTCTGTGTTCCTTCCAACTCAGCAACGTATATCATTTTAATATCTTTCTTGAGTACTGTCTGTATTCCATAACCGCACAGAATGTACAATGCGCCAACTCCTGAATCTTCGAATGGCGCACTAATAATTATTTCTGGAACAAATAGTTATTAGATTGCAATAATAATTCTGAACATAGGTATTCTTTACTTTGGCCTTTGGGAAATATCAGAAAACTTAGGTTTGATTTAACCAACATGGATATTTATTGATAAAACTGACACTTAAAAACACAAAAGATAATCCACCACTTGCTTCAATTTTAAAATAAAGCATGCAGTTCACAAAATTTCAAATTTCACAAAAGCTTCGTCAGAATCAAAGTGACAGAAAATAAATCCACGACACGGCTCACGAAAATGTATTAGCTAAGGTTTATTATATCTCGAGAATTAATGTCAAGTTTGTACGTAATTTTGACTCTTAGTAATAATGAACAGCGGTATTTTGACATATCTGAGTCAACCGGCTTAATCTCCGAGTATAGTAATTTTTTTTTTAAACTAAGCTCATCCACTATTTGCATTCACAATGGCATTGTGTCTAATACAATCCTATCTGCTTTTGTTCTCGTAAGCGCCAACCAGTTACTTACAAAAAAAGGTTAGAACTACATTGCGTGGATATTGTGAAAATTCAATTTCCACGCCATGTAGTTCTAACCTTATTCCTTGTTGAATAGGTTTAAAACGGTTGATGATGAGAGTTCATAGTCTTTTTTCAAGAGAATACGTTCTTGTGGAGAGTCGGACGGTTGTAAAATTCCAAAAAAAGTTATGATCACCATTATTCTGTTAGTGTATTTGGTAGTCAAATGTCCAAGGAAATAGAGTCGATAATCTATATAAACCTTCCAAGGTGGTTACAATCTGTATATACTACGAGCTCGCTATCTTAATTTCTGGTTTACCACTCAATGGTATCCAGTTCTTAAGTGGATTGCTTAGCTTAGAAAATTTGTACTATAAGTCTTATTCCAGTTTGGTTGAATTCAGCCTTAGTAGGTAAGGCTCAGAAGTGTTTAGAACGCTCCTTGACTTGTGTTATGTTTTCACGAAGAAATAACATTATTTTTGCTAAGAAAGCATTAATTGGTGAGCTCATAACAGAGCACTTGTTGCAAATTGTGATGGACTCCAAAAATAAGATTATATTCGTCTAAATTTAGTAACACAGGAACGAGCAGTTGAATCGCTCCTGAGCCTTACCCTACTATGATTTGTCATTACCAGGATAAGAGTCGCCATCTATGTCACTGGTAGCCAAGGTAGTTCCAAACCGACCGCCATCTTTTGATCCCCATATTGTCAGCTTCGAAACCATATTGTTACTATTATCCTATAAGAAAAAGACGCCATTTTACCAACGAGTACGCATAGTGCATTCCTTGCCATTCCTTGTCAACCGGTCTAGCACGACTAGGCTTCGCAACTATTGTCAAGCGACATAGCATCGCCCATCTCTCTCTCACAGTAGTGCAAAGAAAGAGATAGGTAATATGTTTCGCGTGAGAAAGAGTCACGCGTCACAGCAGAGCTGTGCTAGAGGTGTAGGGTTTTTTAGACCCTACAATAATTTAGATGATAAAATTCCAGGACTCACAATGATTTTCTACATGAATTATTATTTTTTAATCGCTACTCAACAGCTAAAATTTTTGGTACGATTTTTTTTTATGTTGTCGCCCTATCGTACAATATGCCAAATCAATCAATTCCTTCAAGAGAAACAAGGACGTATGTTGTTTGCCATCATTTTGAAGATTTCGAATCTTGCTTACCGGTTTAAACTTGCTTATGAGGTGAACCGCTCCCCTATCAAAGCAGCGCGCGTCGGCGACTTGCGCGGGCGCACCTACGAGCAGATCTGCGCAGCCATCTGCGCCACCCTCTGGGCCCGTGATGTCAACACTCCAGAGAGATGTTCCAAACATGCTGCCCACACTGGTGTCCTCATATCTGTAATGCAATTTGATGTATACTTTATACCCCTGGGGGCCTATAATGGTTGCGTTTAATACGGGATAAATAAGTGACAAATCATCTGTCACTCACACTCGCATTTTGCCAAAACGTGACAGTTGTTTTTTCCCTTATTTCACGCGTGATAAGCAACCATCATAGACCCGCTGAATACTTTAAAGTTAATTCAATTCAAGAAAAAGCGAGTATCATTCGAAATAGTACACAAACCTATATACCGGTTTAATCCATTCTTTATTAGAGTAAAAATCAATCTGAAACAGCAAGTGTTATTTATTTTGTTAATTAGAATGAATATGAATATTGTCTCAGTTTCATTGGTCGATAACTCGGTCGATATACGGCATGCGGGGACTCCCTGCATGCGGTATAACAACTAGTGAAACTCACAAGTCGATAACTCGGTCGACATACGGCATGCGGGACTCCCCGCATGCCCGCATACGGTATACATGCCATAGGGCCCGCATGCGACCGAGTTATCGACTTGTGAGTTTCACTGGTTGTTAAACCGTCTGCGGGGAGTCCCCGCATGCCATATGTCGACCGAGTTATCGACTTGTGAATTTCACTGGTCGTTAAACCGTCTGCGGGGAGTCTTCGCATGCCGTATGTCGACCGAGTTATCGACTTGTGAGTTTCACTGGTCGTTAAACCGTCTGCGGGGAGTCCCCGCATGCCGTATGTCGACCGAGTTATCGACTTGTGAGTTTCATTGGTCGTTATACCGTCTGCGGGGAGTCCCCGCATGCTGTATATCGACCGAGTTATCGACCAATGAAGCTGAGCCATTAAGGATGACGCCTAATGGCTCAGTTTCATTGGTCGATAGGGCCCGCATGCAGGGTGCGGTATATTTCCAAAACGCATGCCATTATGAGTTTCACTGGTCGTTATACCGTCTGCGGGAGTCCCGCATGCCGTGTGTCGACTTGTCAGTTTCACTGGTTTACCGTCTGCGGTCCGGTATGCGGTCTGGGGAGTCCCCGCATGCCGTATATCGACCGAGTCATTGACCAATGAATCTGAGCCATAACGCATGCCATAGGGCCCGCATGCGGGGAATTGTTTTCAATGGTCGATAGGGTCCGCATGCGGGGTGCGGTAGATTTCCATAACGCATACCATTATGAGTTTCACTGGTCGTTATACCGTATGCGGACAGTCCCGCATGCCATATAACCTACTACGAGCATCTACCCGCAGACTTTAAAAATGAACGTTCTGAGGAAACGTTTAAACGTAAGCTGAAGAACCTTTTATTGGAAAAGTCGCTGTACTCAGTAAAAGAATATATTGACATTGATAAATAGATTTTATTGTAATAGTATTTTGACATTCATCGTTTGTTTTATGTAATTTGAATTTTGTTTTAGTTTCTTAAGGATTTTGTATTTAAATGATTCCTATTATTTTATTCTTGAAATTTTGACATGTCTTTACTATTTATTTTTGTTTGTAATTTGATTGGTACCTTGGTATTGGTACTATAATTTATTTATAAATTTATTTTAAATAGGTATGTATATTATATTGTGTACTACCAAATAAGTTGTTAAGATTTTTTTGTATTTGTATATAATGTAAATTGACGATCACTATATGATAAGTAATGTAAACTGACATACTCTTATATTTTACAAGAACATTATATGGTGAGACAAATAAACTAAACTAAACTATGTCGACCGAGTTATCGACTTGTGAGTTTCACTAGTTGTTATACCGCATGCGGGGAGTCCCCGCTTGCCGCATATCGACCGAGTTATCGACCAATGAAACTGAACCATTTGCCCAGGTTGAGCGAGAGATCCGGGTGCGGCGGTCATACGAGCGAGCGAGACACACGTACGGCGCACCGCGAGTTCGTGGAAACTCCCTAAGGGCTTGGTGTGAGTGAGAGCGTCCCAACATTGCCGTCTGCGCTTTTATGATTTTCTCTCAAGTAATTTGCTATATTAATATCTTTATTAAACATGTGATGTCTATTTTTTTTTAATGTGGGTACACCAGATTTTTTTTTAAACCATTATATACTAAGATCAAAGCTTAAAGAAACATTGAAAAAGGAGCTACCTGGTGGAAGAGACCGGGAATCGAACCCGGTACCTCTGGATTGCTGGTCCAGCGCGTTAACCACTTCGCTACCCTAGCTCCAGGTAGACCTGACGAATTTTTCCTTATGCTTTGTGTGTCGATCTTTGCATTGTTTATTTGAAAGGTTTTTACGACCACCACCAGGTAGCTCCTTTTTTCAATTTTTATTTAAGCTTTGATCTTTGTATTAATGGTTTAATTTGTTATATTGTTTCTCAAATAATAATTTTAAAATGTGTTCCATGTTTACCGCTCCTATGCCAAACATATCTCGGGAACTAAGTGCGTAATGAGTCATGTTTTTATTGTTCTTGAAATAGTTTCCAAATGTCATGGCTTTCCCTGAAAAAGTACAACAACAGTCTTTTACTTGTGAAAGATAGTGTCTTGGTATATTAGGATGCTTCGCATGTAACAAAAAACAAATGAATTTGCTTATATTTTTTTGATACATTAGAGGCAAATGCTCACGTTGAGCAAGCAAGCTTAGAAGAATGATAGATTAGGTACTTGAGACCGGCTAAGATTATACACTTATCTCACCATAATTAATAACTTCTTTTGTAGTTTTCAAGAAATCCTTCGATATGCTTTTCATAGATATATATGTTTGTCGTGGATTCAGATTGCTGTATGACACGTCGTACTTGTTAAAGGATTTTGATATAAAAATATTTTTATTATTTTCGTCTACCATGGAGCTCCATCCTGAACCGCCGTACATTTCACCTGAAAACATTATGTAGGTAAGTACAGATGGGCCGACAAATTCCAAAATTATAGAGGATACCACATACTGAACTCTTTCAATAATATTAAAATACATACAAAACAGGGGTAATTCGACCAAGAGAGATGATGGAGATTTCTCCATTTCATCGCCATCCGTCACTTTTGACGTGTCCCTATTTGACAAGTGGCGATATTCCTAGAACATCGCAACTTCGTCCATCCGGTTTTTTATGTGACGGCATAAATAACAGGTGCATACTTTAACTTGACCGTGTAGTGCGTGAACTTAGTCAGTTACGTTTCGTTCAAAACAGAAATGCATATGCATGAATAGCATTTTTGACAATCATTATCGCCTTCGTTTTTCCAAAATTGTGATGAGATATGTCACTTGAAGCTCATCGCATTTTAATGACAGTTCAAAGGCGATATAGAAAGAAAGAAAGAAAGAAAACACATTTATTGCAGTGCAGAAGACGCACCACCATTACAAAGAACTTAAAAACTAAATCACTTAACATACAATATCGTAAACTTAATTTAAACAGAAAATTATATAAATGTAGGTAGAGGTTAATGGTGCTGCCATGTCCACCGCAAAAGGACACCACTCAGCATAATGCTGCGACATCGACGGAATGTCGCAGCGCTGGTCTTCCGTGGATATCACTGTTATCTTATAGAGTTTTATCGTTTTGCGATCTCTCACACGGTTTACTCACGTCGTAAGAGTCAATTGGCCGCTACCGCGAGTGATAACTCCTACCTGTCACTTTCCTTTCAATACCGTACGAGCAAGACAGGTGACGCTGAATCACGCGACAAGCGACGTCTCGGCAAGATACGCTAGCCTTGCCGACGATGATGAATCGAACCGATTCGAAACATGTCCAAACCTGTTTCATATGTATTTTAATGTCTAAAGTTTTCTATGCAACACAGCAAATTTTTCAATTATTTTGCAGGAAATGTTCCGACATAATATTTTCTTTAAATATTTGATAAAGTATCTAGACATTTCTGACAACTATTCGGAAACTTTCTGCAATTATCCAAGCTAAGATTGGAAACCATTCATTGGGAAGAGAGAATATTATGAACACAATGTGTTGACAATCAAAACTGACAGTTTGTTGGCGAGATCGCGCTCATCTACATTTTTTTTTTTTTGAAGAGCAGTTACAGAAACTTTAGTGAGATTTGGTTGTCACCAGGCGAAATCATATTTACTCGTTATCAATGTTCCTTTTTTCAAGAAGTAATCAAGCCCGTAGTTGTTACATGCGCGGGCGGTCTTTGAGTGATCGTAGACAAGACACGCGCCGTACGCGCCGTACGCGCCGGATTTTTGTTGATATGTTCCATTTGGATATTGCTTAGGATTGCCGAAGGCAGTCCTCAACGGCGCAGTGGTCTGTGGAGGAAAGTATCACGGTTCTAGTTAACACATTAAATAGACGAGCTTTAATTTAACCCCAGACGAATGGATAAGTTTAACATGTGTATCTGTGTTTGTCTTTTTTAGTCAAAAGAATTGTCCGTCGAGGTTCTTAGCCATGTTTGGTGGAAATAGGAGTAGTTTCCAAGATCTCAGCCAATGTTGAAGCTTAGAATTCCAAATTTTGTAGTTATGTGGTTGGGGCTCACAAAAAGTGTACTATGTCTATATTTTTAACGTGCCTAAATTCAAGATTTTATTTCTTTGTTTTGGTAGATCTTATTAATTAGTCTGATTATTTTCTGTGTTGGGCATTATTCGCTTGTTACTATTAGTCGATATAAATTGTGAATACTTTTAAAATAAAGCAAAAACAAACTGGTACAAAAAGTTGGTGAGATGTAGTTTCATAGAAAAATAAAATGTGTCCACGCGTAGTACATTTTCTTTTTCTTCGTTACTTCATTGTTTGAATTAATTATCATGATTTCTTAATGTTACGCTAAATGTTATTGTATAAAGCTGCTGTTCTAATAATAAGTGTAGTAAATCTAGTAAAAAAATATGTAAAAAACGATTGATAAACAAATGCAATCCATTTGATTCACGTGTGTTACAAAAACTGTGTAACATAGTAGCTTTTTCAGTAAAAGCAATGGCAATACATCATTATATTTTTTTACAATGGCAACACTATACCTTTCATATGAAATGTCAGTGTTTTGTCAGCCATCTTGGTTTACAAGCAGTAGGCAGTACAAGGTGTGTGTTATTTTTCGTCATTGGATTTTAAAGACTTTTGGAAGTAATTTTGCAAGGTAAGTTATAATGTTAAGTTGTTTTCTTGTATATATAGTTAAAAGAGACATTAAATATTCCTAAATATTGCAGTTTACTGCGGAGTTGCTTTGCAAGTAAAGATGCTATATGAATTTTAGGTTATGTTATTCACGAGTGTTTGTTCACGTGTGTTGCGTGTGTTACGAAGTTGTGTGACGTAACACACGTGAAAAGTATAAAGCTTAGTTCACATTGCAATATTTAGGTATAGAAAAAATATTTGCCAGCTAAATGTAAAACTTCTGATTTTTGTCAAAAAAAAAAGGTTTTTTTTTTTTTTTGTGAATAGGGAATGCATTCAGGGTGGTCGCATTTAAATTTATTGCTTAAAGTAGGTTATTATTGGGTTTTTAAACCAGAAAAGAGTTTCAATATACAACAAAAATAACATGCAATTTTAGGGTTGCGTACCCAAAGGGTAAAAACGGGACCCTATTACTGAGACTTCGCTGTCCGTCCGTCCGTCCGTCCGTCCGTCCGTCCGTCCGTCTGTCACCAGGCTGTATCTCAAGAACGGTCATAGCTAGACAGTTGAAATTTTCACAGATGATGTATTTCTATTGCCGCTATAACAACAAATACTAAAAATAAAATAAAATAAATATTTAAGGGGGGCTCCCATACAATAAACGGGTTGGTTGCGTTAACTTTGCACCTCATTTGTATGGGGCGCTATACATACCAGGTGCAAACTTAACTTAACCACTTAAGGATGAAAAGTGTTTGTACGGAACCCTCGGTGCGCGAGTCCGACTCGCACTTGCCCAATTTTTTATTTTATGTTGATTTTACAGATGCCACTAACACCCGCCGAAAGGCAGAAACGCTATCGAGAACGGCTGAAAGAAGTAAATCCTGAAAAATTTAAATCGCAGAAAAAACAAAATGCAGAAAGAACAAAAAGAAATAGAAAAAAGAATAGCAGAATATCCTTCATCTGATCGAGAAAACATTAGAAAGCAGTGGAGAGAGAGAAAGAAGAAAAGTAAGGAAGGACCTAAGCCTGAAAAAGTGCCTTTAGAAAGACAAGGACAAATTGTAACACAGAACAGGAATTATAATAGAAAAGTCATTTATAGACTGAAAAATGAAAACACAAAATTACAAGAGGAATTGAAAAAATATAAAAAGTCTTTGAAAAAAATGAGACAAAGATTAAACCGTTCTATAGAAAAAAATAAAAAGTTACTAGAAATGATTGAAGAGAAAAACCAAATGATTCGTAGCTTTGAAGACACCTGTCCACCTGTCACAAGCCCAATTGCCAAAAAAGATGAAGCCCTTGACCAAATGACTCCCGCTTCTAAAACATGCGCATACATTGACCAAAATTTACCTAATATTCGACCTGAAGAAAGAGAAAGCGTGAAAAAGGTTTTGCTAGAACATAATGTAATAGTGGACACTCTAAAAGACTGTTATAAAAGTAAAAACACTGAAGAAAAACGATTAATGAAAGATGTTTTTACCAAAAGTGATAAAATTAATAAATACGGTATGAAAACTAAGATGGCTGCTTATTTAGGCCTTAAAGGAAAAATTCGTCACACTAAACAGAAAAATAAATGCCCGTTAATACAGACACAGTTAAGATTTTTTTATGAAAGGGATGATGTAAGTAGGATGACAGCAGGTAAAAACGAAATAAAGACACAAAAAAAACAAAAAAAACAGAGAAGGTATTTACTTGGCACTCTACATAAACTATATCAGAAATATAGAGAAGAAGGAGGAAAATTATCATTTTCAACATTCAAAAGGTACAGGCCTTTTTATGTATTACCACCAAAAGCCGAGAAACGAGAAACTTGCGCTTGCAAGAGGCACGAAAATTTGCATATGAAAGCCACGTCATTGAAGTCAATTGGATTAATAGCAACAACAGATCTTGATGAGTTACTGAGTATGGTTGTATGTTCTTCAAAATCAACGGAATGGGCTTACGGAGACTGTGATTTCTGCAAAACCAAACGTATTGATTTTTCTATGGATGAAAAAGATCTAAACTATAATGTTTCATGGAATGAATGGGTTTTGAAATCTCATGAATACAAACCAAAAAAAAATAGCGATGTGACAAAGACTACGAAAAAAAACGTCATAGAAAAAAAAACTGGAACACTAAAAATACTCCTAGATGCTTTTCAAGAAGAACTGACAAATTTCAAAATCCATTCCTACAATATTGTGCATCAGTACAAACAATATCGGAAGTGCATAGAAAATTTAGATGATCGTACCGTCGTTGTACACATCGATTTTTCAGAAAATTATTCTTGTAAATTAGCCACTGAAATACAAGCCATGCATTTTGATGGGTCCAGACAACAGATCAGTCTCCATACTGGGGTGTTATATACCAAAAAAGGTCATCAATCTTTTGCTAGTTTAAGTCCAAACAAAGACCACGGACCAGATGCCATTTGGGCACATCTCTTACCTGTGCTTGAAATGATCAAGGAGAAATTACCCCAAGTCGAAGGGATTCATTTTTATTCTGATGGCCCAACTGTACAATACCGACAGAAGAAAAACTTTTATTATTTTGCAAAAATAACGAAAGAATTGGGCTTTCCATTTTCCACGTGGAACTTTTACGAAGCGTCACACGGAAAAGGAGCCGCTGATGGCGTAGGAGGAGCCATTAAAAGAAAGTTAGACTCAATTGTCGCTTATGGTTTTGATGTTCCCGACGCTCAAACAGCCTACGAATTTCTACAGGCGTCTGAAACCAAAATACAGCTTTTCTTTATACCTGAAGATGCCATGCTGAACGAATCAGTAGAACTCGTTCCAGTACCAAACACTATGAAAATACATCAGATTATCAATGGTGACTCAGCTAACTCTATTTCCTACCGTTGTTTAAGTTGCTTCTGCGAAAAGAGTAGAAGACCAGGTTTTTGCGACTGTCTCAATCTGAAATCTGCGGACTTGCTAAAGCAAACAGAAAAAACGTCTAAAACATCTGTAACAGTATTAGCTGATATTAAAAATACTCAAGAAAACAAGTCTTATTTTAATTTGAAGCAGTATGGACCATTTAATTTAACAGAAATACACCTCAAAACAGACATTGCTGGCACAAGTTCGAAAGAAAATTCTCGGCCATCTCAAGACAGAATGAAGAAATGTTCACAGAAAAGAAAAATAATAGACATAAACCTTAAAACAAAACAGAAATTTTAAACGGAATATGAGAGCAGTAAAGACGAAGATAACCTCGAAACAGACATTGCTGACCAAAGTTCGAAAGAAAATTCTCGGTCATCTCAAAACAGAATGAAGAAATGTTCAAAGAAAAGAAAAATAGTAGACATAAACCTTAAAACAAAATATAAGAAACTTAAAACGGAAGATGACAGCAGTACAGACGAAGATATGACGATTTCTGTGCATGATACTTCTGATGAAGAGTATCACATTTCAGATGACATTTTATCAGACAATGATTATCAAATGAAAGAACAGAAGAACGTTACATCATCAGGCACAAGTATAATAGAGAGAGAAAAAATAGAACAATTAAGCCAAGAAGAGAAAAAGAATACATACACTGATAAAGACACAAGAGAAATAAACATTTTGTCTAATGAAAATGAGGAAGTAATTAAAACTAATTTAAACAACGACTCGGAAGTGACATCAAAAATAAATACAAACATATGGAGGCTATCATTCAAAGACACCGTACTTGTAAGGTATTATCAAAGAACCTCGTGGAAGTATTACATAGGATTCTTGGAAGATATTTTCACAAAAGAAGGAAAATCTCATTTTTCCATACGGTTTCTGAAAACCATAAAAAAACCTGAGCTAAAGTTTGTAGTTACTAAAATTAAAGATGAAGACACTGTAACTGAAGATTTAATAGTTAAGCAAGTTAAAATTACACAAAACACAAAACGACCAAAAGAATACTTTTTAGATGACCCTAGCGATAAGGTTTATTTTTAGTAGAATAGTTTCAAGTAGGTACAAATGTAACATTTAAAAAAATATTAAAATATACAGGATTACTTTTTAGTCAGTACAAACTTCAAGGATGTGTTCAGACTAGAAACTGAACAACTTTTCCAAAGAAACATAATTTGCGGAAAGTTGTTCAGTTTCATGGTCTAAACACGCTCCTTAAGTTTGCGTACTGATTAAAAAGATAACCCTGTATATTATATTCATATATATATATAAACAGTAAAAAAAAAGAAAAAAAATATAAACACTATATTATATTTATATTATAAGTTTTTATACATTTATATAAATATTCAAATAATGCCTGTAATAATGCTTCTGTACCTACACGAAATAATGATTATGGTTGTGTAATAAAAAAAAACTGCACATTTAGAAAACATTTTAAACGGGTTCTTACCGCGGTATCAATTTGTATTGGTTTGTATTTGTTTTGAGTTCCCTATATTTCGGCACTGTTGTTGCAAGCGCCATGATCGCGGGTAAACTGGAGAGCTGCGGGTAGATGTTAAGGACAGATATTATTATCTGTCCACCCTTGCCCAAATTGATATCGCGGTAAGAACCCGTTTAAAATGTTTTCTAAACGTGCAGAAAGTAATCGCGAGTCTTAAAATAATATTTAAAAAAAATCTACGCCATTCTAAGTACAAATTTATCTCATTAATTGTTATCTAATAGTTATGTAAGAACAAAGAACACCTAAGAAGTAATAAATAATGTTTTTAAGTTGTGTTGTTGAAGTTTATGACTTAAATAAAAAATAAATCTATATATTCGTATTTCATTTCAAATTTTACTTTTTTATTGCCTATGTGTGCACATCTTAACAATATTTCCAGTGTGTTACACAATTCCAGTGTGTTATCGTGTGTTAAAGTTCTCGTGTGTTATGGTACATTTTCTGTGAGCCTCACCCGTTCAGTTTTAGTATCATTTTCTACATTACTCATTGATTGAAGGTCTCATGATGACCAGCTACTTGTGTCGGGAGTGTTTTTTTAATTTAGGTTAGTTATACTATATCAATTTATATATTATTGACACGTACGTTAAAACTATGTTTCTTTAGAAAAAAAAAACTTACCACAAAAAACTTCTCAGTAACAGCTATTGAGGAGCCCAGGTAAAAATGTTGGTCCGGGCTAAGACCTAAAAATACAAATAAAAATATTTTTTTTAAATTTCAATATACCCTTGTCAATTGTCATCACATATATTTATTTTAAATCTTAGGTAAGGTTCTTTATAATTATAATAAACGTATATCAATAGTAAAATTACAACATATAAATACATCATAAAAACTTAGTATTTATTAAGCCTAACAATTCCAAATTTTGTAGTTTGTTCAGCTTTAGTGGCATTTTCAATATCATTCATTGAATTAGGGTCTCATGATGACCAGCCACTCGTATCGGGGTTGTTTTAAATTTTGAATTAATGTACTGGCATATCTCAACAAACATTTCAATTTTTAACCGACTTCAAAAAAAGGAGGGGGTTCTCAGTTCGGTTGTATGTTTTTTTTTTTTTTTTTTTTTTTTTTTTTTTTAATGTTTGTTACCTCATAACTCCTTCATTTATGAGTCGATTTGGAAAATTCTTTTTAGGTTCATGAATAGACATCTCAAGGTTGGTCCCATAAAATTTTGGTGAAGATCGGATGACGAGATCCATGAGGAATCGAAGGAATTCCTGAAATTTTATAGGCACTCATAATATTTTTCATGTATTTTCTAAAACTATTTAAGTATTTGCATATGGTAGTCATCATCTTCTCATGCTGAACTGATGATGGAAGGTACAACTCCTTAACAGTTAGGAGTTAGGAGATATTTCAAACGAGATGCATGCCTTCAAGACCTCCCTGATCACCCCGCCATAAGTATTTTATATGAATCACTAAAAAGCGAAAAAAAAAAAAATTTTTAACAAAAAAAAGAACCGACTTCAGTAAAACTAAAAAGCCGAAAATAACCCGTTCAAGTACAGATTACATTTGACTCACCCTTTGAAGTCGGTGCCAAACCTCACGTAAACTTTAATATATAAATATAATAACTGAGTGGTTTGGGATCGATTTCAAAGGGTGAGTCAAATGTAATCTGTACTTGAACGGGTTATTTTCGGCTTTTTAGTTTTACTGAAGTCGGTTCTTTTTTTTGTTAAAAATTTTTATATCATGAGCCAGATGAGCTAGAATAAAAATATGAATACAAATCAAAACATTACGAATTAATTCAAAATACTTACTCCGGTTGTAGGTGATGTTCAGTGCCGCAAAGTCGATATCAAGAGGGTCACACGACTTGGTCCCATTGAGTAAGTCGTGTATGGAGCGTTGGTATACTCGTCCGGTCAGGTCGTAGCGTGGCGCACCGATCACTGAACGTTATATACATATGTACAGTTATGTTTTTATGCAACGACTGATTCTAAAGATTTTTAGGGTTCTGTACCCAAAGGGTAAAAAACGGTACCCTCATTACTACGACTCCGCTGTCCGTCCGTCCGTCTGTCTGTCTGTCTGCCAGTCCGTCTGTCACGAGGTTGTATCTCATGAACCATGCAGCTAGACAGTTGAAATTTTCACAACTGATGTACCTATTTTTGATGCCGCTATGTAACAACGAATACCTACTAAAAACAGAATAAAATAAATATTTAAACGTGATCGGTTGCGTTAACTTTGCACCTAATTTGTATGCAGCGCCATACATACCAGGTGCAAACTTAACTTAACCCGGCCAGTTAAGATGGGAAGTCTCATTTTCTCTCTCATCTTGAGAGATTAAAGCTAGAATTGAAAACCTGATCACGGTACTTTAGTCGATGGTTGGTTACGGATCGCGTCCCGTTTTGGTACTTAACTAACTACCTATTAAGGTACTGTACTTTAAGTACGACGCGTTTGGCTCGGTTTGTAGACACCTACTGAGCCGGCGGTCCCGGGTTCGAATCCCGGCCGGGACAAATATTTGTGTGATGAACTCGAATATTTGTGCTTGGGTCATGGTTGTTCTATGTATTTAAGTATATATTTATCTATATAAGTACGAATATCGTCGTCTAGTACCCATAACACAAGCCTTCTTGAGCTTAATTTGGGACTAGATCGATTTGTGTGAGGTTGTCCGATATTTATTTATTTATTTAATTATAAAGCAGTAAAGCTATCATTAAATACAGTCAAAGCGACAAACGGGTCCATATTGGCTCACATAAAATTGATCCTCCGAATTTTTCTTCTACTACCGATTTCTAGTCAGAATCATCACTCTTCCGAATTTTTAACTTCATACATTTGTCCCACATAAATTTGTACTACTACCTACCGAGTTCATAATAGACAGTTTTCAGAACATCGTAATTCATAATGTCGTCACTAAGATTATGTGTGTACTCATAATGCTGATTTTCATATTTCTTTTATTCAGAATCATAAATTACGATAAACTTGTCAATCATAACATTTAAACATCGATGCAGTTTTTCTCCATATGTTTTTATTCATAATACTTGTTTTGAGTTATAGCGAGTTAAGTGTACATGCAAGCAAGCATACACGCATTTTGACGCTCCGCTCGCTACGCTCGCTCCGCTATACGTGGTTACAATACAAACCTAACCTAACCTACAGTTTTCGGTTTTGGAACCACGTTCCATTTTGGCGCAGCTCTTCCTAACGGCATTATACACTTAGTAAATAAAGTTTCTTCCCGAATCCATCCTGGCTCTGCATTTGCTTATAAAAATTTGATGTAATAGTAGATTATTTACAAGTGTTCATGCAAGCAAGCAGGCAAGCACTTTGACGCTCCGCTCGCTCCGCTATACGTGGTCATAATACAAACCTAACCTAACCTACAGTTTTCGGTTTTTGAGCCACGTTGCATTTTGTCACAATCTGCTTCTAAAATAGTACAAACTAGTCTGCTTAAAAAATGTATGACAGTGAAAAATGGATCAAAAACAGTTATGATGAATAAATGTATGAAAACAAAAAGTAGTATTAGAGGTATTTATGATAATTGACATTATGATTTTAAATGGTTCGGAGTTATGATCGGTAGTAATAGTGACTAAGTATAAATAGTGACTATTATGATGAAAAATTGTATGAGTAACATTTTCGGAGTTCCAATAATCGGGGTTGAAAAATTATGTGAACTTTGGCGCACCCGCGACAAACAGGTAAAACGATTGATCATGTAGGCATGATTCGCAAGGGAGGAAAGGACAATTTGTAAATAATGCAAAATTGATTTTTTTCCTACAAAATGTAATAAATAATAAACCATGAATCATTACGTATACCTATCCATTGGACAAGCACTGTTTAGTTTGGGACTAGATAAGAGTACTGTGGCCTAATTCAGTGTGCCGCAAATACACTAGGGTACTGTGGTCATTAGTTGATCTGCCATTGAAAAATTAGGTTGTATTTTAAAGTTAAAAAGGCAGACGGGAAAACCGTTGCCAATCGCATTATTTACCTCCAAGATTTCCCGATCTCATATTATGTACCTACCTTGATTGCAAAAAGTTTGCTGAAAACTGCCCTAATTCATCAGATGTTCGAAGTCAAAGTCAAAAACGACGCGGTTGGCGCAGTTTGCAGACACCTGCCTACCTGAGCTGGCGGTCTCGGGTTCGACTCCCGGCCAGGGCAAATATTTGTGTGATGAACTCGAATTTGTTCTTGGGTCAGGGATGTTATCTATATATGTATTTATATATTATGCATATCGTCATCTACTTAGTACCCATAGTACAAGCTCTGGTTAGTTTGGGACTAGGCCGATTTGTGTATGACTGTCCCATATTATTTATTTATTTAGTGTTTTATTTTGTAAAAAATAGGTAGGTGAATAGGTACAGGCGGAATAACAATATGAGGGTTGCACTATGTTTGGCCAGTTGACGTACAAAAACATCAATTTAGCAGCTATACCATGTAATTAATAACAACATAATATTATAGATACAAACTAAAAGAAAAATAACTTCAATTAAAGAACATTTTAGAACTTACGAATTGTATACAAAGTAATTTAATTTCAACATTATTAGTTAGAAAAATATACAGAAATTAAAATTCACATGTCAAATAGTCCGATAGTCCGTCCGATTTACATGTCAAATAGTGTATAGAAGCATTTACTCGACAAAAACATTAATAACTTCTTTTTAAATTCATGCGTTCAATTTTTAGGCTAACTTATTATAAACTAGCGAGCTGCCCCGGCTTCGCACGGGTGCAATGCTGATTGCTAATACTAAATTAAAAGTGTTTCTCTATTATATTATGCATGTATTATACCTATATCCCTTCCTCTTGAATCCCTATCTATTAAAAAAAACGCATCAAAATCCGTTGCGTAGTTTTAAATATCTAAGCATACAAGGGACAGACAGATACCAGGAACCGTTTGCTTTATACTATGTAGTGATTTTACTTGCTACACAGAGTATACTAAACAATTCTATCCCTATGTTCTTACCAATACTCGAGTTCTCCCCACGCTGATAAGCCAAGCTGTATCCAAAGCTGATGTTTTCCTTCTCGCCCGCCGGTGCCAGTACGATAGAAGACTTCTCGTGGAAGAAGATTGCTGCCACCGCGTGCGCCCACAGAAGAACCGCACACATGCACCACATTATTGTCTGAAATAACCAAAATTATATTTAGTATTTAATATTTAAATCTGGCGACCTATGATGGTTGCTTGTATCAGGCAATACATCACGTTTTGACTAAATTCTCACTTATTTAACACGTGATAAACGCTACCATCATAGGCCACCTGCACAAAATAACAATTTTTTTTTTATCTTTTTATTAAGAAGTTCTCCTTAGATCATTATAATGAGCAATGAGCATGTCAACTCAAGCAGGCCTAACACATAACATCAATCTACGACAAATAGTTATATGATCCTCCAAAAGTGTCTTATTGCACACCTCAAACATCAAGAAATACATATACAACACAACATGAGATACATTAAAACAACAGGCGGTCTTATCGCTAAATAGCGATCTCTTCCAGACAACCTTTAGTAGCGGAGTCGTTGAAAATTAATTTTTGAAATTAGTAGGTGGTGCGAATAATAAAAGGACTAAAAAGTTTTTCACTTCTCATGCTCTTAAAATGTTACTTTAGTCTCTGGATATCTGGACTAAAGCTCCTTATTAATCTCTAGGGATTAAAGTAAAATTGTTTTAATTTACTTTGGAAACCCCTAAACAGCCAATCACGATGTTTGTGAATGGAGGTTTGTAGCCATTTTCAGTGATAGGTACGAGTATACAAACTTTTTGGTGCGTAGAAATAACCTCAAAATTACAACTGCTCAAAAATATAAAAATAAAAGATTATATTTCATGAAACACGATTAATTATTAGGAATCCGAATGTATTTAATAATATTAAAGATGAATTAATTTTAATCATGTAAGTCCATATTAGTCTTAAATAAAATAGTTTTTAAGTTTGAATCTGTTGGCTAAATATGCAAGCATTTAAAACGTCACTTTAAAAAAATAAAAGAAACACGGAACATTTTAATAATCTATTAGAATTTTGAATTATAATTACCATTAATCGTATTAAACTTGAATTGTAATCACCAATTAGACCAATTAATTGTGTCACTATAAATTACGGACCAAATAAGTTATCATCATGTTCCAGTGAAGAAGAATTAAAGCTGAATGCTATATAGTGTATAGAAGAGTAAATCCAAAATAAATACAATACTTATCGAAGGAATATAAGGAATTAAAATATCGTCAAAGCAGAAATCACAACCAACATTTGACCCACGGCCACGCCCATCAACATCGCGGGATGAGAATGAGCCTAATGAAATAACCATTGGCAGCCTTTTTGAGGAAAGGTCTGCGTCTCTACTATACTCTCCATTCTGTCCAACTTTTACTTCGATTTCGAGTGAGAATATTGAACATACTTCTCAAATACAAACTACACCGACCCAGCTTAATTTTCAGGGGAAAACTACATTTAAATGTAAAGAACTGTACAAATTGCCCTTCGAATTTTTCCGAGGTTGGATTAACGACCGTAGGTACTACGTAATTGTAAGAAACTTTGTTATAATAAATATTGTAATTTTATATTGAACGTCGTTTCTTTTCCTCGCATTCAAAGTGAAAAGTAGAGTGTTTAACGCGAGACTAAACAACCATAATGACACTCGAACAATTAAAAACATCTCGTGTCATTATGGCTTGTTTTAGTCCCTTGTTGAACTATCTACTATTATGCATTAGTCCACGTAGATTTTTGTTTTGCTACACTAATTACTAATTAGGTATCTATAACAGGACAAACACATGAAAACTATATTTTTATACAAATCCTCAAATGTTTCCTCTTCGCATTGGGATAGCATTGCTCATCGCGGTACGGAATATTTCATGTTCATTTAAATGTGAAATACGATCAAGTACCTACTTACTAAATAATTCAGTGAATAAAGGATTTTGACCTTACTAAACGGTCCGGTAGTTTTGAATTTTTGATAGGTATGTTGTCTAGGATGGTTAGTCAGTATTTAAAATGCACACCCCCCCCCCCCCCCGCCACCGCGCCCGCCGCCATATTGAAAAAACCGGCACTTTCTTATATTTTTGCTCATATCTTCCTTTAGGAGCATTTTAGCTAGAAGAAAGCTATGTCGATAATGTTATAGAGAGTTAAATTTACTACATTTTCCATTTTATATTTTGTTTCTAGGACAGATAGTTACGGAGATATGCGCATTTAAAAAAACTTAAGAAATTGCGATTTCCAACTCAAAAACAAACTTCTGGATTATATCTTCGTTTAGGAGCATAAATATTACACTGGAAATGTATAAATGCCAAAATATAATACAGTTCACTCGCAAGTTATACGTAATTTAGTTAATACAATAATATTATAGTGGAATGTAATGTAATAAAACAAGCACACTTACAGTTTCTGTGCCGTACGTGGACTGGCTGCTGGTATCTAAATAAGGATACATACGGAGGAATAACTTGTCTGTAGTTTACGTTTTAACCGCCACGGCAACGTAAACTACAGACAAGTTATTCCTCCGGGATTGCTTGCTCGAAAGAATTGCAAACATAATTGAAGATAAATAAATACAAACCCTGCTAAATTCAATATCAAATTCAAAGTTTTTTATTTTAGACAACATGATCAAAATTTGTTAGTAAACTTAAGTATCTATATAAGGTTGTTAGTTGTAAAGTTTTAACGCTGATAATTAATACGTAAAAATGAAAACTATACGTCGTATTTACTTATATTAAGGTATTAGATTAATTTTTGTTCTAATGAAAATACGTCCTTAAAATAATGAAGACATTTTTTGCGCATGGGATGGAGTTTAGAGGTACTTAAGTCATAGATGATAGTTTCTTCTAAACGCAGTAAATGGTAATCTTATCGTCATATCTAAGCCGTTTTGAATTGTGAAATAAGAAAAAACTACAGCGCAGAAAAAAAAAGAAATCAATGTGGAAACATTCAATAACCAAAAAATAAACCACTGCGTGCAAAGCCAAAACAGACTCAACTCAAATTAAATTATGGACATTTATCCTGTACTCATCCATACTGACTATAATATTATAAATGTGAAAGTGTCTGTCTGTCTGTTACCTCTTCACGCTTAAACCGCTGAATCGATTTTGATGAAATTTGGCATGGAGATAGTTTAAGATCCGAGGAAGGACGTAGGATAGTTTTCATCCTGGAAATTATCCCTGAAAAGATTGAAAAGTGAGTAAGTAATTCATGATGACATCGATGACCCTGTAGGTAATGTAATTATTAGACCAAAAGCACAATTGCTCTTACATTTACTTAGGCGCTTTTAATAATCCCTTTTAATAATTAAGGTGATTAGGTGGATATCTATCGTGTTGTACGAGGTTGCTTCCATACTTCTAAGTTCCACGCGGACGTAGTCGCGGGCAAAAGCTAGTACTGTATAAACCAGCACACGGCTGGTCTTGAAACTGTACCTACAGGATTTGTATAAATAAATATGTTCCCCCGATGTGATGACTAATGAATATAATTAACTGTGAGATGTACTGGTTTTCCTTGACGGTTTTGCTTTAATGTCAGTCAGTCGCGCGACTTCGTGCATCATGTGGTGTAAGTGTCCTTTTTTAATTGATTAATACCTGAAATTAATTAGAAATATCCAAGGCAAGGCATATACAGCTAAAAAAATACTAATGTTATTAGAAACAATCTTCGTTAGGTACTTATTAAAATACATATATGCTAATTATAAACAAAACGTATTCACAACTGAAGGCGCATAACCCTATTTTCTCGTACATATTCTAGTAAAAAAGTAGTGTATAGTATTCCTAACTGCAAGAATGATCAAGCTCAGTCTAGCCTACAAAAAACTAACCTACCTACATCTACTACAAAAAAACATTAACTTAAGTAAGTAAATGTTTATCAGTTTTTTTTTTCACTTATTTGTTTTAAAAATGTTCATTGTGAAGACTTTTAGAAGAAGAATTTTATTTTATTAATCACAACAACAAAACGGGAA